>JBBGZY010000250.1:3032500-3633519 GCA_037952925.1 Lithobates clamitans
AAACCAAAAAAAGTAAAAAAAATTGATTTTAAAACACCAAAAAAATTAAAAAAAATAATGTTAAAAAACCAAAAAAAATTAAAAAATTGATTTTAAAACACAAAAAATCGAATAAATAATTAATGTTAAAAAACCAAAAAAAGTAAAAAAAATTGATTTTAAAACACCAAAAAAATTAAAAAAATTAATGTTAAAAAACCAAAAAAAATTAAAAAATTGATTTTAAAAAACAAAAAATAAAAAATAAAAAACTTGCTTTTAAAAAAAAACAAAACTTGATTTTCCAAAAACAAAGCCTGTTTTTGAAAATCCAAAAGCCCAAAATATTTTTTTGTGGATTAGGTAGAAATATTTAAATATAATTATATTTTGCTACATCATTAAGATACCATTATATTTTTGTCTATGAACATTTTATACTAAATGCAGAACTGAATGCATACCAACCATTAATAAAAACATCTCCTTTTATAGGATTTTAACAAATGTGTGGTTTGTTATTTCAAGGCTCAGTATCAGTTTGGTTATAATTGTCAAAAAGTTGTTTACAGTGGCAATGGAGCTTATTTAGACATTTTTAAAATTCTAATACAGTTGGCACTACAACTGCTCGACCATAACCTAGGAGACAGCCCAAAAGAAAGGCAAGCAATAAATATAATGCCAGATTTCAGCAATATTTTTTTTATTGTCAAAAAATTATATATCCTGGCCCATTGCAATGGCCCCCCTACCCATAAAATAATCAACATATTGCTGTCTAACCTGACGGGAACTTTGGGGGGCCAAGCCAGTACGGACAGTATCCAGGCCTGTAAGGTTGGCTTCTATTTGTCCGGCCTCAGGCCCAACTGTGCCTATATAATTGGCAGAATGCTTATTTAAAAAGTTGTGCAGAATGCAGCATGATAAAATTATAAAATTAAGTTTGTATTCCGCCAAATTAATGGCTGTTTGAAACAGGCGGAACCGGCTGGCCAGAATTCCAAACGCATTCTCAACCACTCTTCTAGCTCTGGCCAGCCGGTAATTAAAAACCCTCCTCTCCGGGGTGAGGGTTCTTTGGGGGAATGGCCTCATGAGGTGCTTGCTCAGAGCGAAGGCTTCATCGGCAATGAAGACAAAGGGGAGTCCTTCCACGTTATCCTCATCAGGTGGCAATCCCAGGCCACCACTCTGGAGACGCTGGCAGAACTCCGTCTGGGCAAATACTCCTCCATCCGACATCCGGCCATTCTTCCCCACGTCCACATATAAAAAATCATAGTGTGCCGACACCACCGCCATTAAAACAATACTGTGGAACCCCTTATAATTAAAATAATATGACCCCGAATGGGGTGGTGGCACAATGTGGACATGTTTCCCATCTATAGCCCCTCCACAATTGGGAAAGTCCCAACGGCTGGCAAAATGGGATGCCACAGTCTGCCATTCCTGTGGCGTTGAAGGAAACTGGGGAATCAAACAAGAAAACCAAAATCAATTAATTTGGAAGCTAACATTGCAAGAAAATTAGACAATTAAAAACATTATTCCCCAGCATCAGTATAACATTCAATAATTTAATTCTTCTGGAATAACTAATATGGAAAAAGGCACACTTATCAGATTGCTCACCCCCTCTGATAGAACATTGATTACATTTTAGGGGGTTGTGAAATCCCCAAAAAAAATTACTTTAACAACACGCAGGAATTTAGGGATAACAAAGGCTACAAGACTGCAGTTGTCGCACTCTGCAGGTGCAGTTGCTAACCAGCTTACAGTAAATGAGGTAATGTCAAAAGGCATTCATGTTGCAAACAGTACACAATCACATGCAAGGGCAATTAATGAAAACACTTTGAGGCTTGCATATGATTTGATGATGGAAATCAGCAGAGCTTCTGCTCATTTACTAAAGCACTGGAACAAATGCACTTGTAGAGTGCACATGCATTTTGCAAAGTGCAACATAGATTTGCTTTAGACAAATCAACACCACAGAACATTCAAGCAAATTTTAACGAGGGTGGGGGTGGGGGGGTTGTGAAATCTAGCTAATTGCTAATTAGCAGCACACTATTTGGAGTGAGTTCAGGTGGGGGGGGGGGGGTTGTGAAATCTAGCTAATTGCTAATTAGCAGCACACTATTTGGAGTGAGTTCAGGTGGGGGGGGGGGGTTGTGAAATCTAGCTAATTGCTAATTAGCAGCACACTATTTGGAGTGAGTTCAGGTGGGGGGGGGGGTTGTGAAATCTAGCTAATTGCTAATTATAAGCACACTAAATACACTCCAACAAAATACATTCAAAATGAGTAGACTAGGTGGATATGTTCCCATCACTTCATGCTGGGAAGGTTATTGAAGGAAACTATACATGCATGACAAAAAATAACAGGAAAAAATCCCAGCATGTGTGAGGATAAAAAGGGGACATTCACACTATATTGCAATGATGGGAAGTAGTGTTTGAAGCAAGAAATACATTACATTATCAAAGATTACATAAAAGAACATGTGATGCTAATAAAATAAAAATAGCTTACCTTAATATAGTCCTTCTGCAGGACCTGTATGATGGCAGAACAGGTCTCTGGGATAATGATCCCCAGAGCCTGGGGGGAGATGCCTGTCGAGAACTTAAGGTCCTGCAGGCTTCTCCCTGTGGCCAAATACCGCAAGGTAGCGACCAGCCTCTGCTCCGGAGTGATGGCTTGCCTCATGCAGGTATCCTGCCTGCTGATATAGGGGGTCAGCAAAGCCACCAAACGATCAAAAACGGGGTCCGTCATCCGGAGAATGTTCCTGAAATCCTCAGGATTATTCTCACGGATCTCACGGAGCAAAGGCATGTGACAGAACTGGTCACGCTGAAGCAACCAATTCTTGGTCCATGAACTCCTCCTCGCCCTGTTCATGGACTGGTCTTGGGCTGAAGAATAAACTACAGCACCAAGCACATACAATGCACGAGCTCTACGACGAGTACGTACAGGTAACATGGCTTCAAAACGGTCGGCTGGTCAGAACGCACTAAACAGAACGCACTGAAGAACAGCAAGGCCTGTGAAGAACGACCTGAAAATCAGGAACGAGCGGCCAATAAAACAAAGATTTCTCAATGCCAACTGACCAAACGCACTGAAAAGCAGATACAAACCTCACAAGCACAGACTGAACAACAGTTAAAACGAACTGAAAAATACGAGTCTCACAAGCGCGAATCGTCTCTCACCAAACTTCTACTAACACGAGATAAACACGAGATTAGCAGAAGGAGCCCAAAGGGTGTCGTACGGGCTATTGAACTTCCGTTTTATAGTCTCGTCGGACTTGGTGTACGTCACAGCGTACTAAACTGGCGTACTTTTGTGTGGTCGTGTGTGGGCAAGTCCGTTCGTAAGAAAGTCTGCCCCAAGTCCGCCGAAGGTACGCCGGAAGTATGTCGGACAGACTGTCCGACTTTTGTAGCTGCAAAGTCCGACCGTGTGTACGCGGCATAAGGGTGTCCCTCACGCTATTCTGAGTAATAGGTGAATAAATGAAAGAAGAAAAATCAAATAAAGAATAAATAAATAAATTAGACAAGTGAAAAGAATCTGCAGCAAAACCTATTCGTGTTCACAGCACATAACAATGAGTAAAATAATTAAAGTGATCTCGCGCAGACTAGCAATTATTCTAAAATACAAAAAGTGCAATGTGCAGCCAAGGAGGGGTGAGAAATTAAAATATAAGTTAAAGAAACTGTGAAAAAATTGATTACAACAAGGGACATAAAAATATTAACAAGTGAAAGCAAATGTTCATTAAATGAGCAAAAGAGTGAAAAAAATCAATACATGTGTAAAAAAATCGCATGTGCAAAAAATCGCATGTGTATAATATATTAACAATATAAATAAGTGAAAGCAATCGTCCACTAAATGAGCAAAAAAAAGTGGAAAAAATCAATACATGTGTAAGAATCGCATGTGCAAAAAAATCGCATGTGCAAAAAATGCAAGAAAGATGCGTGTATGGGCACATAAAAATTGTACACTCTAAGGGACAGAAAGATGATATTATCTCGTCTTCTATGGAGAAAGGTGAGTACAAGGGTAATAAATGTTCATAAAGTAGTGCTCAGTATCCATGTAAAACTTCATAAATTAATTCATTCCCGAACAGTCAGTCTCCCAGAACTCTCACCTCATACACTGTAATTAATCGCATGGTTGTATGGACATAACTCTCCACCCTCCCCTTTGGCTCCTTCTCCAGCTCACATATACTTCAACCAGGGTTACAGGTACCTTCTTCAGCTGTAAATATCTTTACTCTGCCGTCCCTTCATTTAGCATGGTTGTATAGCAGTGGATGGGAAAGGGGCTCTCCGACCAAACTGTTCATCCCTCTGACCACACTGTTCAGCCCGAACATTCAAACGCCTTAGGTGGTGTGAAGCTGGTAAAGAGACAGAGGAAAACAGGAATTCCACCAAAAGAAATCGCTATTTATGGGAAAAAAAGGACACAAATTTTGTTACAAATTTACTAGCCCCCTCCCCTGCTCTCAATCCTGAAACAGCCGCCGCAGCAGCCTGGGGGGAGAGGGAGGAAGCCAGCAGCACTGCGGAGCAGGGGGGCAACACTGGGGGAAGCCCGGGCAGTAGGGGGAATCAGCACCGCATGTAGTGATTAGGGTATGCCCAGGTACACCTGGCACACCCCCTGTGCACGCCTATATGTATAAGTATGACAAATTTGCTGACTGGCAAATCTGTGGTGAATAAGCAGCAAATCAACCCTTCATAAATTTATAAATAAACTCCATTATGTAAGTAATGTTTCATTTTTGGTATACTGCAGGCAAACCAGTTTTACCTACCATACCAGGGGGCAGAAGATAATAATTTTCTCTAGCTGGATTCTTTTGTGATCATCTCTGATGCATATCTGCAGTTGCTGAAGGGATACCTCTCATGTGTAAAGGAATGAATGAAAATATTGTAGCCAACCAATACCAAACAGTATTTGAAGCATGAGCAAATTTGACAACCTCAGAATAAACTTTTTGTCATTTAAGTAGCATCCCTCTGGCACTTCATTCGTTATTATTACACCAATAGCTAGCCTACAGGCATGAATTGTTAACTCATCCCTGGGAAAAAAATAGACCTATATTAGGAAGCTGTAATGCTATACATAATAGACATTATACTGAGTGACCCTTCTGGAGATAGAAGGCCCTTAATCTCAATAGGATTCAATAGTTTAATTTAGTGTGTATGACACATCATGAAATAGCATTTCAGAATTCAATACTATATAATACATAACTTGTTTCAATTTACCTTGTTTGCTATCTTTTTCAGGAAAGAGTCTTGTTTCCTTAGAATTCATGGACTTATAACATTGTTTTAAGCCCTGGCAATATTGTCTAATTTTTCAAAAGCAGATTAAAAATATAATTGAGTATGTAGCATCCATCCTTGAGCTGGCTAAATTTAGTATGTAGCTCTGCTGTATCCAGCTGAGCTGCAATTCACTTTTCAGGTCTGCTTAGGTTTTCCCTAAACCTGGTGGCTGATTGCTTCTGTCTGCTGCTGGAGGAATTTTCCATAAATAGAGTGGGAGGATTAACCTCTGGGGTTATGAATGTTTATTGACCGTAGGCAATAACTGGGAAGCTGACCCAGAAGGTGTGGCTGGGGAGAAGATAAATATTTGGGAGCAGCTGATCAGTCTCTCTCCTCTGGGTTTCCCCCCTGGGAGGAGGCATGTGTGTTCCACAGAAGCTACTACTACTAGGCCTCAGCAGGTGCTATGCATTGAGGGCCTGAAGGAAACTTGCCGATGGAATCTGGGCTGGAGAGATGAGAGTACTTCTTGAAGTTGCTGCTTTGGCACTACAACTGCTTACACAGGGTTACAGATTTACTGGCGTTCCCCTCCTCTGTCAGCATTATTTTTGAGGCCACAACTACAGGGTCTAATACTACTGGAATAAATATATTCAGGAAGCCCAAAGATTTATGAATGCCTTAGGTATCCTACTCCCTGCATTTTGTTCAAAACCTGCAGTAAAAAATAAAAATGTTCCTTAAGCCTCGTACACACGATCAGATTTTCGTCAGGGAATTGTGTGATGACAGACTGCCTACAATCCTGCCATTAGTACACTCCTTCAGACAATTGTTGTCCAACTACATGTTCGTAATGAAGATTTAACATTATGACGCGCCAAATTATGAATTGTCGAAATGCAGCGCACAATTCTCTTCTTTAATGGGATAATAATGAAGCTGCTTTGCTGGTGATACTGATACTTGGCAAACGTATTGGAAAATTCTTTTGTTTTCTAGTGGTATCAAGAATAATATTAATATGCTTGTTTTTTTTTGGCCAAGTTACCACAGCACTATTATCCTGTAATCTCAAAGATACAACTATGTTGGTGTCCCTTGTTATTTTACATTGTATTTTTGAAAATGTACTGGCCTAGTCCCAAACTGTCATGGAAGTATAACACATATCCAAGTATTATGCTACACATTTTTTTTAATGTGCATTAAAAAAAAGAAAACAAATAAAATTAGACATGCTATCTACTAATAGAACTTAACCAAAAAGTGCATTCTATGCATCCAAAAATATAATAAAATACCAAATCAAATCATTATTCAACCAAAAAATAAAATAAAAATTAGTAAGTGTGGAAGGGGTGAAAATCCCCAGACCAGTGGCCTTGTTGGGGGTCTTGGGGCTGGTATTGCCATTGACCGCCATGCTGCTGTGGTGGGTGGGGTTGCTGTGGTGGGTGGGTTGCCTGTGCAGGTTGTGTACGTGGGCCCACAACATCACATAGGTGGGTGGTGGCATAGATCTCGCCCATCGATCCTCTGTTGAGGTGCTGCAGGATGAGCTCCTCGCACCTTCTCCTCTGGTCTCTGGCCACCCCCCTTAACCCATTGGCTGTCACCACGCCAAATCACTCACACTCATCTGGGTCAGTATGGATGGCAGGAGTGGCCTGGTTGAGGAAGGAAGCTGTGGCCTCATCCAGATTCCTGCTCTTCCTGGCCCTTTTAGCAGGAGGGTGTAGGGGAGGGATCTGGGACTCTGTCTGGCTGCTGGCCACGGGCTCCTCCTGACTGACACTTTCCTGTGTATGGAAATGGGACATAATTTGATTTATTTTCAGGGTTTGGTCATCAATCACACACAATTTTGATCTCCTCACTGTTGCAAATTGAATGTGGACAAATAGCAAAGATTATCATTCTGACCCCATCATTTTTTATTCTTGTTCAAATAATTTTTGGGCACTACTGTTTATTGATATGGAAACCACTTGGTTAAGGCAGAATATCTGAACAATAAAATCTAGTTATCATCATATGTTCAACAATGCTAAACCTGGGTCAAGCCGGGCTCCTCCACAACTTCATCCTGTGCAGCAGGACCTGTGTGACCTCAGCAGATGTCAAAGGGAGCGTAGACAGCAATGGCCTGGGTTCTGTCTGGTCAGTCAAAAACCGCAGGCTGTAGTAATACCACAGCCTGGGGACATATCGGTCATCCGCTGCTGCTCCAGATCTCTCGGAGACCATGACCTTGTTGTGCTCCCTTCTAAAATACTCCTCAGGTTGGAAATTTTGTTCTTGACATAGTTGATGTCTGCCCTGGGGTACAAAGGCTTTCTCAACTCAAGCAGTTTCTCCAACGCTGCCTCCCTCAAAATTTTATTGGAGTAATCTCGACTTTTGACCTTCCAGAGACAGGGCAGCTCCCAGTACAGGTCAATGAATTGTGGTGAAAAATCAGGCGTTGTAAATCTATCCACCATGCTAAATGATATGATGCCTGCAAGACAGAACACAAGACAAACCATAATGTCTGGCTTAACTCATAAGCTGGTCCCAATATAGGCCTCTATCTAAGCAGTATAGGCCACTAACTACCTATGCTCCAAATTCAAATTGTCTCTTCGTTTTATGACTCCTTACTTGCGTTTGTGAGAGAACGTCCTTCCCTACAAGATTGTTCCTACGGCTGTTCCATCGACCGTGCGTTCTGATTTTATATACACTGCTTATGCGTCAAACTCCGCTCTCAGTGCGTCATGACGCTGGGGCATGACCATCTCTCTTCTGCATGCGACACACACGGCGGAACATTCAGGAGGGACAACATGGCGGAATCGGCGGATTAGAAGCATCCCCGCGGTGGTGGAGCTCAGAGGAGGCACAAAGAAACCCCCATGAGCAAGGGTGAGATGGTGGAGATTGTGTGCATCCTAGAGAATCACGACTACGACTGCAAACGGCGCAATTACGAAAGGCCCAACAGGTCATCGCCATTTTGCAGGGCGAATGTTCGGTGCAAGGAACAAAGGACCAGATCAGAAAACGATGGTCTGATCTCAAACACCGTGAGCAAGACCAGATGGAGTCCATTCATAAGATCATCATCGTTGGTTTCCCCAAGGGGTTTTTTAAGCAGCAAAACATTAAATGTAAATATATGAATGGGGTAAGTAAAAAATTCAGAATAAAAGCAGATATGCAATAGCTTTATTATAAAATACAAACTCTGGTTCACGTTTAACAAACAACAACATAAAACATCACTCATGGCTGAGAGGCCCCCAGGAGAACATATTGCCAGTTACATGTACAAAAATTAATATCCACATGAATACCCCAATGCATTTCGACCCATTCTGGTCTTCTTCAGTGGGATTTAGATTCATTAAGTAGATAATGAAGTAGGGATGCATCACGCAAACCAGATTGTTAAAAACATTCAAGCTCAGAGATCCCAACGACCACACGTACCCCTTCCGCGCCCTCCAGGCGGATCCACAGTCCATCGGACTTACACCTCGGATGATCTCGGGAATGCCGCTATCATACATCTCAAGAAGTTAACACTAGGTGCCCTCCCCCCGTCCTCTCCTCCAGGTCCAAGCTTGTGGCCCCTTGTAAGTCAGATGGACTGTGGATCTGCCTGGACGGCGCGGAAGGGGTACGTGTGGTTGTTGGGATCTCTGAGCTTGAATGTTTTTAACAATCTGGTTTGCGTGATGCAGCCCTACTTCATTATCTACTTAATAAATCTAAATCCCCCTGAAGAAGACCAGAATGGGTTGAAATGCATTTGGGTATTCATGTGGATATTAATTTTTGTACATGCAACTGGGGGCCTCTTGGCCATGAGTGATGTTTTATGTTGTTGTTTGTTAAATGTGAACCAGAGTTTGTATTTTATAATAAACCTATTGAATATCTGAATTTATTCTGAGTTTTTGACCTACCCCATTCATATATCTACATTTAATGTTTTGCTGCTTAAAAAACCCCTTGGGGAAACCAACGATTTTTTGCATCATTTTTTTGGGTTGTGCAGCCCTGGGTACTCTCACATATGTGTTCTTCTATTTTTTTGCAATATTTGTATCTAACCAATATGTATATGTGTAAATTAGCTGTCTGTATATGTGCTTTCTCTAAGTAGCTCGAGAGAATTATATATAATGTTTTCTATAATTTTTGTCTGAATTGTTATTTTAAAGATGAAGTAAAATAGAAAGCAGATATGAACATTCTTATTTGGTTCAATTTTTTTACATATCTTTATTTTTGTACCTAAGGTATGTGTGTGGTGGAAAAATCTGGACAGCCGCACTCCGGATTGGAAAAGTGAAAAATAAAATCCTCTTTATTGAAAAAGTAATAACATGATTAAAATCCGTACATGGCTTTGTTGGGATAATGCAGCATAACCGCTAACGCGTTTCACGCTCCCATAGAGCGCTTACTCATAGCTGGTTTGTACGAAGGTGATCACCACTTATATACACATAATTTGTCTACCACATGACTACATATTGATTATCTGATTCTAAACAGCTGATCATTAGTCTGTGTGGGATCTTTTTGGCATAGATGTGATTGGATGTGCGTCCTATAGTGGAATCACTAATGAATACATGAATGCATAAATGAAATGTTTTCATATTGACAAATGTCAACATATATAAATGATAAAAAATTCCTTTCAAGGTTTTCGAAAAAACATATTTGTTGTTCTCCAAAACCACAAGAATGAGATGGGTGCTGGAATTCGACGTTCAAACGTATAAAATTTCATACGGATAGGCGCAAGAATGGGCAAACTATGTGAGCTGGTGGCTACGGTATAATGTAAATGGTGTGTAGAGTGAAAATGGTAAAAAGATGTGCATCCAACTCCACTGTCGGTGTCTACAATAAAAAACTAAGTTTATGTGTATGGTGCATAAATGTATACAAAAAATTAAACGACATAGAGATAAAAATAAAAATAATAATAAAAAGCAAATCTTTATATATATGTGTGTATATATATACACGATGATTTCAAGTATTCAAAAAATGTGATGACGTATGTAAATAGGAAGCTGGATAGAAAACTAGCGTCCTGTCGCAATGATGCGATCAATAGTTTCCTGATTTGCCGGAATTTATATGTGAATAAATGCTTTTACTTCAATACCTACATATGTGAATGTTAAACTTTACAGCACATGAAGGATTGCAAAACTTATCACTCACTATCAACCCCGCCACTCCAGTTTCACAAAAGCGCTCATTCAAAAACTTTGCATCACTCCGTATGGGATGCATTCATCCCAATCAAGCAACAACATTAACGTTGCTGAACGTCTTTCTTTGAAGCAATCACATCTCTCGATGAATTGTCTTCAAGTGTATGGGCAGAACTATATGAGGTAGATAAAAATGGGGCAAAATGCAGTGTTTGCACATCTGTCACTATAGTATAATATTGGCAATGACCATATGACAGGTTCATCCAATATATGTGTTTATATCATAGATAAGTGACAATCTCACTAAACCGATTACTATATGAAATAAACAACCAATCTACCTCTTTGAAGACCACAGCTCTTAGATCAATTCAAAACACATGGGAACTTTGCAAGGAAGGTAATGAACCATGTATATATGTGGTGAAAAACATTTGTGCAAAGTTACTGTTATGGTCTACCTACAGCTACCATCAAACAATAATGTCTAATTAGAAACGAGGTTCAAATGACAGTGAATGCAAAAGACATAGTAAATTATTTCTTTTTTAATGAAAGCATATATGCATATCACTAGTCATTTGCTCGTATGAATGGGAGGATGTATGGTCCAATAAAATTGATCAATTGATGGGAATATGTGTGAGGGAGGAACTGATATATTGATATATGTCCCTATATGTTTTTTTGCTCCATCATCCACCATAAAGAATATGGATGTATGATCAAGGAAGGAGTAGGGAGGAAAGGGTTACAGATGTGTTACTCGGGGATTATGACTTCAATGTTGTTTTATTCATAGAAATGTGAAACGTCCCACTCAAAGTTTAACCCCCGTGGGATCCTAGTGTCCAACGAGAATATCCAAAGGACTTCTCGTTTGCACAGTAACTGGAATCTGTCTCCTCCTCTCACCGGTGTGATAATTTTTTCTATGCCCTGAATAGTTAGACTGGAAGTGTCTTTGTGGTGTGTGTAAACCCAGTGCTTTGATACATTAGTTAAGATCTCCTTCTCAATGTTGTACAGGTGATCATGTAGCCTGTCTCTAAGACGCCGTGTTGTGCGTCCAACATATTGTACCTGGCAACTGGTGCATGTGATAACATATACCACAAATTTGGTGTTACAATTAATAAACACGGGGATCGAAAATTCTTTTTGATTGCTGCATGATTTTATGAGTTGACCCGTTTTGATGTACTTGCAGTAATTACAAGTTTTTACTCCACACTTGAAATTGCCTGTGAAGTTGAGCCAATTAGATTTTGTTCGGTTGGTTGAGAACAAACTGGGAGACAATGAACGTCCCAATGTAGGTGCTCTGCGGGATACAACCTTGATCCCTTTAGAGAGGATGTTGTTATATATAGGGTCATTATATAAAACAGGAAGGTGTTTCATAATAATTTTCTTGATTGTATTAAATTCAGAGCTATATGGGGTAGAAAAAAACGGGATTGTAGGGGACATATCCCTTCTCTGTTGAATGTTTCTAGCTGGTTTTTTCTTTACAAGTGAAGATCTTGGGATGGATCTTACTGTGTTGAGTGCTTTTTGTACTGATGCTTCTTTATAGCCTCGAACTTTAAACCTGTTTGCCATACTTTTGGCTTCAGCCTCAAAAGTTTCAGGAGAGCTACATAGGCGTTTTAACCTTAAGAACTGGCTATATGGAATACTTCTGATGGTATGTTTAGGGTGTGCAGAATCAGCTTTAAGTAGAGTGTTGCCACTGATAGGTTTTCTGTACAGACTGGACTGAATCGCATCACCGGACCCCGCCAGTTGCACATCAAGAAATTCTATGGATCTGGATTGCAGATTTCCCGTGAATTTTAAATTTAATGAATTGTCATTGAAATATGCCAGCCAGGTATCTAGATCAGCTTCTCTATGTGATGTAATAAATAACAGGTCGTCTATAAAGCGACAGAAAAAGACCGTATCTTTACGGCGGGGACTATTTGGCCCAAAGATGCGGGACCTCTCCCACCAGCCCATATAAATATTGGCCAGTGAGGGGGAAAATTTGGCTCCCATAGAGGCCCCGCATTTCTGGAGAAAATAGTCCCCGTCAAACATGAAAAAATTGTGTGTTAAAAGATACTCCAGGGCTTGTACAATAAACTCTTGTAAAATCAAAGAGAGTTTGCCTGTTTTTCTAAGAAAATAAGTGACTGCCTGGATCCCCAGGTGATGTGGGATACTAGAGTACAAACTAGATACATCACAGCTGATCCATCTATAATTGTCTTTCCATTTAATGTCTTGCAGTTTGTTCAATAAATCGTTTGTGTCTTTTATGTAACCAGGGAGATTGGTGGCTATTGGTTGTAGATGAGAGTCTACCCACTCTCCTAAGCGTTCATTTAAAGAGCCTATCCCCGCCACTATAGGTCGACCTGTAAGGGGATTTAACCCCTTGTGGATCTTTGGTAGGTGATGGAATATTGGTGTTATGGGGTATTCTGGAATAAGAAATTCTTTCTCCCTAGGGGTGAATATACCAACTTGTATGGCTCTGTTTATGAGTGGGAAGTTTTTGAAAGAAATAGTGGGTTTGGAGGGTAATTTCTGGTATGTGTGTATGTCAGATAGTTGACGCAGAGCCTCTTTTTTGTACACTTCTGCATCTAAAACCGCCACCATACCCCCCTTATCTGCGTTTCTGATGACAATCTGGTCGTCAGCGGAGAGCCTCTTAAAGGCTTGTCTCTCCTTTGCTGCTTAAAAAACCCCTTGGGGAAACCAACGATTTTTTGCATCATTTTTTTGGGTTGTGCAGCCCTGGGTACTCTCACATATGTGTTCTTCTATTTTTTTGCAATATTTGTATCTAACCAATATGTATATGTGTAAATTAGCTGTCTGTATATGTGCTTTCTCTAAGTAGCTCGAGAGAATTATATATAATGTTTTCTATAATTTTTGTCTGAATTGTTATTTTAAAGATGAAGTAAAATAGAAAGCAGATATGAACATTCTTATTTGGTTCAATTTTTTTACATATCTTTATTTTTGTACCTAATTTTTTTCTCTTCTTGCAATAGGGAGGCACTAAAAAATGAGGCAACAACCAAGCCACCAAAAGGGATGAAGGGAGGCTACCCTCACTCGGGCCCCAACAGGGGAGGCAACAAGGCCATCTTCCCACCAAAAACGTGACAACTTCAAACACACTCATTTAGCCACCGACAGGAGTGATACTAGGTGGGCCAAAGGCCATAGGCTTAGGGCAGAACTAAAGGGGTAAAGAACTTTTTCAATGTTGGCACTTGTCCAGTGTTTGCCCTCTGTAAAATGACATCACCTTCCCTTTTCTATGCATTTTTCACTGTAAAAAAAACACAGTGCAGTATGGTAGAGTCCACTAGTCTAGAGCAAACATTGTCATCAAAGCAAGTGCAAGGTTGGTCAACTAATGTAGCAAAATGGATGCTAGAAACAGATGGGACTAGGGGTGGCTTAATGAATGGTGTATTGTTTCCTTTTAGAGGAAAGTAAGTGTGGTCAGCTCACACAGAATGTTGGTTTGGAGGAATGGGATCTGACTCCTGGACCCAGCACAGACCTGTCCGTTGTGGGCGTCTAATCCCCTGATGTAAGTCACAATGAGGGCCAAAGCGACCCCGAAGAGGAAGAAAGTATTTGGGAGCCTCTTGTTTGTGCAAGTAAGTATTCTTGGAGTCTGGCTTCAAATGTGTATACATGTTGAGTGTTTAGCTGAACAAATAAAACACCCACTCCACACATTAGCAAAATATGTAGTGGCAGGCCCGGGCATTTTAGACTGAGCAGCCAACTTTTCAAGGGACTGGGGGGGGGGTCGGTAGACATTTGCGGGGGTGGCTGTTGTTGGTCCTCCACACTGTAATGTGCAGGGACACTGTGATATAAAGGGAACTGCACTGTAAAGGGGCACTGCAATCATCCCCATTAGGGGTGCGCATCTTCACTAACCTCGCGATTCGATTACGACTATCCTGTCCACGATCCGATTCGATTCCGCGATGTATCACGATGCATCACGATTACTGCACTGGGTTTTTATCCAAAAAAATTCAAGCAGTCAGAAGAACTCAATTTTTTTATTTTATCTGTTCTTAAAAAAAAAAAAGACAACACTCCCTGCATGTAGCAAAGTGTAAATGACAGCAGACAACATATAGAGGAATTCCAGACTGCCCCCAAAATACTACAAGAGAGGGTCAGAGACTGCAGACATGATACAGGAGATGGTCAGAGACTGCAGACATGATACAGGAGATGGTCAGAGACTGCAGACATGATACAGGAGATGGTCAGAGACTGCAGACATGATACAGGAGATGGTCAGAGACTGCAGACATGATACAGGAGATGGTCAGAGACTGCAGACATGATACAGGAGATGGTCAGAGACTGTCGACATGATACAGGAGATGGTCAGAGACTGCAGACATGATACAGTAGATGGTCAGACTGCGGACATGATACAAGAGAGGATCAGAGACTGCGGACATGATACAAGAGAGGATCAGAGACTGCGGACATGATACAAGAGAGGTTCAGAGACTGCGGACATGATACAAGAGAGGTTCAGAGACTGCGGACATGATACAAGAGAGGGTCAGAGACTGCGGACAATGTCCCCATAACGTCCCCCCGAACGATAATGTATGCCATTTCATTAATTATGGCTTATGTATGTCTTATTGTCTTAGTGATTGATTCATATCACAACTTCAACTTCATTTTTTTTTGTATGATTTATGGTTTCGCTCATCACAGATCCCACACATGCAACGCTGCATGTGTGGGGTCTGTGATGAGCGAAACCATAAATCATATATAAAAAAAAGTTATTAATGAAGTTGTGATGTGAATCAGTCACTAAGACATACATAAACCATAATTAATGAAATTAATTAATTGTCGCTTGTTAGGTCCACCATCAAGTTTATTTATTTTAAAGTAACTTACTTGTGCATACAGTAACTAACGATTGCTGCAGGGGCACACAGGAGCCAGAGAGGAGACTACCTACCTCCAATGGGGGAAACACAATGCCAGTGGAGTGGCAGAACCTGGGGGTGCTCAGGAAAGTAGCACTGGATCTAGGTGTCAGGGGCGGGGGGGGCTGCGGTGTCCACCAGCCCCCAGCCGCACAGCACAGAACACCAGGGGATGGAACAAGGGGGCCAACCATGTAGCCTTGATGCTATCCGGGGAAAGCGGCAGCACCGGCACTGCTGCAGTTAGCCAGGGAGAGCGGAGGAAACCTCTTGCGGCTCGACTCCCGGGTTTCAGGAGCTACCGTCTCCTGACCAGCCGCGTCACACCTCACACAGGCTCCAGCGAACACTGTGTTTCCCGACGTGACTGGGGATGACCTCAGCGGAAGGGGGGCACGGCTAATGTCCACGGCTCAGTGTGGAGAGGCAGGGCACAGCGCTTTCAGCTCCGTTCGGAGGGGCAGGGCATAGCGCAGAGCGCAGATAGATGAGGTCATCCCAAAATCAATTTTTAGCGGTCGCAGCATTGATGCTGCATCGCAGACTGCCGAATCTCGATGCATCGATGCTGCGATTAAATTCAACACCCCTAGTGGCCATACAATGCTAGTACTGTCCATCTCCTATTGTGCCCACACTGCCCAGTGGCACTGACCTGCTCTCTTTCTGGTGGTGCAGTACAGCGTGGCTCTCTATGGTGGTGAGGTACAGCGTGGCTCTCTCTCTGGTGGTGTGGTACAGTGTGGCTCTCTCTCTGGTGGTGCGGGTACAGCGTGGCTCTCTCTCTGGTGGTGCAGTACAGCGTGGCTCTATCTGGCGGTGTGAGTACAGCGTGTTTCTCTGGTGGTGCAGTACAGCATGGCTCTCTCTCTCTGGTGGTGTGGTACAGTGTGGCTCTCTCTCTGGTGGTGTAGTACAGCGTGGCTCTCTCTCAGGTGGTGTGGTGCGGTACAGCATGGCTCTATCTGGTGGTGCGGGTACAGCGTGGCTCTCTCTCTGGTGGTGTGGTACAGCGTGGCTCTCTCTCTGGTGGTGCGGTACAGTGTAGCTCTCTGGTGGTGTGGTGCGGTACAGCGTGGCTCCATCTGGTGGTGCGGGTACAGCGTGGATCTCTCTCTCTGGTGGTGTGGTACAGCGTGGCTCTCTCTGGTGGTGCGGTACAGCATGGCTCTCTCTGGTGGTGCGGTACAGCGTGGCTCTCTCTCTGGTGGTGTGGTGCGGTACAGCATGGCTCCATCTGGTGGTGCGGGTACAGCGTGGCTCTCTCTCTGGTGGTGTGGTGCGGTACAGCGTGGCTCCATCTGGTGGTGCTGGTACAGCATGGCTCTCTCTCTGGTGGTGTGGGTACAGCATGGCTCTCTATCTGGTGGTGTGGGTACAGCGTGGCTC
The DNA here is from genome assembly GCA_037952925.1 of Lithobates clamitans. Classification (NCBI taxonomy): domain Eukaryota; kingdom Metazoa; phylum Chordata; class Amphibia; order Anura; family Ranidae; genus Lithobates; species Lithobates clamitans. The sequence goes on from JBBGZY010000250.1 coordinate 3,049,449, forward strand.
TCTCTGGTGGAGCGGTACAGCGTGACTCTTTCTGGTGGTGCGGGTACAGTGTGGCTCTCTCTCTGGTGGTGTGGTGCGGTACAGCGTGTCTCCATCTGGTGGTGCTGGTACAGCATGGCTCTCTCGCTAGTGGTGCGGGTACAGCGTGGCTCTCTCTCTGGTGGTGTGGGTACAGCGTGGCTCTCTATCTGGTGGTGCGGGTACAGCGTGGCTCTCTCTCTGGTGGTGCAGTACAGCGTGACTCTTTCTGCTGGTGTTTGAACTATTAGTTCCCCCAGCACAGTCCTCTCTTTCGTTTTCGTTTTTCGTCTCCTGTAGTAGCTCCTACAAGCACACCTCAGTTTGTTTCTGGGTTTTCTCTTTCACCCCAGAAGAGTGCATGCTGGGGACTGTAGTCTGCTCCCTGCTGAGAACAATTGGGCCACCTATCTCTGGGACTACATTTCCCATGATGTTGCTTTTGATTGGCCCTCCGCTGTAGCCAATGGGGAGGGAAGAAGAACAGACAGGAAAGCCTTCTCTTCCCTGTGCTGCCGACATGAGAAGGGGAGGGGAGGCAAGCGGGGGGAAAAATCGTGCCAGCAGCCTGCAGCTCTCCCCACCGTGCAGACGCCCATGGCTGGAGGAGGATAGCAGAACTGTCAGCGCGGTTCTGAGGCTGAGCTGTGTGTGAGAGAGACACACAGCTCAGCCCATGCACCCGCCAGAGATGACACAGGCACGGACCGCATGTGGGAAGGCAAGCGGCGGCCGCAGCCTGTGTAACCCACGTTCAGGTCTGCCCTTCAGCCAATCCAGGCCTGTGCAGTGCCTTAACATTAGCATGGAGAAGGAAGAGGTGGAAGAAGCTGTCAGTTTTGCTAGGTACCCGAGTTTTGGAGACCCAGGCGCCAAGGCCAAGATTACTGAGTAGTTGCAGTGTGTACATTCCTACTAGTGTAGGTGTCTGAAGGGCAAGCAGGTTGCAAGCAACAATAGACTGGGTAGGTAAGTATTTCCTGAATTTGACTAGTAACTTGACCATAACTCACTATGTAGGGCCTCAGCAACATGACCATCGTTCCCTTAATACTTTTTTGTCCTCTTACTAGGTCATGATCTTCCAAGATGTGCAATTGGCCGAATGAGTGCATATATGTTGCATTGTTTGAAGGATCCGGTGCAAATAAAGGAGGCTGCCACTGCTTTACAGCGAAGAATCCGTGATTTTGTAGACATGCTTGCCAAATTCTAATTTCCTCTTGCCTGATCGGAAGTTTCTTGTTCCACTTGTTGGCTCCTGTTTGCACTTTTAATATTTACAATGTTTTTCGGACTTTTAAATGAGAAAGTTTAGTGTCCGAACTCAGTGTTTCTCCACTCCTCTAGGTGCACCACCAGGTCCTGTTTTCTGTATTTTCCTCAGTCTAAAAACAGCTGTGTGAATTACTAAAATTGAAAATGACAACATCACCTGTCCCAAATGCAACAAATGTAGAAAACCTGACCTGGGTTTGCATCTTGAGAGGGAGAGTTGGAAAACACTGCCCTAAGTAATGTGAATTGTAATCTTTCTGTGTTTTTAAGAATAGCAAAGCCAAAATTTGAAGCTGCCCCTAAATTGTGCCTTAACATTCTTATTTCCCTCATGATCCTATACCTAAAATGTGTGTCTTTCCCTACATCTAGTTTGCTAAAGCCCCAAAACACACCGTGTGTAAACATGTGCTAGCTCCCATCATGGGGTATCAATGGACGTGTTTCGGGGGTGCAACCCCTTCCTCTGACCTACTTTGGTTATAAGGAAGGGGTTGCACCCCCAAAACGCGTCCATTGATAACCCGTGATGGGAGATAGCACATGTTGACACACTGTGTGTTTTGGGGGTTTCTAAAATAACATGTTTGGAACTACACACATTTTTGGCAGGGGATCATAAGGGACATTAAATAGTTCGGCCTCTACATGTACGTGGCTTCAAATTTTGGCTTTGAGAGGGGTAAGATCACCCCATCTGAGGAAGGCAACACCCACACAGTCTTGGGATACTAATGTCTCATTTGGCCTTCACTTTACCAAAATCAAACTTTGTAAGTTCCTGAGTTGGGGATGTGTATCTTATGTTTTTGAACCACAAAAAGGCAAAATAATGGCAAACATACATGTTATACACCAAGATGTTGGTTTGTTTTAAAACCTTAAAACGCACATGTAAATGTGCTTTGGGTAAAATGTTTTTTTTACTAAACAATGGGGGCCATTTACTAAGACGAATGCGCTGCGCCGGTTCATACCTTAATTGCTGCGCCGGATAAATCATTAATTGAACGCGTGTAACGGCGCACGCAGATGTGCAACGCGATAATAAATATGCAAACGGAAACTGCTGGCAGCGTAACTGCTGTTTTCTCATTGATAATAGCACACGCCCATCTTATTGGATGTGTCTTGTTAGGCAATTAATAGTAGTTCTCACTTAATTAACCCTTTTGATGCTAATCTCATTCCTATTACTTCTAATATATCTTTGAAATGTTTTTTTTTTTTTTTTGATTTTCACACAAATATTTTTATACATTGCAAAAAACAGAAAAGTGTTTCTAAACCCAATAAATTAATATTTTCAGATCTTGATCTTTAAAGGTGACCATACACTGCAATCAGTTAGATCCTAAAAAAAATAGATTTAGTGCAAGAGCCTGTTTTATTTCCTATAATTTGAATTAATTGTTCAAGTGCGTCTTCCTATTACCTATTTTGCCGAAATATCGAGTTGTACAGAGACTGGCCAATCAGATTGCATAGTGCATGACCATCTTAAGTGCCAAATTTGGAATGTAGAGACATGACCCACTTGTATTTTCACAAGTGGACGCAAGAACCTACATCTATAGTTACATATCTGTGCAGCACAGTGGTGTAGTGGTTAGCACTTTCACCTAGCAGCAAAAAGGGTTGCTGGTTTGAATCCCACCTCTGACACCATCTGCCTGGCGTTTGCATGTTCTCCCTGTGCCTGTGTGGGTTTCCTCCCACAATCTAAAAACATGCTGCAAATCAGATCCTGTCTAAATTGGCCCTAAAATGTATGAATGTGTGTTAGGGACCCACACAAACACCACCCCATATTAAAAAATATATATTTTTTTCTTAATTTGCAAATAAGGATCATCTCTTCCTCATAGAACTTAGCAGCAGTACAAGCAACTTCCTGTAGGGGTGTCATTCCTGTGTGCTGGCCACCGCTTTCCGAGAACCACATATGCGCATACCTGTGCACACACAGCAGTTGCGCATCTAGCTGCAGAAACCCAATTTTTATGGAAATTAACAGTAAAGCAGATGCAGATTTCCTGGACTGGACTAACAAATATTTCTAGTGAAAGGCAACTGGTGTTTTCTATTAAACAAGGTCTAAATGGGCCAATGACATGCATCACAGTTGTACTTAGGAACGTGTCTTTGCAAAGTTCAACTTAATGAAATCCTTTCTTATTTTTGCTTGGGGATAGAGTGCAGAGGGATTAGAAGTCTGGTCAGTTTTTGGGGACGTCTGCACCCCTGATAGGGTGAAGACACCTCCCAAATGTTGCCACTTTCTCCTTCAAATTTAAAACAGGAAGTGAGGGTAAAACCCTACCAATGTCTTTCCTAGGCGACACACAGGTCAATCTAAATAGCTTTCCCATTAGGTAAATTGCACTCTAGCATTTTGCTGTGTATACCCCAAATTATTAGGTGCATGCAAGGAAAAGAAAAAAAAAACACCATCTTTGCTTCTACATGATTAGATGTTAAAATCATCAGTGCTTCCTCTCAGATTCAGCGACTACACTTGTACTGCAGAGTGGATTTTCCTTTACTAAACCCCAAACTGCCTAATCATTTGGGGTGTACACAAGAAAGTGCTAGAGTGCAATTTGCTTAATGGGGACACTAGTTAGATTGATCTGTGTGTACGCGAGAAAAGACATTGGTAGACATTGGTCCCTCACGTCTTGTTTGGCTATGTGACAGGAAGTGAAGCCAATTTTAAGAAAGGGGACACAAAGCCCAACCTAAAAAAAGCAGGGGTTCAGCCTGACACACCGCTCCACCGATCTTGGTAAAGAGCCTCGTTGTTACTCGGCAAGGTCCGACAGTTGCCGGCCTTCAGCCGAGAATCCCCTGTGCGCATGCGCCGCTGCAGTCAGCGGCTCATAGCAAGGGGAATATCTCCTAAACCGTAAAGGTTTAGGAGATTTTTTTTTACCTACAGGTAAGCCTTATTATAGGCTTACCTGTAGGTAAAAGTAAAAAAAATAACTATACAACCACTTTAATATAGGGGTCAACAATGCCAAGAGTTGGTGAATGCAGTGGTCTGTCATCCAGAGATAATTCTGAAAATCATCCGGATTATTCTCCTGGAGCTCCCGCAGCAAAGGCATATGACATAATTGGTCACGATTAAGCAACCAATTTTTGGTCCAAGAAATCCTCCTCCTTCTGTTCCTGGACTGGACTTGGGTCAAAGCAATAACTCCAAGGCCAATAATAGCACGTTCTCTCCTCCAATTCCGCAACATGGCTGGTTGACGAACGGCCATTCAGAAACAAACTGAAAAGCACAAACTGAAAAGCTTGAATCAACACTCACCAAACTTCTACTAACATTAAATTAGCAGAAGGAGCCCAAAGGGTGGCACCTGGCAATTGAACTTCCTCTTTATCAGCTCGTAGTATGTCTAGTACATCACTACGTTCATGTTTGTTGGCCGACAATTGTATGCAAGACAAGTTCCTGGCACATGCTCTTCAGACAAAAGTCTGACACTCTGTTGGCCAACAATCCGATCGTGTGTACAAGGCTTTAGACTGGAGCCTGAATTTGTTGGTATGCTTCTGAGACTTGAAACAGGGCAGTTAGCATCTGAACAGGTAAGAGGGACCCAGTTTTTTTTTTTGCAGTGGCCCCTTCAGGGGTCATCGCTACAAGAAGAGAAAGGAGTTATTTTCTATTATATTTGTCAAACCACAGTGTTTGTAAAGAGTTCTAGAATGTTTGGTTGAAATTTTAAGCAAATGAACAAAAACAGAAATACATTTTTACAATATGCTTGCATTGAGTATCCCATACAGGGGTGGGGTGATATACAGTATGTGCTCATAGGGACTGTGATCCTTGAACCTAGCTTGATTGTATACAGATGGACAGTATGTCACTGTCCTTATGTTCTACATGTTAACCATTTAAAAAATTGTCAGGGATATCTGGTATCCTGTGAAAGAGGAATGACCAGAAATGTGTGGACTTGCACAGAGAACACCAGGCACAAGTATGGTATAAATAATGTAATTTATTATAGATAAAGTGAATAAAACAACAATATCCAGTATACCAAAACCCAATGAACCAAAATAAGTAAATCTAATGAGTGACAGTGCTAACAACTACCTAAGACAACCAAATAATTATGTTTAGAGAGGAGGATATGACTGAGAAGCATAGTCACTGTCAGACCTTGGGTCATGCAAGGGATATCAGACAAAGGGAGCAGAGAGCAAGCCAGGACAGGGAGAGTGTACACGGGATCAGGAACAGGGAGCAGAGCTACATGGGCAGAACACCAAGGCAAAATGGAGTAGCAGAGGAGGGACTAAATATGCTCCCAGTAGTCAGTGTCAGTTGATGACTAATTGCTAGGAACTGCTGGCTGCTGAGAAATACCCGCTGGTGGATACTGGAACTACAACCTATAAGTCTGGGAGCCACAGTGGCACCAGGGGGTAAACCTATTCCTGATAGTCCCCCCCTCTAAGGAGCTGCCTCCGGACACTCCAACCAGTCATAACTGAACGAGTCCATAAAAGATACCAAACTGCTGAATAAGTCCAGAGGGAAAGTCTCTCATAGACCAAAGAAGTCTAAATAAGATGCCCTGCTGCCTATGGCTGCAATAATAAGCTAAGTGTCTCAAAGCATGGGTCTGGTGACTGACTGTGTACCCCACTGCTGGGGTTAGGCAACTGGCTAGGTATCCTCAGAGAAATATGACAGTTGATCCCTCAAGACAGCAGGTATCCAAAAACTTAGCTCTGGGGTCATGTGACAACACCAGAACTCTGATACTGGAATGTCTTATTTTAACTGTGTAGCTTTCCTGGTTTCCAGGACTTGTTCCACACATCAACGGACACCTACTATAGGTTTCCCACAGGCACTGGCTACCTGACCCAGGTCCCCTAGTGCACCTGGAGTTGTGGCAATCATATCTGGGCTATGGCAAATAGGTAACCAATACAATGTACATGAAGACTCAGAGGTGTTGGACCCAACAGCAGACGGAACCCTAACCTTTGCAACAGGCATGGACTCAATGGAAACTACATCTACACAAGTATCCAGCGCCTTCCTCACCCAAGCCAGTTTTTTCAAAAGTCACTGGCATATTAATTGTGGGTAACCAGCTGTGACTCCTTGTGATTTCACATCCAGCTGCCCATTATGCATGCCTGAGCTGCACTGTGCTTTGTGAATGGTCCTGCAGCCTTCTGGGACCTGTGACATGTGCCAGGGCAGGGAAGGGGTGTAGTACCTCCACTTGGATCGCCTAAGCTATCTGAGTGAGAGTGGGAATGGGTACCTGTCAGAACTAGGTATCCGCTCCTCCTCCCACAATAAAAAAATACAATACAGGGGCGTGACCGGAAGCCGACCTTAATGGACGCCTGAACTCACAGCTCCATCAGCCCACAGCACTGAAGGCACATTAGGGGACGATCCACAACACCCACATGGGCAAATCGAGGACCACCCGATCCTCCAAACAAAGGGGCACATCGCAACCCCCTCCAGGAGCATCCACAGACCTCCGCACCTTCTTCCTCCAGACGGACATGCCTCAGAGCGGGGGAGACAAGATGGCGCCGGACATTCAGGCGCGCGGTCGACGGAGCTCCCCGCAGCCCATGCCGCCTCATACCACCCAGCAACACCACCCATCTGACTCCCCGCTGAAAGAGACAGGCCCAGGGACCCCAACACATCATGAGGGAGCGGTGAGTCCATCAACCCCCCCGATCCCCAGTCTATGCAGACACGCGGGCCGCGGCCCGCCATGATACCGGCCGCCTCACAGCACTACACACAGTGCTCAGCTGCATTTCCGCGCCTTCTCAGAGCGGCATCAGACCCTTACATGCAGGGAACGGCTCCACTCTCCCCAGCATCCTCAATCCTCTCCCAGGACTACCCACCATTACCTGCCCCGGCCCACCCTCCTGTGCAGAGACACCAGGACCTGGAGGATGACAGTGAAAGTCCCTGGGCCATGACTATATCGTCCCCCCCACCAAAAGCACAGAGACTCTCTAGATCAAGAGACCCCAGTGTCTCTAGGCAGCAACAAGCCTTCAATCCCTCATACGCACAGAAAGCCAGCACCCCTCCTGGTACAACATCAGACAACCACCACATGAGGCCCCCCCAGCTAACACAGGCCCTGCCGTGGTCGGAGCAGTGGGAACCCTCGGTGTCTGGACCCCCCGTGCCATCTAAGGCAGGCTCACTCAGCCCACGCTCTCCACCTCCAGCCCCATCCCCACCGTGCCAGCAATATGGACCGATGCAACCCTCACACATGCCACCTCAATGGCATACATATCTCCAGGCTATGCCCACTAAGGAGGACTTCAGACAACTAATAGAAGATGTGAAATCCACATGCCGCACAGAAATTCAAGTTCTCCAAACAGGCCTTAAGCACCTGGCAGACAGAGTGGAGATGGCGGAAGAAGAGATCCAGGAAACAAAACTAGCAGTCCACAGATCACAACTTCAGGGAGCGGAACATAGATCACTCCTCAGAGATATGCAGAGGCACGTGGAGGACTTGGACAACAGGGGGCGCCGCAACAACATTCGCGTGAGAGGTATCCCAGAATCGGAGGGTAGCGAGGACTTACAAACCACTCTACAAACCATCTTCAACAACCTCCTCGGCGAACCCCCCACAAAACATATAGAGATGGACAGAGCACACCGAGCCCTACGACCTAAAGGAGCAGCATCTAAGCCAAGGGATGTCATCTGTAGAATCACCTCCTACCCCCTCAAGGAGGGAATCATGAAACAAGCACGCCTGGCACGCAAAATTATTTTTGACGGGACTCAGCTACAACTATACCCTGACCTTTCCTGGATTACTCTGCAAAAACGCAGACTCCTTCAACCGTTACTGCAACTACTACAGACCAAGACAATCCCTTACCGGTGGGGCTTCCCCTTCACCCTCACTGCAAAGCACCAAGGCACAGCAGCTGTTCTGAGATATCCGGAGGACCTCCACACATTCTGTAATACCCTGGACATTCAACCCCCACAGCTTCCAGAGTGGGACCTAGTAGCCACCCCTCCTACACCACCTACAGTCTGGCAAAAGGTCCCCACCTCCAATTGGCCCAGAAACCCTGAGGCATCACGCAAACCTGCCAAGCACAAGAACGGATAAGCTCCACCGCTCCATGAAGGCCTGCACCTCCGAATGGATCACTACTACTCTGGAACTTTGGTTCTTCCTACTCGGGACTTAAATGCCCACTATATCTCTAGATTATAGTCTCCTAATTTGCCCCTACACCATAGAATGATTAACTACAAGGGCTCACCTAGATCGAGCTTTGAGAACGTAGATACTCATTTGATCGCCCCTCACCCCCCCTGTTCTTCTTTTTTGATTCATAGTTTAGCGAATCATAAAGTTTGATTGTACTGCTATACTAGTGGCGGGCTCCCTGGTGCCTTCTCCTGGCTGGTCCTTCTGGGTTGGCGGGGGGGAGGCATCTGGGAATCCGTGATTGTCAGGGCCTGTTGGCCAGAAAAGCACTAAAGAAAATGTATGCAACATGTTACCACTTGGTTTTATTCTCTCACCCCTCTCTTCCTCACCTCTCTTCCCTCTATCTCCCTCTTAGTCATCCTCAGATATACACAAAGGTGAAGGTGCGGTGTCCTGGTCCCCTCCCGGAGAGTGCCGGCTCCTGGCTTTTGACCACAGACCCTGGTGCATCCTCGGTAAGTAAGCTCACACACGCCCTATACGCAATATAACTTTCTCTCCAAAGTATACTCCCGCATCTTTAAATCAAATCCAGGGGTTTTGGTGGTGGGGGGGGATTTCAATCTTGTCCAATCAGCAACTGCGGATCGTCATGTGGTGGGCACCCGGACGTCACCAACAGGAGTCCTTAGGGACTCTAGACTCTTCCGACAAATCTCTAGACGATATGCGCTCTTTGACGCGTGGAGGGCCCTTCACCCAGGCGATCGGCAGTATACATTTTATTCTGCCCCCCACCACACCCACTCTAGAATAGACCACTTCTTCGTCAACAATCTCACGCTCAAACTAACACAAGCAGCTCAAATACTCCCCATCTCATGGTCAGATCATGCCCCCATCCTACTTAGGTTGAACTTAGACACCCCCAACCGCAAATCCTATAACTGGAGACTTAACACATTCCTCCTCCAACACCTGCCCTCTCAATTGGAATTACATTCCACCCTTAAATATTACTTTAAAGAAAATGCCTCGTCAGAAACTTCATTATCTACACTATGGGAAGCCCATAAGGCGGTCCTACGAGGTAAATGTATGGCACTGTCCTCCGCAATGAAGAAAGATAAACTCGCAGCGAAATTAAACGCGGAGAGGGACCTCAAAGTGTTGGAGGGTAAGCTCCAAGATACCCCCACAATACCCCTTCTCCGGAAAATAATCAGTCTCCGCTGATTATTATGACAAAGGAAACAAGGCGCATTCCCTTTTAGCCAAAAAAATTACGAGACAAGTACCATATGCAAACACCACACCAAATTAAAAATAAATTAGGACAAATGGTATCCCACCCTACAGAGATTGCCCATACTTTTGCAGACTTTTACAAAAACCTATATAATAACCCAGACATACCCAGTAACCCCGCCTCACAGGACTTATCCCACAAACTACGACAGTATCTAGAATCCAGTGGAATCCCCCACTTGACGCCAACTGACTTGCTATCACTAAATGCACAGATCACAGACGAGGAAATAGAACTGACTGTCAAAAGTTTGCCCTCACATAAAGCCCCAGGACCAGACGGATTCCCATACGAATACTACAAAACGTTCCTCCCCACCTTACTCCCACATATGCGCAGGATATTTCAAGCCTTCCTACAAGACACCCCCATACCTCCAGACATGCAACGTTCCTTTATTACGCTTATACCCAAACCGGATAAAGACCCCTCCATATGCGCTAGTTACAGACCCATTGCGTTACTGAATTCCGACCTAAAAATCTTTACCAAACTCCTTTCCAACCGCCTCAATCAGATCCTCCCCTCCCTGGTCCATAAAGACCAGGCGGGATTTGTCCCGCTCAGACAAGCAGGTGATAATACTAGAAAGGTAATAGATCTGGTGGAGGTGGCGAACAGAGAGGGCCAGGCGTCCTTGCTGTTAAGCCTGGACGCGGAAAAAGCATTTGATCGGTTGGGATGGCCTTTTCTGTTCGCCACCTTGCAATTTATGGGATTTCGGGGACCTTTCCTACAAACACTTATACACTAACCCCTCATCCCAAGTTAGAACCCCCTTTGCACTCTCTCCGACATTTTCTGTGGTGAACGGGACTAGACAGGGGTGCCCACTCTCCCCCCTCCTATTCGCACTCTGTGTAGAACCCCTAGCAGCATCCATCAGAAGCAACCCAGATATTAAGGGAATTTCGGTCAGAGGTAGAGAATTTAAGATCTCCCTCTTCGCCGACGACATCATACTCACATTGACTCAACCCCATACTACCCTCCCGATCCTACATACAGAACTAAGCCGCTTTAGAGCCCTTTCAGGATATAAAATAAATGAATCAAAATCAGAAGCACTCCCAATTAATATCCCGGCCACTGAGGTCACACTCTTAAAATCCAACTTCCCATTTACATGGAAAACGACATCCCTGAAATATCTGGGAACGTACATCACCTCCAAATTTAACACCCTGTACCAGGAGAACTTTCCCCCATTATTCCGTTCAATTAGATCCTCCATGCTCCAATGGAAAAAGCACCATATCTCCTTACTAGGTCGAATAGCTTCGCTTAAAATGACTATCCTTCCGAAGCTCCTTTATCTTTTTCAAACGTTACCCATACCAATTCCGCTCCACCAATTGAAAAAACTCCAGTCTGATCTCCTACAATTTGTTTGGAATTATAAAAGACACAGGGTACCGGGATCAGTGTTGATGGCGTCCCGCAATGAGGGGGGACTAGCTTTCCCTAATATTATTAAATACTATTACGCAGCTCAACTACGTGCAATAGCATCGTGGTACACCCACAAGTCCTACAATAAATGGACGGAAATTGAGAAGTTATGGCTAGCTCCCACACATCCAAATAACCTATTATGGAGTGCGAACGCGGATGTGGCCCCTGAACGTATGCTAGGTCCCATGTCCCTCTTGCGGAGGATATGGCGCAAACTGGCTTCTACTCATGGACTGTCATCAGAGAGATCGCTCCTGACCTCTTTTGTCTGTAACCCCAAAATGCCGGATAGCCTCACCTATCAAATGTCACACCCCTGGACCTCCCGGAATTTATTCCATTTTGGAAGCCTGGTGGATCCTAGGACACGGAAACTCTTGCCATTTACTGATCTACAAAATAAATATGAACTCCCTAGACAGGCGTTTTATGGGTACTTACAAATCAGACATTATGCTCTTACTATAACACCCAACCTACAATTCTCACCTCCTTCCCCATTCGAAACTATGATCCTGGCAGGCAATGCCCAGAGAGGGCTCATTTCGGGCATATACAAGATCCTAAACACATTCTCCCAAGATGGGCAGGGCAAACATTCTTATATGACCAAATGGGAAAGGACTCTTGGTGAGAACATTCCTATGACACAGTGGCAGATCATTTGGTCCCAAGCAGCAAAGAGCTCAATATGCACATTATATAAGGAAAACTCCTATAAAGTTCTCCTACAGTGGTATATGACCCCAGAGGTGCTCCATACTATCTTCCCTACTACCTCAGATAGGTGCTGGCGTTGCCAAGGAGCAAAAGGCACCTTCCTACATATATACTGGAGCTGCCCACTACTGGCCCCATACTGGTCCACAGTCCAAAGATTACTAGATCGCCTATTGGACACACAGGTCCAGGCGTCCCCAAAGTTCTTTTTATTGGGTCTATCACCACTCAAGCTCTCCACCCCATATAAGAAATGAGTCCGTCATGTCCTAACGGCAGCAAGATGCCTCATAGCTTTACACTGGAAACGCTCCGCCCCACCAACTGCTGAGGATCTCTATGCCAGAATTAAGGACATAGAAGTGATGGAGAATATGACTGCCAGAATACAAGACAGACTGGAGGCACATAACAGGGTCTGGGAGCCATGGCACCTCCGGGAGGACCCACCTTGACCAGGTAACACCGCCATATCAATGACTTCTATATCACCCCCCCCCTTTTTTTTTTTCTAAATCTCATTCCTTTTCTCCTCCCCTTCTCCCCCACCTTCTTCTCCACCTCCCACTATCTACCTCTAATTTCTCTTAAATGTATAGATTTATGACTTCTACAGTTTTGAAACATATAACCACAGTTATGCAGTGGTGAAGCAGGTATTCCAATAACATGTAAAACAAATGAACCACTAGACGACAGGCATTGGACTACCGAAGGCACTTAGTAATACTTCTGTCTATGAGTATAGAAATTTAGCATCAGCAAACTATATGTTAACATAAGTTTAGGTACCACCATTGCTCAGAATGTTCTCACTGCAATGTAATGCACCTGTGTTTGAAAATAAAAACGCTATTTGAAAAAAAAAAAAAAAAAATACAATACAAATGTGGCAGGGGAGGTAAACCGGAACTTCCCCTTTTGGATGAAGTTCCGCTTTAGATACTTTAATACCAAACACCTGTAACTCTGGGGGGGGGGGGGGGGATTTTGAGACAGCAGCCATATTGAGATACTATCCTTCTAAACTACAAATCCCTATTGCCTGTGTGTGATAGCAGGAGCTAGGAGGGCTTTATAATCTTTGCCTGTGAAAAGTCCACTCTCTTTGCGCTGTGGGGATCTAAGCAGACCAGACCTGCTGGATTGGTCCAGTCGAGAGAGCCTGGGAGCAGGCTCAAGTCATAGGTGTTGGAAGCGTCATTCATACAGTTCACAGACTGAGGCTGCTGCTGTGAGGTTGCTTCATCCACTGGATCCACCATCTCATCATTAGCCGAGAGACCTGTGTATTCTTTAGATTAACTAAACTGTAGATCGAGTCACTGCCACTTTGGAACCAGCTCAAGAGGGGGCCCCCTTCCACTGTAAGACTTTATAATTTCACAAGGAGTTGGTGAGTGGACAGCTGGTACACCTACATTTAATATCAGACATAGCACTGAAAGCAGAATACCAAACTCTCCCCCTTGTACTCATATCTTTTGTAACTGAGATGTTTATTGCTTGACTTCACTTCACATACTTTCATCACAGGGTGCAGTTATACTACTGTTTACCATGCACCTCAGGCTGATGAGTGCTTGCACTGCCTACTTAAAAATGGCATCTTTACTGCCTGCAGTATCTAAAGATCACTTCTAGTGCACCAATGGTCATCTACAGGGCCTGAACATTAGCCAGTGAAGATCAGAAGGGAATTATAATTACCTTTCCTTGGTTGTTTATGCTGTATTCCCAACCAGTCTAGGCATCACACAGCTACTTTTAGGACACATGAACAGTGTGTTCTTTTTCTTGTTAAATAAGAACCATGTATTGCCTGCTTAGTACCCTGGGTGGTATTGCTACTGTTTATGCTGATTTGGGGCTATTACCCAAATACGTCCACTCTTCTTCCCTTTTGATTGTTAGTTACCCAGTGTGCTGAATTGTATAAATGTATTTGTTTTTTTCTTTTATTTGTCCAATAACCATCTTTTCCAAATAATAGTCAATACGTTCACTGTTGCCCATGGTTCTGTTGTCTCACTCAAAATAGCAGTAGTACTGGGTGTTAAAGAATGTGTGTGTGTATTTACTCTTTTATCTAGTAGCCTGGTGTGTCAGTGGGGCTGAGGTATGTGAAAAGTGGTGGTAGACAACAGAGGGACCATTTTTACCAGCAGCTCCTTCAGGGGGAGGGCTACACAGTTAACTGAACTTTTTACAAATTAGGGTTTTTTAGAGTCTCCTTCAATGATAAGCATGCACACCTAATGTGGTTTTAATCCTTCATGGTATGCACAATTAAAAAGGCTAAGAGTGGTTAGATGGACCCAAAAAACATGAGAGAACATTGCATATTTGTTTTAAGCACATCACAGCTTAGCCATTGTACAGACACTGGAGGATATATTAAATGATAAACTGCATATACTGTATATACAGCGGACTACCTGTGTGTGCCCACATGCATTGCAGAAGAATATTACTTCTGTAAGGATATGATTTACTTGTCGGGGTACGTATCCCTTTAGTAAACAAGGCTCATTCTGTAACCCATTACTGATTAAAGGTGTGTCTTGTTAGGGATGGAGGGGTCAAAATTTGGGGCGCCATGTGATTGGTTGCTGCTATTCTGGTTGACAATGTGTAATATGAGGCTGACAGGTGGTACATAAAGGAAAAAAGGGAACAGGACTTTTTAGGGTTTGGGAAACATTTAATAAACTGCTATCTATATATAGGTTTGTTCTGTCTCTGGGACAGCTAGCTAAACCAGCTTATCCCAATAACTATAGATACCATATTTCTTTGATCTCAGTTTTATTAGAACAAGCCAGGTGAAACTTCAAAATAACAGAAATAGACTTCAATACGTACAATATCCAGGGCCGTCTTTAAGGCAGGGCAAAAGGGGCAACTGCCTGTCTTTGTTGTGGGGCCCAAAGCAGCTGCCTCATACTTGCCAACTATCCCAGTTTAAATTCCCTTGTCCCTTGAAGTTTTAGTCCTGTACTGTGTCCTGATATCTCAGTGTGAAGTGCTGGTACTAATGCTGCCCAGCTCTGCCCTATTGTTATGTACAGATGACTCACCTGCAGACCCTGTGTTTACATGTAAATAACCGGCATTCATATGTAAATAACGGCAACATTACTAAGTAAATAGCTGCGGCCGGTTGCATTGATATGTAAATAAAGGCGGCATTCATATGTATATCATGCTCCCCTGCAGAGAGGAGATGATGTGCTTTAACCTCTAGCAACCAATCAGTGAGCAGTATTACTGTACAGTAATCTCTAGCAACCAATTATCAAGCAGAAATCATTTACTGAACCCTCTAGCAACTAATCAATGAGCTGTAATGTGTGCTGTAACCTCTAGCAACCAGTCAGTAAGCGGTAATGATATGCTGTAACTGCTGGCAACCAATCTCAATTGCTGCCTGATCTGATACAGTAAACTGATTTTAAGTCTAGCTGCTATTTATTGTATGTCTCTGAGCAGGTTGAGAGTGAAATTGCAATGGGGGGGGGGGGCAAGAAAATTTTTGCCCAGGGTCCAATCAATATTAAAGACGGCCCTGACAATATCGCATACAATACAGCATACATTGCAGAAACAATGATGTACAATACAAGATGTGACTTGCTTCCTGCAATGTGTTGAAAAGTATGGTGGATGGTTCACTTCCTACTAAGATTCTACCCAGAATTCTCTGCTTGCTGACAACTTCCTTATTTACACTTACAATAAACAACTAAATAGAACTGCAGCAATATCAAAAAGGAATGCTAGATGGAGCCTGCACACCACATATGATTGTCCTAAGTAAATTACACATTTTGCATGTAAATTTAACAACACAGGTACAAATAACCAGTATAAAACATCTGGTGGACAGAACACTCCCCGCCTGGCATCAAGTGATGTCACTAGCAGAGTCCTCCGTAGAAAGCAACAGAATAAGTTCGGTCACTGGTCTCAAGAATACTTTAACCTCATTCTGTTGAAAGATCTTGACTTCTACCTTACGGACACGATTATCTTTGCTTGGCAGTACTTAGGTGATCAAACCTAAAGGCCACATATTCCTTAGTGCCTGGCAATCTTTCACGAGTACAACATCACCAGGTTTAAGATTAGGCTTTTCAGTGTGCCACTTTCCCCTTACTTGTAGAGTAGATATATATTGTTCCCTCCACCGGTTCCAGAATGTATTGGCAAGGGTTTGTACTTGTCTCCATTGACGTTTGTAAAGGTCCTCCTCACAAAACTCTCCAGCTGGAGCACCGGAAAGACTAGTCTTTTGCGTAACATGGCAGGTGTGAGGACCACTGGATCTTCAGAGTCACTTGAAATGGATATCAAAGGTCTGGCGTTAATGATAGCTGTAACCTCTGCCATAAATGTCACTAAACATTCGGAGTAAGTCTTGCAGTTCCTACTTGTAGGAAGATAGAGTCAAGGATTCTGTGGGCTATGCCTATCATCCTCTTCCAAACACCTCCCATGTGAGAAGAGTGAGGTGAATTGAAGATCCACGTGCAGTCTTGTTCACTCAAGTATCTTTCTACTCTGAGAATGTCCAAGTTAGAAGAAATTTGAAGTTCTTTTACTGCTCCTACAAAGTTAGACCCTCTGTCAGAGCGAATGAGTTTCACTTGGCCTCTGATTGCAATGAATTCAGCTAGTTCTGTGGCTAATACTGCAACACAAAGTTCCAGCCTGGGTATGGTGTGTGAAGTGGTGCAAGTTTTGCTTTCCCCATTACAAACCCTATGTGGCATTCTCCTTTAGTGTCTATGGTTTTCAGGTAAGCTACAGCAGCAATTGCTTTAACAGAAGAATCCGAAAACACACAAAGTCTTTGCATCTGAACGTCAGCAGATGACAGAGGAGCATATGGTCCTGGAATTTTAAGGTTGGATAGAGCTGTTAGTGAGTCCTTCCACTCTAGCCATAGGTTCTTCTTGTCAGTGGGGAGAGGGTGATTCCAATCTAGTGACTCACAGGTGAAGTCTCTAAGTAGTGCCTTACCCTGGATAGTGACAGGTGCTGCAAAGCCTAAGGGATCATACAGGCTGTTTATGGTAGACAGGACACCTCTACAGGTAAAGGGTTTTTCTTCTGTGTTTACTTGGAAAGTAAACGAATCAGAACTTAAGCCCCCAAGCAAACCAAGACTGCGTTGCATGGGAAGTGAGTCTGTGCCTAGATCTAAGTCCTTTAACTCGTTAGAATGATCTTGGACAGGAAAGGCTTCTAAAACTTCTCTACTGTTGGAAGCAATCTTGCGGAGTCTTAAGTTGGAACACGCAAGCATTGCCTGAGTTCTTTTGAGGAGACTGATTGCGGCTTCATTTGTGGGTAATGATTTCAAGTAATCATCTACATAGAAATCATTGTCCACAAACTGCCTGACATCTGACCCATACTCTGACTCTCCCACTCTAGCATATATGTCTGAGGCCATATATAGCAACTGCAGGGGAAGGACTGTTGCCAAATATGTGCACCCTCATGCGGTATTCTGTGATGTCTCCAGAGGGGTTGTTGTCCCTGAACCAGAGAAACCTCAGAAAGTTTCGGTGTTCTTCTTTAACAAGAAAGCAATAGAACATTTGTTGTATGTCTGCCATGAATGCGACTGAATCTTTGCAAAAGCGAAGAAGTACTCCTAATAGTCTGTTGTTAAGGTCAGGGCCAGAGAGGAGGATATCATTTAGAGAGACACATGGCGCTAGAATCGAACACCACTCTAATCTGCCCTGGCTTCTTAGGGTGATAGACCCCAAATATGGGTAAGTACCAGCATTCCTCTGAGTCTTTGAGGTTTGGGGCTATCTCAGCATGACCATTCTGGAATATTTTCTCCATGAAGGAAAATAAATGTTCTTTCATCTCTGGTTTCCTTTGAAGATTGTGTCTTAGGGAAGTGAGACGTTTTTATGCTAGTTCTCTGTTGTTAGGCAAACATCGTCTTTGTGGTCTAAAGGGAATAGGTGCAACCCAGCTATTAGTCCATACTCTTTTCCATAACTTCTAAGAAGAGCCTATCCTCAATGGACATTGCTACCTGGTTATCTTACTTTGTTCTCTGGAACACTGTGCTTCCTAATTCGCTTTGGTCAATGTCATAGGTATTGCTGTCACAGAGGGGACTTAGGAAGGGAAGAGGTACAGGGTTGTTGTATAGTAGCTTCTTTATGAGGATGGAATTTTGACAGGGTTGGAAAAGAGAAGGATGACCATTCTCGAGGGTACTAGCGAGCAAGTTATTAACAGATGCAGGTTTGTGTGCACCTCCCAGGCAAACATCATCTACAATGACCCACCCGAGATCCAGTTTTTGGGCATATGGGGCAATTTTAGGACCGTTGATCAGTTTTCTTACTTTGTGGACTTGCAAGATGTCCCTCCCTAGGAGTAAGATTATCTGAGCCTGATCATCTAGTTCTGGTATGAGATGTGCTATGTGATTCAAGTGAGTCTGGTGAGCTGTTTCGTCTGGTGTGAGAATCTCTGATCTGTTGCCTGGCATCTGGTTGCACTCTATTATGGTCGGTAAGGTTAGGCATGTCTTATCATCCATAGATTTTTTTTAAATCAAAAAATAAGTTTGAGCATAAAAGTCAATACGGGTTGTTGCATTTAGGATACAAGGTGCAAAGTGCACCGAACACAGGTAAAATAACTTTTTTACAGAGTTTTCAGACATATCATTGTATCTGTAGGGTTATTGCTGAACATTGTCGTATATACTAGGAGCATATATTTACAAAGCCATGTCAAGGTTGAATAACAGTGATTTCCACTAGGCAGACATAATGGTAGGTTCAAAGGAGTATCTGGCAATAGTCAGTACAAGTAGAGGAGTCATCTACCCATCTGTCCCATATTTTCTGAAACTTGTCTGGGCAACCACGATGGGAGTACAAAATTTTTTTGTAGGGGAGGGTAAGATTCACAGCCCTCTTCCATTGCTGAATGGTGGGGGCGGAGCCATAGTTGGGCTATTAGCATTCTGGCAGCAAATAGAGTCTCCTGCAGAAATGTCATCAGGTATTTCTCCTCCTCGGGGGGGGGGGGGGGGAGGCCAAGCAGGCATTGGCGTGGGCATAATGTTAAGGGGGAACCCATACAGTCATGGAGGAATTTGACTATTTGCGACCAATACCGCTGAATAGACGGGCAGGACCATATCAGATGGTAAAATGTAATAACAGTGTCACCACATCTAGGGCAGGTTGGGTCAGTATCCAGTTTATACTTAGATATACGAGCAGGAGTAAGGTAAGATCTATGAAGGATGTATAGGTGGGTAAGCCGGTCTGATAATTTAGGAGATACTTTTGTACAGGCCTCCAGAATTTCCCACCATTGCTCATCGTTCATCTCCCCTAAATCAGTTTCCCGTTGAGCTTTTAGTTGGTATGCATGGGTAGTGGCAAATGGCGAGATAAGATGATTGTACAGGGAGGAGATTAACTTCTTAGGGTCTTCACCTAGAACCATATCTGCAAAGATCACTGTTTCCAACCTAGGGATAGAGGTACTAAATTGGAGGGCATGGTGAACTTGGAGATAGCGGAACAGCATGTAATTGGGAAGAGAAAATTCATCCTTAAGGGCCTGAAATGATTTGACAGCGCCTCCAGTGATAAGCTGGGAGAGGTATATGATTCTCTGGGTTATCCATAGTTTGTAGTCTAGGATTGTCATTAAGTCAGGGAGTTGGGGATTTTGCCAGAGTGGCGTGTGGGCATGCAGGGGGGGAGCCCCAATGATGGCAAGTGCTCGCTGCCAAATTTTACTATGATGCTGTAGCATATGTTGCCTATCACCAGAGTGGGAAGAGCCCCTGTGTTTGCAGAAGAGTATCTGGAAGGGATGGGCCACCACATCAGTCTGGTAAAGGAGCTGGAGCCACCTGATAAACCTGGGGCCGAACCCAAATTGCGGAGGCACTCCCACAGGTAGCTCCACTCCACCGAGTGAAATGCCTTAGCGGCATCCAGGCTAACCACCATCCTAGAGCCGACATTATCGTGAGTAGCTTGGAGATTCATGAATAGTCTTCGCAAATTAAATGCAGTGTTTTTATTGGGCATGAAGCCTGTTTGATCGGCATGAATAAGACTTTGTTAAGTCTCAGGGCAAGGATTTTGGCAAGTATTTTAACATCTAATTGCAGGAGGGAAATGGGACGATATGATTTGGGGTAGAGGGGAACTTTTCCTGGCTTCGGGATAAGAACAATAAGAGGCTCACTCATAGTGCGTGGGAGTGTACCGTATTTGTAAATATGAGAGTATAGTAACTCTAGTCTGGGGATGAGGACTTCTTGGAATTGAGAATAAAATTCTAGTGGGAGACCATCAGAGCCTGGGGCTTTTGACGCTGGTAAACTCGCTATTTCTGCCTTAATGCACTCTTCAGTGATGGGCGCTTCCAAAAGCTCTATCTGGGTAGCCGTGAGGGAGGGGAAATCAATGTTTTGCAAGAGAAGATGTAATTCGCTCGGGGGTGGGTAGTCTTTGAGGTGTATAGATCGGAATAAAAATGCCTAAACTCATGGGCAACCTGTTCTGGGTCTGTGAGGATAATTCCAGCTTCCAAGCGGAGCCGAACCACAACCGGGGGACTATGATCTAAATGAGCCATGTAAGCCAGAAGTCTCCCAGCTCACTCACCATGTACAAAAGTCCTCTGTTTGCTAAAAAAGATGCCTTTTTTTGCTTTTTCGAAGTGTAAGTGGTCTGTGAGTCTGGATTGTAAGCGTAGTTGGGCAGAGTTAGAGGGTGTCGGATCTGCAAGAAAAACTTGTTCAAGGGAGCTTAATTGTTCCTCGGCCTGTTATAAAATAATTTTAGAGGAGGCTTTGTGTCTATTAATGTGTGTGGAGAGAATCAAGCGGGCATGAGAATGCCTCCCACACCATCCCAGTCGAGACCGAACCCTCTTTGGAGTGGAAATAATGAGTCCACTCTCGCTGTATGGTCTTCATATCCGGGAGGACAGTGAGTCAGAATGGATTTAGCCTCCACGTGCGGGATGGCGGAGTGGAGGGCAAACGTAGGGTGATCCAGTAAGGCGAATGGTCCGAAAGAACCCTCACACCAAATCCCACTGCAAGGAGGTCAGGAATCAGAGTGGGAGAGATCATTACCATATCTATACGGGACATTGCAGCCTGTGAGGGGGTGAAGCAGGAGTATGCAGGTGTGTTGAGATGTTTGAGTTGCCAGGTATCTGTCAAGGCAAATTCCGAAAGGAATCTAACAAACCTAGTCAAGACAGGTCCGGTTGGTGGCATAGTGGATGGGTGGAGCCTGTCTAGGAGGGGATCTATCTCCATGTTGAAATCCCCCAGCCATATGGCCGGTACTGTGGGGTGTTGGGACATGAAAGCCATGCCCTCTCTGACAATAGCAAATTGAAATTGCGGGGGGATATAAAAAGCCAGAAGGAGAACCTCAAGTCCTCCCACGGTGGCATGTAGACAAAGGAACTGTCACGGAATGTCCCACACTCTGCTTGAGTGCTTCTGTCATATACCACTTCCTCCCAGTCTGTATACAGATATCAGGTATTCCAACCTCTCTGAGCACAAAACAAGGCGACACTTGCTTAGATGCTAACATGAACTGACTTTATTTAGAATCAAAATACAGTCTTATATACAGGAGAAGATGAGGTTCCCCCCTCCTGCTCATATTACTCTAACAATACAAATGTAACCTAATTAACATGAGTTAATTAACTAATCCTTTATACAGCCTAGGTGACTGAGACATGACCTTTTGCCCAGACTGAGTTAATTATCACAGGACATTTTCTCACAATAGCAGCAGCTCCAATAGGAGTCGTCCCGTCTCCTACATTGTATAGAGGACAATGTGATCAGCTCATTCAATTAACATAAACACAGGTAGTTGGAGTTGATGACACCAGCATCTCCTCACAGGATGTGTCCCAAAAGTATGAATCAGTCTTATCAGCAGGGGGCTGTTGGAGGAATCCCCCCTCCCTCTTCAGGGACACAAATCCCAAATGACCACAGCAAGGAGTCCACAACAGAATCAAACAACATACAATATATACATATATACACGACTGAGTCCGATTAGTACAGTTCAGACTGGATTTCTAATTCACCGCACAAAGAGTATTGTTCCATTGAAAATCCAGGGCCCACATTTAAAAGGCAAGAGACTTGCATTCAGTCCTCTCCAACAGCCTCTGTCCCGGCTAGGTCTGTCACAGGAACCTTCCCTGCTGATTAGACGGCAAGCTGTAGAGTTGAAACGGAACCGTTTTGGCTGTTAGGATAACAATACCTCTAGAGTTGTTAGTGAATGGGGCCTGGTATATCCAGCCCACCCAGGGTTTTTTGAGTTCCATTTGCATTTGTCCCGTTATATGGGTTTCTACAAGCACAGATATGTCTACTTGCATACGTTTAAGGTGGGACAGTACGACGAGTCGCTTAGACTTATCCCGCAGCCCTATCACATTCCATGTGACTAGTTTTAGGGAGGCCATCCTAGTAGTAGTGGTTACCATCCATAGATTTAATTTGTAGGCCGTCAGCTCTTCTCCCCGCCGTTTCCACTGTACCTGCACAAGTCCTAAGGGAGTAAGGACTGCTGGGGCCTTTAAGGTTTAGAATGTCAAAAAACATAGATCTAGCAAGTGACTTGTTACTCTGTTTATCCAAGATGACGTAGAGCTTGACTGCTTTGTCTCTGTGTCCTTTTGGGTACACTCTCACAAGACAGATTTTAGAGCAGGATCTGCCACCTGTACTTCCTTTGCAGACTTCAGTGCACTGTGAAGTGATTGTTATGGCATCTGTACTAGAGTCTTTGGTCTCCCCGCCTTGTTCCATGTCCCTATGAACAGGTGTGAAAGTTCTTGGAGTAGGCCTTGGGTGTAGAGCTGTGTTGTGCTCTGTGCTGTCACATTCTGTACATTTGACACTGACCTTACAGTCCTTGGCGCAATGTGTGGACGAAGAGCAGCACTTGTAACAGATGTTGTTCTCTTTGAGGAAAGCTTTGCAATCTTGGATGGTCTTTGTCCTGAAGGCTCTGCATTCCAGAAGAGAATGTGGCATCTTATGTAGAGGGCAAAACTTAGTAGGGTCGCTGTCTTGATCCTCTGGCTGAGTCTCTGCAAATCTGTCGGAAGAAATGTTAGTTTTGTGCACTGCTACTGGAGCTCTGAGTTGTTTAGGGCCAGATGAAGTGGTATAAGACACTGGAAAAATGAAGCTGGGGTCATCTTTCATTCCTGCTTGTCTGTCTACAAAGTCCACAAACTCATTAAAGGGTGAAAAGGCACATTGTGTTTTCGTTTGTAGTTACAGCCATGAGTAATCCATCTTTCGTGTAACTCAAAAGGAAGTTTTTGTGCTAAGGAGTTAATACCTCTAGCAGAGTCAAGTTAAGAAAGGCCAGGTAAGTCTCCTTCTGCTTTAGCAACTTGTAACTCCATACACAGGTCTTTGGTAACCTCTGCTAGGTATTTTGGGAAGTCTTCTATCCTTTTAAACAGGGTACTCTCTATAGCCTCTGGTGAGTCATAACATCTATCCAGTCTGTTCCAGATGTTTGTAAGGCCTATCTCAGGGTGGTTTATATTAATGTCTCTGATCCTTTTGGCATGTTCAGCAGAATCATTGCCAAGCCACTTTACGAGGAGTTCTATCTGTTCCCTGCTGGATAGATCCAGACCTTGAATGACACTCTGGAAAGTGGATCACCACGCTCTGTAGTGTTGAGGGTGATCACTAAATTTGACAAGTCCTTGGGTAACTAACTCTCTTTTGGTCAGGAACTTGGCAAAGTCTACAATAGCCTGATTGGCATTGGGGTAGGCTGCTGGTGTATTGTGGTGCGGTGTAAAGGCATACCTGGTAAAAGTCTCTTCTTTAGGCGCGCTGGGTTCAAACTTGCATAAAGTAGGCAGTTCGTACCGGCTCGTTGCATACACCTTTGGAGTGAAGACTGGTGTTTGATGCTTGTATGAAGGCTGGGTACCTTGTGGAGTAGAAGGTTTAGCTGGAACTGGAAAGTCTGGAACTCTGTCAGATTTTTCTTGCTTGTAGCACTGGGGTCCCAGGTCATCTTGTTGCTGCTTTATTTGATGTGACTCACTGATGTTCAGGCGGCACAGTGGTGCAGTGGTTAGCACTCTCACCTAGCAGTAAAAAAGGGTCGCTGGTTCGAATCCCAACCACGACACTACCTGCCTGGAGTTTGCATGTTCTCCCTGTGCCTGCGTGGGTTTCCTCCGGGTACTCCGGTTTCCTCCCACACTCCAAAGACATGCTGGTAGGTTAATTGGCTTCTGTCCAAAATTGGCCCTAGTATATGAATGGGGACCTTGGATTGAGGGTAGGGATTGATGTGAGTGTGCGATGTTCAGGGTTAGGAACAAGGGTCAGGGTTGTAGACCCACACTCACTCAGGTTGAACTGGATGGACTGGTGTCTTTATTCAACCTTACTAACTATGATACTATGATGATGTCATGTTTAATTTCTTGTTGTGGGATGCTGCTTGGGTCACAGTGCTGGTAGACATAATCTGACGTGCGTTGCGAAGAATCTTGTTGGTCCTCCTCTAGACCTGGTATGCTGCTGCCTACTCTTGGCTCATCATAGACGGCTGCTTCTAAAGCTTCTGCTTTTGCAATGGCGGCGGCAACGTCTCGGTCTACTGCCAGCTTCTCCATGTTAGCTTCTAAGATAGCTTGCTGCAATTTCAAAGATGCTTCCTGCTGGGCTAGCTCTTCCTCCAGGCGTATTCTTTCCCTCTCTCTCTCTTGTTCCATGTGTACTCTTTCTTTCTCTCTTGCTCCAAGCGTACTCTTTCCTTCTCTCTCTTGTTCCTGTCTCACCTTTTCTGCATCAAAGTGGGCCTTTTCTTTTTTCATCTGCAACTCTTGGTCTGTGAATGCGGCCCTGGCTTTTGCTGCTTTGGCTGTTGAACGAGCGATAGCTGCTGCATTTGCGACAGATGACTTAGATGAGCTTGCTCGTGAACGTGTTTTGTAAGAAGATTTCCCACTGTGAGACATGACTGCGGGAAAGAAGCTGTCTTGCTGTATAGAGACCGTTCTAATGTCGATGCTGCTTGACAGAGCGCGTCTCTGTGTAGCGTGGCTGCTCGCTTCGCCTGCCGCAGGCCTGTATCTTTAAGTCGGCTTATCTTCCCTTCAGAGGTCAGCTTAAAAATTTCACTGTTCTGTCTCTGGGACAGCAAGCTAAACCTTTATATCCCAATAACTATAGATACCATATTTCTTTGATCTCTGTTTTATTAGAGAAAGCCAGGTGAAACTACAAAATAACAGAAATAGACTTCAATAAGTACAATATCGCATACAATACAGCATACATTGCAGAAACAACAATGTACAATACAAGATGTGATAGTAAAAACTTACCGTATTTATCGGCGTATAACACGCACTTTTTTCCCCTTAAAATCAGGGGAAAGTTGCAGGTGCGTGTTATACGCCGATCCCCCTGCGATCCGAGCTGTCACTTGTTCAAAATCGCGGACCGCGATTTGAAAATGGCGCCGCCGGCGCCGAAGTACACAGAGCCGGTCCTCGGCTCTTTCCGGCGGCTCTCGTTTACTTTCGGTTTCACTCGTAGTCCGGAGCGGAGCTATCCGAGTAGGTTCGGATAGCTCCGCTCGGGACTACGAGTGGAGCCGAAAGTAAACGAGAGCCGCCGGAAAGAGCCGAGGACCGGCTCTGTGTACTTCGGCGCCGGCGGCGCCATTTTCAAATCTTTTGAAGATGTGACAGCAGGGACAGGGGATCCCAGGCTGCACTGGGGCAAGGCTGCACTGGGGAAGGCTCCACTGGGGAAGGCTCCACTGGGGAAGGCTCCACTGGGGAAGGCTGCACTGACAAGGCTGCACTGGGGAAGGCTGCACTGACAAGGCTGCACTGACAAGGCTCCACTGGGTAAAGCTGCACTGGGGAAGGCTGCACTGGGGAAGGCTGCACTGGGGAAGGCTGCACTGGGGAAGGCTGCACTGACAAGGCTGCACTGACAAGGCTGCACTGACATGGCTGCACTGACATGGCTGCACTGACAAGGCTGCACTGACAAGGCTGCACTGACATGGCTGCACTGACATGGCTGCACTGACAAGGCTGCACTGACAAGGCTGCACTGGGGAAGGCTGCACTGACAAGGCTGCACTGACAAGGCTGCAATGAAGGACATTTAAATGTAAGTTTTTTTCCCTTCAACTTCCCTCCTAAAAGTTTTTTTTCCTTAAAATTCCCTCCTAAATTGGGGTGCGTGTTATACGCCGGTGCGTGTTATACGCCGATAAATACGGTACTTTTTAAGTTCTCTAAGGAGTGATGGCGATAGATTGCGAAAGACATGACTTGCTTCCTGTAATGTGTTGAAAAGAATGGTGGATGGTTCACTTCCTGCTAAGATTCTACCCAGTATTTCCTGCTTGCTGACAACTTCCTTATATACACATACAATTAACAATTAAATAGAACTGCAGCAATACCAAAAAGGAACGCTAGATGGAGCCTGCACACCACATATGATTGTCTTAAAGTGGATGTAAACCCAATGTCATCCTTTCTAAACTACTGCCATAGGGGTTATCTATAAGGATATACATGCTTCTTGCATGTATCTTTACCTGTCAAATGTCTTCCCTCTGTTATTAGACCTGAAAAACTGCATATTCTGTGGGTGGGTCTGTTGTCTGAAGCTCGGTGGGTGGAGTCGTGATGTCAGTAGACTCCCCGCCCACCTCTACACTCCCTTTGTCAATATGCATTTTCTCCTGTGTATTTCTAACACTGAACTTCTGCTATGATCTCTAACATCCAGTGAAAAGACAGGAAAGTAACCACATGATTTCAGCATGCCAAAGCATGCTGAGGTGTGGAACAGCCAATCCTTGCAGAGCTGTTGAAGAAAGGAGTGGGAGGTAATTAAAAATAATGCATGTGGGTGGGGGCGTGTCCGGACGTGCTGCGGTGGGGGCGTGTCCGGACGTGCTGCTGAAAAGACGTGTGTGAGCTAAGCTCCTCACAGCCTGCAATAATCTGGAGCCATCCTTTGTCCCTGCTCATCCCATCACAGCCACAAACAGCAGGTTTTATTCCCAGACCATTGCCAATTGATCCTGGGAGTATATTTTTGCATCCTGTCGACCAGATCCTCTCCATATCCCCCTTTGCCGTCAGGACCATCCGCCGCCATCTTGGGGCCTACGGACAGGCTCTCCGCCCTGTTCCTCTGGAGAGGTGGAAGGACAAATCAAACGGCCTGGCGGATGATATAGTCTATGAGGGGCAGGCGGATTGCCCTGTAGATGAAGAGGGATTGCCTGGTTTAGTCCGGCGGTCGATCTAAGCAAATCCCGGCCTACCATCCAGACGCGGACTGCGGCCTGGATTACGGACGCTCTCCCGGGACACTGTAAGTAAGGCATCCCGCAAAATCTCCCCCAACCGAGTCCCCAGGAGACTAAGGCCTACCTGTCCCTCCGTTCCCATACCCCCGGGGAAGTTCTGGAGACCCGGGGCGGCCATGTGCACGTCCCCGGCGGCCGTCCCTTAGGATAGTCCGCGGCTTCGGCCTACCTCTGGAAGCCGGCGGCCATATTGGGACTTCAATCTGCTCCCAGTAGCAATCATCCCACCCCTTAGGCTACACAGGCTCACACAGAGTGCTGGGGATTGTGAACACTGTCTCCTCTCTCCCAGTAAAATGATAGGGAGGAGGAGAGGAACAAACAAGGGGTTTTGAGGTCCCAGATGAAGCTTGCTACTATATATGAAAAGGATGCAGCTTAAATAATCTCAGGGTCCTAGCCTGCTCACCGAGACCTCCGTACAACAACAGTAGCTATACACAGAGTCGGAGGTAAGCCTGCAAGTTTGACCACTAAATCCTCTGCATACCTCATGGGCAAAGTCGGCCAACAGCAACAATACTACAAATCACTGATTGCGCCACGAGAAGAACCAAACATGGAACGTTTTGTTACCAGATCACAACCTATCTCCTCTAATCCTTCCGTAAATCCTTTTGCCCTGCTGGATCCTTCTTTAGACTCGGAAGATGCTACAAACCCCTCTCTAACCAACTCGCAGATACCGGCGCCCACTTTGCCATCCTTAAATGCGACTCTTACCCCTGAAATCCTGGATTCCAAGCTACAACTTTTACTTCAACAGATTACGTCCAATGTCTCGGCCGAGGTAAGCAAACTGGCTGCCGAATTGAGGGGGGAAATAACCCAAATTGGTGACCGCACAGACACTCTAGAGAACAAATTCGACGAAATGATAAACTACGTGCAAACGATTGAGGAAGAAAACCATACTTTACGCCTTTCTGTATCTCAACTACAAATACAACAGGAGGACTTGGAAAATAGAGAAAGAAGACAAAACCTTCGATTCAGAGGGATACCCGAGACAGTGGGTGACTCTGAACTCTGAGCCTACCTCCTGAGCCTTTTCAATTCTCTAGCCCCCTCGGTGGTAGATATAGATTGGCGCCTGGATAGGGCCCATCGGTCTTTAGGCCCAAAACCTCCGGCTGGAGCTAGGCCAAGAGATGTCGTGGTACGTTTTCATTTTTTTGAAAGTAAGGAAGCACTGACCATGGCGACTCGCAATAGATCCCAAATAATGTTCAAAGGTGCTAAATTGCAAATCTTCACCGACCTCTCCCCCATCACCCTTGCTAAACGTAGGAACTTACGTCCCCTGACCTCATATCTGCAACAACTCAAGATTCCGTATTACTGGGGATTCCCTTTCCGTTTAACTGTATCCAAAGAGGGCACCCAATACTCGCTACATGAATTGCAAGAAGCAGAAGCCTTCCTGAAAAATTTGGGGCTCCCCCCCTCCCGGAAGAGGACATGATCCCACCGGCCACACAAGTCCGTCTACCTCCGACTACTCCTACTCGCATCTGGACCCCTGTCCGGGGCAAATCTAAGAAGTATCTTTCCACCCCTCAACGTCTGCGATCTTCTAAACAACCCCCTTGAACTTCTCTGGATTTTCCTTTTTGGTTCTATTTTCTCAATTTTTTTTGTGCATTTCCGTTTCCTCTGGAGTTTTCTTTTTCTTTTTCTTTCCCGACGAAACGATGTTGCTGAACTGGTCCTACCGGTTTTCGTCTGATCCTACCCCGTTTATTTTCGGGGGAAGATCCTTTCTCATCCCATGAGATGCATTCACAAAAGGTTTTGAAATTTTAAGTGTTCAACGTACCTGTTTTATTTGTTAACCTTGCTTTTTCTTTAAGGTTTTACAGGTTTTTGTTTTCTTCTTACTCCTCTAATGAATGTTGTCCTACTTTGTTCCATTAGCAACCAATTACACAAGGTGAGCAGCAGACCCATCTCATCCCCTCAGACAGAGTCGCCAGATGGGAGTCCGTTCACGCCCCTACCAGGCCCTGGTCTACATCCAGGGCTTAATGAGAGATTTTTATTTCTCAGGTACACAGAGTTTTGAACTCTTTTTTGCTTTTTTGTTTTTTATTTTAATTTTTTTTTGTTGTTTTTACTTTTTAATTTTTTCAACTATATCCACTGCTGTGTTTCACAGATCGAAACCCCATGGTCATTATTACCTCACTTTGAGAGAGATATACCTTGGTGTTTATATCTCAATAGTTAGAGATGGGAGGTTGCTCACCATTACTAATACCCGTAAAATGCAACATATGTATTTTCTTTCTTTAAATACTCTAATGTTTATAGTGTTAGCGGTGTTTATATTGGCATTCCTACATAGACCACAACCATGGCTTTAAAAATTATGTCCTACAATGTAAAGGGATTGGGCTCCATTAGTAAGCGCTGGATGGCCCTGAAAGATTTCAGGGCCTCAGGCGCAGATGTGGTGATGATCCAGGAGACCCATTTTCGGTCAAGGGGATCGTTCAAATTTGCCTCAAGGTTCTTCCCTACTTCCTACCTTGCCTCTGACTCTACGGGCAGGGCAGGAGTGGCAATTCTGATCAGAAAAACATGTCCTATTAAAGTTCGAAAGTCCCATGCAGACCCTCACGGGAGATTTCTTGTTCTAGAGTGTGAATACATGTCTACCTCCTTTACACTGGTTAATTTGTATGCCCCGAACACGGGCCAGGTTGATTTCCTTGACAAACTCTTTGATACCCCCCAATATTGCTCACAACCTTTTATGATAGTTGGTGGGGACTTCAATCTGGTCATGTCACCCACTAGAGACAGACAAACACTTTTTAGTCCTACCCCATCTAAAAGAGTATTGTCTCAGGCTAACGCCTTCCGTAAATGTATTAGGTCACATAGACTTTTCGACTCATGGAGGATAAAACACCCTTCTGCTAAACAATTTACGTTCTACTCATCAGCTCATAATATGTATTCCCGTCTAGATCATTTCTTTATTTCAGCCCCACTTATCCCTTATTTAGTTGATTCAGATATTTCTCCCATTACATGGTCAGACCACGCACCCATTATGCTGGATTTAATGTTATCTCAGACCTATACCAAATCCTGTCATTGGCGTTTCAATGATCATCTCTTGCAGGCTTAAATCTCCCGCTCTACTTTAGCAAATAGCTTGAGTGAGTATTTCTTACTCAACACTGGATCTGTGTCTCAGATTTCCACACTGTGGGAAGCACATAAGGCTGTTTTCCGAGGCACATGTATTGCTGAAGGTTCTCGACTGAAGAGAGATAGAAATAACCTATTACAGTCCCTAATGTCTGCTCTGGTAACTGCTGAGCGGAGACTTTTGGGTGGTCCCACAGTGCCAAAACTTCGCAAAGTCATTCAACTTAGAGAACAAATTAGATCAACAAAACTTAACAAAACAGCTAGATCCATGTTATGGACGAAGCAAAAATTTTATGAATTCTCCAATAAACCTCACAGAATGCTAGTCAATAAGTTATGCCCTCGTCCGTTTAACTCCTTGCCCGATTTTCTTATACGACCAGACGGATCTAGAACTCATTGTCCTCGTGAGATGTCCAAAATTTTTGGCAACTTTTACAATAAACTGTACAATTGCCTGAATCCGGAGAATCAATTTGAATTCACCCAGGAAAATTTTGAGTCTTTTTTTTCCAATATAAAGCTACCGAAACTATCTACAACGGATTTAGAAAGCTTAAATGTAGCAGTTACAGCTGAAGAACTCTCTGCTATAATTAAAAATCTCCCATTACACAAAGCCCCTGGCCTGGACGGGTTGCCTTATTCATACTATAAATCTTTTATTGATATTTTATCTCCTCACATGCTAGCTTTATATGCATCCTTTCTCAAAGGTACTCCCCCTCATTCACAGTTCTCCCATTCTTTCATATCAGTTATTCCTAAACCTGGAAAGGATCCCTCTCTCCCGGATAACTATAGGCCCATAGCCCTCTTAAACTCGGACTACAAGATTTTTACTAAAATTCTTGCTACCAGACTTTCTGTATTCATCCCCAAACTGATACACAGGGATCAGGTAGGTTTCGTCCTTGGGAGACATGCGGGAGATAACACCCGGCGTACAATAGATCTGATAGATCTCTTGGAAGAACCTCCCGACCGGCACTGATCCTGAGTTTAGACGCACAAAAAGCTTTTGACAGGCTAAGCTGGCCCTACATGTTTGCCACCCTAAAGATATATGGTTTTGTTGGCCCTTTTTTAACAGCCCTAGAAGCCTTGTATTCCAATGTCTCTGCGCAGGTACAAATGTCGTCTTTCCTGTCTCCTGGCTTTCCCATGACAAACGGAACTCGACAGGGTTGCCCCCTCTCGCCATTGCTTTTTATTCTATGCCTAGAACCCCTGGCTGAGTATATTCGGGTTCACCCGGATGTCGGTGGGGTGGTGATGAGACAGGGGGAATATAAATTATCGTTATTTGCAGACGACATTTTGCTTACAATCACTAACCCGCTAATATCCCTTCCCTCACTACATAAAGTACTGAACTCTTTTAGTGCTATCTCCGGGTACAAAATCAACACTTCTAAAACTGAAGCCCTTCCTATACACATTCCATCGCCATTAATATCTCAACTTAAAGAATCTTTCCCCTATAAATGGTGTAACACCTCTCTTAAATATTTAGGTGTATTACTTACCCCTTCTTATACCTCCCTATATGATACAAACTTCCCTCCCCTGATACTGGATATTAATAAATCTCTGTCGAACTGGACCAAATACCCCCTATCTCTATTAGGCAGAATTAATGTTTTGAAAATGTCTATACTGCCTAGATTACTATATTATTTTGAAACCCTTCCAGTAGCTGTACCTGCCACACAATTAAAAGCACTTCACAGAACTTTCCTGAAGTTTATATGGAATGGCGGAGCGCACCGTATAGCAAGCTCAGTGTTGTTTGCCATTAGATCCAGAGGGGGCTTAGGAGCTCCTGACATCACTAAATATTATTATGCTACACACCTGAGGGCCATTACCTCTTGGTCTTCCTTACATGCACCAAACCAATGGTCTGCTATTGAAAAGGGAGTACTTTACCCGGTCCACCCGGGATCCTTGGTATGGGGCGCTCCCCCTGCTCTGGATCCTATATATAAACGTCAGTGTACTGGACCAATGATACTGACTCTAAATATATGGCATAACTGCCTTAAACGCTTTTCCCTTATGTCTCCCTGGTCCCTTCTTATGAACGTATTATTTAACCCTCTCATTCCGGATAGTATGTCCTTGGGCAGGATATTCCCATGGGTGAACGTTCACCTCTTTCAGCTCAGGAACCTTGTACATCCCATAACAAGGAAACTACATACCTTTAACACTTTAAGTGAGAAATTTGGCCTTACACCACATCTCTTCCACTTCTATATGCAAATTAGACATTTTTTTCATTCTCAATCACCATCCCTAATTCTAGATAAACCAACTACTTTTGAATATCTATGTGCCCAAGGCCCCCATCAATTACATTTAATTTCCTGTATATATAGTATCCTCCATGAGTCATCTCCCATCACAGAGACATTACATTTTTATATGCGCAAGTGGTCTCATCTAGTGGGCCGTCCTGTTACAATACAGATGTGGGATAGAATCTGGTCCTCTACATTTAAATCTTCCAAATGTGTCACCCAGAGAGAGACAACCATTAAAATTCTCATGTTCTGGTACAGAACACCCGATGTAATTCATAAGTATGACCCTTCAGTCTCGCAACATTGTTGGCGATGTGGAACTGAAATAGGCTCACTGTTCCACATTTTTTGGCAGTGCTCTTTGATTCAACCTTTTTGGTGTGATGTACATTTTCTTATACAAAAGGTGACGGGGTGTCCCTTCCGATGGATCCCTTGACCTATCTGTTGGGCCTACCTCCATCAGGAATATCTAAAAAGACAAACAAATTAATATCCTACACATTACTAGCCGCCAGAAGACTTATTCCATTATTCTGGCTATCCAATACCCCTCCCCCACGGTCCAGATTACTACTCTTGGTGGCTGAGATTCGGACAATGGAGTTTTTGACAGCCTCGGTACACGATTGTGTTTCCAAGTTCACTGAAATATGGGAACCATGGGATCTTTCGGAGTATGGGACCCCCATGACACCAGGCTCACCCTAATCTTTAGTCAACCCTATACTACCTGTGTATATGGCCTGAACTGATCTCAAGGATCCAGACTCCCTCCAATATTACGCTTATTTTCACACCATAGGGAATTGACCTAATATATCTATGTATTTTGTTACTGTGAACACTTTTTGTCACCTATATTTGTTACTTTATACTTTGTTTTTCTTTTTTCTATTATGATTGCTGTATAATGCACATGCATTGACAATGTAATGCTCGTTTTGCTAAAACTTTGTACTTAAATTTTTGAAAATCAATAAAAATACAATTATAAAAAAAAAAAAATGCATGTGTCTTAGGCTGGTGCACGAGATATGTAAATCACCTGACACTCACAGCAAGGGGGAGTATTTGACAAAGTTTTTCTCAGTTTGTCAAGATTTATCTCACTTAACAATAAAAGAGGATTGCTCAGAGATGGATTAACTCTGTGTGGCAAGACTGGGCTCAAATGATAGGAAATCTTATACTCTACAGTATGATATATATATATATATATATATATATATATATATATATATATATATATATATAAAATTAACAACACGGGTACAAATAACCAGTATAAAACATCTGGTGGACAGAACAAGGTCAAAATCAGAATATTTCATTAACATGAAAAATTACTTTTGAAATAATCTAGTGATGGATTTTTGTCACAGTTAGTATTTATAATGTGTGACATCCTTAGAGCATCACCCAAAAGTGACATTTAGTTATAGGAGCCTAGTGATTATACATCACTGCCTGGTGTCTCGTTTTCTTACTGTGGACCCTGGTGGCAAGATCACTGCCAGATTAAGGTACTGGACATTTAGATCTATCTCTAGGTTAATCTTTTCCCCCTTCAAATTCTCTAAAGTACAAAAAAAAATCCATCAGAGAGAATGGAACATCCTTGCTATGGCCACAGCAGATGTGTAGACCTGGTAAATCAAGAACAGCGATCTCACTGCTGAAGTCACTAGGACACAAAAAAAATGATTAAGTGCTTTAACTTTTCAGGATCTACCAAAAAACTGAAACACAACTTTTGAGTGGACTGACTTTTTAAAATATTCTGATAAGGGTTCAACAGCTCCCTGGAGTAGGATGAAAACTTTCACAGGACACCTGCTTCTCTGCTGGATCTGCCTACGTAATACACAAATCAGTAAATATGCCAAATTACTTTTGATGGATTACCTCTTAATTTCCTTACATTGAAGATTTGTGAAATATGCTATACTGTTTTATGCCTCATATACATTATTATGCCACATATCTGAACCATGGCCTAGGATGCCCATAGACATTAGAGGGCATCTTGAAATGCAGGTACAATCTAATCATCCTCTGCCAGGGGAGGGCACTAACAATTGGGGATTTTTTAAAATTAAGTTTTATTCAGTTTCACATAGTGCAATAACCTGGGTATCAATACACCTCCAAAGTAGGGTCACAGCCCATATACAAGAAAGTGTAAGAAGCTGCAGAGGAGATTGGTATACAGTAGCACATAACAAACTAAATAGCTCCCAACCGTCCCTGATTTCGAGGGACTGTCGCTGATTTGGAGCAATGTCCCTCTGTCCCTCTTTCCCACTTATTTATCCCTCATTTTGGTCTAATCTATATACAGTGGGACGGAAAGTATTCAGACCCCCTTAAATTTTTCACTCTTTGTTATATTGCAGCCATTTGCTAAAATCATTTAAATTCATTTTTTTCCTCATTAATGTACACACAGCACCCCATATTGACAGAAAAACACAGAATTGTTGACATTTTTGCAGATTTATTAAAAAAGAAAAAACAAAATATCACATGATCCTAAATATTCAGACCCTTTGCTCAGTATTTAGTAGAAGCACCCTTTTGATCTAATACAGCAATGAGCCTTTTTGGGAAAGATGCAACAAGTTTTTCACACCTGGATTTGGGGATCCTCTGCCATTCCTCCTTGAAGATCCTCTCCAGTTCTGTCAGGTTGGATTGTAAACGTTGGTGGACAGCCATTATTAGGTATCTCCAGAGATGCTCAATTGGGTTTAAGTCAGGGCTCTGGCTGAGTCATTCAAGAACAGTCACGGAGTTGTTGTGAAGCCACTCCTTCGTTATTTTAGCTGTGTGCTTAGGGACATTGTTTTGTTGGAAGGTAAACCTTCGGCCCAGTCTGAGGTCCTGATCACTCTGGAGAAGGTTTTCATCCAGGATATCTCTGTACTTGGCCACATTCATCTTTCCCTCGATTGCGGGAACACCCCCACAGCATGATGCTGCCACCACCATGTTTCACTGTTGGGACTGTATTGGAGAGGTGATAAGCAGTGCCTGGTTTTCTCCACACATACCGCTTAGAATTAAGGCCAAAAATTTCTATCTTGGTCTCATCAGACCAGAGAATCTTATTTCTCACCATCTTGGAGTCCTTCAGGTGTTTTTTTAGCAAACTCCATGCGGGCTTTCATGTGTCTTGCACTGAGGAGAGGCTTCCGTCGGGCCACTCTGCCATAAAGCCCCGACTGGTGGAGGGCTGCAGTGATGGTTGACTTTCTACAACTTTCTCCCATCTCCCGACTGCATCTCTGGAGCTCAGCCACGGTGATCTTTGGGTTCTTCTTTACCTCTCTCGCCAAGGCTCTTCTCCCCCGATAGCTCAGTTTGGCCGGACGGCCAGCTCTAGGAAGGGTTCTGGTCCTCCCAAACATCTTCCATTTAAGGATTATGGAGGCCACTGTGCTCTTAGGAACCTTAAGTGCAGCAGAAATTTTTTGTAACCCTGGCCAGATCTGTGCCTTGCCACAATTCTGTCTCTGAGCTCTTCAGGCTGTTCCTTTGACCTCATGATTCGCATTTGTTCTGACATGCACTGTGAGCTGTAAGGTCTTATATAGACAGGTGTGTGGCTTTCTTAATCAAGTCCAATCAGTATAATCAAACACAGCTGGACCCAAATGAAGGTGTAGAACCATCTCAAGGATGATGAGAAGAAATGGACAGCACCTGAGTTAAATATATGAGTGTCACAGCAAAGGGTCTGAATACTTAGGACCATGTGACATTTCAGTTTTTCTTTTTTAATAAATCTGCAAAAATGTCAACAATTCTGTGTTTTTCTGTCAATATGGGGTGCTGTGAGTACATTAATGAGGAAAAAAATGAACTTAAATGATTTTAGCAAATGGCTGCAATATAACAAAGAGTGAAAAATATAAGGGGGTCTGAATACTTTCCGTCCCCACTGTAGTTGTATATAAAATGCACTTTTTATCTTTCAAAAAGTGTTTCCCAGTGCTAAACCTTTCATCCAAATTCTAAATAGCTGCATTTGTAAATTTTAAAGATAAAGGAACAGTAGTGGTAAAAAGAAATCCCATGTGGATTTAATTAACCTTTTTTTTAGGTAATTCTCCTTTAAGGGGGTGTGGCAGGGGGCGGGTCCTATGTATACATATGTTTGCTAGTAGGTGTTCCTCATTCCCATCTCAAAATGTTGGGAGGTATAAAACTATACGTAACACATTGTCAGGGCTGGGCTCAGCCCTTTCTTCTCAAAGCTGGCTGCTCAGTTGTCGGCTAATTGCCAGCTCCTATCTCTCCACAGTGCTCGTCAGTCCTGCCTACTTAAGCCGCCCAATCCAGATGATCTCTGCCTTTGCATTGGTCACATCTCTAGAGACTAGGGATGAGCTTCGAGTTCGAGTCGAACACATGTTCAACTCGAACATTGGCTGTTCGCAAGTTCGCCGAATAGCGAACAATTTGGGGTGTTTGCGGCAAATTCGAATGCCGCGGAACACCCTTTAAAAGTCCATGGGAGAAATCAAAAGTGCTGATTTTAAAGGCTTATATGCAAGTTATTGTCATAAAAAGTGTTTGGGGACCTGGGTCCTGCCCCAGGGGACATGTATCAGTGCAAAAAAAGTTTTAAAAACGTCCGTTTTTTCAGGAGCAGTGATTTTAATAATGCTTAAAGTCAAACAATAAAAGTGTAATATCCCTTTAAATTTCGTAGCTGGGGGGTGTCTATAGTATGCCTGTAAAGGGGCGCATGTTTCCCGTGTTTAGAACAGTCTGACAGCAAAATGACATTTCAAAGGAAAAAAGCCATTTAAAACTACTCGCGGCTATTGCATTGCCGGTCCGACAATATACATAGAAGTTCATTGATAAAAACGGCATGAGAATTCCCCACAGGGGAACCCCAAACCAAAATTTAAAAAAAAATGACGTGGGGGTCCCCCTAAATTCCATACCAGACCCTTCAGGTCTGGTATGGATTTTAAGGGGAACCCCGTGCCAAAAAAATAATAAAACGGCGCGGGGTCCCCCCAAGAATCCATACCAGACCCTTATCCAAGCACGCAACATGGCAGGCCGCAGGAAAAGAGGGGGGATGAGAGAGCGCCCCCCCAAAACGTACTAGGCCACATGCCCTCAACATTGGGAGGGTGCTTTGGGGTAGCCCCCAAAACACCTTGTCCCCATGTTGATGAGGACAAGGGCCTCATCCCCACAACCCTGGCCGGTGGTTGTGGGGGTCTGCGGGCGGGGGGCTTATCGGAATCTGGAAGCCCCCTTTAACAAGGGGACCCCTAGATCCCGCCCCCCTGTGTGAAATGGTAAGGGGGTACAACAGTACCTCTACCATTTCACTAAAAAACTGTCAAAAATGTTAAAAATGACAAGAGACAGTTTTTGACAATTCCTTTATTTAAATGCTTCTTCTTTCTTCTATCTTCCTTCATCTTCTTCTTCTTCTGGTTCTTCTGGTCCTTCCTCCGGCGTTCGCGTCTTCTATCCTCTTCTCCTCGGGCTGCTCCGCACCCATGGCATGGGGGGAGGCTCCCGCTCTTCTCTTCATCTTCTTCTCTTCTTCTTCGTCTCTTCTTCTCTTCTTTATCTTCTTCTCCGGCCGCTCCGCATCTATGCTGGCATGGAGGGAGGCTCCCACTGTGTGACGGTGTCTCCTCTTCTGACGGTTCTTAAAAAATGGGGGGCGGGGCCACCCGGTGACCCCGCCCCCCTCTGACGCACCGTGACGGGATGAAGAGAAGATCGGGAGCCTCCCCTCATGCCATGGGTGCGGAGTGGCCCGAGGAGAAGAAAATAGAAGACGCTGCGGAGAAGGGTCTGGTATGGATTTTTGGGGGGACCCCACGCAGTTTTTTTTTTTCTTGGCACGGGGTTCCCCTTAAAATCCATACCAGACCTAAAGGGTCTGGTATGGAATTTAGGGGGACCCCCACGTCATTTTTAAAAAAAAATTTGGCCGGGGTTCCCCTTAATATCCATACCAGACCTGAAGGGCCTGGTATGGAATTTAGGGGGACCCCCACATCATTTTTTAAAAAATTTTGGCCGGGGTTCCCCTTAATATCCATACCAGACCTGAAGGGCCTGGTATGGAATTTAGGGGGACCCTCACATCATTTTTTTTTTACATTTTGGTTCGGGGTTCCCCTGTGGGGAATTCCCATGCCGTTTTTATCAATGAACTTCTATGTGTATTGTCGGACTGGCAATGCAATAGCCGCGAGTAGTTTTAAATGGCTTTTTTCCTTTGAAATGTCATTTTGCTGTCAGACTGTTCTAAACACGGGAAACATGCGCCCCTTTACAGGCATACTATAGACACCCCCCAGCTACGAAATTTAAAGGGATATTACACTTTTATTGTTTGACTTTAAGCATTATTAAAATCACTGCTCCTGAAAAAACGGTTGTTTTTAAAACTTTTTTTGCATTGATCCATGTCCCCTGGGGCAGGACCTAGGTCCCTAAACACTTTTTATGACAATAACTTGCATATAAGCCTTTAAAATTAGCACTTTTGATTATTCATGTTCGTGTCCCATAGACTTTAAAGGTGTTCACGTGTTCGAACAAACTTTTTTCCTGTTCGCATGTTCTGGTGCGAACCGAACAGGGGGGTGTTCGGCTCATCCCTACTAGAGACGCTCTCCTGTGTTCCTGTTAAAGACTTGCTTGGCTGACATTCCTTCTGGCTCCAGATCCTGCTTGTTGTTCTACTACGCTCATCTCTGGCTCCCTGATGTTTTGGCTTGTCTGACTATCCGTTCCAGTTCCTGAACTCTGGCTATGTTTTGACTACGTTTACTCTGTTTACCTTTTTTATTATTATTCAACAAGTGTGATGTAACTGTACTTCTGTCTTGGTCTGATTCATGGTATCTGACAGTAGGCGAAAGCCATGAATTCAGAAGATGCAGTCAATCCACTTGTTGGTAATATTTTTTCCAGATTGGAAGAGCAGGATCACCACATGGATCAGTTTGCCATGGCATTACAAATGCTCCTGAGTCGCATGGCTCACCTGGAATCTCCCACTGTGGCTGCTCCGATACAACCTGTGTTGCAGGCCATCTCTGCTGCTGCTCCAGTCTCTGTGCAGGCACCCACCTCGAGTGTTACCCCTATAAGAGGTATGTCTGGTTTCGCTCCGCTTCCCCAGCGATTTGGGGGTGATCCAATCCAATGCAGAGGGTTTCTCATCCA
Organism: Lithobates clamitans; assembly: GCA_037952925.1. NCBI lineage: Eukaryota > Metazoa > Chordata > Amphibia > Anura > Ranidae > Lithobates > Lithobates clamitans. Next base: position 3,089,614 of record JBBGZY010000250.1, read on the forward strand.
GGTTGAGATATACTTTGAGATGCTGTCCCAGGCATTTCCCACAGACAGAAGGAAAGTAGGTTTTGTGATATCTTTGCTTTGAGAGAGCCTAGGCAGGTCACTTTTTGAAGTCTTGTCCTACCATCCTGGTAACACCCGAACCTTGAGGTCCTGTCATGGACAGCCCTTAGGTGGTGTTGTGTCATCCCCAGTTATCCAGAAGGATAAGCCCCTGGTTTTGGTCACCCTTTCTTGGGCTAAGTCGTCTATCGAGATACAGGCTCTAATCGACTCTGGGGCTGCGGGCCTGGTCATTGATGCTGTCTTTGTATCAAAGCACTCGATTCCACTGCAGCTGCGTGACACTCCACTTGCCATTGAGGCTCTTGACGGGAGACCTCTACAGCCTGCTCATGTGACTCATGAGACGGTTCTGTTGTCCATGGCCGTAGGGGCTTTTCACCATGAGCTAATCCAATTCCAAGTGATTTCCTCTCCTAAGTCTCCACTGGTTATTGGTTATCCTTGGTTACAGAGGCACAACCCCTCTTTTGATTGGCTCCGTGCTGAGGTTCTCTCCTGGTTACCACAATGCAGTGAAACATGCTTCTGGAAGGTAGCCAAGGTCCTGTGTACCTCTTCACTCTTCTCCCTGCCAGAGGAGTACCGTGATTTTAGCGATGTCTTTGACAAAGGTCAAGCCGGTAGTTTGCCTCCACACCAGCCATATGATTGCGCAATTGACCTTCAACCTGGTGCCACTCCCCCTCGTGGCCGGGTTTACCCTTTGTCGGTCTTGGAGGATAAAGCCATGGAGGAGTATATTGCAGACGCACTTTCTCAGGGTTTCATCCGCAAATCCTCGTCTCCTGCTGGTGCTGGTTTCTTCTTTGTGAAGAAGAGGAGCGGTGAACTGAGACCTTGTATTGATTATAGGGGTGTCAGGGACTAACCCGCAGGAGAACTAACATCTATGGCCAGCAGAATCCTGTATCAATGAACACAAATTCTCCAGGACTAATGCGAACACCTGCACACCAAAGCACACACACCACGTGAGAGACTCCAGGCACCAAGCATACTATTTAAAGCATGTTGCAGCAGTCACCAACTGCTGCATGATCTTCAGCTTCCTGTGTATTCCTCAGTTCCTGTCCCTGTTGTCTTGGATTATCTGCTAAACGACCCGGCTTGTCTTGACCTATCTGATCTGTACTTACCCCGGCTTGACCCTTGACTCGTTCCTTTTACTCCGCTCTGATCTGCTGCACCGTGTGTGACCCCTGGCTTGTTTTATGGACTTTGCTACTGTTCGATCTGCTGCACTGTGTATGACCCCTGGCTTGTTTTATGGACTTTGCTACTGTTTGATCCGCTGCACCGTGTATGACCCCTGGCTTGTTCTATAGACTTTGCTACTGTTTGCTGTCCTGTGTATGAACCCCGGCCTGGCTCCTGACACTGCTCCTGGTACTTCCTGCTGTATGATCTCATCTGGTACTTCCTAGGTACCCCTGCCTAGCAGTCTACCCTGCTCGTCAGCTGCCCACCAGTGGACTTCTCTGCTTCATCTCAGCTTGCCGCAGCCAGCAACCCCTGCCGCTTTGAGTATAGCTCCCCCTGTACCACCTCCAGGGGGCGCTCTGCACTTAGTCGCAAGGGAAGCTCTCCCAGCACTTCAGCCTCCGATCAGGTACCTGATAAGGGGTCTCAATCATTTCACGATTAAGAATGCCTACCTGATCCCGTTGATTACAGAGTTATTTGACCGAGCAACGGTTTTCACTAAGCTTGATCTGAGAGGGGCTTACAATCTTGTGAGGATTAAGGAGGGCGACGAGTGGAAAACTGCGTTTAATACCAGAACAGGCCATTATGAGTATCTAGCCATGCTAGATATGCAGTTATGTGTGGTGGTTTATCTCGACGACATCCTCATATTTTCCAAGTCCCTGGAGAGCCACCACACAGATGTTTGTCGTGTGCTTCAGAAATTAAGAGAGAACAATCTCTATGGTAAACTGGAGAAGTGTGAGTTCCATCGGGAACAGGTTAAATTCCTGGGCAATGTCATTTCCCCTGCTGGTTTTTCGATGGACCCAGAGAAACTTTCGGCAGTCCTACAGTGGCCTCGACCCATGGGGTTACGTCCTCTGCAGCGTTTCCTGGGTTTTGCCAACTATTATCAGAAGTTTTTTCCTAACTTCTCGTCTCTGGTCAAGCCCCTGACCGATATGACCAGAAAGAACGGTAACCCACAGAGTTGGTCTCTGGAGTCCATTAAGGCCTTTGAAAGTCTCAAGGCTGCCTTTGTTTCTGCTCCTGTGTTGGCACATCCTGATCCTTCGTTACCTTTTATCCTTGAGATCGATGCTTCTGAGACTGGTGTTGGCGCCCTTCTGTTTCAACATCCTACCTCTGAGAGTGCTATGCATCCTTGTGGCCACTTTTGCAAGAAATTGTCACCTGCCGAGTGCAATTACAAGATTGGTGAGATCTCCTCGAAGGTACCACTGTGCCGGTTCTGATTCTTAATGACCATAAGAATCTCACATTCTTGTCTGAGGCTAAACGCCTCTCTCCCAGAAGGGCACAATGGGCTCTTTTCATGTCGAGTTTCAATTACATTGTCTCATTCTTACCCGGTACTAAGAATGTAGGGGCTGACGCTTTGTCACGACAATTTTCCTCCACTTCCAAGTTGGAGTCGGTTCCGGTTCCTATGATTCCTCCTGATCGTATTCTGTCTACGGTTCGCACCAGTCTTACTTCCCCTTTGGGTGACAAAATTCTTGCTGCTCAGGTCGATGCTCCTCCTGAGAAACCTTGTGACTGCTGCTTTGTCCCAGAGTGTCTCCATACTGCCGTGCTCCAGACTTACCATTCTCCCAAGGCAGCTGGCCACCCTGGCAAGAATCAACTCATTTGGGCCATTTCCCAACAATTCTGGTGGCCTAGTCTACGTGCTGATAAAACTGCCATTGTAGATGCCTGTTCTGTGTGTGATCAGAGTAAGACTCCACGACACCTTCCAGTGGGCCTCCTTCAACCCATAGCCAATGGAGAGGCCCTGGACCCACCTGTCTATGGATTTCATTGTGGAGTTGCCCAACTCCCAAGGCAACACAGTTATCTTTATGGTGGTTGACCGGTTCTCAAAGATGTGTCATTGTATTTCACTTAAGAAGTTGCCCACTTCTAAGGAACTGGCTTCCATTTTTGCTCGGGAGATCTTTCACTTACATGGGCTACCCAAGGTGATTGTCTCGGACAGGAGTAGTCAGTTTGTGTCCCGGTTCTGGCGAGCCTTTTTTGCATAGCTGGGAATTCAGCTTGCTTTCTCTTCTGCGTATCACCCACAGTCTAATGGGGCCGCAGAACGAGCCAATCGGTCTTTGTAGCAATTCCTACGTTGCTATATTTCTGACCATCTCAAAAACTGGTCATACCTATTACCATGGGCAGAGCTTGCTCACAACAGTACCTTGAATTCTGCTTCTCAATTGTCTCCATTTATGGCGAATTATAGATTCCAACCTTCCATGTTGCCTAACTCGTTTGTTCCGCAGAGTATTCCTGCGCTAGAGGAGCATCTCCGTGGTCTTTGTTTCACTTGGGCACAAGTCCAGGAGGCTTTGCGTCATGCTAATGATATGTACAGACTCCATGCTGACCGCAGACGCCTGCCTGCACCTTCCTACCAGGTTGGGGACAGAGTCTGGCTGTCATCTCGCAACCTCCGACTTCGTGTTCCCTCACTGAAGTTCGCACCTTGGTTTATTGGGCCTTCCCGTATCCTTCACAGGATTAACCCAGTGGCTTACGCATTGGACCTTCCTCCTAGTATGCGCATCTCAAATGTGTTTCATGTCTCCTTATTGAAACCGTTGGTCTGCAACCACTTTACCACCTCGGTGCCACGTCCTCACCTTATTCAGGTTGAGAACCATAAGGAGTATGAGGTACAATCCATTGTTGACTCCCGTAGGTTCCGTGGGCGCATACAGTACCTGGTGCATTGGAAGTGGTACGGTCCGGAGGTACGCTCCTGGGTCTCATCCTCGGACGTACATGCTCCTGCCCTCCTCTGTGCTTTCCATAGACATTTCCCCTCAAGCCCGGTGGTCCTCCGAGGGGGAGGGGTCGTTGAGGAGGGGGGTACTGTCAGGGCTGGCTCAGCCCTTCCTTCTCTGAGCTGGCCGCTCAGCTGTCAGCTAATTGCCAGCTCTCATCTCTCTCCACAGTTAACCAGCTGTTGTGGATCTGCTCATTGTCCAGCCTACTTAAAGATCTCTAGCTCACTTTATTCCTCCCTTCGCCTTGGTCACATCACAAGAAATCATCTCCTGCGTTCCTGTTTAAAGACTGGCTTTGCTGACATCCCTTCTGGCTCCCTATCCTGCTTGCTGTTCCTCTACTTGGATCCCTGACTTCTGCCTTGGCTGATTACCCGATTTGGTTACTGAACTCTGCCTTGGCTGACTACCTGATCTGGTTACTGGACTCTGGCTATGCTTTGACTACGCTTACTCTATTTACCTTTTTACTTTTTTATTAATAAACAAGTGTGATTTTACTGTACTTCTGTCTCGGTATGGTTCATGGTTTCTGAGAAGTCCTCAGGAAGGATGTACTAGAAATGGAGCAAGTAGAAGAAGGGCAACAAAGCTAATGAAGGGTCTGGAGGATATTAGTTATGAGGAAAGGTTGTGAGTACTGAACTTAATCTCTCTGGAGAAGAGACGCTTGAGAGGGGTTATGATTTCAATTTATTAATACCATACTGGTGACCCCACAATAGGGATAAAACTTTTTCATAGAAGGGAGTTTAACAAGACACATGGCCACTCATTATAATTATAAGAAAAGAGGTTTAACCTTAAACTATGTAGAGGGTTCTTTACTTTAAGAGTGGCAAGGATGTGGAATTCCCTTCCACAGGCGGTGGCATTGATAGTTTCAAAAAACTATTAGATAAGCACCTCAACGACTGCAACATACAGGGATATACAATGTAATACTGACATATAATTACACAGATAAGTTGAACTTGATGGACTTGTGTCTTTTTTCAATCTCACCTACTATGTAACTCTGACTATGTTTTGACTAGGTTTACTCTGTTTACCTTTTTTTATTATTATTAAACAAGTGTGATTTACCTGTACTTCTGTCTCAGTCTGATTCATGGTTTCTGACACACATATACAGTAAGTGAGAAGGTAAATGCAGACTTTTTGATGTTAAGGAGATGTGGATGAATTGTCTCAGAGGGGTTGCTTCCAATCTCAGTAGAGGGTCTGACAGTCTGGCTATAATTGATGCCGGTCACGACCGCGTGAAGTAGTAATCACTCAGAGAAAGTACTAAACTCTATATAAGAGAGACAAGGGCCGATCCATTACAAATTACACTAATAACCCTAGAAGATTGATAATGTATGATATATGATATAACTAAATTGAGACTGAGGGTGGTACATTTGTTTTAAATAGATTCATTGATAGTATGGTAACAGCTGGCCTTCAGGGGAAGATTTAGAGATGAGTCTCATGTCCAGATATTTGTCTTGGTCACTGTAGACAGGTACATGCCCCCTAAAGGGTTATAAAGGCAAGATTGTCCCATTTATACATGCCCCCTATTAAATGACGTTTGCAACATGAAGATTATCAGTTAGTGGCTGACAATATTTACTGGTTAAAAAGTAGATTCTTGTTAAATACAGGGTAAATGATTAAAGGAAATGCACCAGTTTTTATATGTGTATTTTTATAGTTGTTATTTCCAGAACTAAAATAACAAATATCATTTCACATAATGTTTGTGATCTTTGAGTTTTAGCATTGGGTGTTGTATTGCATATATGTAGCGCTAGCCCCATTAGGGCAACTTAAAGATACTGTACCCCAATGGTTGTCTGGACCTTGCAAGTCCCCCGTGTCGGACACTCCTGACACTCTGGATTCTGCCATTTCTGCTATAGCAAAATAATTCAAAGGCACACACATGCAAAGTGAACCAGTTAGATTTGTTTACTGGCAGATTAATGGCAATATACTCAGCAATAAGCGTTTGTAACATACAGTAGGAAAGACACAGTTGATAAGCTGGTTGCTAAACTTAATTTAAGAGCAAGCAACCAGAACACTTCAATTACATACATATAGCAGGATTTATCCCTAGACAGGGTCTATGGCAACAGGCCAAAAAGAGTAGAGGAGTGGCTAGGCTTCTGTCAAACCTCTCCCTTTCATCTCCTGCCACCACAGTCCCAGCAATGTGTGACTCTGTTTTCGAACTTAACCAATATTCTGAAGTTCTTTACCTTTTCACTAACAAATAGAGTCCTTATATATATATATATATATATATATTTAGGCCTTGGTGGCACTGAATGTTCCTATCCCTTGTGTGTGTGTGTGTGTGTGGGGGGGGGGTATTCTATAGTTCTTTGCAGAAGAGGGCTTGGAAGAGGCTTGAGTCTTCAGCTAGCTCTTTTTTTGTATATAAACTTTTTATTAGGTACAAATAGTGGTACAAAGCATGATCATATATCAAGAGAAATACAAAGTAAAGGAATCATCATTACAGTAAAATATGTTGACATATACAGTGAGTGATAGAATTGTTTAAATAAAGTTACCTAGCATATAGTCAGGTTGTTATTGAGATACATATACTACAAATATTCCTGAGTGAGTTTTTGGTTATGAAAATTATTTATTCAGGGTTTAAGAGGTGTTCTGCATGAATAAACCAGGGGTCCCATTTTTTTATCAAATAGATGTTTTGTGTTGTTTAGGGCAGTGGTCATCAACCCTGTCCTCAGGGCCCACTAACAAGCCAGGTTTTATGTATTACCTTGGGGAGATGCAGACTAGAATACTGCAATCACTGAGCAGCAAATGATAGCAGCTGTGATGTATTTCAGTTATCTTGCAAACCTGGCCTGTTAGTTGGCCCTGAGGACAGGGTTGATGACCACTGGTTTAGGGTATGAAATATTTTTTCCATGAGGATGATATTGTTAATTCTTGTTTTCAGTTGGGTTAAAGGTAGTGAAGAAGATTTCCTGTGGTATGCAATAAGCCAATGAATAGATACACATATTGTGTGAACCAGTCTCATATGCTGCTGTAGGCCCCCTAACCTGAGGGAGGAAGGGGAGACAGATCTCCTATCACAATTTGGATTAGCAGCAAGGATGGGAACTGTTATCATAATGGGGGATTTTAACTATCCAGACATAGACTGGGCGGAGGGAACTGCGCATTCATCTAAGGCTCGCCAGTTCCTAAATGTCTTGCAGGACAATTTTATGGGTCAGATGGTAGACGCACCAACTAGAAATAAAGCGTTACTGGATCTACTGATTACCAACTGTCAGGGAAATTCTAAGCTTCTCCCTATAAGCATATCATTTCTTTGCGCTTAAAAGCACAAACAGCTCTCTTATATAATGCCAGGAAAGCACGCTTTGTATGTCTCTCAGTAACACAAACAGACGCTGGTATCATGTTGAGCTCAGCAGAATCCTGCCTTGAATGCTTTTTACTCCTTTATTTATACTGTCAACATGAATGAACAAAGGATGGTGGTGGCTTCAGAATCAGCCAAGCAGACACTTGTATTCTTTCAAAAGAATCAATCACACACATGTATATAAGTCAGGTCCATAAATATTGGGACATCAACACAATAATAATCTTATTGGCTCTATACACCACCACAATGGATTTGAAGTGAAAAAAAAAAAACCAAGATGTGCTTTAACTGTGGACTTTCAGCTTTAATTTGAGGGTATTTGCATCCAAATCAGGTGAACAGTGTAGGAATTACAACAATTTGTATATATGCCTCCCACTTTTTAAGGGACCAAAAGTAATGGGACAATTGGCTGCTCAGCTGTTCCATGGCCAGGTGTGTGTGTTATTCCCTCATTATCCCATTTACAAGGAGCTGATCAAAGGTCCAGAGTTCATTTCAAGTGTGCTATTTGCATTTGGAATCTGTTGCTGTCAACTCTCAATATGAGATCCAAAGAGCTGTCACTATCAGTAAAGCAAGCCATCATTAGGCTGAAAAAACAAAACAAACCCACCAAACAGATAGCAAACACATTAGGTCTGGCCAAATCAACTGTTTGGAACATCCTTAAAAAGAAAGAACGCACCGGTGAGCTCAGCAACACCAAAAGACCCAGAAGACCACCGAAAACAACTGTGGTGGGTGACTGAAGAATTCTTTCCCTGGTGAAGAAAACACCCTTCACAACAGTTGGCCAGATCAAGAACACTCTCCAGGAGGTAGGTGTATGTGTGTCAAAGTCAACAATCAAGAGAAAACTTCACCAGAGTGAATACAGAGGGTTCACCACAAGATGTAAACTATCGATGAGCCTCAAAAGCAGGAAGGCCAGATTAGAGTTTGCCAAACAACATTTAAAAAAGCCTTCACAGTTCTGGAACAACATCCTATGGACAGATGAGACCAAGATCAACTTGTACCAGAGTGATGGGAAGAGAAGAGTATGGAGAAGGAAAGGAACTGCTCATGATCCAAAGCATACCACCTCATCAGTGAAGCATGGTGGTGGTAGTGTCATGGCGTGGGCATGTATGGCTGCCAATGAAACTGGTTCTCTTGTATTTATTGATGAAGTGACTGCTGACAAAAGCAGCAGGATGAATTCTGAAGTGTTTCGGGCAATATTATCTGCTCATGTTCAGCAAAATGCTTCAGAACTCATTGGACGGCGCTTCACAGTGCAGATGGACAATGACCCGAAGCATACTGCGAAAGCAACCAAAGAGTTTTTTAAGGGAAAGAAGTGGAATGTTATGCAATGGCCAAGTCAATCACCTGACCTGAATCCAATTGAGCATACATTTCACTTGCTGAAGACAAAACTGAAGGGAAAATGCCCCAAGAACAAGCAGGAACTGAAGACTGTTGCAGTAGAGGCCTGGCAGAGCATCACCAGGGATGAAACCCAGCGTCTGGTGATGTCTATGCGTTCCAGACTTCAGGCTGTAATTGACTGCAAAGGATTTGCAACCAAGTATTAAAAAGTGAAAGTTTAATGGATGATTGTTAATCTGTCCCATTACTTTTGGTCCCTTAAAAAGTGGGAGGCAAATATACAAACTGTTGTAATTCCTACACTGTTCACCTGATTTGGATGTAAATACCCTCAAATTAAAGCTGAAAGTCTGCAGTTAAAGCACATCTTGTTTGTTTCATTTCAAATCCATTGTGGTGGTGTATAGAGCCAAAAAGATTAGAATTGTGTCAATGTCCCAATATTTATGTACCTGACTGTACCTTCTCACATTCCCAAAAGTTGTGTGAAAAAGAGCCTGTGGAGATACAGCCTCTGAAACATATTTGAGGGACTGAGGGGAAAATGGAATGGAGTTTTGCTGGTGTATAATTCCATCTTGTGAACAACTTTATTGCTGTCTCTCTGATTGTGATTGATCTTGTGCATTTAAGTAAATTGTTGATACAGTCGGCCCAATTTTCTGTGGATAGGGAGATATCAGATTCTTGTTCCCATTTGAGCATATAGGGATGTTTATCTTGACTATCTATATTGATCAGATTTGAATATATTTCGGATATCAAACCTGCAGCTCTTGGAGAACTAAAACATATTTTTTCATAAAATGTGGATGATATTGTATCTGTTACTCAGAAGTGTGTATTATAAAAGTTTCTTATTTGGAGGAATCTCCTGAGTTCGCTATTAGGGATCCTATATTTGGTTTTTAGTGATGCGAAAGAGGTAAATGCAGTGTCTTCTATGATTGTTTTGAGGGTGGTTAGGTTATTATTGATCCACCATGTATATTCCTCTGTATATTGGTGGATTGATAAGAATTTGGGATCTCCATTGAAAGAAGTGCAAGGGGGTGTGGTTGACATCATATTACATTTTTTATAGTATAATTTCCAAAGTTGATAAGAATTTGCAACTGATTAAGAGGTGCTAGGGTATAGTTTGAAACTTTGTTGCCCCATAAAAGACCAGCAATAGAATAAGGAAGGACTGATTCTTTCTCAAATTTGACCCATGGGATCTTAGGGTTTTGGATGTGCCATCGAGTTATTTGAGACCATCTAGCTGCTAGATAATATAACCAAAAATCTGGGAGGCCTAGTCCTCCACTTTTGTGTGATTTATATAACACTGTTTTGGAAATACGTGGGTGGGAGTCTGACCATAACATCCAATTGGAATCTAGTAATCATTATCTTATTTAATCTAATCGGGAGTGTGCAAAAAAATGTATAATAGCTTTGGTAGAATTGCCATTTTTATAGCCGTTATTCTGCCCAAAAATGATATATTAAATGATTTCCATAATTTCATCATCATTCTTAATTTTTGTAACATGGGTAGGAAGTTTTTATGGGGTAGATTATTAATTAGATACCATTCGCACCTCATTTAATTTTACGTGGACGACAGAGACCCTCCCGTACTTAGGTATCTTCAGCTAGCTCTTTGAAATGTGCACAATGTGTCCTGATAAGCAAGATGTTCACTAGATACTTTCTCTGTGTGGATTAAAGTGTAACAACGGTCCTCTTGCAAGCTTGGTATAAAGGCAATGGTGTCTGCATGCAGTGTCCTTTGGTGTACAAAGAATGGGCAAGTGCCCACTCACCAATCCCAGTAACCTTCAGTGTTGAAGAGTGGTGTGAGGGCTCTGCAGCAGGCCTCTGCAGAATCTGGCTCAAGGGACAGCGCTCGACCTTGCGTCGCACCACGCTACCACCCAGCTGAATCTGGCATGGATATGATGAGGGACGACCAGTAGTGGCTGGCAGTGGATGCTCCCGCACCTGCGTGCGATTCCCTGCTTGCAGATCCAGGCCGTGGTCCCAAGCGATTACAAGCGATTCTGTCCCACACAGGCTTTTTATTATCTCTCCCCGCATTCCCTTCTGTTCACCAGCCAGCTGGTATTTGTAGCCCATGACAGTCTGGCTGAATGTAAAACTTGGTTCTTTTGGACTACATGTCCCAAGATGCTTTGCTCCACTCCTATATGATGACATAAAGTCTGGACTGAGCACTAGGAAAAAACAGTCTCACTGCAGCAATGCTGCAGAGTGTCTCCTGAACGAGGCAATATTAGTCAACTCCTAGCTACATCTAAGTTCTGTACTCTCTAGGATTTATAAAACACATAGATCCTTAAACATAAGAGGAACAACTTCCATCCCTGTCTGCTAGTTAGTTTCATCACATATATATGTTTAGTTAGAAAGAGTAAGCCAATAAGTGAGTAGGTAGTGCTGAGATTTCTTATTAGGGTGCCCTTCATTTTCTGCAACCTACATTTCTATTAAAAAGAACCATGTAAACAAAATGTATTTGCAAATAACAATTTAATTCAAATGAGTAAATGTACTGTGTGTAAAAATGAATAAATAAGCTTGTAAACATTCTAAAAAATAAAAATAAAACATTACTGTTCACAATTATTGTTGCTTAATATACAAGCCTGGGTCATCGTGATGTAACTTCCGCCAGGTGCCATCTTTAAACAGGGACCTGAGCCACTGTTTTGAGCATGGGTGTACTACGACAGGCCCCCAAAAAAACCAATGCTGTGGACACCGGGTGGCATGTTTTAACCGACACCACAAAAAGTGAGTGGAATACTTACCTTACCTTTTTTTTAAATTAATTTGTAAAAATTATTTTACACTATGGGCTTCCTTTTATCATTTCCCTCTGAATGGTACCATTGGATCTTCACTATTAGACGAACCAGCACAAATAGACAAGGTATTTAAAGGGGACATGCCCCACAAGCAAGTTTGACCATACTAGAGATAGTTGGTCAACAGATTCTGGTGAGTGCAGTTCCATGTGGGGCACCAGATGCACAGAGTGGATCAAGCACTAAAGTCAATTATTTTAAAGAGCACCTGCACAGTGGGCTTTTAACCCATTTATTTTGTTAATGGATAATAATTATTTTTGATTTCACTGAGTGTGGATGGTAATTTATGTCTTTTTGCACTTTGCAATGTGGTATTGAATAATTAGCAAGCACTTTATATGTTTTTTAAGTTTGGATGTGTTTGCAATAAGAGACTAGCGCGGTTGATTATTCTTATTTAATATACCATTATAATTTTCCTTTAAAGAGAGCTTAAAGCAAGTGAAAAGCTACTTTCCTGTTTCCTTAGTTTTTTTCTTTACACTGTTACAAAAGCAACCATTGGATCACAAAAAGTCCAGTTTCTGTAATAGAAATTAAAATATTTCTCATAGAATATCAGTTTCAGGTGGTTTTTAACGTTGCATTTAAACACAATGCTTATCTAGTACTCCATAAAATGCATTAAAGTTTATTGTCTGCTGCTAGTATCCAATTTGTAAGCTTCATGTAGTTACTGCTGCAGTTTCTAATAATAGCTTAGTGGTTATTTTTTACTGAATGTAGCTTGTCTAGAAAATAAAGATATTTTAAAAATACATTCTCAGCAGAAAGCAGTTTGTTAGAATTCATACCCAAGAGATCAGAAAGGCTGGTGTGCAAAAAATAACTAGTCTGCACAACATAATATTTCTACAAGATATAAAAAATATATTTCTGAATGGAATTTGTAGCTTATTAACCATTTGTATACTCTGGCATTTTTTCCTTTAATTATAGCTACGCTCTCACATCTGAAAATATGAATTGCCCTCAAGCTCTCTCTGGATGATCTATGGCTTTTCTCTAATTAAGCCTTGTTCACATTTTCAAGACTTGTTTAGTGTTGAGCTGCCTGTTGATTTTACCATTAAGCTTTCTCAAACTCCCATCTTGTTTTCTATACATAGCTCAGTTGCTCTTCAAACTGTTTCCATACCACATTTTTTCCAGGCACAAAATAGACATGTTTGAGGTAATGTAAAGAAGGATTCAACAACATGCTTTGTAGGTCAAATGATATGTTGAAATAAAATAATTATAGTCTTGATATACAGTGCTTTGATAAAATATTCATACCCCTCGAAATTTTCCACATTTTGTCATGTTACAACAAAAAACGTAAATGTATTTTGTTGGGATTTTACGTGATAGACCAACACAAAGTGGCACATAATTATGAAGTGGAAGGAAAATGATAAATGGTTTTCAAAATTTATTACAAATAAATATGTGAAAAGTGTGGTGTGCATTTGTATTTAGCCCTCTTTACTCTAATACCCCTAACTAAAATCTGGTGGAACCAATTGCCTTCAGAAGTCAGCTAATTAGTAAATAGAGTCCACCTGTGTGTATTTTAATCTCAGTATAAATACAGCTGTTCTGTGAAGCCCTCAGGGGTTTGTTAGAGAACCTTGGTGAAAAACACAACATCATGAAGGCCAAGGAACACATCAGACAGGTCAGAGGTAAAGTTGTGGAGAAGTTTAAAGCAGGGTTAGTTTAGAAAAAAAAATCTTAAGCTTTTAACATCTCACGAAGCACTGTTCAATCCAACATCTGAAAATGGAAAGAGTATGGCACAACTGCAAACCTACCAAGACATGGTCGTCCACCTAAACTGACAGGCCGGGCAAGGAGAGCATTCATCAGAGGAGCAGCCAAGAGGCCCATGGTAACTCTGGAGGAGCTGCAGAGATCCACAGCTCAGGTTGGAGAATCTGTTAATAGGACAACTATTAGTCGTGCACTCCACAAATCTGGCCTTAATGGAAGAGTGGCAAGAAGAAAGCCATTGTTGAAAGAAAGCCATAAGAAGTCCCTTTTGCAGTTTGCAAGAAGCCATGTGGAGGACACAGCAAACATGTGGAAGAAGGTGCTCTGGTCAGACGGGACCAAAATTGAACATTTTGGCCTAAAAGGAGAACGTTATGTGTGGCGGAAAACTAACACTGCACATTACCCTGAACACACCATCCCCACCATGAAACATGGTGGTGGCAGCATCATGTTTTGGGGATGCTTTTCTTCAGCAGGGACAGGAAGCTGGTCAGAGTTGATGGGAAGATGGATGGAGCCAAATACAGGGCAGTCTTAGAAAGAAAACCTGTTTGAGTCTGCAAAAGACTTGAGACTGGAGCTTAGGTTCACCTTCCAGCAGGACAACGACTCTAAACATACAGCCATAGCTACAATGCAATGGTTTAGATCAAAGCATATTTATGTGTTAGAATGGCCCGGTCAAAGTCCTGACCTAAATCAATCTAGGAATCTGCGGCAAGACTGGAAACTTTCTGTTCACAGACACTCTCCATCCAATCTGAAAGAGCTTGAGCTATTTTGCAAAGAAGAATGGACAAAAATGTTACTCTCTAAATGTGCAAAGCTGGTAGAGACATACCCAAAAAGACTTGCAGCTGTAATTGCAGTGAAAGGTGGTTATACAAAGTATTTACTGCGGGGGGCTGAATACAAATGCACGCCACACTTTTCACATATTTATTAAAAAAAAAATGTGAAAACCATTTATCATTATCCTTCCACTTCACAATTATGTGCCACCTTGTGTTGGTCTATCACATGAAATCCCTATAAAATACACTTACATTTTTGGTTGTAACATGACAAAATGTGGAACATTTCAAGGGGTATGAATACTTTTGCAAGGCACTGTATGTCTGGTATGACATGCTCCCCTTTGTTGATAATTTGTTGAGAACCCCTACTGGTAATTACAAGAGAGCCATTCCCAAACAAATGCACTGCCTCTCCTATACCTAAAGCAGTATGTATAAAATGTCAATACTAAGGTGTTTTTCATAGCCATAAATCAGATTTAAAGTGGAAAAAAAAGCCAAACCAACCTAACTCTAAATCTACTCACACCCACATTCTAAGCCTAATCTATCTATCCCTGTACTTACACTTCAAATCTGCCTTAGAAGTTCAGCCCTTTCACTGCCAAAGCCTTTTTTGAGTTTTCTTACACATATGTTTAAAAAATAATTTTAAGCCTGAAAATTAAATAAAACCCCCAAAAGATTGTATATTTTCTGAAAGCATACACTCTAGAGCAGGGGCTGGCAACTAGGGATGAGCTGAACACCTCCCAGGTTCCGTTCACACCAGAACCTGCGAACGGACTGAAAGTATACACAAACTTTAGAACCCCGTTAAAGTCTATGGAACTCGAACGTTCTAAATCAAAAGTGCTAATTTTAAAGGCTAATATGCAAGTTATTGTCCTAAAAAGGGTTTGGGGACCCGGGTCCTGCCCCAGGGGACATGCATCAATGCAAAAAAAGTTTTAAAAAAGGCTGTTTTTTCGGGAGCAGTGATTTTAATGATGCTTAAAGTAAAAAAAAAAAAAAAAAAGAGAAATATTCCTTTAAATATCGTACCAGGGGGGTGTCTATAGTATGCCTGTGCAGTGGCACGTGTTTCCCATGTTTAGAACTGTCCCTGCACAAAATGACATTTCTAAAGGAAAAAAAGTAATTTAAAACTGCTTGCGGCTTTAATGTAATGTCTGGTCCCAGCAATATGGATGAAAAAAAAATGGCATGGGTACCCCCCAGCCCATTACCAGCTCCTTTGGGTCTTGTATGGATATTAAGGGGAACCCCGCACCCAAATTAAAAAAGAGAAAGGCGTGGGGCCCCCAGGCCCTATATACTCTGAACAGCAGTATACAGGCGGTGCAAACAAGACAGGGACTGTAGGTTTGTTGTTAAGTAGAATCTGTTTGTAATTTTGAACTTTAATTTTTAAAATGTAGGTCCAGCCAAAAAAATCTATTTTTAAGCTTTTTGGAAAACATAGAGAAGGGTTATCACCCCTGTAACATTTGTTTTGCTGTCTGTGCACCTCTTCAGAAGATTTCACCTCACTTTCTGTCCCAATGACAAATGTTTTTTGAAAATTTGGGGTTTTTAGTGAAACAAGGATTGGTGATAAAGTATCAGTGGAGAGGAGACACGTTTTTCCCATATTAACTCTTACAGGAGAGAATTTCCCTTCCTAGGGGTAGATTTCATTTCACTTCCTGTTGTCTTCTGTTTGCAAGTAGGAGTCATTTGTAAGTTGGATGTTCGAAAGTAGGGGCCTGCCCTATATACTCTGCAGAAATTTGGGCCTTAGGTGTTGGTGTTGCCACAACACTGTAAGCCCTCACAGTTACTCTTGGTGGGCGCTGGAACGCCCTGCTGTGAACTATTATATCAAGAATTGTAATTACATGCCATTGTTGAACAGTGGTAGAAAAATTGGGCCTTTGGTCGTGGTGGTGGTGGTGCTGGTGCCACAACACTGTAAGTCCTCACAGTTACTCTTGGTGGGCGCTGGAATGGGCCCTGCTGTAAAATATTATATCAAGAATTGTAATTACATGCACCTGTTGAACAGGGGCAGAAAAATTGGGCCTTTGGTGGTGGTGGTAGTGCTGCCACAACACTATAAGCCCTCACAGTTACTCTTGGTGGGTGCAGGAATGGGCCCTGCTGTGAAATATTAGATTAAGAATTGAGATTACATGCCCCTGTTGAACAGGGGCAGAAAAATTGGGCCTTAGGCACTGGTGCCACAACACTGCAACCCCTCACAGATACTCTAGTTGGAGCGCAGGAATGAGCCCTGCTGTAAATTATTGCATCAAGAATTGTAATTACACGCTCCTGTTAAACAGGGTCAGAAAAATTGGGCCTTAGGCACTGCTGCTGGTCCCGCAACACTGCAACCCCTCACAGATACTCTAGTTGGAGCGCAGGAATGAGCCATGCTGCAAAGTATTGCATCAAAAATTGTAATTACACGCCCCTGTTAAACAGGCGCTGAAAAATTGGGCCTTAGCCACTGGTGGCGGCGCCCAGAACCAAAAATGTTCTTAAAAGCTATCAGCATGATTATTGAGGAGGAAGAGGATTGTCACTCAGCATAACAGGATAGTCACTCAGCATCAGCATAGGCAGTCTTGAAGGGATCTGACATTTAAAAAAAAATTATTTGGTTACATCAGCATCAGGTGCTTGGTAGCTGGTGGTGATCCAAGACTGATTCATTTTTATGAAGGTCAGTCAATCGACCGAGTCGGTGGACAGGCGCACCCTGTGATTGGTTACAAAGCCTTCAGCAGCACTGAATATGCATTCTGAAAGAATGCTGGATGCAGGACAGGCCAGTAGCTCAATTGCATACTGTGCAAGCTCTGGCCAGTGATCCATCCTCAAGACCCAGAGGATTTTCAGTGGGAAAGGTGTCCAAGTCTGATCTTGCCCCTAGGTATTCCTGCACCATGTAAAACAGACACTGGCAATGGTTGCTGGAACCAATCATACCTTGGGGCTACGGACTAAAAAATTGTCTGAACGCATAGGTCAGACGGTCACCTTCCCCCCTGCACCCCCTTTTACTGACTGAAGCCTCAGCAACACGTTGTCCAGGAACAGGAATTTGTAACCTCCAAGTCTCAGGGAACGCATTGCCCAGACCTTTCTACAAGGCCTCCGAAGATGTTTCATCCTCTGCTCCCTCTGTGAAGGCAAGATAAGGTCCGCAACCTTACCCTTGTAATGTGGATCAAGGAGGGTTGCCAGCCAGTAATGATCCCTCTCCCTGATACCACGAATACGAGGATCCTTCCGCAGGCTTTGCAGGATCAGGGAGGCCATGCAGCATAGGTTTGCTGAGGCATTCGGTCTGGAGTCCTCTGGGTCACTAAGGACGACATGATCCGCAGCCACCTTCTCCCAGGAGGAAATAATAGGATAAATAGGATCAGAAGAACACCAGCCATTGTATTCAGGTAGCTTTATGTGCACACTGTGCAGAGGACACAGTACACTAACTGTAGATACTGCAGCTGCCTGCCTGTGGTATTAATAGGATCAGAACACCAGCAATTGTCTTCAGGTAGCTTTAGGTGCACACTGTGCAGAGGACGCAGTACACTAACTGTAAATACTGCAGCTGCCTGTCTGTGGTATTAAAAGGATCAGAACACCAGCAATTGTCTTCAGGTAGCTTTAGGTGCACACTGTGCAGAGGACACAGTACACTAACTGTAAATACTGCAGCTGCCTAGCTGTGGTATTAATAGGATCAGAACACCAGCAATTGTCTTCAGGCATAGTAGCTTTAGGTGCACACTGTGCAGAGGATACAGTACACTAACTGTAAATACTGCAGCTGCCTGCTTCTGGCATTAATAAGATCAGAAGAACACCAGCAATTGTCTTCAGGTAGCTTTAGGTGCACACTGTGCAGAGGACACAGTACACTAACTGTAAATACTGCAGCTGCCTGCCTGTGGTATTAATAGAATCAGAAGAACACCGGCAATTGTATTCAGGTAGCTTTATGTGCACACTGTGCAGAGGACACAGTACACTAACTGTAGATACTGCAGCTGCCTGCCTGTGGTATTAATAGGATCAGAACACCAGCAATTGTCTTCAGGTAGCTTTAGGTGCACACTGTTCAGAGGACACAGTACACTAACTGTAAATACTGCAGCTGCCTAGCTGTGGTATTAATAGGATCAGAACACCAGCAATTGTCTTCAGGTAACTTTAGGTGCACACTGTGCAGAGAACACAGTACATTAACTGTAAATACTGCAGCTTCCTGCCTGTGGTATTAATAGGATCAGTACACCAGCAATTGTCTTCAGGTAGCTTTAGGTGCACACTGTGCAGAGGACACAGTACACTAACTGTAAATACTGCAGCTGCCTTCCTGTGGTATTAATAGGATCAGAACACCAGCAATTGTCTTTAGGTAGCTTTAGGTGCACACTGTGCAGAGGACAAAGTACGCTAACTGTAAATAATGCAGCTGCCTGCCTGTGGTATTAATAGGATCAGAAGAACACCAGCAATTGTCTTCAGGTAGCTTTAGGTGCACACTGTGCAGAGGACACAGTACACTAATGCCCCGTACACATGGTCAGATTTTCTGACGGAAAATGTGTGATAGGACCTTGTTGTCGGAAATTCCGACCATGTCTAGGCTCCATCACACATTTTCCAACGGATTTTCTGACACACAAAGTTTGAGAGCAGGCTATAAAAGTTTCCGACAACAAAATCCGTTGTCGGAATTTCCGATCGTGTGTACACAAATCTGACGCACAAAGTGCCACGCATGCTCAGAATAAATAGAGAGATGAAAGCTATTGGCTACTGCCCCGTTTATAGTCCTGACGTACGTGTTTTACGTCACCACGTTCAGAATGATCGGATTTTCCGACAACTTTGTGTGACCGTGTGTATGCAAGACAAGTTTGAGCCAACATCCGTCGGAAAAAATCCTAGGATTTTGTTGTCGGTATGTCCGATCAATGTCCCACCGTGTGTACGGGGCATAACTGTAAATACTGCAGCTGCCTGCCTGTGATATTAATAGGATCAGAACACCAGCAATTGTCTTCAGGTAGCTTTAGGTGCACACTGTGCAGAGGACACAGTACACTAACTGTAAATACTGCAACTGCTTGCCTGTGGTATTAATAGGAACAGAATGCCAGCAATTGTCTTCAGGTAGCTTTAGGTGCAAACTGTGCAGAAGACACAGTACACTAACTGTAAATACTGCAGCTGCCTGCCTGTGGTATTAATAGGATCAGAAGAACACCAGCAATTGTCTTCAGGCAGCTTTAGGAACACACTGCGCAGAGGACACAGTACACTAACTGTAAATACTGCAGCTGCCTGCCTGTGGTATTAATAGGAACAGAATGCCAGCAATTGTCTTCAGGTAGCTTTAGGTGCACACTGTGCAGAAGACACGGTACACTAACTGTAAATACTGCAGCTGCCTGCCTGTGGTATTAATAAGATCAGAAGAACACCAGCAATTGTCTTCAGGTAGCTTTAGGTGCCCACTGCGCAGAGGACACAGTACACTAACTGTAAATACTGCAGCTGCCTTCCTGTGGTATTAATAGGATCAGAACACCAGCAATTGTCTTCAGGTAGCTTTAGGTGCACACTGTGCAGAGGACAAAGTACGCTAATTGTAAATACTGCAGCTGCCTGCCTGTGGTATTAATAGGATCAGAAGAACACCAGCAATTGTCTTCAGGTAGCTTTAGGTGCACACTGTGCAGAGGACACAGTACACTAATGCCCCGTACACACGGTCAGATTTTCTGACGGAAAATGTGTGATAGGACCTTGTTGTCGGAAATTCCGACCATGTCTAGGCTCCATCACACATTTTCCATCAGATTTTCTGACACACAAAGTTTGAGAGCAGGCTATAAAAGTTTCCGACAACAAAATCCATTGTCGGAATTTCCGATCGTGTGTACACAAATCTGACGCACAAAGTGCCACGCATGCTCAGAATAAATAGAGAGATGAAAGCTATTGGCTACTGCCCCGTTTATAGTCCTGACGTACGTGTTTTACGTCACCGCGTTCAGAATGATCGGATTTTCCAACAACTTTGTGTGACCGTGTGTATGCAAGACAAGTTTGAGCCAACATCCGTCGGAAAAAATCCTAGGATTTTGTTGTCGGTATGTCCGATCAATGTCCAACCGTGTGTACGGGGCATAACTGTAAATACTGCAGCTGCCTGCCTGTGGTATTAATAGGATCAGAACACCAGCAATTGTCTTCAGGTAGCTTTAGGTGCACACTGTGCAGAGGACAAAGTACGCTAACTGTAAATACTGCAGCTGCCTGCCTGTGGTATTAATAGGAACAGAATGCCAGCAATTGTCTTCAGGTAGCTTTAGGTGCACACTGTGCAGAAGACACAGTACACTAACTGTAAATACTGCAGCTGCCTGCCTGTGGTATTAAAAGGATCAGAAGAACACCAGCAATTGTCTTCAGGCAGCTTTAGGAACACACTGCGCAGAGGACACAGTACACTAACTGTAAATACTGCAGCTGCCTGCCTGTGGTATTAATAGGAACAGAATGCCAACAATTGTCTTCAGGTAGCTTTAGGTGCACACTGTGCAGAAGACACAGTACACTAACTGTAAATACTGCAGCTGCCTGCCTGTGGTATTAATAAGATCAGAAGAACACCAGCAATTGTCTTCAGGTAGCTTTAGGTGCCCACTGCGCAGAGGACACAGTACACTAACTGTAAATACTGCAGCTGCCTGCCTGTGGTATTAAATAGGATCAGAAGAACACCAGCAATTGTATTCAGGTAGCTTTATGTGCACACTGTGTAGAGGACACAGTACACTAACTGTAGATACTGCAGCTGCCTGCCTGTGGTATTAATAGGATCAGAACACCAGCAATTGTCTTCAGGTAGCTTTAGGTGCACACTGTGCAGAGGACGCAGTACACTAACTGTAAATACTGCAGCTGCCTGTCTGTGGTATTAATAGGATCAGAACACCAGCAATTGGCTTCAGGTGGCTTTAGGTGCACACTGTGCAGAGGACACAGTACACTAACTGTAAATACTGCAGCTGCTTGCCTGTGGTATTAATAACCACTACATGGCGAGAGTTCTATCCAGCAGAGCTCCCACTGGCCTCTTCTGTCAGTACTGTGATGTCATTTCAGGCTCAACGGCCATGTCACTTCCTGCCTTCGGACGGTCCCCTCCCCCCGGGATTTCTGCAGCTGCTGGAACTATTTATAGCGGCATCTCTTCCAGGGGACACCTGCCCATAGTGGCATTTTTGTCTCTCAAACTGGTTACTGAGTAATTCCATCAGTGCCAGAACATTCAGTTTTGCTGTGGCGGTTTCTCTGTGGCACTCTGCATAAGTGTAGCGCTACCCCCTCAGGAGCCACTGGTGAATATGGGTATCTCCCTGCCCTCACAGCCAGGCAAATGCATTTCCCACTCACTCTGGAGACAAGAAGCAGTCCCTGTGGCTTTGTTTTGTTTTTGTTTTTCTATTTTAAGGGGATTAAACTTTAATGGGGTAAAGGTTCTTATGGGATGCCCATTTGATCAGCAAAGAAACTCTTCAGGGACTAAGCTTGTAGAACTACATCTCTTAGGACCAGCTAGCACTGACAGTTTGATCCAACACAATCTCAGTCAGATCCAAGTGCATGCCCTTTGCAGGAAGGGACAGCAGGCTCCTTTGGTAGTGTAGCAAAAAGAGCGGTCTTTGGTGCTAGCTGTCCTGCTCCCAGCACCACCTCTTCCAGCACTGCCAGCCCACCTGGCTGCAGTTGCCCCTTTCACTAGCCCTCCTGGCTACTTCTCCACAGTCCTCCCAGACTAACTCTGCATCCGTCCTAGACTGTTTGCACCCAGTCCCTTCAGGTATGCCTCTCAGTCCTCTGACTGTAAACTCATCAGCCCTCCTTGCTGTCTTCCTTCCTGGAGATTTGCCTGACAATGTTCTCCTACTGTCCTCAACCTTGCTCCCCTGCCTCCTGGTCAGGATCCCTCCATGTGTCATGAAAAGGGGTCCCTTCCGCACCCGAGCCCAGGCCTGAGTTCACCCCCACCCAGACTGGGGAGCTACTCTAAAAGGCCTCCGATAGCCTAACACTCCATCTCCATCTTCCACCAACTCCACTGCCCCACCTGGGCTATCCCCGAGTATTTGAGGGGGCCTGTCCCCTGCCAACTCATCTGTTGGGTTTTGGTCAGGGCCCTCAGAATACTCCAGCCAGCTCCTCCTAGACCCCTCCCAACTGCTTCTTAATTCTTCTCCAAGCAGGGAGGAGTCACCAGAGATGCTGCTGCTGAGTAATCCAGCCCTCCCTGAGTCACTTGGCTGCCAGCCAAGCCTGAATTTATCTATACTAACAAAAATCCTATCATTAGCAGTTTAGGCACGCTAGGGGGTGCTACATAAGGAAAAAACTTTTGTGCCTTCCTGAATCCCCCGTACCGTGCCTTCCTAACCTCCCAGCACCATGCCCTCCTGACCATCCAGAACCATACCCTCCTGATCCCCACAGTACCATGCCCTCTTGACCCCTCTTGTACTCTGCCTTCCTGAGCCCCCAGTACCATACTCTCTTGACCCCCCTGTACTCTGCCCTCCGGACCTTCCTGCACCATACCTTCCTGACCCCCCCTGCACTGTGCCCTCCTGATCTCCCAGTACCATACACTCCTGACCCCCCTGCACCAGGCCCTTCTGACCCCCCCAGTACGGTGCTCTCCTGATCCCCCCCCTACCATACCCTCCTGACCCCCAGTAGCACACCCTCCCGACTCCCCTACAATGGGCCCTCCTGACCCCCCAGTACATACCCTCCTGACTCCCCAGTACCATACCCTCCTGACTCCCTGCACTGGGCCCTCCTGACATCCCAGTACTGTGCTCTCCTGACCCCCTGTCCTCTGCCCTGCTAACGTCTGTCCTCTGCCCTATTGATCCCTATACACTGCTCTGCATACTGCTGATCTCTGTACACTTTTCTTCATCCTATTGACCTCCATACACTCCCCTACCTACTACTTACACTGGCCAGAAATCAGAGCAGATAGTCAGGCCTGAAATTAGTCAAACAAATCAGCCGGCAGTGCCAGATGTTCTTCGTTCACGATGAACTCTGGCAGTAGACTTTTGGGGGTGACCAACTTCCCAGATATGAAAAAAATTGTGAATGAAAGTGAGTGCCGTTTCTCACTGAAGCAAAATTTAAGGTAGGCTAAGTTTATATTTCTACAGTAACATTCGTTTTATAAGATTTTTCTACGTTTTATTTATGCCGTCTTTACTTTTTATAGGGGGCTTGCTAGTTAACTTGTTTAACCACTTCAGCCCCGGAATGATTTACCCCCTTAATGAAGAGAGCACTTTTTACAATTTGGCACTGCGTCGCTTTAACTGCTAGTTGCGCGGTCATGCAATGCTGTACCCAAACGAAATTTGCGTCCTTTTCTTCCCACAAATAGAGCTTTCTTTTGATGGTATTTGATCACCTCTGTCATTTTTATTTTTTGCGCTATAAACGGAAAAAGACCGAAAATTTAAAAAAAAAAAATGATATTTTCTACTTTTTGTTATAAAAAAAATCCAATAAACTCAATTTTAGTCATACATTTAGGCCAAAAAAAAAATGTCAATAAGTGTATATTTATTGGTTTGCACAAAAGTTATAGCACCTACAAACTAGGGTACATTTTCTGGAATTTACACAGCCTTTAATTTATGACTGCCTATGTCATTTCTTGAGGTGCTAAAATGGCAGGGCAGTACAAAACCCCCCACAAATTACCCCATTTTGGAAAGTAGACACCCCAAGGAAATTGCTGAGAGGCATGTTGAGCCCATTGAATATTAATTTTTTTGTCCCAAGTGATTGAATAATGACAAAAAAAAAAAAATTACAAAAAGTTGTCACTAAATGATATATTGCTCACATAGGCCATGGGCATATTAGAATGGCATGCCAAAATATATTCAGCCGCTTCTCCTGAGTACGGGGATACCACATGTGTGGGACTTTTTAGGAGCCTAGCCGCGTACGGGGCCCCGAAAACCAATCACTGGCTTCAGGATTTCTAAGGGCGTAAATTTTTGATTTTACTCCTCACTACCTATCACAGTTTTGAAGGCCATAAAATGTCCAGATGGCATAAACCCCCCCAAATGATCCTATTTTGGAAAGTAGACACCCCAAGCTATTTGCTTTGAGGCATGTTGAGTCCATGGAATATTTGATATTTTGACACAAAATGCGGGAAAGTGACAATTTTTTTTTTTTTGCACAAAGTTGTCACTAAATGATATATTGCTCACACAGGCCATGGGCATATGTGGAATTGCACACCAAAATACATTTAGCTGCTTCTCCTGAGTATGGGGATACCACATGTGTGGGACTTTTTAGGAGCCTAGCCGCGTACAGGGCCCCGAAAACCAATCACCGCCTTCAGGATTTCTAAGGGTGTACATTTTTGATTTTACTCTTCACTGCCTATCACAGTTTCGGAGGCCATGGAATGCCCAAGTGGCACAAACCCCCCCAAATGACCCCATTTAGGAAAGTAGACACCCCAAGCTATTTGCTGAGAGGCATGGTGAGTATTTTGCAGCTCTTATTTGTTTTTGAAAATGAGGAAAGACAAGAAAAAAATTTTTTTTTCTTTTTTTTTAATTTTCAAAACTTTGTGACAAACATGAGGTCTGCAAAATACTCACTATACCTCTCAGCAAATAGCTTGGAGTGTCTACTTTTCAAAATGGGGTCATTTGGGGGGGGGGGGTGCTACCTGGGCATTCCATGGCCTCCAAAACTGTGATAGGCAGTGAAGAGTGAAATCAAAAATTTACGCCCTTAGAAAGCCTAAAGGCGGTGCTTGGTTTTCGGGGTCCCGTACGAGGCTAGGCTCCAAAAAAGTCTCACACATGTGGTATCCCCATACTCAGGAGAAGCAACAAAATGTATTTTGGGGTGTAATTTCACATATTCCCATGGCATGTTAGTGACAACTTTGTGCAAAAAAAAAAAAATTTGTCTCTTTCCCGCAACTTGTGTTACAATATAAAATATTCCATGGACTCGACATGCCTCTCAGCAAATAGCTTGGGGTGTCTACTTTCCAAAATGGGGTCATTTGGGGGGTTTTGAACTGTGCTGGCATTTTATGCACAACATTTAGAAGCTTATGTCACACATCACCCACTCTTCTAACCACTTGAAGACAAAGCCCTTTCTGACACTTTTTGTTTACATGAAAAAATTCTTTTTTTTTTGCAAGAAAATTACTTTGAACCCCCAAACATTATATATTTTTTTAAAGCAAATGCCCTACGGATTAAAATGGTGGGTGTTTCATTTTTTTTTCTTTCACACAGTATTTGCGTAGCGATTTTTCAAACGCCTTTTTTGGGGAAAAAACACACTTTTTAAAATTTGAATGCACTAAAACAAACTATATTGCCCAAATGTTTGATGAAATAAAAAAAGTTGATCTTAGGCCGAGTACATGGATACCAAACATGACATGCTTTAAAATTGCGCACAAACGTGCAGTGGCAACAAAATAAATACATTTTTAAAAGCGTTTACAGGTTACCACTTTAGATTTACAGAGGAGGTCTACTGCTAAAATTACTGCCCTCGATCTGACCTTCACGGTGATACCTCACATGCATGGTGCAATTGCCAGACCGACGCTTGCGTTCGCCTTAGCGCGAGAGCAGGGGGGGACAGGGGTGCTTTTTTTTTCCTTTATTTTTTTTTGCTTTTTTATCTTATTTTTAAACTGTTCCATTCAATTTTTTAAAAATCATTTTTATTGTTATCTCAGGGAATGTAAATATCCCCTATGATAGCAATAGGTAATGACAGGTACTCTTTTTTGAAAAAATTGGGGTCTATTAGACCCTAGATTTCTCCTCTGCCCTCAAAGCATCTGACCACACCAAGATCGGTGTGATAAAATGCTTCCCTAATTTCCCAATGGCGCTGTTTACATCCGGCGAAATCAAAGTCATAAAATGCTCGTAGCTTCCGGTTTCTTAGGCCATAGAGATGTTTGGAGCCACTCTGGTCTCTGATCAGCTCTATGGTCAGCTGGCTCAATCACTGGCTGCATTCTCAGGTTCCATGTTGAGACAGGAGAGCCAGAGAAAAACACGGAAGAAGCTGGGGAAGGGGGGCATTCCCTCCCACTGCTTGTAAAAGCAGTCTAGAGGCTAATTAGCCACTAGGATTGCTTTTACATGAAAGCCGACCGCTGGCTGAAAAGAATGATACCAAGATGATACCTAAACCTGCAGGCATCATTCTGGTATAACCACTCAAAGTCGTGAATGCCGTACCTGAAGACAAAAAAAATGGTTAACAATAAAGCACAGTAAACGGTAAAGTATAAAAAATTGCATACCTGAAAAGCAAACGTGATAAAACATAATAACAACAATAAAACGTTGCAGAATAGAATACAGTAAAAAAGAGCAGAACAATAGAGAGAGAATAGAGAGAGAGAGAACAATAAAACGACAACTATTTTTTTTTATTTTATATTTTTGTTTGTGTTTTTTTACACTTTTTTTTGTAACTAACTTTTATAACTGTAACTGGTTCCAGGTTCGGGTCTCCCAAAATGCGATGGCATCTTGGGAGACCCTGTAAAAGTTTGCCTAGTCTGTGCAATGCTGTACCCTACGCTAATACTCAACTAGTGAATGGTAGCGTTCAAAACATTCACCAATAACCAAATAACTAATGATACCCAAAAGATTGCCCAGCGATTTCAAGAATATTACACAGATTTATACAACTTATCCTCCACACATAGGACACACAATAGGACTAAAAACACATATGTTAACTTGGATAAAGACGTTGTACTACAATCCGACAGCCCAAATAAAATAAATGGAACACTATCGGACAAAGTAAGGATTCATAATGGGACAAGACAGGGATGCCCATTGTCACCCCTATTATTCATTCTCACCTTATAACCACTAATTCACATTGTAAACAAATTACCCGACATTCATGGTTTCGATATCAAAAACAAAACATACAAATGTGCAGCATAAGCTGACGATTTATTATTTTTCATATCCCAACCACACATCACTATGCCCAACCTATGTAAGGTATTTTCCCAATATAGCTATATGTCAAACTTCAAAATTAATTACAAAAAATCTGAGGCATTGAATCTGACACTCCCAGAAACCACTTTAAACAACACAAAAAACAACTGCAAATTTAAATGGGAAACAACATTTCTCACATATTTAGGAATACAATTAACTCCAAAACTAGATTTGATGTATAAAGCCAACTTTCAACCACTCTTACAAAAGATCACCAAAGACCTAGAGAAGTGGACATTGAAATATTTTTCATGGTTCGGTAGGGTAGCCATAATTAAAATGACAGTTTTACCCAGAATACTATACTTTTTCCAAACAATACCCATATTACTACCTTCAAGCTTCTTTAAATCCTTACACTCTATGATAAGAAAATTCCTTTGGGCCACCAAAAAACCCAGAATTAGTTTAAACCTACTAACTATGAATAAACAAAAGGGAGGCATGGGTTTTCCTAATTTTAAAAATTATTATCTAGCCGCACACCTAACTAGAATTATAGATTGGACATGCCACAAAGAGAATAAAGATTGGGTGGGATTGGAGAATAATATGGGACCTATTCCGACATCACATACTCCATGGATACCCTGGAACCTATGCCCAAAATAATTAAAACAACATCCTCTCATTGGGGCCACTTTAAAAAACTTACAAACAATCAATCAGAGGCATTTCCTCACCTCATCACTGGGACCATTAACACCTCTGACAACAAACCCTGATTTCTCACCGGGAATGGATGGTTCTTTCCAATCGCTTTACAACAGAAACACACCACTTTTAGTGGCACACTGTTTACAGAAAAACAAAATCAAATCTCTATCAGAATTGCAAAAAGAAATAGGACAAACACCTCTACAACCCAGGGAATATCAACAAATACATGAATTCATTATGAACACTCAAAAACAAAAACATTTCCTTAGACCATTAACACCCTTCGAAACTATTTGTCTTTCAGCTACTACAACCACTAAGAGTGTTTCCTTAACATACACATGGTTGCAGTCCAGCGATGTACAGGAACCGAATAGACACAAAACTTTCTGGGAATCAACTTTAAATAAATCCTTTACAAAAGACCAATGGTTACAAGCATGTGTGTTCGCACACAAATGTGCAATCAGTGTAAGATTGCAAGAAACATCATTTAAAATTTTAACAAATTGGTACATAACACCAAATAAAATACACAAATGGTTTCCGGCAGTGCCTGGACATTGTTGGCGCTGCAACCAAGAAGAGGGTACTCTATATCATATCTGGTGGAAATGTGGCCTGATAAAACCCTTTTGCAATCAAGTAATAAAGATCATAAAACATATCACAAAAACGACAATTCATCTAGATGATGCTTGCTGCCTCATAAATATCACCAATTGCACTCTGAGAAAATACAAAAACTCTTTGACCAGATTCTTAATCACATCAGCTAAAACAGTGATACCAAGACACTGGAGAAGCACCCTACAATTAAGGAATGGCTGGAAGAAATACATCTCCTTAAAGGAATGGAAGAGATCAGAGCAACAACACAAGGGAATATAGAAAATTTTAATAAAATATGGCAACCATGGATTACTTTTAAATATTCTGATTCATATACCACTTTCACACAAAGATAAACCTTTTATACATAGACCAATATTTTTCCTATAATATATTTATTTTATTTCATTTTTATTTAATTTTCTTTCCTCCTCTTTACTCCTTATTTCTTTTACTATATCTATATCTAAGGACACCTCTCAGGGGTCCACAAATTTATTCTCCCTTTCAAAATAAATAACAGATTTTTTCTATACAAAGCTAGAGTATTTCCAAATAATTTATCAATATAACAATAGGTCGGATACGAAACCACCTTGGTGGCCTTACCAGTAAATACTCTATTATTGAAGTCAATTATTCACTGTTATATGAAACTTATGTACAAATGTTAATATGATTGTACCAATGTTATTCTCAAACATTAATAAAAGCTTTTTGTTTAAAAAAAAAACATTCACCAATGCAAAGACCAGGATTGTCAGGACAGGAGGGACAATAATAGCGGGTGTCACGCTTATATTTGCGCTTGCTGCAGACACTACATCTTTTTTGGGGGGGTTCGTTGGGTAGGGGTACTCGGGAGGACATAAAAATGCCTCTCATGCAGCTGACTGCATTTGGTTGGGGATGTGAATGGGGGAAGTACGGGTGCTGCAGAAGCAGTGGGTTTCCAATTAGGATTGGCGAATGCAGCAGGAAGGGCATTATGGGCACTATGGGCCTGTTTGTCTTCTTCTTGGTGGCAGCAGGACACTACTTGTGCTTGCCACCTCACCAGCTTGAACTGCACTTATGGGACTCGCCACGTCACCAAGTGTTACTGCAGTGCTGGTTTGACTACGATCGGGGTGTACTAGGCCGCTGGTGCTTGCCAGTTCACCAAAACGCTACCAAAAAAACTGTTAGCGATTGCAGGGATTAGGCCTGACTCTGCGAACGCTGCAGTTATGCGTTTAGTGTTTTGTAAGTGACAGTGATCGATCGATACTGCACTTGGGTGGGCTGGGCTGGGCCGGGCGGAGGGGCAAAACGCAGGTGCTAGCAGGTATCTGGGCTGATCCCGCTAACACTGCGTTTTTGGAAACCCTAAACTGCTGGGGACGCTAGTATAGATCTGATCGGATCAGATATTGATCCGTTCAGATACTATACCACTAAGGGAGGCGTATGCTGCGTGCGTGGGTGTTAGCGGTACTGGCGCTAATCTGACGCTGCCTGGGGCGACGCATATCACCGCTGGGCGATCAGGGGGCTAAACCTTTATTAGGTAATAAACGGCGGGTGCCCTGACACTATAAAAAATAAACGAACTAACCAGCGT
The DNA here is from genome assembly GCA_037952925.1 of Lithobates clamitans. Classification (NCBI taxonomy): domain Eukaryota; kingdom Metazoa; phylum Chordata; class Amphibia; order Anura; family Ranidae; genus Lithobates; species Lithobates clamitans. Next base: position 3,119,924 of record JBBGZY010000250.1, read on the forward strand.
CACCCGCAACGGTTATACGGTGATCACTGGTGAAAGGGTTAACTAGGGGGAAATCAAGGGGTTAAAACATTTTTTGGTAGTATATGGGGGTCCCTGTCGCTATAAAACACTGACGGCGGACCTAAATATTTAGCTCCCTAACTATCGTCACCAGCGACACTAATACAGCGATCAGAAAAATGATCGCTTAGCGACACTGGCGATGGGGGGTGATCAAGGGGTTAAAACTTTATTAGGGGGGTTAGGGGGGTACCCTAGACCTAAAGGGGGCTAACCCTAACTGCCCTACCACACTAACTGTCACAAACTGACACCATGCAGTAATCAGAAAAAAAAAACCTGCTTGGTGTCAGTGTGACGGGGGGGGGGGGGGGGGAGGGAGGGGTGATCGGGGGCGATCAGGGGTGTAATGTGTGCCTGGCATTTTCTACTGAGTGTGTTTGTGTTTTACACTCACAGTGATGTCTTCTCTCCCCGGCGCCGGAACGGAAAATACCGAGCCGAGGAGAGATGACATAATTTCCTTTGCTGCTGTTTAGCATACAGCAGCAAAGGAAGATTGGCTGGGAGCGATCGTGAGGGGGGGCATGAATGGATGGTCTCCCCCTCACCTCTCATCGCTCCCAGTCAGAAGCCGACCGCCTCGGGCACCGGGGGGGGTCCGATCGGACCCCCCGCCCGCGGGAGGCAGATCACGTACGGGTACGTGATTCTGCCTGCCCGTGCCATTCTGCCGACGTATATCGGCGTGAAGCGGTCGGCAAGTGGTTAAAAAAAAAAAAGGACGCCTGGTGATCTTTGATCTCTTTCATGTTGTGTAGATATCCACCGCACAAAGGTTGCCTAACCTTGCTCTAGAGTATAAAATAGTGGTAGTTCCCGTTTCTTATGCCCTACAACAGGGATATGCCATTAGCGGACCTCCAGCTGTTGCAAAACTAGTCCCATCATGCCTCTGCCACTGAATGTCATGCTTGTGGCTGTCAGAGTATTGCTATGCCTCATGGGACTTGTAGTTCTGCAACAACTGGAGGTCCACTAATTGAATATATCCCTGCCCTACAATATTAGTGCACCGGTTTATAAAAATCTAAATTTCAGTTAAAAAGCACAAAAAATAATTTTAGGGCACACAAATTACCCATTTTTTAGGTAAAATATAAAAGATGAGGTTGCATCGAGTAAATACTGTACTTACCCAACATGTCAAGCCTTAAAATTGCATGCACCTGTGAAATGGCAACAAAATTCAGTACCCGATAATTTCCATAGGCGACACCTAAAAGAGAAGTATGGGGCTTGGGTTTTTTGCTGATATATATATGTATTTACCTAGGTGGATGCAGCATCGGTCCGATGCTGCATCTGTCCCCCCGCTAGCTCACTGAAAACTGAGCGATCTAACACTGCAGATCGTTCAGTTCTCACAGCTCCCTGAGCAGAGAGCTGCTTACTATCAGTTGCCACTCCCTGCTTTGCCCCCCCCACCTTCGCTCACTAGAGAGTTGGGCTATGGAGGGGGAGAGAGCCACCAGCTCAGGTTCTCAGTGGCTTGCAGAGAGGCTTAGCTGGGTGCTGGTCCAGGCATGTGGATGGATCCCGTCTCCACTGTCACGATCTTGCCTGAGCCTGGACCAGCTCTGTGACGTCAGCAGACACCAGACTTCAGCCCACTGTCTGCTGAAAATGGGTCACAGGAGTGCAAAACGAACTGCACTCCTGTGATCCATAGAAGTACAGCCAAATGAGCTTTGGTTGTATTTCTCCTTCAAATAGCCCCCACAGGTCATCATTTTAGAGTTAACCATATATTGGACCTAGAACTATTACTGTCACTCCAGTAGCGATTTGTAACATGTGTAGCGCAATCAATGTTTTTAGGTGTAGGCACCCTCAATACGTGCATTAATGTTTGTAGTTTTGTGTATGTGAGAGCAAGAGGCTCATAAATTTTTTTGGGGATTTAACCACTTCTGGACTGCCCACTGTACATATACTGCGGCAGGGCGGCCCAGCTGCGCGAAACAACGTACCTGTATGTCGTTTTGTGCATGAGATACTGTGGGCGCACGCCCGCTGTAAGCCAAGGGAGCGCGCGCGCGGGCCCGGCGGACTAGATGTCCGCTGGCCAGCCACAATCACGGTACAGAGAGGCAGAAGGAGAATCTGCTTATGTAAACAAGGCAGATCCTTATTCTGACAGGGGACAACATGGAGATCTGCTGTTCCTAGTGATTAGGAACAGCGATCTCTGTGTTGTCCCAGTGAGCCCATCCCCATACAGTTAGAACACACCCAGGGAACATAGTTAACCCTTTGATTGCCTCCTAGTGTTAACCCCCTCCCGGCCAGTGTAATTTATTCATTGATCAGTACATTTTTTTTTTAGCAATGATCACTTTATTGTTGTCACTGGTTCCCAAAAAGTGGCACTTGGGTCAGATTTGTCCATCGCAATGTCGCAGTCCCGCTAGAAATCGCAGATCGCCACCATTACCAGTAAAAACAATAAAAAAATAAAAGTCCCCAAATCTTTCCCTTATTTTGTAGATGCAATAAGTTTTGCGCAAACCAATCAATTTTCGCTTATTGGAATTTTTTTTACCAAAAATATGTAGAACAATACATATTGGCCTAAACTGATGAATAAATTAGTTTTTTTACATTTTTTTTAAATATGTATTATAGCAAAAAGTAAATAATATTTTTTCTTCAAAATTGTCGCTCTTTTTTTGTTTACAGTGCCAAAAATAAAAACTGCAGAGGTGATCAAATACCACCAAAAGAAAGCTCTATTTGTGGGAAAAAAAAGCACATCAATTTTGTTTGGGTACAACGTCGCACAACCGTGCAATTGTCAGTTAAAGTGACACAGTACTGTATCGCAAAAATGGCCTGATCATTAAGGGGGTAAATCCTTCTGGGGCTGAAGTGGTTAAAGTGTTTGTGTGTAATTTACATTTTTTATGCTTTCAGTTTTTATTTTTTTGCAAGTTTGTTTTTCCATTACATAGGGGATAAAACGTCCCGTGTGATTATTATTATTATTATACGCGATTTATATAGCGCAAACAGTTTACGCAGCGCTTTACAATGTATAGGGGGGACAACACAATTACAGTACAATACAAAAGATACGGTACAGGAGGGCCCAGCTCATAGAGCTTACATTCTAAAGGGAGGGGGATTTTTTTGTCTCACCTGTCCTCCAATGAAGCTAATAGAGGGCATATCACAATCTATGAGTTTCTCCCCTAGCCATACTAGCTAGGGAAAGTAACACCAGGACCTGAAAATTATGTTTTAGAAGCTGCTTCTGGGCCATTAAGAGGAGAGATCAATGGACAGTCACTGATCTGCCTCACCTCTACCCAATGGCAGCCGCCATGCCAGTCCCGGGTCTGCCAATAGGAGCATAGAGTCTGGGAAATATAGCGGGGGGCATGCGCCAGGGGGAAGCCGATGCATAGAGGGTGTATGTAAGTGATCCGGTGGCTGCACCTAAAGAATGCATCAAAACACATGTAAATGTACAAAATAAGCACACATTGAGGCATGACAGTGCACCTTCCTAAAAGATACAAAAAATCCACCTCTGTGCACATGCAAAGATCTAAATGGGCCCTAAAGCCTGCCATAGACAGATAGAATTTCGGCTGTTTCAGCAGGAACCAGACAAATTTTAATCAATGCATGGGCAAATGCTCGATCGGCTTCAGTGCTACCAGCCTGTCGGCGTCATGCTTACCCCTAACACAGGTGGTCAGACACTATAGAAAGCTTCTGTGTTCTTCACCTATAGCAGCCCCCTTTCCCATAAGGCAAGCAGGCGTACTTGTACTTGGTTGCCCAGAAGACTTATACATATTGCTATAGTGCCTGGCCACCACACCAGGGCAGGCGTGAACTGAGCAAAGCAAACAGGTACTTGCGGTTACAAAATGACAAGAGGGAAGGTGCCTCTAAGTGCAGACTGTTAAAGTATTTTATTACAGTAAAAATGCATATTGACATATTGACTAGTATAAAAACAAAAAAGGCACATCAGAATATGGAGCATCTGCATCTCTCACTTCTCCCTTCCCCGGTTTCGTCATCCTGCTGACGCTGCGGGCAATGTGTGTGCTCCAGCGCCATATTCAGAAGATCTGACTGGCTTCCTCCTGCACTCTACGGCATGGTAGCAGACGCTTGTGGCCCCCCAACATTCCATCCAGCACAGCCTCCCAGATGCTTCACCTTTTAAAGAGCTGCCCAGGTGCTTGGATACTTTTTGGACTATAAACTTTTCATCCCATGGTCATTGTTTGGATTTTATGACTTTTCTTATAACCATTTTACTAGGGTAATAAGGTGTAATAACCTGTAGGGATGGGCCGAACAGACCCCTGTTCGGTTCGCACCAGAACACCTTCCCACCGTAACCCTATAGAGGTACTCTTGATGAAAGCAAGAATTGGCCTTGCTGTAATTGTCATGATATGCACCTCTCAAACAGGTGCTGAAAAAGTGATCCTTGGGTGTTAATTGTTCCCATAAAACCTATACCAAAAACATTCTTGCAGATAAAAATGATTGAACACCCTCAAAGCTAGGCAGTCTCGAAGTCCTGCAGAGATTCTACATACCAAAAAGACTTAATCAGTGACATCGACATCAGGGGCTTCATAGCTGATAATCCAGGACTGATTTATTTTCATAAAAGTCAAACGGTCCACAAAGTCTGTGGACAGACGCGTTCTATGATCAGTAACGAAACCTCCTGCAGCACTGAATGCCCATTGTGAAAGCACGCTGGATGCAGGGCAGCCCAACAACTCAATAGCATACTGGGCAAGTTCTGGCCAGTGGTCTATTCTCATGACCCAGTAAGTCAGTGGATTGTCAGCTGGAAAACTCTCCATCTCTGTTTTGGCCCCAAGGTAATAGTCCATCATGTGATGCAGGCGCTGCCGATGGGATGTGGAAGCTGACAGCCCCGGGCGGCGAGGACTAAAAAAATTCTGAAATGCCTCACTTAGGCGGACGCATTCTCTAATGCTCCTCTCTTGACCAACAGAAGACTCAAAACTACGTTTTCCACGACACTTTAACCTACTGGAGTCAGGAAAAACTTTCAATAAAATCCTCTTTAACGTGTCCTCAAGAGATTTTATCTTCTCTGTGGGGACAGGATGAGTTCTGAGCCCTTCCCCTTACAACGATGTTCAAGGAGGGTTGCCAACCAGTAATCATCCTTCTCCTTTATGCCACGTATTCTTGGGTCCTTTCGCAGGCTTTAAAGCATAAGGTTGCACATGCTCCTCAAATTTGCCGAGGCTTGAGAAGCAGACTCCTCGGGGTCACTCAGGATGACAGCATCTGGAAATTCCTCCTCCCAGCCACATACTACTCCCAAGGGTCCCGGAGTTGGAAAGCCATAGCTTACAGATTGATGCATGTCTTCCTCTTCTTCAAAGCCTATGAAAGTGCCAGAATCCTCATCCTCATCCTCCTCCCCTCTCTCCTCCTGTGTGTTCTGTGACATAGGAATTATGGTGTCTGAATAAAGTGGGCCTTAAGAGGAAAGAAAGTCCTCCTCTTCCTCCTTCTGCTCTGCCTCTAGTGCCCTGTCCATAATGCCACGCAGAGTCTGCTCCAGCAGGAACACAACAGGGACTGTGTCACTGATGCATTCACTGTCATTGCTCACCATCCTTGTGGCCTCCTCAAATGGTGACAATACAGTGCATGCATCCTTAATGATCAGCTGTTGGCGTGGGGAAAAAAAGCTGAGGTGGCCTGAGCCTGTCGTCATACCATACTCGCATTGGTACTCATTGACGGCCCTCTGCTGAATGTATAGTCACTGCAGCATTGCAAAAGTCGAGTTCCACCTGGTGGGCATGTCTCAAATCAGGCGGTTTACGGGCAGGTGGAATTCCGGCTGAATTTCAGCCAACCGAGTACTGGCTGTGTATGGCCACCTGAAATGGCTACAGACTCTTTTGGCCAGCTTTAGCACATTTTGCAACCCTGGGTACGTATTTAGGAAATGCTGCACCATCAAATTGAAGACATGTGCTAGGAATGGCACATGTGTCAACTTCCCCTGTCTAAGGGCGGACAGGAGGTTCGAGCCATTATCGCACACCACTATTCTTGGCTCCAGCTGGCGTGGTGTGAACCACCTCTGAGCCTGTTCCTTCAGAGCTGCAAGAATCTCTGCTCCGGTGTGGTTCCTGTCCCCTAAACACACGAGCTGAGGCACTGTATGGCACCTTTTAGCCTAAATCATGAAATATAATAAAAATGTACACTGCGCTAAATTGAAAGAATATATGGTGCGGAGCAGCTACTTACAAGGTGACAACAACCAAAGAAACATGTGAAAATGAAATAAAAAGTAGCGCATAAATGGTACCAAAAGTCTTCAATCAAGAAAACAACTGAAAAAAAACAAAAACAAATGTCCACAAATAATAAACATAACAGTGAAAAAACTTGTAAGTCTCTCAATATAGGTGAATAAAATCCTGTCGGTGAGTGGGAAACAAATGACATGGAATGTCCCACTGAAAACCATGCATGGATGCAGGGAGACGGACCACTTAAAGACCAGCCTCGTTTTGGATTTTAGGTGTTTACATGTTTAAAACAGGTTTTTTTGCTAGAAAATTACTTAGAACCCCCAAACATTATATATTATTTTTTTCTAACACCCTAGAGAATAAAATGGCGGTCATTGCAATTCTTTTTTTTTGCACCGTATTTGCGCAGCGGTCTTATAAGTGCACTTTTTTTGGAAAAAATCACTTTTTTGAATAAAAAACAACAGTAAAGTTAGCCCAATTTTTTTTTATATTGTGAAAGATAATGTTATGCCAAGTAAATTGATACCCAACATGTCACGCTTCAAAATTGCGCCCGCTCGTGGAATAGCGTCAAACTTTTACCCTTAAAAATCTCCATAGGCGACGTTTAAAAAAATTCTACAGGTTGCATGTTTAGAGTTACAGAGGAGGTCTAGGGCTAGAATTATTGCTCTCGCAATACCGGTCGCGGCGATACCTCACATGTGTGGTTTGACCACCGTTTTCATATGCGGGCGCTACTCACGTATGCGTTCGCTTCTGTGCGCGAGCTCTTCGGGACAGGGCGCTTTAAATTTTTTTTTTTTATTATTATTTATTTTACTTTATTTTATTTATTTTTTCACTGTTTTAAAAAAAAAAAAATTTGGATCACTTTTATTCCTATTACAAGGAATGTAAACATCCCTTGTAATAGAAAAAAGCATGACAGGTCCTCTTAAATATGAGATCTGGGGTCAAAAAGTCCTCAGATCTCATATTTAGACTAAAATGCAAAAAAAAAAAAAAAAAAGTCGTTTAAAAAAAATGACACAAAAAAAATTTGTGCCTTTAAGAGAGTGGGCGGAGCCGTCGTAATGACGTCGCTCCGGCCGTCACATGGTATAGAGACGGGTGGGGGCCATCTTGGCCTCACTCGTCTCAGTACCTCAGCGGTGACAGGTCCCGATCTCCTCCGCCGCTACCGACGGCTCCGGTAAGCGGCGGAGGGTGCGGGAGAGCGGCGGGAGGGGGGGTGGCACCTCTCCCGCCGCCGATAACGGTGATCTCGCGGCGAACCCGCCGCTGAGACCACCATTATCGTGTACAGAACCGCTCACTGTAAAGATGGATATCTCGGTTGTGGCAGCAGCTGCTGCCGTTACCGAGATATCCATCTTTAAAAAAATGACGTATATATACAGTGAGCGGGGCTGAAGTGGTTAGAACGCAGGTAAATCAACAAATCATCCCCAAGTTGTATCTCTCAACAACATGCGACTTGGTAAAGGTGGTGTGTAAGAAACTCTTACCAGATATGATGGACTCCCTTGTCAGCGACAGGGAGTCACTCGAGCGGGTTGCCTCTCAGGGCCAGTGAACGGGCATCACAGCTCTGCGAACCTTCTGGGTCAAACTCTGCACGGATCTCCCGGGGTCACCAGGTGGGTCCTCCCAAAGGATGGCCAAGGTGCGGATCAGAGGGAACAATGCGTCACGTACAAAGGCTGGAGTGAAGGCTGGTAGAATCTCTCAGTAAGTATTTGGAGAAAAAATAAACAAGCTCCACATAGTGTAGATGAGCAAAAATAGGATTTTTATTGCTAAAAACGCCAGGTAACAATAAAATGTGATCACAGAGTATAAAATCGAAAATGGGCAACAAGGAGGATGCTGTTGCCCATCCTCCTTGTTGCCCATTTTCGATTTTATACTCTGTAATCACATTTTATTGTTACCTGGCGTTTTTAACAATAAAAATCCTATTTTTGCTCATCTACACTATGTGGAGCTTGTTTATTTTTTCTCCACATACTTACTGAGAGATTCAACCAGCCTTCACTCCAGCCTTTGTACGTGATGCATTGTTCCCTCTGATCCTTACCTTGGCCATCCTTTGGGAGGACCCACCTGGCGACCCCGGGAGATCCGCGCAGAGTTTGACCCAGAAGGTTCGCAGAGCTGTGATGCCCGTTCACTGGCCCTGAGAGGCAACCCGCTCGAGTGACTCCCTGTCGCTGACAAGGGAGTCCATCATATCTGGTAAGAGTTTCTTACACACCACCTTTACCAAGTCGCATGTTGTTGAGAGATACAACTTGGGGATGATTTGTTGATTCACCTGCGTTTTAACTTCTGTCTCCCTGCATCCATGCATGGTTTTCAGTGGGACATTCCATGTCATTTGTTTCCCACTCACCGACAGGATTTTATTCACCTATATTGAGAGACTTACAAGTTTTTTCACTGTTATGTTTATTATTTGTGGACATTTGTTTTTTTTGTTTTTTGTTTTTTTCAGTTGTTTTCGTGATTGAAGACTTTTGGCACCATTTATGCGCTACTTTTTATTTCATTTAAATCATGAAATAGCCCTTTGAACGCTTAGGGGGTACCTGATGTTCATAGACAATTCTGCAGAGGAGGGCATGGAGGTGGCGGAGGAGGAGGAGGAGGAGGGAGTAGAGTTCACAGGTCTGGCATCATCACCACCAGCTGTATGGAGACGTGGGGGCACAACAAGCTGCAGCACCGAGCCCTGTCTTGCATCCTTTCGACTTGCAAGCAGTGTTACCCAGTGTGCTGTGAACAAAATATATGGTTCCTGCCCATGCTTGCTGGACCACATGTCAGCAGTAAGGTGGATATTACGGCTCACTGCCCTGCCAATGATGCCAGAACATTCCCTTCCATGTGATGGTAGGGAAATGGAACGGCCTTAAGTGAAAAGTAGTAGCGACTGGGAAGCTGCCATTGTGGTACAACACATTGTACAAATTCACGGAAGGGGCGGAATCCACCAGGCTGAAAGGCAGAAGTTGGAGAGCCAACAGCTTTGACAAGCTTGCATTTGGACGCTGGGCATGTGGGTGGCAGGGACTGTATTTTTTTTCTGCTGCAGTAGATGGGGCAGAGAAATTTGCCGGCTACTGCCTACAGCTTGTGGTGTGCTGCTGGCAGATGTGCTGCTAGGACCTGGGACACCCTGTGCCATACCATCATCCCTGTCAGTGGAGGCTGCTGAGAGGTAATGACTCGGTCAAGCAGGGACAGACTGAAGTGGGTAAGGAGGAGGAGGGCCAGAGTTTTACCCCTTTTGTGTGGCTTTTAGGTGCTCCTGCCAACGGGCTGAGTGGTTGGATGTTAAATGCCTTGTTAAGCATGTAGTAGCAAAATGGCTGGTATTTTTGCCACGTTTAATGTGCCTGAGACACAGTTTGCAGATAGCATCAGTGCTATCTGCTGCAGATGTGCTGAAAAGGGCCAAGACAGCTGAGCTTTGGGGTGTGGGCCGGGAGATACCCTCACCTTCAGTTTCCTCCTCTGCTCTATCTAGCACCCAAGTTGCATCAGTGACCTCATCATCATCATCTCCATCTCCTCCATCTTCATCATTACCACTGGAGACACCTTGGCAATACGCTGCGGCTTGGGGAACATGAATGCAAATCTGTCTACCAGTGTTCCTCCCTCTCTCTAGGCTCATGTTCCTGTCATCCTCAACCTCAGAACCAACATCTGAATCCAGTAATGGCTGGGCATCATAAAGGAGCAAGTGGCTGACACCATGGTCAAATAACTCAGCTGACTCCTCAATGGCTGATGTTGGGGCTACGGCAGGAATAGATGTGGACAACGATGCAGGTTTATCCACTCTGGCAACTGCAGGGGACTGCACACTTCTCTCTGTTTGTGTGACAGAGGATGAGGAGGATGAGGAAGGTTTAGTAAGCCAGTCCACCACCTCTGAATGCTGTGGCTGGATAGCGTGGGCAAACTCACTAAACAGAGAAAATGATGCCCTGCCTGAGGACTGACCACCACGTCCACCTTTACCTGTGGACACATTTGTTGATGGTCCCCTTACAGTGCCAAGGGAATGTCTTCCTCTCCTTGTTGTCCTCCAAGACATTATTGGGAGGGAGGGGGTGGTGCTTATAAAAGAAAAATTGAAGAAAAATTGGATGACTCGCGCTATATAGATTGATGTATGTGTGGCCAAATTCGCCACACAAAAAGCACTAAATACAACCAGTATCAGTGAATATATAAACCATCTGTGTGGTGATATATCACAATCAGTGCAAACAAATAACAAAAATTATCAGTAAAAACATAAATCATCAGTGCAATAATATATCACAATCAGTGCAAACAATTGAAAAAATAAGGTCCAAACGAAATATACTGAAAAAACCATGTGGAAGAGTCAAAAGTAGTCCATAAAAGGAACCCAAGACAAGGTGAGTTGGCAATCACAGGTCTTTCAACCGCATGGAACCTCAAATGTGTAGAACCACCACCAAAAGTAAGAGCCTGGCCGCTTACCAGAACCCCATGACCCCCCCCGTTACAGAGGGTCTGAAAGGGCTTTTGAGATCCTAGTAGTCCGGACTTTCCAGGAACGGAGATGGAGCAGAGATGGGAGTGGAAACTGGAAAAGGGCGTCAGGTGCTGGAGTGGAAATGGATGGATCCACAAGAAGGAGGCTCAACCCTCAGCATAGTGGTGTCATCATAGGAGAAAAGAAAGGGAGGGCTCCCATAGTGTAAAATCAGATGGTAATTTATTGTAGAAAAAAACATAAACACTCACATGTAGGTAAGACAATCAACATCATCAAATGGAAAAACGAACTGTGGCACCGGCCGGATGACCACAGATAGCTCGTCCTGTTGGATATACAGCGACAGTGGGAGGTGGCGTGATGATGCCGCTCAGCCCTACGCTGCGTTTCGCAAAAGAATTGCGTCTTCCAGGGGCAGGAGCTGCTCATCGCAACACCTCCCTTAAATAGTAAGTAATAAGCCTCACCTTGGAATCCCCCATACCGGACCTCCGCATTAGCCTCGAGCGCATAAATTGCTAGTGCGCATGTGCGGAAGAGATCTAAACTTCCTAGGGAGCCTAGAGCGTCCCTGACCTCAGCGCTACCGCGCATGTGCGGCCCCATTCGATGTCACGTCAGAGGATAGGTCCCGCCCGCTTAAGGGAAAGGACGTCGGATCCCCGTGCGCATGCGCGAGAAACCTGACGTTGGTCTCTACATATAATATGCAAAGGGCCAGCCTTATATATAGCTCGAGTGGAAATTGGGTGACAAGAGATACAATGCGTGAAAAATGGGGAATGGCATAAGTTAAAAAATAAACTAATATTGTGTGTAAAAAACGTCTTAAGCCACATCATCAGATTCCTGTCAGTCAGATCGCTCTCCCAAAAAGAACATTCACAGCAATCCTTGATGTTGGCACTTAAATGTTGATAGAACTGGGGAAATATGTTATTGTGAAGCAAATATAGGATGTAGCAAGTCTATAAGAATAAATGTAAAGAAGAAGTGGAAATCTGTACGTAGATGCACTTTAATCAATGTAAAGTGGTGTTTAGTGCACTTTAATTTGAGTACTCACACTACACAGACACGGATACACTATAATATACTGTAATATAATGTGCCAAACGTACAATGACACACAGAACTATATGGCGTTAAACTGGCAGTAACGCACACAGAACTATATGGCGTTAAACTGGCAGTAACGCACACAGAAGTTAATGGCGTTAAACTGGCAGTAACGCACACAGAACTATATGTCATATGGCAGCCAGGCGGCGCGGCTCTTGTTCTGGGTGGGCGTCATATGACGTCCGTCCATTTAAACAAGGCATGCGCACGATTGTGTGCACAGCCCTGTACCTTCGGTGGCGGTTTATCACGGAGACACCGCTTGCCACCGAGGGGGGTGAACAGCCATTGGGCATGGCTGTTTACCACGTGATCAGTCGTGATGAAGTCACGGCCAATCAGAGATGGTACCGCCCCACTTTGCATGGCGCATGAGCGCGATCGTGAGCCCGCTGAGCGCGCACGTCGGTGGCAGCATGTTTCCGGGAACACTGCTCGTCACAATGCTTGTAAACAGCCACTGGCCAGCGGCTGTTTACCACTTTATCAGCTGTGATCCTTTCACAGCCCATCACTAAATGTAAACATAAAGCGGTAACGAGATGTTACTGGGTTCTCCTCCTCACACACCGATCTTGTGTGAGAAGGAGATTGCGGTTACCGCTTACAGTATACACCAACACACACTGATTGCCCCCCAATAAAGAGAACCTGTCACCACCCATCAAAGTACCTGTCACCACCCATCAAAGTACCTGTCACAACCTATCAAAGTACCTATCACAGTTCATCTGAGTACCTGTCACAGTCCATCTGAGTACCCGAGTACCTGTCACAGTCCATCTGAGTACCTGAGTACCTGTCACAGTTCATCTGAGTACCAGAGTACCTGAGCACCTGTCACAGTCCATCTAAGTACCTGTCACAGTTCATATGAGTACCTGAGTACCTGTCACAGTTCATCTGAGTACCCGAGTACCTGTCACAGTTCATCTGAGTACTGAGTACCTGAGTACATGTCACCGCCCTTCAGAGTATCCGAATACCAGTCACCAGCCCATCAGAGTACCCGAGTACCTGTCATCAGGCCATCAGAGTACCCGAGTACCTGTCACCAGCCCATCAGAGTACCCAAGTGCGTGTCACCAGCCCATCAGAGTACCCAAGTACCTGTCACCAGCCCATCAGTGTAACCGAGTACCTGTAACCAGCCCATCAGAGTACCCAAGTACCTGTCCGCAGCTTATCAAGTTACCCAAGTACCTGTCTCCAGCATATCAGAGTACCCGAGTACCTGTCTGCAGCATATCAAGTTACCCGAGTACCTGTCTCCAGCCCATCAGAGTACCCAAGTACCTATCTGCAGCCCATCAGAGTACCTGAGTACCTATCTGCAGCCCATGCCTCATAGAATATAAACGCTTGTGAAGGCGTTGCTAGTATAGAGTGGTATTACTTTCAAAGGCAGGGAATTAAAAGGTGATCATGTGTGTCCCACTGCCTAAGCTGACCAGGGGTGGTCTGAAGAAAGCCAGGTGAAGGAAGGAGGTGGAAAGCACGTGATCTTACGCTTTGATCATATTGATACAGTTTATTTATATACAGAAACAAATAAATGCATATAAAAAGTAGCTAAGTATTCATAAAAACAGGGTTACAAAATATACACATTAAAATTTTAGAAATTGGACATGCTCATGCAAGGGCAAGTGCTAAAATGTGTCTAATGCGTTTTGAGAGGTTCCCTCTTCATCAGAGCCTTGAAGAACAACAAGTCTGTACAATATGGTAGACCAACATAAAAGAGAGTGGCTAGTTGGGAGGTATATCACATGGTAAGTGATGGATTCTCCTTAGCTTTAAAGCTGTCCACATCCCAGCGCTCTATATATCATAGAGAAATGTGGTTTGTATGTTTTTTATCTATAGATATAGCGGGATTCCATATATGTCTGTCGGTTGTACCTGCATCCGAGTATGTAAAGATGTTGCAGCCTGCATGCATCAATTCAAGAACAGGAGGCAGTTGGTTCAGTGTGGGTTCTATATACCTCTTATCAGAGAGTTGCCTTGTGCTGTCCACAGGATTGTAGCTGTCTCCAACTGTGTGAGACAACAGCTCGTACCTGAGTACCTATCCGCAGCCCATGCTTCATAGAATATACGTTGGGGAGTTTGCTTTCCAAAATGGGGTCATTTTGTGGGTAATTCCATTGTCCTGGTGCCCCAGGACCTTCAAAAGTGTGATAGGTAGGAATGAAATGAGATGTGTAATTTATGCTCCTAGAATGCCTGAAGGTACTACTTCAATATTGGGCCTCTGTATGTGGCCAGGCTGTGTAAAAGTCTCACACTTATGGTATTGCCATACTCGGGAAGAGTAGCAGAATGTATTTTGGGGTGTAATTTTTGCTATATACATGCTATGTGTTAGAAATATCTTATAAATTGACAACTTTGTGTAAAAAAAATGCGTTTTCATTTTTTTTTTACACATTTTCCAAAAACTTCTGGAAAAAATGAACCATTCAAAAGACTCATTATGCCTCAAAGATTATACGTTGGGGTGTTTGCTTTCCAAAATGGGGTCATTTTGTGGGCAATTCCATTGTCCTGTTGCTCCAGGGCCTTCAAAAGTGTAATAGGTGGTTTAGAAATGAGATGTGTCATTTATGCTTGTAGAACGCCTGAAGGTGCAACTTCAATGTTGGGCCTTTGTATGTGGCCAGGCTGTGTAAAAGTCTCACACATGTGGTATCGCCATACTCGGGAAGAGGAGCAGAATGTATTTTGGGGTGTAATTTGTTGTATGCATATGCTGTGTGTGAGAAATAACCTGATAATATTTTTTAATAAAAAAAAAAAATCTTCATTTTGCAAAGAATTGTGGGAAAATATTACAACTTAAAAAAACTCACCATGCTACTTACTTAATACCCTGGAATGTCTAATTTCTAAAAAGAGGTCATTTGGGGGGTATTTGTACTTTCCTGGCTTGTTAGTGTCTCAGGAAATGAGATACACCCAATGTACTGAAGGCCTGATCAGATGTGATCAATTTTCAGTGATTGGCACCATAGTTTGTAGACTCTATAACTTTCACAAAGACCAAATAATATACACTAATTTGGGTTATTTTTACCAAAGCTATGTAGTAGTATACATTTTGGCCAAAATTTATGAAGGAAAATTACTAATTTGCATAATTTTATGACAGAAACAAAGAAAATGGCATTTTTTTCACAAAATTTACGCTATTTTTTTATTTATAGCACAAAAAATAAAAAAAACACTAGTGATTTAATACCGCCAAAAGAAAGCTCTATTTTTGTGAAAAAAGGATGCAAATTTCATATGAGTACTGTGTTGCATGTCTGAGTAATTGTCATTCAAATTGTGCGATCGCTGAAAGCTGAAAATTGGTCTGGGCAGGAAGGGGGTGTAAGTGCTCTGTATTGAGGTGGTTAAACTGGCAGTAACGCACACAGAACTATAGGGTGTTAAACTGGCAGTAACGCACACAGAAGTAAATGGCGTTAAACTGTCAGTAACGCACAAAACTATATGGCATTAAACTGGCGGTAATGCACACAGAACTACAGTGGGGACGGAAAGTATTCAGACCCCCTTAAATTTTTCACTCTTTGTTATATTGCAGCCATTTGCTAAAATAATTTAAGTTCACTTTTTTCCTCATTAATGTACACACAGCACCCCATATTGACAAAAAAACACAGAATTGTTGACATTTTTGCAGATTTATTAAAAAAGAAAAACTGAAATATCACATGGTACTAAATATTCAGACCCTTTGCTGTGACAATCATATATTTAACTCAGGTGCTGTCCATTTCTTCTGATCATCCTTGAGATGGTTCTACACCTTCATTTGAGTCCAGCTGTGTTTGATTATACTGATTGGACTTGATTAGGAAAGCCACACACCTGTCTATATAAGACCTTACAGCTCACAGTGCATGTCAGAGCAAATGAGAATCATGAAGTCAAAGGAACTGCCTGAAGAGTTCAGAGACAGAATTGTGGCAAGGCACAGATCTGGCCAAGGTTACAAAAAAAAGTCTGCTGCACTTAAGGTTTCTAAGAGCACAGTGGCCTCCATAATCCTTAAATCGAAGATGTTTGGGACGACCAGAACCCTTCCTAGAGCTGGCCGGCCGGCCAAACTGAGCTATAGGCGGAGAAGAGCCTTGGTGAGAGAGGTAAAGAAGAACCCAAAGATCAATGTGGCTGAGCTCCAGAGATGCAGTCGGGAGAAAGTTGTAGAAAGTCAACCATCACTGCAGCCCTCCACCAGTCGGGGCTTTATGGCAGAGTGGCCCGACGGAAGCCTCTCCTCAGTGCAAGACACCTGAAGGACTCCAAGATGGTGAGAAATAAGATTCTCTGGTCTGATGAGACCAGAATAGAACTTTTTGGCCTTAATTCTAAGCGGTATGTGTGGAGAAAACCAGGCACTTCTCATCACCTGTCCAATACAGTCCCAACAGTGAAGCATGGTGGTGGCAGCATCATGCTGTGGGGGTGTTTTTCAGCTGCAGGGACAGGGTGACTGGTTGCAATCGAGGGAAAGATGAATGCGGCCAAGTACAGAGATATCCTAGACGAAAACCTTCTCCAGAGTGCTCAGGACTTCAGACTGGGCCGAAGGTTTACCTTCCAACAAGACAATGGCCCTAAGCACACAGCTAAAATAACAAAGGAGTGGCTTCACAACAACTCTGTGACTGTTCTTGAATGGCCCAGCCAGGGCCCTGACTTAAACCCAATTGAGCATCTCTGGAGAGACCTAAAAATGGCTGTCCACCAACGTTTACCATCCAACCTGACAGAACTGGAGATGATTGCAAGGAGGAATGGTAGAGGATACCCAAATAAAGGTGTGAAAAACTTGTTGCATCTTTCCCAAAAAGACTCATGGCTGTATTAGATGAAAAGGATGCTTCTACTAAATACTGAGCAAAGGGTCTGAATACTTAGGACCACGTGATATTTCAGTTTTTCTTTTTTAATAAATCTGCAAAAATGTCAACAATTCTATGTTTTTCTGTCAATATGGGGTGCTGTGTGTACATTAATAAGGAAAAAAATGAACTTAAATGATTTTAGCAAATGGTTGCAATATAACAAAGAGTGAAAAATTTAAGGGGGTCTGAATACTTTCTGTCCCCACTGTATATGGCGTTAAACTGGCAGTAACGCACACAGAACTATATGGCATTAAACTGGCAGTAACACAATTCCTAGAGGATGAGTGAGCATGTGCATGTGTGAACGAGTGCTCCACCCCCCCTCCGTGTTCCCGGGCTGATCAGCTAAACCAATGACCAGCGTGATGTGAGCGAATGCTTCAACCTCCTCCCTGTTCCCAGGCAGATTCGACAAGCATACAGCTGAACTGCTGACCAGCTGGTGTGAGTGACTGCTCCACTTCCCCCCTTGCTCCCGGGCCGATCCCACAAGCGTCGAGTGTCCAGCTGCCCATGACGACCCGCAGACAAGCTGCACTACAGCCAGCGGGAAGGGGCCGGAGCTCGATTGATGGCATCCGAGCCGACTTGTCCCCCTGTGCCTCTCAGCACGGAGAGGGAAGACAAGCAGGGAGACAGGACGCAAGGAAGCGCAGTGGAGCCAACACCACAGGCAGCTTGGAAAGAACAGAGCAGGGGAATCCAACAAAGAAACCTGATACTCAGGCGGCATGAGACAGTCCCGCAGTGTACGGTAGGAGATCCCCGACAGTAGGCAGGGGGAGGAAAACCCCCTAACAAAGCCCCCCGGGTGATGGACGGAGTCCCAGGAGGAATGGGGAGGAAGTGGGGGCCGAAGAACAGGGCCACTTAAACTCCAGAATAGGAACCCCATTAGCGGACATTGACAAGCAGGTCCCACTAACACAGGATGAAGGTGTACTGGACTATATGGAGGCTAATGGGGGGACATTAGAGTCTATACAATGTACAGAGACCGTGTTGGTGATAGGAGGGGAAGCCTCAGCTTCTATTATAGATCAAATGGCAATACAGAGCTCCCATACAGCAACGGAAGCAGATCCCAGCCAGCTCCTGGTTGAATGCAATCAGGCTTTAATGTGTAACCAGTTGAGCCAAAAAAATGGGGATAGGAGGCCCCAGGGACTGAATGGACAGAAGGTGGACTCAGAGAGGGACATCTGGGAACTATTGAGGGCCCTCCCCAACAAAAGTGACATTCAACAACTAATTAGCTTGGTGGAACAGTCATGCTTGCAAGCAGTGGAAAGTTTAAAGGAGGACATGTGGGATCTGGGACATAGGGTAGAGAAAGTTGAAAACGAACAAGAGGCCATAGTAGATGCAGTGGTGGATGTTCAAGATACAATTAAAAAAAGTTGGACGATTACGAAAACAGGGATAGAAGACAGAACATCCGTATAAGAGGACTGCCTGAATCAATTTCAACATTAGAATTAGTTCCAATAACACAAAAAAACTTTTGGACAGATCATGGGGGACCAAGCACCGGAAGCCATAGAAATAGACAGGGTACATCGAGTTCCATCCCACAGTACAAACGCTGAGATATCAAGAGATGTTGTTTGTAGAGTGCATAAATATGCAGTGAAAGAGAACATAATGAGGATGGCCCATAGTAAGCCTATGATTTTGTTTGACGGTTCAAATATAGCATTGTACCCAGATATATCACGTCGGACTTTGTACCAGCGCCGGTCAGTTTGACCTCTGTTAGAAGCCCCCTACGTGCAGCGGAGATTAAGTACCGGTGGGGGTACCCATTTAGTTTGACAGCCTCTAGGAACGGGAGAACAGCAATACTAAGAACTAAAGATGACTTATGCCGCATACACACGAGCGGACTTTACAGCAGACTTTGCCCGGCGGACGGGATTTGGTCGGACAATTCGATCGTGTGTGGGATCCAGTGGACTTTGTTTTCTCAAAAGTTGGACGGACTTAGATTTGAAACATGTTTTAAATTAATCCGTCGAAATCGAGTCCGGTCGAAAAGTCCGCCGTCTGTATGCTAGTTCGACGGGCATAAAGCCACGCTAGGGCAGCTATTGGCTACTGGCTATGAACTTCCTTGTTTTAGTCTGGTCGTACGTCATCACGTATGAATTCGATGGACTTTGGTGGATTGTGTGTAGGCAAGTCCGTTCATTCAGAAAGTCCGTCGTAAAGTACGTCGAAAAGTCCGCTGGGCAAAGTCTGCCGTAAAGTCCGCTCGTGTGTACGCGGCATTAGAATCTTTTGTGGGAAAATTGGACCTCCCTATGGTGCACTTTACAGATTGGAGAATTTATTTTTTAGGTCCCCCCTACAGCGGTCTGAGCGGTAGCAAGAAGTGGCAAGAAGTAATGGCAAGGCCAATATGGACATGGCTCAAAAAAGACCCAGATAGTTGATAAAAGGACTAAGTAGAGGAGGGGAGCTATATGGATTTAATAGAAACAAAGTATTGTGTTTTTGTTTTTTTTTTCTCACCAAGGAAGGGAATTGTAAGCAAATACCCGGGAGTCCCAATTGAAGAGATTAGTCAACCTGCTAAAAGCAGGGAAGGGAGGTGACCTGTGCACAAGGGGTGTTTATCTGCACAGGCCTCCTCTCTGATTAGTAGATATACTCCAGGGGGGAGTTTTTTGGTGCGGAAGAGGATTATGTAAGGTTTTTTTTTATGGTATACATGAAGAGTTTTTCTTTTTCTGTTATTATGTGTTTAATCTTGGGTGTCTTAGTGGTAACTGGGAAGGGAGGATCAGCGGTAGAGAAGCCAGAGACAGCAGGGTCAAGGGGACAATACTAGAGGAATGGTACGGGGAGTCCTTAAGGATAACTTAAAAATGGCTGCCTTATTGAAAATTATATCATACAATGTAAGGGGGTTGCGCTCACCGAAAAAGAGAGTGCGCCTCTGGGCGGAATTGCAACATCATGGAGCAGATGTAGTCTTCTTACAAGAGACACATTTTAGGGGTAGCTCCATTCCCATTTTACCCCAAAACACAATGAATCAATGGTACCACGCAGTGTCACCAATTGCAAGCGCAAGAGGGGTCACAATTGCTTTTAAAAAATCCTGCCCATGGAAAACGGAGACCATACAGAGTGATCCAGAGGGACGTTTTCTATTTGTGAAGGGCACACTGCATGGCGTACGATACACGTTCGCATCAATACATGCACCAAATGAAGGGTCCGTTAATTTCTTCGTTAGAACATTGAGAAAACTGGAAGAATTTAGAGAAGGATGTATACTGGTGGGCGGGGATTTCAATCTGGTGCTGGATCCAAGTATGGATACATCAATGGGTAGAACTGCCCTGTCCTTCAGAGCCATAAAGCAGGTTAAGCAACTTCTATGCTCCCAACACCTTGTAGACAGCTGGCGTGTATTACACACGGGAATTAAGGACTTTAGCTACTACTCGAAAACACATGACATGTACTCGAGGTTAGACCTCTTCTTGGTGGACCAATTTTATTTGGAGAACGTCCTCGCGAGTACAATTGAACCCATAACTATGTCAGATCATGCCCCAATAATCCTGACCTTCTGTCTGATTCAAATGAGTCGTTTAAAGCGAACGTGGCGCCTGAATGAGTCATTATTGGACAAGGAGGAAATAGTGGAGAAGCTAGGTATTAAAATAAAAGAATATTTTGAAATAAATAGGACTTAGGAAGTGTCAGACCAAGTGGTGTGGGAGGCCCATAAAACAGTTATTAGAGGGGACCTGATAGCTTACGGATCATATATAAAGAAAGAAGGTAAAAGAGAGATAAAGGAAATACTAGAGAAAATGAATGTTTTGGAGGTGAAACATAAAAAAAATCTCGACCCCGTAGACAATAGGCGCTTAGAGCTTACGAGCAGAGCTGTCACAGTGCCTAGAGCAAAGAGTAAAAAATAAAACTAGGTTTTTTGCGAATAGGGCTTATGAACAAGGAAATAAGTGTGGACGGCTATTGGATAAACAACTTAAAAGACAACAAGACTCCAGAAATGTTCATAGCCTATTGGTTCAGGGTAAGAAGGTGATTGAAACAAAAGCTATAGCGGTGGAATTTGGTAAATTTTATGAGGCGTTATATAATATTCCCAAGACAGATACTCCGGTAGGAGGGGACGGAGAGAGGAATGGTAGGGAAGAGATATGGGACTATATTAAAGAAACATCAATGCCCACATTACCTAAAACAGTTATAGACGAAATTGAGCGCCCAATTACAGTGGAGGAGTTGAGTAAAGTGATAGCAAGTTTGCCAATGGGAAAGAGCCCAGGACCGGATGGGCTGATGAATTTATATTATAAAAAATTCCTTCCAGTATTAGTAACACCACTTTGTAACTACTTCAATTCAATTAATGCTTCTAATCCACATTCGCCAGAAGCTCTTTTGGCGTATATAACGGACGGTATTGCCAAAAGGAGGGAAAGATCCCCAAATCTGTGCAAACTATAGGCCTATCTCTTTACTCAACTCGGACACCAAACTGTTAGCAAAGATCCTGGCCTTGAGGCTTCAGGAGCATATTGGGGACTTAGTTCACCTGGACCAGACGGGGTTCATGAATGGACGTGAGGCGAGGGACAATACTATCCGTGCGCTTCACGTTCTCCATTGGATGCGGTCTGGCCCAGATAAGGCCCCAAGGATCATGCTGTCAATGGATGCCAAAAAGGCATTTGACAGGGTGAATTGGGTCTTTATGAGAGAAGTACTGAGCAGGGTAGGCCTGGGGGAACGAATGATGGGATGGATAATGTCTCTGTATACAGAACCAAGAGCGAGGATCAAGGTAAATGGCACACTGTCAGACTGCTTCAATATACGAAATGGCACGAGGCAAGGGTGTCTGTTATCCCCCTTAATATTTGCGATAACATTGGAGCCATTTCTATGCAAAATCAGGAATAATAGGGAGATAACCGGGAAGTGTATCAGCTCTGTGAAGCATAAGGTAGCAGCATATGCGGACGATCTCCTTTTTTTTCTTTCCTCTCCTCAGACTTCTATAGCTGCACTTATGGTGGAAGTACAAAAATTTGGTATCCTATCTAATTTTAAAATTAATTTTGAGAAGTCGATTATCCTTCCTAGTCATATCCCGGCAGCAATGGAAAGGACATTGAGATATACATAACCATTTGTTTGGAATAGAGAGTCTTTGGTATACTTGAGGGTTCACATTAGTGCAGATCAGAAACTATTATATGAACTTAATTATGGCTCATTACTGAAAGAGATAACAAAAGATCTAAAAAAATGGAAGGGCCAATACTTAACTTGGTTCGGGAGAATTAGTGCCATAAAAATGAGCATATTACCTAGAATAATGTATATACTGCACACTGTGCCAATTGAGATACCGGAGACTCTCTTCAGACAGATGCGTAGGTTGTTTGTGGCGTTTGTATGGAATGACAAGAGATCTAGATTGGCTTATGATATCATGCGAAGGAATAAGGCGGAGGGGGGCCTGAGACTACCAGATATAGCATTATACTATAAGGCCATGACCCTAGTTCTGATCCTGAATTGGTGCAATGACAAACAGAAAAAATTATGGGTCCAAGTAAAAATGTCAATGGCAGGGAGAAATCTGGCAGGAGCACCTTGGATTCAAAGCTCATTAAGAGGGCTTTCCCAGTGGGCATCACCGTTAATGCGGAACTTGCTGGAAGTGTGGGATAGGTTGAATAAAAAAGGTAAATACGCCCCTCGGGTATCCCCTCTGTCCCCTCTGGAGGGATTCCTTTGGTTTCCTCCGGGGGAGGAGATGGGATATCTGGGGGCATGGGGTCGGGATGGGGACACCACGTACGGCAAGTTTGCCCCGAATGGAGTCCTATTACCTTTGATAGAATTGTTGTCAAAACTTGGGACAATACATATGGCGGAGTTGAAATATGATCAAATTAAGAGTTTTTTCAATAAAATAAAGCCCTTAATAAGACCAATGAATTCAATCACTATGTTTGAAAGGCAATGCGTACAAATGTCGGAATCTAAACATGCTATCACAAATGTACAGAGTGACTCTTAGTGGGCAGGAAGGGGCAATCCCATATTTTGTAAGGGAATGGGAGAGGGAACTGGATCAGGTGTTGACAAACTCACAAATTAAAAAGATGATCTCATCAACTTTTTCCACATCCATAAGTTCTAAGGTGCAAGAAATGGCATATAAGTTTCTATCAAGATGGTATAGGACTCCAGTTAAATTAACACAAATGTTTCCTACAATAAGTGATAGATGCTGGAGGGGTTGTGGACAGAGGGGTACATTTCTCCACTTGTGGTGGACATGCCCAGTAATTAATTCATTTTGGGAGTCATTGGCCCCATGGATGGAGAAATTGTCTGTTGGGCCCTTGGAGCTTAAGCCGCTACAGTCTTTATTTCATGGGACGCCCGGGTCTACTAAAACTTATCGGAAAAGTATAACTCCGCACTTATTAAATGCAGCGAAAAAAATTATACCGAAATATTGGAAACAAGCCCAAGGCCCCTCAATAACCGAGTGGAGAAATAAAGTCAATTTAATAATGGAAGCAGAGAGATGGGTTCATGTAGTGAAGGACCAACAAAAAAATTTGAAAAGACATGGGCGGGATGGGATAAGTGTGCGATGGAGATGGAAAAAGAGAGGAACACTGCGGTATAGTAGAGAAAGGATACGGTACAGTCATTATGAACAAGCATAACAGAGATTGTCCCTGAAAATGAAACATTGATTTCTATACGTTGATCTTCATAAGGGGGCTTTCTGGTGGGTGGGGTTACTGAGGTTTCTTGGACTTTTTTTTTCTCTCTCTCCACTCCCCTCACAGGGGCTTAAACTGGGGTAAGTTGGACATTTAAAGCCTCATATAGTGCACGAATGTTTAGGGATAAATACACTTTTTTTGGATAGTTTGGCCAATAAGGCCTCTTGCACTAATTAAGAATTAAATAATTAATTGATAAACACACAAACACTATAAACTCAAGAAAAGGGAAGGGGAATCCCCCCCCCCTTTTTTTGTTCTCACAGGGTTGTAAGTTGGGCTAATTAGGCCATAATAAGTTTTATATACTATATGAGTGTTAAGTGATAACTACACCTTTTTGGATAGATTTGGACGATAAAGGGTTAATAATCATTAGATAAGTACACGAATACTATGAACTAATAGGAACGGACAAGGGGGGGTTTTGGTGAGAGGCAATGGATAGACTACAGAATGGTAATGATATAGAGGGGGGAGGAGGTTGAGAGGAATTTAGGGAAGAGGATGGGGAAATGTTTTTTTTTTTCTCTTCTGCTAGCGGGATAGGTGGTGTAATTGTGAAAGGATGTAATGTAACTGTGTAGTTCTGGTTTGTGGCTCGGGTAAATATAGGGTTATGAAATGATGTAGAATAATACAAGTAAAAAGGCGCAAAGCACAGTTACCTTGAAAGTAAAACCGATTAGTCCAGAAACTGAAAACTGTAAAAATGCATGTGTAAGTTCATGCATATATACTGGGAGTATATACAAGAGGTCAGTCAGGGCGGCCACCAAAGGAACCAAAAGCAGGCTAAAACAACAACAAGGAGAGGGGCGCCTCTGAGTATAAATCATAAATACATTTTATTAAAACAACAATATCCACTCACATGGAAGTTGGAGAAGTTGCATTAGGGTCAGTTGGCTGGGCTGGAGAGATGCGGTGGAACTACAGGTCACAGCGGTTCCTGCAGGGCATGCCAGGTCCAAGGAGGATTAGTTCTTGCAGCCGGGTGCAGTCTCTTGCAGCGAACAGTCCAACACAAATCCTGCTGAGTTGGGAGCCAGGTTATATCCCAGATGCACAGATAGGGGTTCCAGGGAAGGAAGGGAGAGATGTGGCGTCCTACACATCTCTCCCTTCCTTCCCTGGAACCCCTATCTGTGCATCTGGGATATAACCTGGCTCCCAACTCAGCAGGATTTGTGTTGGACTGTTCGCTGCAAGAGACTGCACCCGGCTGCAAGAACTAATCCTCCTTGGACCTGGCATGCCCTGCAGGAACCGCTGTGACCTGTAGTTCCACCGCATCTCTCCAGCCCAGCCAACTGACCCTAATGCAACTTCTCCAACTTCCATGTGAGTGGATATTGTTGTTTTAATAAAATGTATTTATGATTTATACTCAGAGGCGCCCCTCTCCTTGTTGTTGAAATGATGTAGAGATTGTTGTATTTATAAACTTGAAATAAAACTATATGGCGTTAAACTGGCAGTAACGCACACAGAAGTAAACTGCGTTAAACTGGCAGTAACGTACACAGAAGAAAATAACATTAAACTGGCAG
The DNA here is from genome assembly GCA_037952925.1 of Lithobates clamitans. NCBI lineage: Eukaryota > Metazoa > Chordata > Amphibia > Anura > Ranidae > Lithobates > Lithobates clamitans. The sequence continues at coordinate 3,145,229 of JBBGZY010000250.1, forward strand.
TAACGCACAAAACTATATGGCGTTAAACTGGCAGTAACGCACACAGGACTATATGGCATTAAACTGGCAGTAATACACACAGAACTAGATGGCGCTAAACTGGCAGTAACGCACACAAAACTATATGGTGTTAAACTGGCAGTAATGCACACAGAAGCAAATGGCGTTAAACTGGCAGTAACACACACAGAAGTAAATGGAGTTAAACTGGCAGTAACGCAATCAAATAGACAGTGTTCAACTGTCACTACACTGAGGCTATCTGAACTGTGGCTACTCTAGCTATACACTAATGTAAAGATTACTGACACGGTCTCACTACACTACAGTGAAAATATCTGAGCTTTCCCTACTCTAGCTGCACACTACGGAAAGCTGAATGATGGTCCTCCTCACTACACTCACACTATCCCTAGACTGCCACTAAACTAATATTCTACACTAACAATTGAAGCAAAATAGTACAGTATAGCACACTAACTAACTAATAGCACTGAACAGAGCCATGTTCTATCTCTCTCCACACCAAAATCACACTGAAAATGGTTGCCATTGAAAGAATACTTTTATACTGTGGGGCGGGAATGAGCCATGATTGGACAAAGTCATGATGACAGTGTCCAATCATGACTCTGACAGTGCTGTGTGCCCTGATTGGCTGAAGCTTTCATTGCAGCCAATCAGGGCTTGCAATGCACTGTTCAGCGCCACAATGCATTGCGGTCGGTTCAGGGGGCCGAACAAACGGTCGAAAGACCTGCTTGTTCGGATGTTCGCTGAATGTCTGAACAACAAAAGTTTGGCCCAAACTTATGCTCGGGCCAAACCGTTTGCCCATCGCTAATAACCCGTAGGCACCTATTTTTATCCTCTATACATTACTTGTGTTTGGCAGACAGGCAAGGTTCACATTAGTCAGGGTCAAATTCTGAAGTCAAAAGTCAGGCAGAGTTTAGAGAATAGTCAATATCCGATTCAAGGTCATCAATGAGGTAATCCAATCTAGAAGAGCAGGGCAGACAAACGGGTAACTTGAGCAGGTATTACACTATCTATCACAAGCATAAGACTGCAAGCTTGGCTGGCTTATATGAGGTTTGGTCTCCTACCCAGAGACTGACCACATTAATCACCTTGCAGGCGGACAGAGAGACAAGGAGAATGCCACAGCTTAAACCAGGATGCTGTAATGAGGAGCAGGAGTGCTAGACACTCCTGACAGTTGGGTTCTTTTTTGTTTAATTATTGCAGGTGGCTATAGCCTCCAGGAATGATTATAGTACTCTAATGGCTGTGACACCTCTTGCTGTCAGAATACAATAGCTCTGAGGGAGGGATTCCCCTGTCAACACATTCAGTTGCAGGAAAGAAAATTGCTTTATATATGGCCTGCTTAAAGAGGAAGTGAAGTCCCATGCATATATTTGAGGGTTCTTTACTGTAAGAGCAGCAAGGGTGTGGAATTCCCTTCCACAGGCGGTGGTCTCAGCGGGGAGCATTGATAGCTTCAAGAAACTATTAGATAATCACCTGAATGACCGCAATATACAGGGATATGTAATGTAATACTGACACATAATCACACACATAGGTTGGACTTGATGGACTTGTGTCTTTTTTCAACCTCACCTACTATGTAACTATGTAACTATGTAACTATATATTGCACCTATAGATAAGCCTATAATAAGGCTTACCTATAGGTACTGTAAATATCTCCTAACGTGCGCTGTTTAGGCGATATATACTGTATATGCAGCCGAATAGGTCATCAGAGCATGCCCTCTGAAGGAATGGCCAGCCGTGTCATTTCTTCAGAAGCCGGCTCCTGCGCATATGCACGGGAGTGACATCATGCGACTCTGGCCAGTCACACAGTCGGAGTCTGCAGCCTGGAAGTAAGACAGGCAAAGATGGATGTGGCCTCCAGCGGGGACGAAGAGGGCTTCATTTGCAGGTAAGTTTAACATAATGTGCTAATATGTGATGCATACTAGCACATTATGCCTTTAATTTTGTCGGTCAGAGAAAGAAAAGAAAAAAACAGGGCTTTACTTCCTCGTTAAATGTCAATAGTGGAACGAGAAGTAAGCAGAAAATTACACAATAAAGACTTCAGGAATTATATTTACGCTGTAAGGCAGCCTTTCTCAACCTTTTCAACACAGAAGAACCCTTGAAATAGTTCTCCGGTCTCTGGGAACCCATGCTAAAAATGAGAAATCTACAACTCATGATACATTGGTGTGATGGTCAGTGGGAAGAATGGTCCTTACACTTGTGGTCATTGGGAAGAATTACCTCATTACAGATAGCTAAAAAGATCAATGGTGTCAGTGGGAATTTATCTGAGAGGCAGAAATTGCCCAAAGCTGAAGGAACCCCTAGCAACCTCTGGAGAAACCCTAGGGCTCCACGAAACCCTGATTGAGAATCACTTCTGTAAGGGGTTCCTGTGTTTTTTCTGTAGGTGATTAAAACCCAGAAAAAGTATACTAAGTGAATGTTATGATCTCAGTGCAGGTGTTGTGTTTATTGAATAGAGTTACTAGTTCATTGTAAATGCTCTTCAAAATGATAAATAAAGGGTTTATCACTGTAGATTTATTTAATCCCCTTTGAACCTGCTGGGATTAAAGCACCACCCCAGGGTTCCACCCCAATTGGCACCTTTCAGGGTAAGGTGGGACAGGTATCCTGTTCCCGATTCCAGGAGTCTGGGCCTCCTCCTCTCCCTGTTGCCGGGCCTCGCGCATATGCAGTAGTGTTCCCGGCGTGAAGCCGTAAGGCTACACTGCCGGGTAACCTTACCCGAAGCGGCGGCAGCACCTGACAGCTGATGAAACATCAGCTGCGGTGCCGACATCGCTGGACTCCAGGACAGGTAGGTGTCCTATTGTTAAAAGCTAGCAGCTGCAGTATGTGTAATTTTTTTTTTTGGGGGGGGGGGCGGAACACCGCTTTAAGCTACCCAGCCCTATAGCATACATATTATTTCATATTATTACTCATTGTAGCTGAGTCTTCTCCAGGTTTGCCATAAATCAAATTATTTAAAAGCAAGTCATAGCATTGGAATATTATACACAAATTGCTTTGAATGCAAAGGCTAGTGTGTGTCCACAACACAGAAGCAACTTGATTTGTTATAGACAAAGAACTATGTGTAGCATTACATTTTCTGCCTAACAGAGTGACATCTATGAAGCAATTTAGCAACCACACTGGACATAAATCTGGGTGCCTTTCAGTTAGTAAAGTCTGTGCAAAGGTTTTTATGTTCATTTGCATTCTATGAACCTGAAATCCTGGGGAGGAAACAAAGACAGATATACACAGGTCTGCCACAGAATTACCACTTGAGATTAGCGCTGATATATAAAAAATGAATATAGATATGCTTTCCTACTCCCAAAATCTAATATCACAGCTGCTAGACATATCTGAATGATTCTAATATAAAACAACTAATTCATATAAAAATACTGCACTATACACATAAATAAACAATAACAGCCAGCACTATAATCTTAACAAAAATTGTGTTAGCTCAAAATTGTCTAGCTCAAAACGCTACACAGATTACAGCCGTTATCAAGGCTGATCTACAAAATTTGGGCTCCCACATAGATGTGATTGAGCAGGTGGTGGACAACACTGCTGAACGCACCAACCAGAATACGGCCTGTATTCAGTCTTTACAAGACCAGCTAGATACTGCCCTATCTAAAATAGATGATTTGGAAAACAGAAATAGACGTTACAATTTCCGTATACGTGGAATACCCGAAACAGTAACGGATATTCCGAATACCGTCCAATTATTTATCAAAGACCTCATTCCAGACATGCAAAGTCACAGACTTGCACTGGACAGGGCACACAGAGCCCTCCAGCTTCCCCGCCAAGATGGCCTCCCGAGGAACATTGTAGTCAAGCCCCATTTTTATGGTGTAAAGGAGAAGATCCCGCAACATGGATAACCTGTCTTTTCAAGGGCATAAGATTCAAATCTTTGCGGACATCTCGCCAGCCACGGTTCAAAAACGAAGAGCGCTCAAGCCACTGTTGGTAATACTCGCCCCAAAACTCCATCAAATATCGCTGGTCATTCCCTTTCCGCCTTCAATTTCAGTTCAAAGATGTTCCCTACCACTTCTCCAACTTCCAGGACGGGGAGCACCTGCTCCTGCAACTAGGCCTGATCTCACAGACCCTGGCTCCTCTGCATGAATCACCTGCCCAGGGTTCTTCCAAGAGGCCCCCCTGGGCAGCCCCCTTACTCCACTGTGGAACAAGCAACTACCAAAGCGGCTACGGGACTCTCGCTCCACAAGATGAACGTTTCTCCTCATGCCTGGAATGGAATTTCTTCCTCCGACCTACCTGTTGGACCGAGGACCATGTATTTTTTTAAATTTTTTTTTGAGTAGGGGCGTCCCTACGTTAAACTAACCTCGGCAACCTTCTCAAGCCGGTCTATGCCCACAGTTAGGCCCCTCTAGCCCTATTTATGGCTATGGGGGATCCCTTTCTACACTGTATTCTTCCGACGAGGACATCTACCTCACGGCATGTCCAGTAGACAATACAAGGGATACCCTTGTAAAGTCGAAAAAGGAAAGACTATACTTTTTTTTTTTTTTACCCCCCCCGCAGTGTCTTTCCCCTTCTTTTATTGCATTTTGAACTCGGTTACCTAATTTGTACCTATTGCCCTACAAACAACTTGCAATTTAGTTTACACTCCATCCTGGTGACCGATACCACATTTTTTCGCCTTTCATTGGGGGATCCGGACGGCCGGAGCGGCCCTGCATTCCACCCTCTCTGTTGTGACTCGAGGGGACACAGTACCCCTCTGGTGACATCAGGTAGACAACCCTATTTGAGGTTGCCCTCTCCCCCCTTTTTTTTCCGGGCTCCCCCACCTAGGGGAATCCGGACTAGGACTAGTAATACTAGTCCGAGTTTTGATTACTTCCTATATATACTGTTTCCTAGTTTTGACCTCATTAACTGTTGGTTTTGCACTTAATGTTTGCGGTATTATTATGCCTGATTAATCTACTTGTCCTACATTCTTCTCATTCCCTCCTTCTCTCTCCCTTTCCTTTCTCCTCCTCTCCTGTGTCTCTTCCCCTCTCCCCTCCCTCTCTATCCCATTCTCTCCAGGAACCCTCACGGAACATACCTACCTACCCAGCCCTCAGGAAGAATTTTGAATTTATTCCTCTTCGAGCCGCTGTCCACTCCCGGGTGGTGCAGGTAAGCCCCCTTTGCTTCATATCGCTCCAAACTCCTTGCACCCATGGCTGACCCGACTACCCAGACACATTCGTTAAAAATAGCCTCGCATAATGTCCAGGGACTGAACTCCCCCTCTAAACACCGCAAGGCATTTCAGAGCTACCACTCTAGGGGCCTCGATATTGTTCTACTCCAGGAAACCCATTTCCCAGCCAGTTATAACCCCACCTTTCTACACCGCACGTTCCCGACTTTTTTCCTGGCGAATGCTGACACCAAAAAAAGGGGTGTCGCCATTCTCCTATCTAAAAGTACCCCCTTCACACTCACTCACACGATGAAAGACCCAGAGGGCAGGTATATTCTAATAAAAGGAACTATAGGGGGGATTTTGTACTCTATCATTTCATATTACGCTCCTAACCAAAGACAGGCACGTTTCTTCACCTCTATGCTGTCGACTCTAGCCCCGCATTTGGAAGGCAGGGTGATCATGGGTGGTGACTCCAACATCACTTTTGATCAACTGCTGGATAAGTCCTCCCATGGGAGATCTCGGCTTAAGAATCCGCCTACTCAAAGCCTCATAATTGCCCGCCTTTTACATGATATGGGCCTGATAGACGCGTGGAGGGAACTAAACCCCACGGCGAAGGACTATACCCATTTCTCAGCACCTCATAATACCTACGCCAGAATTGATCATATATTCCTCCCAAATTCAGATATCCACACAGCATCCCACGCCTCCATATAGGAAGTCCCCTGGTCAGACCACTCCTTAGTGACACTTAAAATCTCCTGCTCCCTTTCACCCTCTGGGCCTCCACAGTGGCGCCTAAGTAAATCTCTATTGTCCAACCCTGTCCACTGCATAATTCTAGAAAAAGAAATCAGGGAATTTTTCCGTCTTAATGATACAGGAGACATCTCTCCTAGTGTGCTATGGGGAGCACACAAGGCTGTCCTTAGAGGGAAAATGACCCAACTGGCGTCTCAACTCAAAAAAGAAAGGAAAGCGGATATTTTGCAAATGGAAAGGGAATTCCATTCCCTCAGTAAATCCCATAAAGCTAACCCATCTTCCACAACCCTAACCAAGCTAGAAGCCTCCCGAGTAGCGCTTAATCTGGCCCTTACATCCAATGCAGACAAACATCTGACCTGGCTCAGTGGCAGATTCTATATCCAAGCAAACAAAATTGGTCCCCAGTTGGCTACTAAACTATCCCCTAAAATAAAAACCTTCTTGCTGCCCAAGATCAGATCCCAGTCGGGAACTCTCACCCAAAATCCCCAAAAGATCTTGGAAACCTTTCAGGCTTTTTATTCTAAGCTTTACTCAGCCCCCGACCCTCATAACTCAGACTCTATTGATTCCTTCTTAGCCTTGAATAGCCTTGATATTCCTACACTCTCGGACTCCCATAGGTCCATTATGGAATCCCCCTTCAGAGCTTTTTCAGACGCCCTCTCTCCTTATCTGGTCCACCTCTTTAACTCACTTTGCGCGGGGTCCCCCCTGGAACCGTCAGCAAACTTGGCATACATATCAGTAATCCCCAAACAGGGCAAGGACCCCAGTGACATTTGCAACTATAGGCCAATCTCGTTGATTAATAATGATTTAAAGATTATGACGAAAATTCTGGCAAACAGACTGGCTTCCTTCATTGCTAACTATATCCACAAGGACCAGGTGGGGTTTATCCCCGGAAGACAGGGGCCGGACCAGATAAGGAGAGCGGTAGACTTAATTTCCCTTATGCAATCATCATGGGATGGGGGTCCTTCTCAACCAGGATATGTCCTTTCAATAGACCTCCAAAAGGCCTTCGACACGGTCACCTGGCCATACCTCTTTACTGTTTTATGGAAATGGGGCTTTGGCCCGGACTTCATTTCCACCATATCCTCCCTTTACTCCTCCCCTAAAGCACGTATTAAAATACAAGGTCACCTGTCCGAAGAATTCTCTATCTTACAGGGGACTAGACAAGGCTGCCCTCTTTCACCGATCCTATTCGCAATAGCGATAGAAACCTTGGCTCTGGCCATAAGACAAAACCCTGACATCCATGGAGTGCAATGTGGCCAGAAGACACATAAATGCACCCTCTTTGCCGACGATATCCTCCTGTTTGTCACTTCCCCCCTAATTTCCACCCCAACATCCTACAACTACTTAGCTCATTTGGCGGCATCTCTGGACTCCAGGTTAACATGGCTAAATCAATGGCTCTGAATATTTCCACCCCCCATGAGCTGGTGGAGAGGCTCAAGACCCATTTTCCCTTCACCTTGTGCGACTCCTCCCTACCCTACTTAGGTGTTTTTTTATAAGCTAAAATAGATCGTCTCTACCACCACAATTACCCCCCAATGCTCTAGAAACTCTCCGGTGATCTCGCGCATTGGGCCCGGTATAAAATGTCCTGGATAGGTAGAATAAATTCGGTCAAAATGACATTACTTCCTAGGATCCTATATCTCTTTCGCTCCCTACCTATCCCAATCCGGAAACACACACTAGACAAACTACAGGCTTCAATCACCAGATTTATCTGGGGGGGGGAAGGTACATCGCTTTTCCAAACAGGTGCTACACCGTCCAAAGAAAAAAGGGGGCCTAGGGCTCCCTAATTTATGGTGGTATTATCAAGCTGCCAAACTCTGCCAATTCTCAGCTATTTACTCTAAAGGCCCTAGGCCTGATTGGGTTGATATTGAACGCCAGGCCACTCCCAACAAAACTCTAGACTTCCTGGTTTGGAGACTACAAAAGGACAGACCCCCGATTCTTTCCCCCTCCTTGTCTCACTCAATGGCCCTGTGTGACACACTATATAAAGAACATTACCTCACCTCCCCATGGTTGCCCCTGGCACACATTTTCCACAACCCACAATTCCAGCCGGGCATGAACATCGAGGCCTTTAGGTGGTAGCTCGACAAGGGCCTTTACAGAATAGGGCAATTCTTCATTAATTCTGGTCCCATTTCACTTAAGTACTGCATCTCTAAATTGGACATGCCAGCATCAGAAACTTTCCGCTATTACCAATTATCACACTTTTTGCGGGGGGGTCTGGAAAAGCTTGCCAACCCCACTATCAGTTACCCCCTACAAATTCTGGTGCTCCTCAGCCATGGGTGTAAGGGGAGGAATTTCCCTAATATACTCTGCACTAGCGGAGCCCCGGGAGAAAGCGAATTATATGTTGCAATGGGAGCGGGATCTGCAACTCGACTGACACATGGATACCTGGCATACTTGTGTCTCCCGATCCTTTAAGGGCATGCTTAGTTCCTCTCTGATGGAGGCGGATCTTAAATTCATGACCAGGTGGTACCTGGTACCCACCCGAATTACTAAATTTTATCCACATTCATCGCCCCTCTGCTTCAGAGGTTGTGGCCATATAGGTTCCCTACTTCATACATTTTGGGAATGTCCCAAAATTAGAGGATTTTGGAATGGAATTTTTTATCTCATCCACAAAACCACAGGCTTTGCAGTCCAACAAAGCCCCACCATAGCTCTACTAAATGACAACATGCCGAAAGTACCTAAATTGTCTCAGTCTCTGATTCACTTCATTCTGCTTGGGGCCAAAATTACGCTAGCTCACGCCTGGAAAAAACCTTCAGTCTCCCTTCGCCAGGCCAAACTGAAAATTTCCTGGATTATGACACAGAAGAAGGTCGCAAGCAGAATTTTAGACACCTCTGATAAATTCAGACTTATTTGGGAGCCCTGGGCTTGTTTCTTGGGCATACCACCTCTTACCTGAATCTGCATAAGGTCTAGGTATCCCCCAGGCTCTGGTCAGCTCCGGGCCCACCTCTTCTGCCGCGAGGGTTCTTGCTCCTAATCTTCTCCTACCTCTTCCTCTCCTCCCCCACTTTACCCCTCTGTTCTTTCTTCTTCTCCCCCTTTCCTCCTACTGGCTTTTTTCTAAAATCCCACTCAATGTGAGACGCATAGGTTGAGAGTAATGTACCTTGCAGAACTCTCCTTCACTCTTTATACTTCCATTAATCACATGTTAAGGCTGTACAGTCTAAGAATGGAAAAATCCACAACATAGTGGTTTAGAATGTACCATCTCTAATTTTTGGGGATAGTCCCCTGTATAAGTGATACTATCTTTTACATTATTGTTGGGCTCATATCATTGTTAATTATTACGACAGGATTCTTGTTTTTTTTAACGACGGGTTGGCCTGCGAGTTCAGGACGGGACCAGGGAAGGTCTTTTTGATCCCCCAGCGCTCCGCTCGGTTGGTCTGCGCACAGCAGGTTCCCATTTGGGGTGCGTGGCCTACCCTTGAGGAGCCCTGGTACCTGCGAGCTTTAGCTTCCCTATCCTGACCTCCGGTTGCCACTATCAAGGAGATAGAGTATTTAAGGATGCCCTTGAGTGTATAAGTGTTTGTGCCTTTATTTTGAAGATAACTTTGTGGCAGGTTCCTTGATTCTAATGTTATTGACATTGTTGTGTTACCTCGTTTGGTCTCTGCCAATTTGATACCTTTGTACTGTTATTTATTTTCCAATAAACAGTATTTAAAATGAAAAAAAAAAAAAAGAAATGTAAGGGTGCAATAAGGACGGTTAAGATAGAACATGAAAGACACATAGCGGAGGAGAGCAAAAAAAATAGGGATAAAACGATAATTCTCCCGCTCTACAAGACTCTGGTCCGGCCGCACCTGGAGTATGCTGTCCAGTTCTAGGCATCAGTCCTCAGGAAGGATGTACTGTAAATGGAGCGAGTACAAAGATGGGGCAACAAAGCTAATAAAGGGTCTGGAGGATCTTAGTCATGAGAAAAGGTTGCGAGCACTGAACTTCTCTCTGGAGAAGAGACGCTTGAGAGGGGATAGGATTTCAATTTACAAATTCCATACTGGTGACCCCACAATAGGGATAAAACTTTTTTGCAGAAGGGAGTTTAACAAGATTCGTGCCCACTCATTAAAATTAGAAGAAAGGTGGTTTAACCTTAAACTACGTAGAGGGGCAAGGATGTGGAATTCCCTTCCACAGGTGGTGGTCTCAGCAGGGAGCATCAATAGTTTCAAGAAACTATTAGAGAAGCACCTGAACGGCTGCAACATACAGGGATATACAATGTAATACTGACATATAATCACACAGATGGGTTGGACTTGATGGACGTGTGCCTTTTTTCAACCTCGCCTACTATGTAATTATGTAACAAAAGCATACAATTCAAAAAGGTGCAATGGGATGGAAAGGATTCATCAAACCCAACGCGTTTCGCCTACAAAGACTTAAACTGGGGTATGAGTCCACAGCCATGCACTGCGCAATAATATACACTCAATAATCAATAATAATTAAACAAACCTGTATACAACATAATGAAATGTGGCCATATTCAACATGGTATCCGGCATGTGTTCTAATCCTCAATGTAACCACCAATGATGATAGGTGCTAAACCACAGCGAGGCCCGGATAGAGCCAAGCCTCAATGTGACCACCAACAATGATAGGTTCTAAACCACAGTGAAGCCAGAGGATGTTCACACATGGGATCATTGTTTGGGACATTCCTGGAACAGGATTTTTACAATAATTAGAAAGATTACAAGACTGTCAATCCCAAAGTCCCTTCACATAGCACTCATAAACTTGCCAGTAGAAAAGACTTCTAAAAGCAAGAGCCAGGCAGACAGACAGACAGGCAGATAGATAAATAGATATGCAGACAGGCAGATAGATAAATAGATATGCAGACAGGCAGATAGATAAATAGATATGCAGACAGGCAGATAAATAGATATGCAGACAGGCAGATAAATAGATATGCAGACAGGCAGATAAATAGATATGCAGACAGGCAGATAAATAGATATGCAGACAGATATACAGACAGACAGACAGACAGATAGATATACAGATATATATGCAGACAGGTAAATAGTAGGGATGAGCCAAACACCCCCCGATTCGGTTTGCACCAGAACCTGCAAACGGACCGAAAATTCACACGAACGTTAGAACCCCATTGACGTCTATGGGACTCGAACGTTCAAAATCAAAAGTACTCATTTTAAAGGCTAATTTGCATGGTATTGTCCTAAAAAGGGTTTGGGGACCCGGGTCCTGCCCCAGGGGACATGTATCAATGCAAAAAAAAATTTTAAAAACTGCCGTTTTTTCGGGAGCAGTGATTTTAATGATGCTTAAAGTTAAAAAAAAAAAAGTGAAATATTCCTTTAAATATCGTACCTGGGGGGTGTCTATAGTATGCCTGTAAAGTGGCGCGTGTTTCCCGTGCTTAGAACAGTCCCTGCACAAAATGTAATTTTTAAAGGAAAAAACGTCATTTAAAATTGCTTGCGGCTTTAATGTAATGTCGGGTCCTGGCAATATGGATGAAAATCAGTGAGACAAACAGCATGGGTACCCCCCAGTCCATTACCAGGCCCTTTGGGTCTTGTATGGATATTAAGGGAAACCCCGCACCTAAATTAAAAAAAGGAAAGGTGTGTGGCCACCAGGCCCTATATACTCTGAACAGCAGTATACAGGCGGTGCAAACAAGGCCTTTTATGTGGGGCGTGTTCTAAACCCCCTGAGCCATAATTGGCCAAAGCCACCCTGGCTTTGGCCAATTACAGCTCTCTCTACCGACGGCGCTGTGATTGGCCAAGCATGCGGGTCATAGTGCATGCTTGGCCAATCATCAGCCAGCAATGCACTGCGATGCCGCAGTAAATTATGGGCCGTGACGCGCCACACGAATTTGGCGCGAACAGCCCACAACATTTGCAGTTCTGCGAACGATCGAACAGCCGATGTTCGAGTCGAACGTGGGTTCGACTCGAACGCGAAGCTCATCCCTAGTAAATAGACAGATAGACAGATAGACAGACAAATAGACGTACAGATATGCAGATAGATATACAGATATACATGCAGACAGGTAAATAGTAGGGATGAGCCGAACACCCCCCGATTCGGTTCGCACCAGAACCTGCGAACGGACCGAAAATTTGCACGAACGTTAGAACCCCATTGACGTCTATGGGACTCGAACGTTCAAAATCAAAAGTGCTCATTTTAAAGGATAATTTGCATGGTATTGTCCTAAAAAGGGTTTGGGGACCCCGGTCCTGCCCCAGGGGACATGTATCAATGCAAAAAAAAACTTTTAAACAGCCAATTTTTCGGGAGCAGTAATTTTAATGATGCTTAAAGTAAAAAAAAAGTGAAATATTCCTTTAAATATAGTACCTGGGGGGTGTCTATAGTATGCCTGTAAAGTGGCGCGTGTTTCCCGTGCTTAGAACAGTCCCTGCACAAAATGTCATTTTTAAAGGAAAAAAGTCATTTAAAACTGCTTGCGGCTTTAGTGTAATGTCAGGTCCTGGCAATATGGATGAAAATCAGTGAGACAAACAGCATGGGTACCCCCCAGTCCATTACCAGGCCCTTTGGGTCTTGTATGGATATTAGGGAGAACCCTGCACCTAAATTAAAAAAAGGAAAGGTGTGTGGCCACCAGGCCCTATATACTCTGAACAGCAGTATACAGGCGGTGCAAACAAGACAGGGACTGTAGGTTTGTTGTTAAGTAGAATCTGTTTGTAATTTTGAACTGGTAAATTTTTAACGAGTTTAGCTACAGCCAAAAAATCTATTTTAAGCTTTTTGGAAAACATGGGGAAGGGTTATCACCCCTGTGACATTTTGTTTTGCTGTCTGTGCTCCTCTTCAGAAGATTTCACCTCATTTTTTGTCCCAATGACAAATGTTTTTTGAAAATTTGGGTTTTTTTGTGAAACAAAGATTGATGATAAAGCATCAGTGGAAAGGAGATACATTTTTCCCATATTAACGCTTACAGGAGAGAATTTCCCTTCCTAGGGGTAGATTTCATCTCACTTCCTGTTGTCTCCTTCCGTTTGCAAGTAGGAGTCGTTTGTAAGTTGGATGTTTGAAAGTAGGGGCCTGCCCTATATACTCAGCAGAAATTTGGGCCTTAGGTGTTGTTGTGGCCACAACACTGTAAGCCCTCACAGGGCCCTGCTGTGAAATATTAGATCAAGAATTGTAATTACATGCCCCTGGTGAACAGTGGCTGAAAAATTGGGCCTTTGGCACTGGTGCTGGTGCCACAACACTGCAACCCCTCACAGATACTCTAGTTGGAATGCAAAAACGAGCCCTGCTGCAAAGTATTGCATCAAAAATTGTAATTATACGCCCCTGTTAAACAGGGTCTGAAAAATTGGGCCTTAGGCACTGGTGCTGGTGCCACAACACTGCAACCCCTCACAGATACTCTAGTTGGAATGCAGGAATGAGCCCTGCTGCAAAGTATTGTATCAAAAATTGTAATGTGCCACCTAGTCCTCCTCCTCTCTCCTATTAGGCACCCACATTGAGTCAGTGACCTCATCATCCCCTCCCTCCTCATCACTGGAGCAAACCTGGCAGTATGCTGCAGCAGGGGGAGCATGACTGCCAGATTTCTGTCCTTCTTGGGCACCCCCTCTGTCTGCGCTCACGTTACGGCCTTCATCTATCTCAGTATCATCATCAGAGCCTTCCAAACGCTAGGCATCCTCCTGGAGGATGAGGACGGCTTGGTCATCCACTCGACCAAGTCTTCCACATGTTGCGGCTCAACATGGCTAGCTGACGAAAAAAAGGCCAAGCGGGTCCCACGGCCACGTGCTGATGAGGATGCACCGTCTCCACGACCAGCACTGTAGCCTCTAGACACAGAGCCTGCTTGCCCTCTTTTATTGGCTTGTGACTGTGCCTCTCCTTGTTCCTTGTTGGCCTTCCAAACATACTAATGGCCTGTAGCTGCACTAAGCTGGGAGATTATATATATATATATATATATATATATATATATATATATATATATATATATATATATATACTGAAGCTAGCAAAATCAACTCAGGATCAGGAAAACACCACCACCCTTCTACAGGTAGCTTTAGGTGAACACTGTGCAGAGCTCGCCAAAAACATAACTTGTAGCTTATTTAGCTGCCTGCGGTAGTGATATGATCAGGAAAACACCACCAACCTTCTACAGGTAGCTTTAGCTGAACACTGTGCAGAGCTCGCAAAAAAATAACTTGTAGCTTATTTAGCTGCCTGCGGTAGTGATAGGATCAGAAAAACACCACCAACCTTCTACAGGTAGCTTTAGGTGAACACTGTGCAGAGCTCGCACTACACTAACTTGTAGCTTATTTAGTTGCCTGCGGTAGTGATAGGATCAGGAAAACACCACCCACCTTCTACAGGTAGCTTTAGCTGAACACTGTGCAGAGCTCGCAAAAAAATAACTTGTAGGTTTAGCTGAACACTGTGAGGAGGACGCACTACACTAACTTGTAGCTTTAGCTGAACACTGAGCAGAGGTCGCACTACACTAACTTGTAGTTTTCGCTGAACACTGTGAGGAGGACGCACTACCCTAACTTGTAGCTTTAGAGGAGGACGCACTACACTAACTTGTAGCTTTAGCTGAACACTGTGCAGAGGTCTCACTACACTAACTTGTAGTTTTCGCTCAACACTGTGAGGAGGACGCACTACACTAACTTGTAGCTTTAGCTGAACACTGTGCAGAGGTCACACTACACTAACTTGTAGTTTTAGCTGAGCACTGTGAGGAGGACATACTACACTAACTTGTAGCTTTAGCTGAACACTGTGCAGAGGTTGCACTACACTAACTTGTAGTTTTAGCTGAACACTGTGAGGAGGACGCACTACACTAACTTGTAGCTTTAGCTGAACACTGTACAGAGGTCGAACTACACTAACTTGTAGTTTTAGCTGAACACTGTGAGCAGGATGCACTACACTAACTTGTAGCTTTAGCTGAACACTGTGCAGAGGTCTCACTACACTAACTTGTAGTTTTATCTGAACACTGTGAGGGGGACGCACTACACTAACTTGTAGCTTTATCTGAACACTGTGCAGAGGTCGCACTACACTAACTTGTAGTTTTAGCTCAACGCTGTGAGGAGGACGCACTACCCTAACTTGTAGCTTTAGCTGAACACTCTGCAGAGGTCACACCAAACTAACTTGTAGCTTTAACTGAACACTGTGAGGAGGATGCACTACCCTAACTTGTAGCTTTATCTGAACACTGTGCACCACACTAACTTGTAGCTTTAGCTGAACACTGTGCAGAGGTCTCACTACACTAACTTGTAGTTTTCGCTCAACACTCTGAGGAGGACGCACTACACTAACTTGTAGCTTTAGCTGAACACTGTGCAGAGGTCACACTACACTAACTTGTAGTTTTAGCTGAGCACTGTGAGGAGGACGTACTACACTAACTTGTAGCTTTAGCTGAACACTGTGCAGAGGTCGAACTACACTAACTTGTAGTTTTAGCTGAACACTGTGAGCAGGATGCACTACACTAACTTGTAGCTTTAGCTGAACACTGTGCAGAGGTCTCACTACACTAACTTTTAGTTTTATCTGAACACTGTGAGGGGGACGCACTACACTAACTTGTAGCTTTAGCTGAACACTGTGCAGAGGTCGCACTACACTAACTTGTAGTTTTAGCTGAACACTGTGAGGAGGACGCACTACACTAACTTGTAGCTTTAGCTGAACACTCTGCAGAGGTCACACTAAACTAACTTGTAGCTTTAGCTGAACACTGTGAGGAGGATGCACTACCCTAACTTGTAGCTTTATCTGAACACTGTGCACCACACTAACTTGTAGTTTTAGCTGAACACTGTGCAGAGGTCACACTAAACTAACTTGTAGCTTTAGCTGAACACTGAGGAGGATGCACTACCCTAACTTGTAGCTTTATCTGAACACTATGCGCCACACTAACTTGTAGTTTTAGCTGAACACTGTGCAGAGGTCACACTAAACTGACTTGTAGCTTTAACTTAACACTGTGAGGAGGACGCACTACACTAACTGTAAATAGTCTAGCTGCCTGACTGTGGTACTAATAGGATCAAAAGAACACCAGCCATTTTCTTCAGGTAGCTGTTAATACTGTAACAAGACAAGCCTGCCTGTCATCTTCTTACTAACAGGAACGGATCTAGCTAAACTGAATACAGTGTGTATATATATATATATATGCGCAACACCTGGGATGCATATATATACACAATACACTGTAAGTGCAGCTAACTCACTGACTGTCCTGCCTAATCTAGCTAACTCAAATGAAATTACACTGTCTCTCTCTCTCTCTCTCTCTATCTCTCAGCACGCCGGAACACACTACACAGAGCCGCCGTGCAGGCGGCCTTATATAGTGTGGGGCGTGTTCTAAACCCCCTGAGCCATAATTGGCCAAAGCCACCCTGGCTTTGGCCAATTACAGCTCTCTCTACCGATGGCGCTGTGATTGGCCAAGCATGCGGGTCATGGTGCATGCTTGGCCAATCATCAGCCAGCAATGCACTGCGATGCCGCAGTGAATTATGGGCCGTGACACGCCCTACGAATTTGGCGCGAACGGCCCATAACATTCGCAATTCGGCGAACGATCGAACAGCCGATGTTCGAGTTGAACATGGGTTCGACTTGAACGCGAAGCTCAAGATAGATAGATAGATAGAGAGATAGATAGAGAGATAGACAGATAGATATACAGATAGATATACAGATATATATGCAGACAGGCAGGCAGGCAGATAAATAGATATATAGATATGCAGATAGATAGTTCTATAGATAGATGTGGATAGGTAGAAACATGGTAATAGTTACATAGATACATAGTAGGTGAGGTTGAAAAAAGACACAAGTCCATCAAGTCCAACCTATGTGTGTGATTATGTGTCAGTATTACATTACATATCCCTGTATGTTGCGGTCATTCAGGTGATTATCTAATAGTTTCTTGAAGCTATCAATGCTCCCCGCTGAGACCACCGCCTGTGGAAGGGAATTCCACATCCTTGCCGCTCTTACAGTAAAGAACCCTCTACGTAGTTTAAGGTTAAACCTCTTTTCTTCTAGTTGTAATGAGTGGCCACGAGTCTTATTAAACTCTCTTCGGTGAAAAAGTTTTATCCCTATTGTGGGGTCACCAGTACAGTATTTGTAAATTGAAATCATATCCCCTCTCAAGCGTCTCTTCTCCAGAGAGAATAAGTTCAGCGCTCGCAACCTTTCCTCATAACTAAGATCCTCCAGACCCTTTATTAGCTTTGTTGCCCTTCTTTGTACTCGCTCCATTTCCAGTACATCCCTCCTGAGGACTGGTGCCCAGAACTGGACAGCATACTCCAGGTGCGGCCGGACCGGAGTCTTGTAGAGCGGGAGAATTATCGTTTTATCCCTGGAGTTGATCCCCCTTTTAATGCATGCCAATATTCTGTTTGCCTTATTAGCAGCAGCTTGGCATTGCATGCCATTGCTGAGCCTATCATCTACTAGGACCCCCAGGTCCTTTTCCATCCTAGATTCCCCCAGAGGTTCTCCCCCCAGTGTATAGATTGCATTCATATTTTTGCCACCCAAATGCATTATGTTACATTTTTCTACATTGAACCTCATTTGCCATGTAGTCGCCCACCCCATTAATTTGTTCAGGTCTTTTTGCAAGGTTTCCACATCCTGCGGAGAAGTTATTGCCCTGCTTAGCTTAGTATCGTCTGCAAATACAGAGATTGAACTGTTTATCCCATCCTCCAGGTCGTTTATAAACAAATTAAATAGGATTGGTCCCAGCACAGAACACTGGGGAACCCCACTACCCACCTCTGACCATTCTGAGTACTCCCCATTTATCACCACCCTAAGTACCCTCGGATGCAAGCCATCTGGTCCCGGTGATTTATTAATGTTAAGTTTCTCAAGTCTAAATTTTAATTCCGTCTTCTGTTAACCATGGAGGTGCTTCCTGTGTTGTGTCATGAGGATAAACACTGCAGTTTTGGTTACTGAAGCCCCCCGAAAGAAAAAAGTAATGATAAAAAGAAAAAGCAGTAAAATAAATCCCCTGCAGCCAGCAACAATAGAATCCCAGCAATAGATCCCCCCACACAACAATAGATTCCCCCAGCAACAATGGACTCCACCCCAACAACAATAGATTCCCTGCAGCAACAGTGAACCACCCACAACAAAATATCACACCCAGTAACTAAATTATCCAACCAAGCAACATTAGACCCCCCCCCGCCCCCCAGCAGCAACAACAGATCTCCCAGCAGCCAGCAACATAAGACCCCTGCAGCAACAATAGATTCCCCATCAGCAACAATAGACCCTCACACAAAATCAGATCCCCACCAGTGACAATAGATCCCCCAGCAGACAACATCAATAGACCTTCCTGCACACCCCACACCCCATGCTATTACATACATTCAGTGCTGGAGGTGCTGGAACCGCGTTCCCGCTGGAAAATGTATTCAGCCACATGTCGTTGGTAAAAAAAATGTCAATAAGCGTATATTTATTGGTTTGCGCAAAAGTTATAGCGTCTACAAACTAGGGTACATTTTCTGGAATTTACACAGCTTTTAGTTTATGACTGCCTGTTTCATTTCTTGAGGTGCTAAAATGGCAGGGCAATACAAACCCCCCCCCCAAATGACCACATGTTGGAAAGTAGACACCCCCAGGAATTTGCTGAAAAGGCATATTTTATTTTTTGTCACAAGTGATTGAAAAATGACCAAAAAAAAAAAGACAAAGTTGTCACTAAATGATATATTGCTCACAAATGCCATGGTTTTATGTGGAATTACAGTCCAAAATACATTCTGCTGCTTCTCCTGAGTATAGAGAGAAACAGCTCCCCCGGGGGATGGGATTTTATAGGCACTACCAACAGACAATAGAAATTAAGAATAGTAATTTTAATTATTTTGTAGAAAAATACATGAAATATTGAACAAAGTCATGGACAATGAAGAATCAAGTTTGACCATAAAAAAACCTATACCTAACATGTTTCAGAGATGAGTGTTGTCTCCTTCATCAGGGGTTAACAGGAATATATATAATCTATAAAATTTAAATAATCAACAATAAGTTAGTACATTCATAATGCATAGCCAAAAGAAGACCTAAACTGCTGGTAACTTACATCTTGTTCAACTGCACATACATGAGATCATCCATATTCATTTTAAAAGAAAGACTGTCAGGGGATGTTATACACAACATCCAATGCAGGTGATCAGATCGCTGGGCTGCACCAAGGAATCAGGGACAAACGAGTAAATAAAGAATGTATGTTTATTGTCAATGATAAAGATACACGTGAAAACAAGACAGCAAACCAAAACAAGTAAATGGTGAAAACACAGCAAAACCCCAAAACCCACCTAACTAACTAATATAATACACAAGCAAGGAAACCAACATGAAATAAAAAATAAGGCATGGGCCAAAGCGACAAGGGAACAGAAAACAGGAATAATGAAGCAGACCAAGGAGCAAGGAACAGGAAACAGGGTTCAAGGTCAGGATACACAAACGGGGTTCAGGAACAAACAGGAACAGGCTGGAACAAGAGCAGGTACTGGCAGGGACAAGGGCTAGCAGAGGAATACTGAAGCACTGGAGGTTAGTTCAGGGCGGGTTTATATAGTCCAGCAAAACCATGACAGGTGTGCTTGATGGCAAGTCTGCAGTCCAGGCAGGGAGACCCCCGCTGGTGGCCACTGGAATTACACCCTTTTGGTGCTGAATGTAATAGTGCCACCAGCAGGAGAAACCGGAGATGACACCGTTCCTGACAGTTCCCCCTTCTAAAGGAGTGGCCTCCGGACACTCCATTCAGCACTGGGTACGACAGTCCGAGTGGGTGCAGAAACACTTTAAAATGTTTCCCTACTGAGTCTGCGGACTTCTTCGCACTTCCAAGGCCAGAGTCTTTAGTTCACTGGGGGACGTGCCATCAGAGTCTGAAAATAGGACACGTACCCCACCACCTGGGTCAGGAAGTTTGGATCTGGAAATGAAAATTAGCAGGGTAACGGGAAAGAAACCATCGGAGGCAGACCACACAGGAGCATTACATTTAAGCCAGGCGACAGACAGGATTGACCCAGCGGCAAGATGGCCATCAGTCAGGAACAGTTTTAGCATGCCCCATGTCATCAGGCTGAGCAGAAAGCAGAGGTACATCATGCTGGGTAGTGGCACATCCGCATCGAGCTGGGCAGCAGGCATGGGCCCTTCAAGCTGGGCAGCGGGCTCATCAAGCTGGAGAGCAGGCACCGAGACATCAGGCTGGAGGGCAGGCACTGGAACTTCAGACTGGGCAGTAGGCACATCAGGCAGAACAGCAGGTGCTGGCACAACAAGCTGAACAGCAGGCACATCGGACTGGATAGCAGGTACTGGAACTTCAAACCGGGCAGCCGGTACTGGAACTTTAGACTGGGCAGCAGGCACTGGCACAACAGGCTGAACAGCAGGTGCCTTGGACTGGATAGCAGGTACTGGAACTTCAAACCGGGCAGCTGGTACTGGAACTTCAGACTGGGCAGCAAGCACAAACACTGGCACATCAGGCAGAACAGCAGGTGCTTTGGACTGGATAGCAGTTACTGGAACTTCAACCCGGGCAGCTGGTACTGGAACTTCAGACTGGACAGTGGGCACAGGTGCTGGCACATCAGGCAGAACAGCAGGTGCAGTGGACTGAATAGCAGGTACTGGAACTTCAAACCGGGCAGCCTGTACTGGAACTTCAGACTGGACAGTGGGCACAGGTGCTGGCACATCAGGCAGAACAGCAGGTACTGGCACAATAGGCTGAACAGTAGGTACATCGGACTGGATAGCAGGTACTGGAACTTCAAACTGGGCAGCTGGTACTGGAACTTCAGACTGGGCAGCAAGCACAAACACTGGCACATCAGGCAGAACAGCAGGTGCTTTGGACTGGATAGTCGGTACTGGAACTTCAGACTGGGCAGTGGGCACAGGCGCTGGCACATCAGGCAGAACAGCAGGTACTGGCACAACAGGCAAAACAGCAGGTCCCTCAGACTGGATAGCAGGTACTGGAACTTCAAACCAGTCAGCTGGTACTGGAACTTCAGACTGGACAGTGGGCACAGGTGCTGGCACATCAGGCAGAACAGCAGGTACTGGCACAACAGGCTGAACAGCAGGTGCATCGGACTGGATAGCAGGTACTGGAACTTCCACCTGGGCAGCTGGTACTGGAACTTCAGACTGGACAGTTGGCACAGGTGCTGGCACATCAGGCAGAACAGCAGGTACTGGCACAATAGGCTGAACAGTAGGTACATCGGACTGGATAGCAGGTACTGGAACTTCAGACTGGGCAACAAGCACAAACACTGGCACATCAGGCAGAACAGCAGGTGCTTTGGACTGGATAGCAGTTACTGGAACTTCAACCCGGGCAGCTGGTACTGGAACTTCAGACTGGACAGTGGGCACAGGTGCTGGCACATCAGGCAGAACAGCAGGTGCAGTGGACTGAATAGCAGGTACTGGAACTTCAAACCGGGCAGCCTGTACTGGAACTTCAGACTGGACAGTGGGCACAGGTGCTGGCACATCAGGCAGAACAGCAGGTACTGGCACAATAGGCTGAACAGTAGGTACATCGGACTGGATAGCAGGTACTGGAACTTCAAACTGGGCAGCTGGTACTGGAACTTCAGACTGGGCAGCAAGCACAAACACTGGCACATCAGGCAGAACAGCAGGTGCTTTGGACTGGATAGTCGGTACTGGAACTTCAGACTGGGCAGTGGGCACAGGCGCTGGCACATCAGGCAGAACAGCAGGTACTGGCACAACAGGCAAAACAGCAGGTCCCTCAGACTGGATAGCAGGTACTGGAACTTCAAACCAGTCAGCTGGTACTGGAACTTCAGACTGGACAGTGGGCACAGGTGCTGGCACATCAGGCAGAACAGCAGGTACTGGCACAACAGGCTGAACAGCAGGTGCATCGGACTGGATAGCAGGTACTGGAACTTCCACCTGGGCAGCTGGTACTGGAACTTCAGACTGGACAGTTGGCACAGGTGCTGGCACATCAGGCAGAACAGCAGGTACTGGCACAATAGGCTGAACAGTAGGTACATCGGACTGGATAGCAGGTACTGGAACTTCAGACTGGGCAACAAGCACAAACACTGGCACATCAGGCAGAACAGCAGGTGCTTTGGACTGGATAGTCGGTACTGGAACTTCAGACTGGGCAGTGGGCACAGGTGCTGGCACATCAGGCAGAACAGCAGGTACTGGCACAACAGGCTGAACAGCAGGTACATCGGACTGGATCGCAGGTATTGGAACTTCAAACCGGGCAGCTGGTACTGGAACTTCAGACTGGACAGTGGGCACAGGTGCTGGGACATCAGGCAGAACAGCAGGTGCAGTGGACTGAATAGCAGGTACTGGAACTTCAAACCGGGCAGTCGGTACTGGAACTTCAGACTGGACAGTGGGCACAGGTGCTGGCACATCAGGCAGAACAGCAAGTACTGGCACAATAGGCTGAACAGTAGGTACATCGGACTGGATAGCAGGTACTGGAACTTCAAACCGGGCAGCTGGTACTGGAACTTCACACTGGGCAGCAAGCACAGACATTGGCACATCAGGCAGGACAGCAGGTACTGGCACAACAGCAGGCATCGGAACATCAGGCTGGGCGGCATACAGGAACACATCAGGCTGGAACAGATCAGCTGGTGGGGAGGCAGGATTGGATACTGGCATGATGGTATGGGTTGGAAAAAACTTTCGCTTCTTTTTGGTTTTAGCCACTGGGGATCTATAAGTGGGTACAGGGCTGTAGGTAGTGAATGCAGCTGGTAGAAGCGAAGAGTGAAAGGATGGCAAGACAGAGGGAGTAGGTTTTGAAGGGAGATTTAGTGGAGCTGATGGAGGCAGTTGAGAAGCAGCAGGGGAGTTAAAAGCAGGGTAGGTGCAACAGGAGGAAACAGGGTACTGGTATTTCATTGGTAGAAAGGTATATTGGGAGCTAACAGAAGCTGAATGCGACAGACTTGACCAGGCCTGTATTAATGATTGCACTGCATCAGGTTTGCACTTGGCTTGTCTGACCAGAGACTGCACTGATTCAATGCATTTTGCAAGCACCTGCTGAGAACAAGCTGAATATTGTTAAAAAAAAAAATGCTGAGTCATCCTCCAACAGCCAAACTAAAGATTCTACCTGAGCTGCACTAAAAGGGGGTGTATAGTCATCACCTCCCTCAGCGACATCAGACAGGGCCAACTCAGTACAGATCTTAATTAATGGTTGCACATCTCCAAACAAAAAACTGCCTTGCTCAATAAAAACATGAGCTAGGCGGATGCATTCTAACAATTGTTCCCTAGTGTATTCAGCCAATGTCTAATAACAAAAGTCTCTGTCATCAGTTGCCAGGAGCAATAAATACAAAATACTTTCAAAATCAATCTTTCAAAAATAGCTGGGACTCAGGCCCCAATTCCCAGGTGCAACCGATCTGATTGTATGGCTTCAGTATTCTGTCAGGGGATGTTATACACAACATCCAATGCAGGTGATCAGATCGCTGGGCTGCACCAAGGAATCAGGGACAAACGAGTAAATAAAGAATGTATTTTTATTGTCAATGATAAAGATACACGTGAAAACAAGACAGCAAACCAAAACAAGTAAATGGTGAAAACACTGCAAAACCCCAAAACCCACCTAACTATCTATCTAACTAATATAATACATAAGCAAGGAAACCAACATGAAATAAAAAATAGGGCATGGGCCAAAGCGACAAGGGAACAGAAAACAGGAATAATGAAGCAGACCAAGGAGCAGGGAACAGGAAACAGGGTTCAAGGTCAGGATACACAAACGGGGTTCAGGAACAAACAGGAACAGGCTGGAACAAGAGCAGGTACTGGCAGGGACAAGGGCTAGCAGAGGAATACTGAAGCACTGGAGGTTAGTTCAGGGTGGGTTTATATAGTCCAGCAAAACCATAACAGCTGTGCTTGATGGCAAGGCTGCAGTCCAGGCAGGGAGACCCCCGCTGGTGGCCACTGGAATTACACCCTTTTGGTGCTGAATGTAATAGTGCCACCAGCAGGAGAAACCAGAGATGACACCGTTCCTGACAAAGACACTGTCACACGGAGTCATCCAACTGTCCTGCACACATTATAGCTGCTTGGAGTGAATCTCTGTAATAAAGGTATCTCAAGCCCATAGAATATAATGAAAAAATATATATAAGGACTATGCCCCAAATCAGTAGAGAGGGTATTTGTCCCTAATTGTGGCAAGGCCACGTGTACTGGGGCCTACAAAATGGGAATCCTGTAAAAAAACACATATAATGAAAAAAAATATATATAAATAAAACGAAGGATGTAAACATACATCCATAATCCCAAAAAGGCTATGCTATGGACAAACATACCTAAAATGAGAGGTCACATCAAGCATCGGCAGCCAGGCTTAAAAGGACAGAAATTTCAGGAGATGCTGTAGTGTAGAGTGATCCAATAAAATAGATCACTGTTGTATTCAAGGACTGTTCAAAGTCCCGAATTGGGAAAAAAGAAATAAAAAATAATGAGTGTCAATAACCGCCCCTAGAGGTGGAATATTTAAACTGCAATGGCAATAGAAAGGAGATCAAGAAGGTCTCCATATAACTCACTGTGAATGAGTTCAAGCTCCTGTCAGCATCTCTGGATGCATCCCCCTGGTCACCACTAGGGATGAGCCAAACACCCCCCGGTACGGTTGGTACCAGAACCTGCGAACGGACCGAAAATTTGCACGAGCGTTAGAACCCCATTGACGTCAATGGGACTCGAACGTTCGAAATCAAAAGTGCTCATTTTGAAGGCTAATTTGCATGGTATTGTCCCAGGGGACATGTATCAATGCAAAAATGTTTTTTAAAAACGTCCGTTTTTCGGGAGCAGTGATTTTAATGATGCCTAAAGTAAAAAAAAAAAAAGTGAAATATTCCTTTAAATATCGTACCTGGGGGGTGTCTATAGTATGCCTGTAAAGTGGCGCGTGTTTCCCGTTCTTAGAACAGTCCCTGCACAAAATGTCATTTTTAAAGGAAAAAAAGTCATTTAAAACTGCTTGCGGCTTTAATGTAATGTTGGGTCCTGGCAATATGGATGAAAATCAGTGAGACAAACAGCATGGGTACCCCCAGTCCATTACCATGCCCTTTGGGTCTTGTATGGATATTAAGAGGAACCCTGCACCCAAATTAAAAAAGGAAACAGCAGTATACAGGCTCTGTACTCTGAACAGCAGTATACAGGGACTGTAGGTTTGTTGTTAAGTAGAATCTGTTTGCAATTTTGAACGGGTACATTTTTAACGTGTTTAGTTCCAGCAAAAAAATCTATTTTAAGCTTTTTGGAAAACATAGGGAAGGGTTATCACCTGTGGCATTTGTTTTGCTGTCTGTGCTCCTCTTCAGAAGATTGAACCTCACTTTTTGTCCCAATGACAAATGTTTTTTGGAAATTTGGGGTTTTTTGTGAAACAAGGATTGGTGATAAAGCATCAGTGGAAAGGAAAAATATTTTTCCCATATTAACACTTACAGGAGAGAATTTCCCTTCCTAGGGGTAGATTTCATCTCACTTCCTGTTGTCTCTTTCCGTTTGCAAGTAGGAGGCGTTTGTAAGTTGGATGTTTGAAAGTAGGGGCCTGCCCTATATACTCAGCAGAAATTTGGGCCTTAGGTGTTGTTGTGGCCACAACACTGTAAGCCCTCACAAGGCCTTGCTGTGAAATATTAGATCAAGAATTGTAATTACACGCCCCTGATGAACAGGGGCAGAAAAAATGGGCCTTTGGTGGTGGTGGTGCTGCTGCCACAACACTGTAAGTCCTCACTTGCTCTTGGTGGGCGCAGAAACAGGCCCTGCTGTGAAATATTAGATCAAGAATTGTAATTACATGCCCCTGTTGAACAGGGGCAGAAAAATTCTGCCTTTGGTGGTGGTGGTGGTGCCACAACACTGTAAGTCCTCACTCGCTATTGGTGGGTGCAGAAACGGGCCCTGCTGTGAAATATTAGATCAAGAATTGTAATTACATGCCCCTGTTTCAAGGGGCTGAAAAATTGGGCCTTTGGTGGTGGTGATGGTGCTGGTGCCATAACACTGTAAGTCCTTACTTGCTCTTGGTGGGCGCAGAAACGGGCCCTGCTGTGAAATATTAGATCAAGAGTTGTAATTACATGCCCCTGTTGAACAGGGGCTGAAAAATTGGGCCTTAGGCACTGGTGCTGGTGCCACAACACTGCAACCCCTCACAGATACTCTAGTTGGAACGCAGGAACGAGCCCTGCTGCAAAGTATTGCATCAAAAATTGTAATTACATGCCCCTATTAAACAGGGGCTGAAAAATTGGGCCTTAGGCACCTGTGGCGGCGCCCAGAACCAAAAATGTTCTTACAAGCTATCAGTGTGATCATTGAGGAGGAAGAGGATAATTAGTCAGGATAGTCACTCAGCATCAGCATGGGCAGTCTTTGAAGGGATCTGAGATTTCAAAAAAAAATATTCGGTTACATCAGCATCAGGTGCTTGGTAGCTGGTGGTGATCCAAGACTGATTCATCTTTATGAAGGTCAGTCGATCGACCGAGTCGGTGGACAGACGCACCCTGTGATCGGTTACAAAGCCTCTAGCAGCACTGAATGTGCGTTCTGAAAGAACACTGGATGCAGGACAGGCCAGTAGCTCAATTGCATACTGTGCAAGCTCTGGCCAGTGACCCATCCTCAAGACCCAGTAACCCAGAGGATATCGGTGGGAAAAGTGTCCAAGTCAGATCTTGCCCCTAGGTATTCCTGCACCATGTAAAACAGACGCTGGCAATGGTTGCTGGAACCGATCATACCTTGGGGCTGCGGCTTCTCCACCGCTCCTTCTTTGACTGACCGAAGCCTCAGCAACACGTTGTCCAGAAGTAACAGGAGTTTGTAACCTCCCAGACTCTGGGAACGCGTTGCACAGACCTTTCTGCAAGGCCTCCTGAAGATGTTTCATCCTCTGCTCCCTCTGCGACGGCAAGATAAGGTCCGCAACCTTACCCTTGTAACGTGGATCAAGGAGGGTTGCCAGCCAGTATTGGTCCTTCTCCTTGATACCACAAATACGAGGATCCTTACGCAGGCTTTGCAGGATCAGGGAGGCCATGCAGCGTAGGTTTGCTGAGGCATTCGGTCCGGAGTCCTCTGGGTCACTAATGACGACATGGTCTGCAGTCACCTCCTCCCAGCCACGTACAAGGGATCAGTCCCAAGAAACATGTGTTTTCTTGGGACTGATCCCTTAAAGACTGCTGCTGATGCTGAGTGCCAGGCTCCACCTCCATACTGACACAATCCTCCTCCTCATCCTCTTCCTGTGTGATCGGCGGGCACGCAGGAACACTGTCTGGATAAAGGAGGCCTTGAGAGCTAAGGAAGTCCTCCTCTTCCTGCCTCTGTTCTGCCTCAAGTGCCCTGTCCATTATTCCACGCAGCATGTGCTCCAACATGTGGACAAGGGGGACAGTGCCACTGATGCATGCACTGTCACTGCTCACCATCCTCTTGGCCTCCTCAAATGGTGACAGGACAGTGCATGCATCCCTGATCATGGCCCACTGGTGTGGGGAAAAAAAACCAAGCTCCCCTGACCCTGTCCTGGTGCCATAGTCGCACAGGTACTCATTGATGCCCCTCTGCTGCGTGTGCAGCCGCTGCAGCATGACCAACATCGAGTTCCACCTGGTGGGCATGTCACAGATTAGGCGGTTCTTGGGCAGGTTAAACTCCTTTTGGAGGTCCGCCAGCCGAGCACTGGCATTATATGACCATCGGAAATGCACACAGGCTTTCCTGGCCTGCCTCAGGACATCCTGTAAGCCCGGTTACCTGCCCAAGAACTGCTGCACCACCAATTTTAAGACGTGAGCCAAACAGGGCACATGGGTCATTTGTCCCTGTTGGAGGGCAGAGAGGATGTTGGTGCCATTGTTGCAAACCACCATTCCTGCCTTAAGTTGGCATGGCGTCAACCACCTCTGAACCTGCCCCTGCAGAGCTGACAGAACCTCTGCCCCAGTGTGGCTCCTGTCCCCCAAGCACACCAGCTCAAGCACCGCATGGCATCTTTTGGCCTGCGTACTTGCGTAGCCCCTTGAACGCCTACGGAGCACCGCTGGTTCCGAGGACAAATCACAGGAAGAGGCCATGGAGGAAGAAGAAGAGGAGGGGGTGGAGGAGAGAGGTGTGTCACAATCATTAGTAGTGGCATTTTGGAGGCGTGGTGGCGGAACAACCTCCAA
Source organism: Lithobates clamitans (assembly GCA_037952925.1). Lineage (NCBI taxonomy): Eukaryota > Metazoa > Chordata > Amphibia > Anura > Ranidae > Lithobates > Lithobates clamitans. The sequence continues at coordinate 3,173,819 of JBBGZY010000250.1, forward strand.
CACTACTGCACCTTGTCCTGCATCCTTCCCAGCTGCCAGTAGAGTCATCCAATGCGCGGTGAAACTTAGGTAACGTCCCTGTCCATGCCTGCTGGACCATGAGTCAGCGGTAATATGCACCTTACCGCTGACCGCCCTGTCCAGCGAGGCATGGACATTGCCTTCCACATGCCGGTAGAGAGCCGGAATCGCCTTCCGTGAGAAAAAGTGGCATTTGGGTACCTGCCACTGAGGAACCGCACATTCCACAAACTCACGGAAGGGGGCAGAGTCTACCAAATGAAAAGGCAGCAGTTGAAGTGCTAGCAATTTTGCCAAGCTAGCATTCAACCGCTGGGCATGTGGATGGCTGTGAGCGAACTTCTTTCGGCGGTGCAGCAGCTGGGGCAGGGAAATTTGCCTGGTACAATCTGACGTCGGTGTACCAAAAGCAGATTGCCCACAAGTACTTGGCTGTGACACACCTAATTCTACACCTTCATTCCTCTCAGTGCAGGTCTCAGTGCAGGTATAGTGGGGTTGGAGATATCAGCTGATGAGGAGCAAGGAGAGGTCCTCTTTGTTCTTTGGTGTGGGTCTTTTAGATACGCTTGCCAACGAACTGCATGGCAGGTCAACATATGTCTGGTCAAGCATGTGGTGCCCAAGCTGGAGATGTTTTGGCCACACGAGATACGCTTGAGACATATGTTGCAAATAGCAGCGGTGCGATCTGATGCACTCGTCTCCAAAAAGGCCCACACCAAAGAACTTTTTGAATAACGCGCAGAGACTGCAGCGCCCTGCAGATGCGGAGCTTTGGGGTGTGATGCAGTCAGTGTGCTGCCCTTAGGCTGGCCCCTGGAGGGCATCCTGCCTCGTTGGTGATGTGCCTCCTTCTCCTCTCTCCTATCAGGAACCCACGTTGAGTCAGTGACCTCATCATCCCCTCCCTCCTCATCACTGGAGCAAACCTGGCAGTATGCTGCAGCAGGGGGAGCATGACTGCCAGATTGCTGTCCTTCTTGGGCACCCCCTCTGTCCGTGCTCACGTTACTGCCTTCATCTAGCTCAGTATCATCATCAGAGCCTTCCAAACGCTGGGCATCCTCCTGGAGCATGTACCCAACACTGTGGTCAAACAGTTCGAGGGACTCCTCAGGAGGACATGGTGGGGCTAGGGAAGGAGTCACTGATGACATTGAGCCGAGGGAAGAGGCCGCTGCTTTGCCAGACAAAGTACCCTGAGCATGGGTGAGAGAGGATGAGGAGGATGAGGAAGGCTTGGTCATCCACTCGACCAAGTCTTCCGCATGTTGCGGCTCAACACAGCCAGCTGCTGAAAAAAAGGCCAAGCGTGTCCCACGGCCACGTGCTGATGAGGATGCACCGTCTCCACAACCAGCACTGTTGCCTCTAGACACAGAGCCTGCTTGCCCTCTTTTATTGGCTTGTGATTGTCTGCCTCTCCTTGTTGGCCTTCCAGACATACTAATGGCCTGTAGCTGCACTAAGCTGGGATATATTATATATATATATATATATATATATATATATATATATATATATATATATATATATAATGTGCTGATACTGCAGCTAGCAAAATCAACTGCCTGCCTGTAGTATGAGAACACCACCAACCTTCTACAGGTAGCTTTAGCTGAACACTGTGCAGAGCTCACAAAAAAATAACTTGTAGGTTTCGCTGAACACTGTGAGGAGGACGCACTACACTAACTTGTAGCTTTAGCTGAACACTGTGCAGAGGTCACACTACACTAACTTGTAGTGTTAGCTGAGCACTGTGAGGAGGACGTACTACACTAACTTGTAGCTTTAGCTGAACACTGTGCAGAGGTTGCACTACACTAACTTGTAGTCTTAGCTGAACACTGTGAGGGGGACACACTAAACTAACTTGTAGCTTTAGCTGAACACTGTGCAGAGGTCGCCCTACACTAACAATTTGGGGTGTTCGCGGCAAATTCGAAAGCTGCGGAACACCCTTTAAAAGTCTATGGGAGAAATCAAAAGTGCTAATTTTAAAGGTTAATATGCAAGTTATTGTCATAAAAAGTGTTTGGGGACCTGGGTCCTGCCCCAGGGTACATGTATCAATGCAAAAAAAAGTTTTAAATACGGCTGTTTTTTCGGAGCAGTGATTTTAATAATGCTTAAAGTGAAACAAAAAAAGCGTAATATTCCTTTAAATGTCGTACCTGGGGGGTGTCTATAGTATGCCTGTAAAGTGGCTCATGTTTCCCGTGTTTAGAATAGTCTGACAGCAAAATGACATTTCTAAAGGGAAATGTCCCTTATCAGATCCTTATCCGAGCACACAACCTGGCAGGCCGCAGGAAAAGAGGGGGGGAGAGAGCGCTCCCCCTCCTGAACCCTACCAGGCCGCATGCCCTCAACATTGGGAGGGTGCTTTGGGGTAGCCCCCCAAAACACCTTGTCCCCATGTTGATGGGGAGAAGGGCCTCATCCCCACAACCCTTGCCCAGTGGTTGTGGGGGTCTGCGGGCGGGGGGCTTATCGGAATCTGGAAGCCCCCCTTAATAAGGGGACTCCCAGATCTTGCCCCCCTGTTTGAAATGGTAACGGGTACACTGTACCCGTACCATTTCACAAAAAAAGTGTGAGAATGGTAAAAAAAAAAAAAACAACACACACCGTGGGAGAAGTCCTTTATTAAAAAATAAAAAAATAAAACTGTCCCACGTAGTCCACATTAAGCCACATTAAATAGCTGAGGGCTGATTTTGAGATGGAGAAAAAATTAAAAAAAGGATTAGATGGCGTAAAGAAAGGAAAATGTATCTTATAAAGCTACAACGAGCGACAAAACACAGTCGCAGAGTGACTTAGAAATCCAAATACCAAAAAAGGCATATGGCAGCAAAAAATAAATCATGGCCAGGATGGCCGGACTGCATGTTACAGTGTTTACATTATGAGAGCAGCAAGAAAAACCGCATATGCGAGGACTGAGCAAAGATGCAAATAATGAGCAAGCAAATCCAATACAGATAAATCACAAGTCGAAAATCAGAGGAAAAAATTGTTGTTAGCTAGTTCAAAGCTTATATAGACAAGGGAACAGAAAACACTATCAATCTACAATAATGAGACCAAATATACGGCTACTTCTCCATCCCTCCTGAGGTGAGCCACTCAAGAAAGGGCTTGAAGCAAACTGCCTCATTGAGTCCCGGGGGATGTGTGACCCTCAACATGTAGATTCAGCGCAGTTCAAGCTAGAGAAGTCTCTTGTTCCAGTCTCCTCCTCTGGGATTGGGGTGGATATGGTCTAAGATCAAAAATGTGATCTTCAGGAATTTGACCTGGTGGACAATGGTGGTATGTCTTCCCAGGGCTAAATCAGGATTGCATGTCTGCATGCTTCTAATATGTCAGTAAGCTCGTTTCCAGAAACCGAGCTTAGTCTTACCGATATAAAAAGGACCACAGTCACATCTTAACATGTAAATCACACCAAATGTTCTGCAGTTCGCAAAATGTCTAGGTCTGAAAACTCTGCAATCCGGCAGGATTGTTTTTTTGTTGGTATCCATGTACTTACAGTAGCCACAAGAGCCACACATATATGTACTCCTGTATTTGCAGTGTTCAACACCCAGGTCGCCTTTAAACTCACTTTTCACTAATTTGGAAGCGATGGAGGTTGCTCTCCTAAATGTAAAAAGGGGAGCCTCAGGAATCAAATGACCCAAATAAGGGTCCATTGTTAAAACATGCCAAAATTTGGAAACAATTTTCCTAATCTCGAGATGCTGGTTGCAATATTTAGTGATAATTCTCAAAGGGTTATCTTGACTGGGAATACAGAAGATCCTGCCTAGTACGTGAGGTGGCGCGTCTGAAGGCCTTCTTGAGCGAAGTGTGGGAATAGCCCCTCTGCAACAGTCTGTTACGCAATCTACCAGCCTCTGCTACAAATGTAACATCAATAGTGCAGTTCCGTCGTACTCTGAGGTACTGACTGTAAGGTATAATATAATATTGCCAGAGGTGGCCTTACGGTACAGACTGCTGTAGAGAGTGCCCCGTCACCTCTTGAGATCTCAACATCAAGGAAGGAGATCCTGCTGGCACTGGAAGACATGGTAAATGTGAAATTAAATTAATTTCTGTTCATTCTTCCCAGACACAGAGACAACAATTCCAGAGGGCCATCTGACATGGCGAAAACGTTGTCAAAAAGTGGTCATGTCAGAGAAGTACTTACCAAGGCCGAGATGCCAAGAGCGGTTCACCCTTGCGACTAAGCGCAGTCCGCCCCCTGGAGGTGATACAGGGAGTGAATGGCACAAAAAGGCACAGGCTACCCAGTAGGCAGGAGTAGACTTGCGTGGCAGTCCTTGTAGGGATGAGCAGCTGTGCAGAGACTGGCAGACGGGATGACTTGCTGAAGATGAGTAAACAGAAAGTCCAGAACCAGGCTGAGGGTCAAACACAGAAGATCCCTAAATCCAATCACATGTTGAGGTATGGTGTCTGGGAGACACAAGGCAAGTCCAGGTCACAAGCAGAGGGTCAAGGCAAGGAGACAGGAGGCAGGTCCGGGTCACAGGCAGAGGGTCAAACACAGGAGACAAGCGGAATCCGTTTAAACAGGCCAAGGGTTGGTTTCAGGAGAAGAGCAGAAGAGTCAAGATCAATCCGGGTCACAGCAGGTAATCAGGTACAGGTAACAGGATCAAAGTATAACAGGAAGCTGAAGACAAACCAGCAATTTGTCTGAGCACAAGAGCAACTTTTATAGGCCAGCCCCAAGGGTCACGTTGAGCATGCGGCAGTGCGCATGTGCATGCGCCGGAGTGCCAGGCCACGAATGCGTGTGCGCCAGAGCACCATTCCGCCGCACACGCACGCAGGAACACGGCTGAAGCGACTGGAACGATTATTCTCCTGACAGTGCCCCCCCCCTCCCGAGGGGTGGCCTCTGGACACCCAAACTGAATATCAATTCTGGATGTTCTTGGTGATAGGCTTGGATCAAGCGTGGGGCATGTAAATTCCTAGAAGGTTCCCAGGAGTTGTCCTCAGGGGAATACCCTTTCCACTTAATTAAGTACTGGAGCTGTCTACCCCTCTTCCTGCAACTCAATATTTTTTCCACTTCAAATTCACTTTCTCTGTCAACCAAAACTGGTGGAGGAGGTGGTTCCTCTCTGTCAGGGAAAGGGCAAGGAACAACAGGCTTCAGAAGGGGTGCATGAAATATTGGATGTATTTTATAAGAGTTGGGTAAGGCTAGCTCATAGGCTACAGGGTTGACCAATTTTTTGATCTTTAAGGGGCCTATGAACTTTGGCCTAAGTTCCGTGAGGGGATTGGCAATCTAAGGTTAACAGCTGATAACCACACTTCTTCACCCACTTTAAAGACTGGGTTCTCCTTCCTTCCCTTGTTGTAGTACTTCCTGTAGTCATCCTGGGCCTTTTGCATAGCTTCCTGAATTCTCCGAAAGTTCAGCTGAATGGAGGCTACCCAGTCTTGTACAGCAGGGACAGACACCTCGGGACAGGAATTTGGGAGAAACGAGCGATGAAAACCAAAGTTTGACCAAAAAGGTGTTTGATTAGTGGCAGTATGAATGGAATTGTTGTACGCAAACTCAGTGTATGGCAGGAGAGTGGACTCGTCATCTTGAGATTCGAAACAAAATCAGCTGTGTTACTGCTCCAGGGTTGAGTTTGTTCTATCTGTCTGGCCGTTGCTCTGAGGGTGGTATGCAGAGGAGAGACAAATCTTTATTTCCAGGGATTTACAGAGTTCTTTCAAAAACTTGGAAGTAAATTGGACACCTCTATCCGAGATGATGCTCTCAGGTACGCAATAAAGCCTAATCATTTCTTTGAAGAAGATATCAGCAGTAGCTGAAGCAGAGGGAGTACCCACCATGGGCAGGAAATGTGCCATTTTTGAAAGTCGATCAATGATGACAAGGATAGTGGTGAACCCCCACGAGGGAGGTAGGTCCACAATGAAGTCCATGGAAATTTCTGCCCATGGTCGTTCAGGGATGGGCAAAGGTTTTAGTAGACCCCAAAACTTAGTATTTGATCCTTTACTGCGCTGGCATGGGATGCAGGAAGAGACATAGTCCTTACAGTCCTGTCTCCAACCCGGCCACCAAAAGGAACGGGAAACCAATTCAGCAGTCTTTAGTGTCACAAAGTGGCCTGCCAGTTTGTGGTCGTGAAAAGTCCTTAGGGTCAGGGGTCTTAGTTCCAGCGGGACAAACATTTTTCCCCAGGCCCAGAGTAGGTCCTTATGTTTCTCCAAAGAGGACATTTCAGGGTCGGAACAATGACTGGATGCAGATTTAATGGCGGTCACTAGGTCGGCTTGCGTGATCAAACAAAACTTGTGGGGACAAAATGGTACTGGGTTCCTTGAGAGGTCTTGTGGAACATCCGAGAGGGTGCATCTGCTTTTCCATTTTTTGAGCCGGGTCTGTATGAAATGTGAAAATTTAATCTGGAAAAGAAGAGAGCCCTCCGAGCCTGTCTCGGTTTTAAACGTTTAGCTGTCCTGAGATACTCCAGATTTTAATGGTCTGTCAAGATCATGACAGGATGGGATGCACCCTCTAGTAGGTACCTCCACTCTTCCAGAGCAAACCTGATGGCCAACAACTCCCTATCGCCAACATCATAATTCCTCTCCGGTGGACTTAATTTCTGGGATGCAAAGGCTACAGGGTGCAGGAGGGCCTTGGGACCCTGTCTTTGGGAGAGGATGGCCCCAGTGGCAGTCTCAGAGGCATCTACTTCTAGTACAAATGGCAGGGCTGGATCTGGATGCCGTAAGAAAATAGGGCTTTTAGTTTGGTAAAAGCTTCCTGGGCTTCCGAGGACCACTGAAAACGACTATGTTGGTGTGTAAGCTGGGTGATGGGTGCTACAATAGATGAGAAGCCAGCGATAAATCTCCTGTAGAAATTTGAGAATCTTATGAATCCTTGTACTCCTTTTTTATCCACAGGAGCCGGCCACTCCTGGATTGCCTTGACCTTCTGAGGGTCCATTGCTACCCCGTTGGTGGAGATGATAAATCCCAGGAACTATACCATTGTTTTTTCAAATTTGCATTTTTCTGCTTTGAGATACAATTTGTGCCTCCTGAGGATTGCAAGGACCTGTTTGACATGTATTTGGTGTAGTTCAATAGTGGCAGAAAAAATAAGGATGTCGTCCAGGTAAACGACTAGAAAGTTATCAAGGTATTCCCGGAAAATGTTGTTTACCAGGTGCTGAAAGGTGGCCGGGCATTGCAGAGCCCAAACGTCATCAACAGGTACTCGTAATGCCCAAACCTGGACCTGAAGGCAGTTTTCCATTCATCGCCAGCCCGAATTTGAATAAGGTTGTAGGCACCACGAAGGTCTAGCTTGGAGAAGATTTGGGCAGATCGGAAGTGTTGGAATAACTCCGGGATAAGAGGAAGCAGGTACCAGTTTTTAATGGTAATCTTATTTAAGTCCCTGTAGTCGATGCAGGGTCTCAGAGAGGCGTCTTTTTTTTCTACAAAGAAGACACCAGCTCCAGCCAGTGATAAGGAGGGACGGATAAACCTTTTTCCAGGTTTTCGTCAATGTAAGACTTGAGAGCCTTTAATTCAGTTTCAGACGGTGGGAAGATGTGGCCAAAGGGAACTTCAGAGCCTGGCAAGAGATCAATAGTGCAGTCGTAAGACCGGTGAGGTGGTAGACCATCAGCCTGTTGTTTGTCAAAATCCCTAAAATCAAGGTAAACTGGAGGTACATGTTGGAGGCTGTCAGGTACTGGTACTATAGTGGAGCAAGAGGCTGGAGCTGAGAGGAAGCAGTGCTGGGGGCAGTATTGGGAGGAAAAGGAGACTTCTTTCTTCTTCCAATTGATTTGGCGTTCATGTGCCTGTAGCCAGGCGAGCCCCATGATGCTAGGAAACATAGGAGAAGGGATAATATCGAATCGCAGGAACTCCTGATGACCATAGTCTGTGGTGATAAGAATGAGTCTTGTTTCTTGGGTGATAAGTCCAGAGTGGGGAAGATACCCATCAGCCAGATGTACCTGGAAGCTTTGTTTTTTAGTCAAAAGAGGGATATGTAGATTAGCAGCTAGTGAAGCATCCAAGAAGCAGCTGCGCGCCCCGGAATCAACTATGGCTGGCAGGCGGGTTTCCTTTTCTGTTAACTGTAGGGAGACAAAGAGGGTGACATAAGTCTGTGAAAAACCAGAGACTTGATAGTTCATGACAAATTGAGAGTAGGACTTACTAGGTCTCACAGGGCAGGTAGGAAGGAAATGTCCTGTACCCCCACAGTAAAGGCACAGGTTGGCCTGACGCCTACGTAGTCTTTCCTCCGGGGTGAGAGGAGCACGGACCAATTCCAATTGCATCGACCTCGGAAATGGTGGAGGCTGGAAAAGCCCTGAAAGGTGGATGGATGGGAGTCGGCTTAGGAAGCATTCAGCTGGGACGAGGAACCTGGAAGCACTCTGAGCGTCGCTCCAGCATATGCTTGTCCAATTTGGTAGCTGCTTGAATCAAATCCTCCAGAGTAGCGGGAGTCTCCATCCTGGCCAGCTCATCCTTAAGAGCTTCAGACAGCCCCTGACGGAACTGGTACTTAAGGGCAGGATCGTTCCTTTCCAGCTGGTATCAGCTGACCACTTCCAGAACTCAACAGTATAGTCCTCAACCGGCCTTCACCCTTGAGACAAGTTATGTAAGGTAGCTTTGGCTGTGCCCATGCATTGGGGGCCGTCGTAAAGTTGTGCCATACTTTCAAAAAAGGTATCAACAGAATTCAACACAGGGCTCCTTTGTTCCATCAGACTGTGGGCCCAGGCTTGTGGTACATCGGCCAGGAGAGAGATAATAAAGCCCACTTTTACCACCTCAGAGGAGAAAGTCCTGGGCTGGAGAGCCAATTACAAAGAACAGGCATTTTTGAAGGCTCTGAATTTTTTGCGATCGCCAGCGAATTGCTCCGGTGTGGGGACCCTGGATTCAGGGGAAGCCATGATCACCGTAGAGTTTAATGAAACTTGAGAAAAGGAGGCCCCGCTGGTAGGTGCAGGAGCTGCGGAAGCTGGTGCGTATGGCCCGGAAAGTTGCTGGAGGTGAGCATCTATTTGGGTATAGCCTTCTTGCAACTTCTGAACTGCATCAGCGAGTGCTGACACCTGCTGGCACAGGATCTCAAGAGGGGAACACACTCTGTTGGCCTCCAACATGGCTGGTTTGTACTGTCAGAGAAGTACTTACCGAGCCCAAGATGCTGAGTGCGGTTCACCCTTGCGATTAAGCGCAGTCTTCCCCCTGGAGGTGATACAGGAAGTAAATGGCACAAAGACGCACAGGCTACCTAGTATGCAGAAGTAGACTTGTGTGGTAGTCCTTGTAGGGAAGTGACTGGCAGATGGGATGACTTGCTGAAGGAGAGTAAACAAAAAGTCCAGAACCAGGCTGAGGGTCAAACACAGAATATCCGTAAATCCAATCACAGGAGGTATGGTGTCTGCGAGACATAAGGCAAGTCCAGGTCACAAGCAGAGGGTCAAGGCAAGGAGACAGGAGGCAGGTCCGGGTCACATAGTGAGTGAAGGAGACAGCGCTCGCAACAAAGGAATTAAATTAAAAGCTATCGCTGCTGTAAAAAAGTATAAAACTTGAAAAAATAAAAATATAAACAGTTACAGCGCTGATAGACGTGATTATACAATAAAGTGCTGAGTGCTAAAAATGAATAATAAACATTAAGTATTGGCTGTAATCCAAACACAACTGCTGGTCACCACAATATATATGCAATATGTGAGAAACATTAGTGTTGCCCAATTGGAAAAACAACTTAAAAAACAGGCTAGCAGGAACCAATAAATGATTTTAAAAAAAATATATATAAGTGAACTCTGATCACAATATACAAGTGCAAACATGAAGAATAGTCCCAAATAAATAACTGGCACCAGCTGGGCACAGGGAACTCAGACAAACAATTTAATGATGGCACAACGGCTCCTCAATCAATAATGCCAGTCCGTCTCTATGATCCAACAACAGATGCTTCTATAGTGGATAAATAAATGTTTTGGCTGATATTTCAAACAGTGGAGCCATGGATCTTGTAATTGGTCACCCAAAATAAAAAGAGGAAAAATATATGGTGAAGTACTGCGGGATGTAAGAGCCAATTGCGCTACAAACCGCTGCTCACGCTTTCCCTGGTTCCAGTCAGGCATATCAGATGCTTCCGCGATTGCCGCTTGGTAGCGTGCGTTCCACGGAGGCAGGAAGATGTAAAGCGTCACTTGGTTGTGTGAAGGCCGGATGTGACGTTGACGCGTTTCACCCCTCCCCCAGGGCGTCATCAAAGGACTGGGGGAGGGGCGAAACGCATCGACGTCACATCCGGCCTTCACACAACCAAGTGACGCTTTACATCTTCCTGGCTCCGTGGAACGCACGCTACCAAGCGGCAATCGCGGAAGCATCTGATATGCCTGACTGCAACCAGGGAAAGCGTGAGTAGCGGTTTGTAGCACAATTGGCTCTTACATCCCGCAGTACTTCACCATATATTTTTCCTCTTTTTATTTTGGGTGACCGATTACAAGATCCATGGCTCCACTGTTTGAAATATCAGCCAAAATATTTATTTATCCACTATAGAAGCATCTGTTGTTGGATCATAGAGACGGACTGACATTATTGATTGAGGAGCCGTTGTGCCATCATTAAATTGTTTGTCTGAGTTCCCTGTGCCCAGCTGGTGCCAGTTATTTATTTGGGACTATTCTTCATGTTTGCACTTGTATATTGTGATCAGAGTTCACTTATATTTTTTTTTTTAAACCATTTATTGGTTCCTGCTAGCCTGTTTTTTAAGTTGTTTTTCCAATTGGGCAACACTAATGTTTCTCACATATTGCATATATATTGTGGTGACCAGCAGTTGTGTTTGGATTACAGCCAATACTTAATGTTTATTATTCATTTTTAGCACTCAGCACTTTATTGTATAATCACGTCTATCAGGGCTGTAACTGTTTATATTTTTATTTTTTCAGGTCCGGGTCACAGGCAGAGGATCAAACACAGGAGACAAGCAGAATCCATTTAAACAGGCAAAGGGTCGGGTCCAGGAGAAGAGCAGAAGAGTCAAGATCAATTTGGATAACAGCAGGTAATCAGGTACATGTAACAGGATCAAAGTATAACAGGAAGCTGAAGACAAACCAGCAATTTGTCTGAGCACAAGAGCAACTTTTATAGGCCAGCCCCAAGGGTCACTTGAGCGTGCGCCAGTGCGCATATGCATGCGCCGGATCGCCGTTCTGCCTCGCACGTGCGCAGGAACACAGCTGAAGCGACTGGAAGGATTATTCTCCTTACAGCTCAGTATATATCGACAAAGCTTCGTCGGTGAGAAACATGTTCTCCCACTCCCCCAGGTACAGGTTGGCATAAGATGGAGCACAATATGTCCCCATTGCTACCCCCTGCACCTGGAGGTAGTGGGAGCCATTAAAGGTAAAAAAGTTGTGATGTAGAATATAGTCCACAAGAGACAGGATGAACTTATTGTAGCCCCAATCCTCTTCTCCTCTTTGATAAATGATGTGTTTTACAGCTGCCATTCCCTTGTCGTGAGGAATGGAGCTGTATAAAGCTTCCACATCAATTGTCACAAGGTAGGCATTCTCTAGAATATTCAAGTTATCAATGATTTGAAGGAAATTAATTGTATCTTTCACATATGATTGCAAGCATGCAATGTGTAGTTTTCAATGCTCATCAACTAGACGACTGGCATTTTCACTTATTGATCCTCTGCCTGATATAATTGGTCTTCCTGTGGGGTTAGAGGAATCCTTATGGATTTTTGGGAGAGAGTAGAATGTGGGTACAATTGGGAAATTAGTTCTAATGTATTCCCATGTGGTTTTGTTAATCACAATATTGAAATATGCCAGATCGACTAGTTGATAGTATTCCTGATTAAATTGTTCTACTATATTGGTCGTGATTTTTCAATACCAATTTTTGTTCCTCAAGATTTTATTACACATGGTCCTGTAGTGAATATTGTTCATAAGGACAATATTCCCTCCCTTATCCGCTGGATTGATTGTGATTGTAGTATTGTCAGTCAATTGTTTAAGGGCTTGCTTTTCTTGGATATTGATGTTTGTTAGTCTAGGAGAGTGAATATTCAATTTATCAATTTCCCTATTAATTAATTTAAAAAAAGCAAATATATTGGGGTTCGAACTAGGGGTTTGGGAGCTGTGCTGATTTCTTCTTAAGTTTGGATGCAAGCGTTGGATCCTGGACTGGACCAGTATTGGCTTTCTCAGAGAGATAGAGGGCCTTCGGTAAATCGATACGATCGATAAGATCGTGGTGTCACTCTCCTCTAAGAGGGAGACCAACTGGTCAAATGCTCTGTTTTCTCTAGGGGTAAGATTTGTGTGTCCCACCGGTTTTTGATACATGTTCCTAAGGATCAACGTAGTGCAAATAATTGCATATCCTTGACAAATTCAAATTTGTCCACATTTTCATTAGGACAGAAACCAAGACTCTTTTGGAATATCTGAGCTTCGTCTGCAGAAAGTGTGTATGAGGAGAGGTTCACTATATTGAGACCCTGTTGAGATCCAACGCTGCCTGTAGTGGGCATAGAGGGGTCCCTCCTAGGCTCTGCGTCTAGGATAGATGTATTGACTTTGTGCTGGTTAAAAGTGCTTCCACAAAAGGGGAAGGGTCAGATCTGTCTACTCCCTGTGTGGTCTGTCATCTAGTACTAGGGTGGGACGTAAAACTTGCCCCATGTGTTTGTGTGGGTAAAGAAACAGATGAGCCCATCACCAAAGCTGGCACTTTACCTAAAACCGTACTGTGGAAGAACACCCAAGTGAAGTATCATTGTTAGTTTTTTGTCCTTGTGAACGATCACCACTCCGATTGGTACATGATGTCTTCTTACTTTTAGAGGACACCTGTGATGAGACAGAAGATAAACTAGAAGAAGAATGAGGGATAGCAGAGTAGTGTTCCTTTTTGTTCCTATATTGTTGGACATTGTTCCATCTGTAGGCCCTGTTCTCCTGGAAAGCATTTCGGTCCCTAACATATTTATTATCCTTTTTGATAATAACTTCTTTGTTAAAGCTTTCCAAATGTTTTTTTAAGTTTGTTTTCTCTCTCTGAGAATGTTTTATGAATTTTAAATGTTTGTAACTGTGAACAAATTGTGTTTATGTCCTTATCCAGGACCTTGGATCGTCTTCCATATTCAGGGATCAGTACTTGCATCACATCGTTGGAACAAGTTCGTAGGATTCTTTCCCATGCTAATTTAAAGGTAGAATCCAGACCTTCAAAGGTAGGAAAGATCTGGACTCTTAAGCCTAGAGGATTCATATCCTCTTTTATGTTATCTTCAAATGATCTGATGTGCCAGAACATAGAAGACTTTTTTTTTCCAAAATCCTGGATAGTTTTGAAAACAAAGTATTAGGCTCAGAGTTTACAAGTTCATTCTTGCTAAATTCTTTAAGATATCCTAACATTAGAGCATCCCAATCATTGCCTATGTAGTTAGTCATACTGCAATCTCAAAAATTAGGAAAAAATTAAACAATAATAATAGTGAACAATCTGTTGACACTTGGAAACTGTAAATATTTTGTGTCAACTATCTATTAAAATAATATGATAGAGTAAAGCAAATCTTATCAGAAAAAGGTGGGGAATTGTATTTGCTACCGAAACATAAATGAGAATTCTGATATATAAGATTTCAAAAGTGTGCCACATCCCATGAAGAATAGAGAGAAAGAGATCCCCTGGGGAAAAATCATACAGGGCTCCAAAAAGGCCCCCTGAGTCACGCTCGCGCCGGGCCTCCCTACAGCGCATGTTCGACATGACATCATGTGCACGCACTGCGGAATGACGCGACGCGTATGCATCCCACCAGCATGGATGTGTCTCAAGGAAGACACTAGACGGTCGTCCTGTAAACAGAATAGGAGTGGCAAATATGTATATAGGCAATAATGAATCAATTAAATTAAATATATAAATACACAATTATAAATATATAAAGTGTCTCTTCAGTATTGCAGCAGCGCTGTGCACCCCAATTAAACAGGGTCTCTTTCTTAATCTATTTCAGAAAGTTCAAACACGGATCTGATAGCCAGAGTCCCACCAATAAATAATCAAGATGTATTCTGTGAGGGTAGTAATCCTTTCACCAAGCGATACACCACGTGCTGGGGTCCTCAATGAAAACTCACTCACCAGAAATCAGATCAATAAAAGCCTTGATTAATAGTAGTAAATCTGCATCAATATCCAAAGCGACCACCAGATGTCAGTATTATTCCCAGTAGTTCCAATAGGATATGTAGAAGAAACAAAAATGCTCACATAGCGTGATACTGCTAAACATCTTTATTTGAACCATCCAAACATCCCCTTAAAACCATGCGTACCAAAATTTAATAAACATTGAGCAAAGATAACAAAGTGCACTGTGCCTGATTGCGTCCTCCAGTCGTGAAAACCTGTCAGGAGCGCTCCCTGTGTGTAACCACAGTCACACGCTTCCTGGTTCCTCGGTTGGTGGAGCGCATGCGTCACTTCCTGTGCGACACGTCCCTAACGTTTCGTCACTTCCTGGACTTCTTCTGAGGGAGTGACACACAAGAAAGGAGGGCGGTATTTATATAAGTGGCAGGCGGAACAGCCAATCAGCAGAAGCGGACGCCCGGATGACTCACACATCCCTGCCCCTAATGCTAAATACTGTCAGCAATGTGTGAAATAACATCATCCGGACATTCTGCTCCCACAGGTCGTATTAAGCATGACAATACCGGTTCTAGTGGAAGATGACCTAATGCATAAAAAACAAGTACCTTGAATACCTGCAATCATTCAGTGTATGTGGCGCGGACATTGATCCGCAGCGCTATCATTGAGCAGCGCTATCGAATTTTTCAGCACATTTTTTTGTGCTGAAAGTGCCCCCCTCGACTTATACTCGAGTCAAGCACTTTTCTGCAGCAAAAAATTTCATTTTCCGAACCGACTTTGGGGCCCCCCGTATCTCAGGGCCACTTAGTACCCCAAATTTGGTGTGCAAACCCAGTGGAACTGGTACCACAACATATCCAAAGCTGAAGTTCCTAGCACTAAGTGGCCCCGAGATACGGGGCCCCAAAATCGGTTCGGAAAATGTCATTCTCTGCTGCAGAAAAGTGCTCGACATTTTCTGAACCGACTTTGGGGCCCCATATCTCAGGGTCACTTGGTGCTAGGAACCCAAAATGTGGTGTGCCAACCTAGTGGAACTGTTACCACAACATATCCAAAGCTGAAGTTCCTAGCACTAAGTGGCCCTGAGATACAGGGCCCCAAAACCGGTTCAGAAAATGTCATTCTCTGCTGCAGAAAAGTGCTTGACATTTTCTGAACTGATTTTTGGGGCCCTGTATCTCGGGGCCACTTGATGCTAGAAACCCCAGCTTTGAAAATTTTATGGTGCTAGTTCCACTAGGTTTGCACACCAAATTTGGGGTTCCTAGCACTAAGTGGCCCCGAGATACGGGGCCCCAAATTCGGTCAACTGTGTCCATCTGCAGCAATGTCATTTTGGGACCCTTTGGGTTCAGAGACCCCAAATTTTGGCTGCAGCTAGGGGGTATCTAGGAACCCTTAACTACCGAGTTTGAAGTTCAGGGGACCTATGGCTGCAAATGGGCCCAGTGAGGCATGCAAATGGGAACAGTGATGCTGCAAATTGGCATTGTTGACCCTCTTTTCCACTTACAGTAGCTGTGCATTTCTCACCCTCGTCTTATACTCGGGTCAATAAGTTTTTCCCATTTTTTTGTGGTAAATTAGGGCCTCGACTTATACTCGGAACGACTTATACTCGAGTATATAAGGTATGTATATATGTATGTATGTGTGTGTATATGTATATGTGTGTATATATATATATGTGTGTGTGCATATGTATATATATATATATATATATATATATATATATATACACACACACACACACACACACATATACATACACACATATATATATATGTATGTATATATGAGTGTGTTCTTATGTTGGTTGGTATGTATGTATGTATGTGGGGGGGGGGGGTGTTATATGGAGCTGTATGTGTATATATGCATGCATATTGTTAAAAAAAATTTTTTTTTAAATAAAGAAAAGGAGAGAGTGTGTGTATATGTATGTGTGTGTGTGTGTGTGTGTGTGTATATTTATATGTACATTGAAAGAGGGAGAAGCGAAGTCGCTGTTGCCTTATCTATTTTTCCCTCTTCTCTGTCTTTCTGCGGCTGTCCGTCTCTCAGCTGGATGTCCCATTTCTCCACGGTTTGAGTATCAGTCACCACCTATACAAAAGACCCTCAATACTTAGGGTGGGGACCATCGTGTCGGTAAGTTTTCAGGAAAAGAGTGCCCTCTCATGCGGATTGCTTTGATTTGCTTCAGCTCCGCGCGTCCACGCTCTCAAAGGCCAGAGCCAGAGGCCAGGGAAAGGCGGACGTTCTTCAGAGAAGCATAGCTCGGATGCCGCTCCCACTCAGGAGAGAGGTTCCAAGGAAAACATCTTAGCTCCTATTTCTCAGACCCAGCACCCCAACAAGAGTCCTATAGGACTTGTGGTGCAGTGCCTATGCTGTTTTAAACTCACTGTTATTACTCTAGCTAGCACCCCCCTTGTTGCAGGTCTAGCCACTAACAGAACATCCTGCCACATGGATCACTCATCCTCTCAGTTCTCCTGATGAGGGGGGCAGCCTGCAAATGTTTTTAGCTCCCTTGCACCAGAGGAAGATCTGGAGCTACTTGGTGTCAGTTTTTCTTTGGAGAGCTGTGTATCCAGGCAGTCATGCAGACCATTACATGGGTTAAAAGACAAAGTCATATTTACCCTTTCAATGAGCAATCACTTTTCCATTAGGAAACTGGTTTAATTCAAGGCGGATATAGCATCACTGAAATCCATGCCTACAGTGTTGTCCAGTAGGGTGGTGGCTGGGAAGGGCCTGCCACTCAACAGTGGCCCTTACCTTGGTGATGGGTTCTTTGGATTTCTGCTCCCAGGTTAGGAAATCCTTAGGGCTGATATCTTCGGGTCCCGGCAAAGATGTATCAGCAAATTTCACTGTGGAAGCAGCAATAGTCTCAACCTGATGCCTGGCCAAGGCAAAGCTATACTCAGTTACGGATAGAGGGACCCTATGGCTGAGACCCGGGGCTGTGTTTGGCTTCCTAGAAACAAAAAATTGGAATAGTCACTTTATAGTGCAAGATCTCTGTTTGATATGAAACCAGAGACAGCCATGTCGGAAGTGACAGGAAGGGGTCCGTTCCTCTCCCATAACAGAAAGCAGGAAAATAAAATAAATAAATAAAAAATAAATAAAGGTGAACACGTTCTCAGTCTCCATCCTGAACACACGGCCACCATAATAATAACATTAATAATACAGGCAGGCGGCTTGAAGTATTTACAGTTAATGTACTGTGTACCCTGCACAGTTGCACCTATAGCTACCTGAAGACAAGTGCTGTTGTGCTTCTTCTGATCCTATTAATACCACAGGCAGGCAGCTTGAAGTATTTACAGTTAGTGTACTGTGTACCCTGCACAGTTGCACCTATAGCTGCCTGGAGACAAGTGCTGGTGTGCTTCTTCTGATCCTATTAATACCACAGGCAGGCATTCTGTTAGCTGCAGTATAATCAGTATATATATATATATATATATATATATATATATAAATATATATATATTACATCCCAGTTTTGTGCAGCTACATCTCACTGCAGGCCATTAGTATGTCTGGAAGGCCAACAAGGAGAGGCAGACAGTCACAAGCCAATAAAAGAGGGCAAGCAGGCTCTGTGTCTAGAGGCAACAGTGCTGGTCGTGGACACGGTGCATCCCCATCAGCACGTGGCCATGGGACACGGTTGTTCTTTTTTTCGGCAGCTGGCCATGTTGAGCAGCAACATGCGGAAGACTTGGTCGAGTGGATGACCAAGCTGTCCTCATCCTCCTCATCCTCTCTCACCCAGGCTCAGGGTACTTTGTCTGGCAAAGCAGCTGCCAACGTGGCCTCTTCCCTCGGCTCAATGGCATCAGTCACTCCTTCCCTAGACCCATCATGTCCTCCTGAGGAGTCCCCCGAACTGTTTGACCACAGTGTTGGGTGCATGCTCCAGGAGGATGCCCAGCGTTTTGAAGGCTCCGATGATGGTACTCAGCTAGAGGAAGGCATTAATGTGAGTCCAGACAGAGGGGGTGCCCAAGAAGGACAGCAATCTGGCAGTCATGTTCCCTCAGCTGCAGCATACTGCCAGGTTTGCTCCAGTGATGAGGAGGGAGGGGATGATGAGGTCACTGACTCCACATGGGTGCCTGATAGAAGAGAGGAGGAGGAGGCACATCACCAATGAGGCAGGATGCCCTCCAGGGGCCAGCTTAAGGGCAGCACACCAACTGCATCACACTGCAGAGCTCTGCATGTGCAGGGCGCTGCTGTCTCTGCAAGTTATTCCAAAAATTCTTTGGTGTGGGCCTTTTTTGAGACGAGTGCATCAGATTCCACCGCTGCTATTTGCAACATATGTCTCAAGCATATCTCGTGTGGCCAAAACATCACCCGCTTGGGCACCACATTCTTGACCATACATATGTTGACCTGCCATGCAGTTCGTTGGCAAGCGTACCTAAAAGACCCACACCAAATAACAAAGAGGACCTCTCCTTGCTCCTCATCAGCTGGGATCTCCAACCCCACTATACCTTCAGTCCTCTCTGAGACCTGCACTGAGAGGAATGAAGGTGTAAAATTAGGTGTGTCACAGCCAAGTACTTGCGGGCAATCTGCTATCGGTACACTAATGTCAGATTGTACCAGGCAAATTTCCCTGCCCCAGCTGCTGCACCGCTGAAAGAAGTTTGCTCCCATCCATCCACATGTCCGGAGGTTGAATGCTAGCTTGGCTAAATTGGTAGCACTTCAACTGCTGCCTTTTCAGTGGCAGGTCCCCAACGCCACTTTTTCTCACGGGAGGTGATTTTGGCTCTCTACTGGCATGTGGAAGGCAATGTCTTGGCCTCGCTGGACGGGGCGGTCAGCGCTAAGGTGCATATTACCGCTGACTCATGGTCCAGCAGGCATGGACAGGGATGTTACCTATCTTTCACGGTGCATTGGGTGACTCTGCTGGCAGCTGGGAAGGGTGCAGGACAAGGTGCAGTAGTGTTGGAGGTTGTTCCGCCACCACACCTCCAAAATGCTACTACTGGTGATTCTGACACACCTCTCTCCTCCACCCCCTCCTCTTCTTCTTCCTCCATGGCCTCTTCCTGTGCTTTGTCCTTGGAACCAGTGGTGCTCCGTAGGCGTTCAAGGGGCTACGCAAGTAAACAGGCCAAAAGATGCCATGCGGTGCTTGAGCTGGTGTGCTTGGGGACAGGAGCCACACTGGGGCAGAGATTCTTTCAGCTCTGCAGGGGCAGGCTCAGAGATGGTTGACCCCACGCCAGCTTAAGACAGGAATGGTGGTTTGCGACAATGGCACTAACCCCCTTTCTGCCCTCCAACAGGGACAACTGACCCATGTGCCCTGTTTGGCTCACGTCCTTAACTTGGTGGTGCAGCAGTTCTTGGGCAGGTACCCGGGCTTACAGGATGTCCTGAGGCAGGCCAGGAAAGTCTGTGTGCATTTCCGATGGTCATATAATGCCAGTGCTCGGCTGGCTGACCTCCAAAAGGAATTTAACCTGCCCAAGAACCGCCTAATCTGTGACATGCCCACCAGGTGGAACTCAATGTTGGCCATGCTGCAGCGGCTTCACACACAGCAGAGGGCCATCAATGAGTACCTGTGAAACTATGGCACCAGGACAGTGTCAGGGGAGCTTGTTTTTTTCCCCACACCAGTGGGCCATGATCAGGGATGCATGCACTGTCCTGTCACCATTTGAGGAGGCCATGAGGATGGTGAGCAGTGACAGTGCATGCATCAGTGACACTGTCCCCCTTGTCCACCTGTTTGAGCACACGCTGCTTGGAATAATAGACAGGGCACTTGAGGCAGAACAGAGGCAAGAAGAGGAGGACTTCCTTAGCTCTCAAGGCCCCCTTTATCCAGACAGTGTTCCTGTGTGCCCGCCGATCACACAGGAAGAGGACAAGGAGGAGGAGGAGGATTGTGTCAGCATGGAGGTGGAACCTGGCACTCAGCATCAGCAGCAGTCTTTAAGGGATCATTTACAGTCCCAAGAAACCGGTAAAAAAAAGATGTTCACTCGGGCCTACAATACACCTCTCAGCACCAAAGGAAAAATGACTGTTCAAAAGTAAAGACAGTACCTATTAATACAAACACAGGTATCATCCAATTTGTTATCACAAAGAAGGTAAAGAGTTAAAATATTTCATTATAAAAAGCAGCCGTTTAAAATATAAGTAAATTATAATAAAAAGTAGTATATATAAAACAATCAATAATTGTACTGTGATAATACACTACAAACAGCGCTAATGTTGAGCAAAAACACACAAGCATGTGGCCAACTTCACACGAAAATCCTTTAAGAGTAGTGAAGAGTTCAGAAAGTGTTCATAGGTGATCATAAAACAGAGTCTCAGTGTGCACTTTCCACCGATCAGTTCGATTCCACCATGTGAGAACACACTCCCCTCAGGGGGTTAAACTCACCAGAGTTGAGAAATAAATAAGCCTCCAAGGGAGGAAAACTGAGCCAAGACTGCTACTAACACCACTCCGGGAGATTAACAGATAAGTCCCAAGAAACCCATGGACTTGTACGTGGCTGGGAGGAGGTGGCTGCGGATCATGTCATCCTTAATGACCCAGAGGACTCCGGACCGAATGCCTCAGCAAACCTGTGCTGCATGGCCTCCCTGATCCTGCAAAGTCTGCGGAAGGATCCTTGTATTCGTGGTATCAAGGAGAGGGATCAATACTGGCTGGCAACCCTCCTTGATCTACGTTACAAGGGTAAGGTTGCGGACCTTATCTCGTGGTCGCAGAGGGAGCAGAGAATGAAACATCTTCGGGAGGCTTTGCAGAAAGGTCTGTGCAAAGCGTTCCCAGAGACTGGGAGGTTACAAACTCCTGTTCCTGGACAACGTGTTGCTGAGGCTTCGGTCAGTCAAAGAAGGAGCGGTGGAGAAGGTGGCCATCTGACCGATGCGTTCAGACAATTTTTTAGTCCGCAGCCCCAAGGTATGATCGGTTCCAGCAACCATCGCCAGCGTCTGTTTTACATGGTGCGGGAATACCTAGGGGCAAGATCTGACTTGGACACCTTTGCCACCGAAAATCCTCTGGGTTACTGGGTCTTGAGAATGGATCACTGGCCAGAGCTTGCACAGTATGCAATTGAGCTACTGGCCTGTCCTGCATCCAGCATTCTTTCAAAACGCACATTCAGTGCTGCTGGAGGCTTTGTAACTGATCACAGGGTGCGCCTGGTCACCGACTCGGTCGATCGACTGACCTTCATAAAAATGAATCAGTCTTGGATCACCACCAGCTACCAAGCACCTGATGCTGATGTAACCGAATAATTATTTTTGAAATGTCAGATCCCTTCAAGACTGCCTATGCTGATGCTGAGTGACTATCCTGTTATGCTGAGTGACTATCCTCTTCCTCCTCAATGATCATGCTGATAGCTTGTAAGAATATTTCTGGTTCTGGGCGCCGCCACCAGTGGCTAAGGCCAAATTTTTATAATATTTTGCAAGGAGGGTTTGTTGCTGCGCTCAACTAGAGTATTTGTGAGGGGTTGCAGTGTTGTGGCACCAGTGCCTAAGGCCCAATTTTTCTGCCCCTGTTCAACAGGGACATGTAATTACAATTCTTGATCTAATATTTCACAGCAGGACCCGTTTCTGCGCCCACCAAGAGTAACTGTGAGGACTTACAGTGTTGTGGCACCACCACCACCAAAGGCCCAATTTTTCTGTCCCTGTTCAACAAGTGCATGTAATTACAATTCTTGATCTAATATTTCCCAGCAGGGCCGGTTCCAGCGCTCACCAAGAGTAACTGTGAGGACTTACAGTGTTGTGGCAACACCACCACCACTACCACCACCAAAGGCCCAATTTTTCTGCCCCTGTTCAACAGGTGCATGTAATTACAATTCTTGATCTAATATTTCACAGCAGGACCCGTTCCAGCGCCCACCAAGAGTAACTGTGAGGACTTACAGTGTTGTGGCAACACCACCACCACCACCAAAGGCCCATTTTTTTTCTGCCTCTGTTCAACAGGTGCATGTATTTACAATTCTTAATCTAATATTTCACAGCAGGGCCTGTTCCTGCGCCCACCAAGAGTAACTGTGAGGGCTTACAGTGTTGTGGCAACACCAACACCTAAGGCCCCAATTTCTGCAGAGTATATAGGGCAGGCCCCTACTTTCAAACATCCAACTTACAAAAGACTCCTACTTGCAAACGGAAGGAGACAACAGGAAGTGAGATGAAATCTATCCCTAGGAAGGGAAATTCTCTCCTGTAAGAGTTAATATGGAAAAAACGTGTCTCCTCCCCACTGATGCTTTATCACCAATCCTTGTTTCACTAAAAACCCCAAACTGTTAAAATACATTTGTCATTGGGACAGAAAGTGAGGTGAAATCTTCTGAATAGGTGCACAGGCAGCAAAACAAATGTCACAGGGGTGATAACCCTTCCCTATGTTTTTCAAAAAGCTTAAAATAGATTTTTTGGCTGGAGCTACACTTTAAAAATGTACCAGTTCAAAATTACAAACAGATTCTATTTAACAACAAACCTGCAGTCCCTGTCTTGTTTGCACCGCCTGTATACTGCTGTTCAGAGTATATAGGGCCTGGGGGCCCCACGTCTTTCCTTTTTTTTTAATTTGGGTGCGGGGTTCCCCTTAATATCCATTCAAGACCCAAAGGACCTGGTAATGGACTGGGGGGGTACCCATGCAGTTTGTCTCATTGATTTTCATCCATATTGTTGTTCATCCATATGTGTGTGTGTGTGTGAGGGGGACTTAGAGTGTACAGGTTTGTGGGGGGCTGAGAGCGTACAGGTGTGTGGGGGGCTGAGAGCGTACAGGTGTGTGGGGGGCTGAGAGCGTACAGGTGTGTGGGGGGCTGGGCTGAGAGCATACAGGTGTTGGGGCTGAGAGCATACAGGTGTGTGGGGGGCTGAGAGCATACAGGTGTTGGGGCTGAGAGCGTACAGGTGTGTGTGGGGGGCTGAGAGCATACAGGTGTTGGGTCTGAGAGCATACAGGTGTTGGGGCTGAGAGCATACAGGTGTTGGGGCTGAGAGCATACAGGTGTTGGGGCTGAGAGCGTACAGGTGTGTGGGGGGCTGAGAGCATACAGGCGTTGGGGCTGAGAGCATACAGGCGTTGGGGCTGAGAGCATACAGGTGTTGGGGCTGAGAGCGTACAGGTGTTGGGGCTGAGAGTGTACAGGTGATGGGGCTGAGAGCATACAGGTGTTAGGGCTGAGAACGTACAGGTGTTGGGGCTGAGAACGTACAGGTGTTGGGGCTGAGAATGTACAGGTGTTGGGGCTGAGAGCGTACAGGTGTGTGGGGGGCTGAGAGCGTACAGGTGTGTGGGGGGCTGAGAGCATACAGGTGTTGGGGCTGAGAGCGTACAGGTGTTGGGGCTGAGAGCGTATAGGTGTTGGGGCTGAGAGCGTACAGGTGTTGGGGCTGAGAGCGTACAGGTGTTGGGGCTGAGAGCGTACAGGTGTTGGGGCTGAGAGCATAAAGGTGTTGGGGCTGAGAGCGTACAGGTGTTGGGGCTGAGAGCGTACAGGTGCTGGGGCTGAGAGCGTACAGGTGTTGGGGCTGAGAGCGTACAGGTGTTGGGGCTGAGAGCGTACAGGTGTTGGGGCTGAGAGCGTACAGGTGAGGGGGGCTGGGAGCGTACAGGTGTTAGGGGGGCTGAGAACATACAAGTGTGTGGGGGTTGAGAGAGAACATATGTGAAGAGGGGCTGCGAGCGTACAAGTGTGACTGGGGCTTCAAGCTCACAAGTGTAAGGGGGGCTGCGAGTGTACAGCTGCTGGTTTGGGATGTCTCTTTTGGGCAAAATATAAATGTGAAAGCACTAATGACTTATAATACACTGTTCATTTTCATATATGACGTTGTAACTGTTAAAATAAAAGGTATGTGCACGGAAGGACTTGATGGGATGGCTAGTGGGCAGATTCGGTGGGATGGCCAGTGGGCAGGCCATGGGGAATGTTGGTGGTCAGGCCTTGGGGGGCCCAGGCCTAAAGCTGTCTAAGGGGCCCAACAATTTCTGATGGCTGCCCTGCCTGTGGGCTATAAAGACTTAAAAAGGAGAAGGTAAAAAGAAGGACTAATAGGGGAGAGGACCCGAAAGAGGGTGAAATAAGAGTATAGGATATAGAAAAGGGGAAAGTAACAGGGAAAGGAAAATGAAGAGAAGGGGAAGGGGAGGAAGGAGACACACTAGAGAGAGAGTAGTGTGGAATCAAACCGGGAAGGGTGGGAATACGCTACCCACAGTTGCCAGATCCAAAGAAATTTATCATGCGTGTCTGATGCCACGGCCGTCAGTTTTTCATTAACCATGATATCATTTATGCAATTTTTAACTGCCTCCAAGCTGAGAGCCGGGGTTTTCCAAGCCTTTGCTATGGTTAATTTAGTTGCAGTAAAAACATGGGATGCCAAATGGCGTTCTGGTCTTAATAATTCTATAATCGGTTTCCCCAAGATTGCTTCAAAAGGATCTCTTTTTATAATAGTATGGAAGAGGTTGCGAAGCAATGCATAGACTATGACCCATAATCTACAAACCCTGGGGCACTGCCACCAGATATGTGCCATCATACCCTCCCGAGAACACCCACGAAAGCACAAAGGGGAATATGTTGGGATGAAACTAGCTAATCTGGCCGGGGTGTAATACCATCTATAAAGTACTTTATAGGCATTTTCCAAAAAAAGTACATTTTTGGAACATTTGGACAGTGTGATAGTCATAACCTACCAATCCTCTGGGTCCAATCTCCTCCCCAGTTCCGCCTCCCACTGAAGGTGTTTTTTTTTTTGTATTTTTTCTAGTGATCTCCATAATTTTATTTTTCGTTTTGTGTGTCAAGTTACCACAACAGCATTATTATTTTGTATTTTTTTTTTTGTATAATCTTTATTTAATTTTGTAAAGAGACATATAACAGGACATCTCCAACATTTTGCATAGGGTGAAATTATTGACCCAACAGGGTCTTACCTGTGTTAACAGTATGGATGAACAAGATGGACAGAGAAACGTGTACAACAACAAAAGCAATGTTTATGGGTATTGTGTGAGAAGATCTTGAGGCCTACTCCGATTAGTAGGTTATAGAAGGTGTCTTGGAGGTGGTAATATAAAAGCAGTGAAGGTGTGAAGGGTAGGTGGGGTATATCAGCCTTCCTGTATGACAACCCTTCCCCTGGAGATGAGCCGGGGGGGGGGGGGGGGCTGTCCATAACAGTGTAGTGAAAGTATGGTCCCATGACCTGCAGCCGGGGCAGAGGAGGGTCCCCAGTAGCATGCACCAAAAAGCGACCGTATACGCACAGACAAGACGCCCAGTGCCCCCCATAAATCAGGGTCCCGTCTCGTGAGCGTAAAGGCTTTATGCAGTTATGTCCACCAGCAGTATGTCGTTTAGACATTTAACCTTCATCCATATAGTAAAAGAAGAGTATAACCTTCGAGGCGTACAGAAAAAAGAAGAAAAGGGGGGAAAAGAAAAGGGAAAAGGGGAAGGAGGGGGAGGGAGCGATCCGAGCGTACCTGCATCCTTGTAGGAAGCCTTATCCATGGCCACACCGAACACACCACCTCCGAATAGGGCCATCAGTTTAGATAAATTCTAGTAGCTGTTGTCCATCAGGGGGTTGGATCCCCTTCTTCTAAGTTTTTGACTGCCTGCAGGTTTTAAGGGATGGTTCTGCCAGCTCCAGCAAAGCTGTGTCTAGGCTAGAGGGTACATATCTAGAGTCTGTGACATATTCCGTCCAGGGTGCCCAGATACCGACAAACCAGTCCCGGGAGCCCCGGCAGGTCGCTATCCACTCCTCTGCCTCTCGGATTGCATTCACTTCGCTGGTCCACTCCTCCCTAGTAGAGACTCTAGGCTGTTTCCAATAAATTGGAAGTAAGCGTCTTGCTGCATTCAGCAGGTGGGGCAGCATGCTTTTTTTGTATTGGCTGAGTGAGGTCAGAGGGACGTGCAGGAGGAAGTGCACTGGAGAGAAGGGGATGTCTATCCCCGTTATATTTTTTATTTGGTCCTTAATGTCTTCCCAGAAGGGTATGATTAGGGGGCATTCCCACCATATGTGAATTAATGTACCTCTGTGCCCACACCCGCGCCAGCATAGTTCTGACTCAGAAGGATATATACATGTCATGTCCGCCAGTACGTGGTACCAGTGGGACATTATTTTATAGTTTGTTTCCTGGGTTTTGGAGTCTATAGAGGATGAGTGGGTAAGGCGGTATAAGTGGGTTAGTTGTGTGTCTGTGAACTCTTGCCCTAAGTCTTTTTCCCACCTCCGGATATAAGCAGGTTTAGTTAGATGGGTAGCCGAGCTTAGGAGTCAGTACAATTCTGACACCATGTGGGGGGTAGGGTCTTCATTTATGAAGAGGCTCTCAAACGGGGTGGGAGAAGAAGGGTCTCTGATTGAGCGGCCGTTTTTTTCTCGAAGAAGTGGTGTAGCTGTCTGTATCTCCAGAAATTAATTTGTGAACCCTGATGTCCAGCTTGTAGGGCATCAAAGCTCAGGAGCTTAACATCTTCCATGAGTTTGCGCAGCTGGTGTTTCCATCATCCACCCAGGACCCAAAAAAGGCCATCTGCTCACCTGGGGGGAACCACAGGAAACCACCTAATGGGGCCAGTGGGGACATAGCTATTTTTAACACCGAGTTGGTCCGGTCCCAGACCAAGAGCACCTGAGCTTTCAGAGGGGAGGTCGTCACAGATGGCCCCCAATGCTCCCGGGGCAACCATGGTGCATAGGACAAATTCCTGCCCGCCAGAGACTTCTCTAGGGGAACTCATTGTTTTGAGTGGGTATGGAAACAACAGGCAAGTATCTTTTGGAGGGCTCTGGCTCAGTAGTACCGACTTATGTCTGGGATACCCAAACCACCCTCGTGTTTCAAGCGCCTTAGTACTTTTAGAGCTATTCTGGGTTTGCATGCATTCCATATAAACCCAGACAGCATACTGGACAGGCAGTCAAAGAAAAGTCTTAGTAGAGGGATCGGTAGCATTTGTAAGTAGAAGAGTATTCGTGGTAGTATGTTCATTTTTATGATGTTTACCCGTCCCAGCCATGTGAAGGCAGTCTGTGTCCATTGTGAGAGATCTTTTTGGACCGCAGTAAGCAGTGGGCTATAGTTAGCCGTGTACAAGGTGTCGAAGCGATCTGTAAGTTGCACACCCAAGTATCTCAGGGACGACGTGGCCCAGGTGAAGGGGAAGGCAGCCTTAAGACTCAATCTTGTATTTTTTAACCTCAAGGAGGTTGTTTGGTGTTGGTGTCCCTTGTTAATTTGACATTGTGTTTTGGAAATGTATCTGCCTACTCACAAACAAACTGTCCTTTTTGAAGTAAAACACATAGGAAAGTATTCCTGAAAAAAAATAGCCATTTATTATGGGTCATAAGAAAATAAAGAGGAAGGCAACGCTGGAGAAACTGGTGAAATTGGTGAAGCCTTTGTACCCCAGGGCACACATCAAGTATTTTACAGCAAAAATTCGTAGCCTGAAGAGTCCGTATAATAGTGAGCACAATCCGGTCCATGAGTCCAAGAGATCAGGAACAGCAGCAGATGACATATATGTCCCCAGGCTGTGGTCATACAGCCAGCGTGTTTTGTCAGACCAGACTGAACCCAGGCCAACTGTTAGGTACCTGGTAGTAGAGCCTGACTTGTAGGAGAAGACCTCTCGTACAACGCTGGTTCAGGAGCCACTGGAGTGGGGACAGTGGTCTCCTGAGCACAGTGGGGTAGGAGTGCCTGTTGAGCAGAGTCTCTGATGCTGAAGTGATGAGAGATCCCACAGGGATGGCTGGACTGCAGATCAAATGGAGACTGAAGGCAGCAAGCTGGAACACTGGAGGTGCAGAGATCACTGGAGCTGAGGCTGAAGATGCAACAGCAAGAACAACAGCAGGCACAAGCAGGGTCAGACGGTCCGGGTCAGCAGGGATATGAGACAGGCAATAACAGCAGGCAGAGGCAGAGTCGGTAGGCAGGCAGAGGTCGGCAACGGTATCAGGCAGCAGCAGTAGAGTAGTCAGGCAGGCAGGGTCGGATGGGAGCGGGACGGATGGTCAGACAAGCCGGGTCAGATAGGTAACGATCAACCAGGTGCAGATTTACAGGAATCACAGAGCTGAGACGAAGCAGCAATGTGCCAGAGGCACAGGGGAACTTTTATGTGCACTTTGGCACCAAACCGGCGCTAACACGAACGCGCGCACGTGCACACGCACGCACAAGCGTCGCGTACCCGCGCGTGCCCGAGCGCCGCGCCGGCGCCTGGAAACAGGAACTTGCTGCAAGGTGCGTACCGGAGCGCGCCGGCGCATAGGCGCATGCAAACGCCCAGGTCTGGCGCCAGTAGTACCCTGACATTGCCCCCCCCCCCAAGGGGCAACCTCCGGGTGCCCAAAAGCCTCTTTTTCTCAGGGTGGGTAGATAAATAGGCGCAAACTAAACGCCTAGCATGCACATTACTATCTGGTTCCCATGAATTACTTTCTGGGCCGTAGCCCTTCCATTTGATTAGGAACTGGATCTGCCCTTGTCTTTTCCTGCAATCAAGGATAGCCTCAACCTCAAATTCCTCGCTGCCATCAATCACAACAGGTTCAGGAGGTCTAGTTCCTCTACCAGGGAAGGGATCGGGTACAGCAGGTTTAAGCAATGACACATGGAACACTGGGTGTATCTTAAGAGAGTCAGGCAAAGTCAGTTCGTAAGAAACTTCATTGATTTTCCTTTTAACCGGAAAAGGTCCCATAAATCTAGGTGCCAACTTCTTAGAAGGACATGCTAGTTTGATATTACTTGTAGAAAGCCATACCTGGTCACCAAGCTGTAACTTCAATTCCCCTCTTCTCTTCTGATCGAAGATTCTCTTGCTGTCCGCCTGAGCCTTGGATACCGCTTCCTGCAACATCTGGTTGTTGTGAATGATGAAATCTACCGTACTCTGTACTGCCGGGACTGAAGACTCTGGAAGGAAATCGGGTAAAAAGGTTAGATGAAAGCCATAATTAGCAAAAAAGGGGGATTGACCGGTGGCTGAATGTTTGGCATTGTTGTAGGCAAATTCTGCCAAGGGCAGCAGGGATACCCAATCATCCTGTGAGAAGGAAGTAAAACATATGATGTACTGCTCGAGGGTCTGATTGGTCCTCTCCGTCTGACCATTGGTCTGGGGGTGATAGGCCGAAGACAAGGCCAGTTTGATTTTTAAAGTCTCACACAGGTCTCTCCAGAAACGTGAGGTAAATTGTACCCCTCCATCAGAGGTTATGTTTACAGGGATTCCGTGAAGTCTGATGATTTCTTTGATGAAGATATGAGCCGTTTCAATAGCCGACGGAGTTCCTTTTAATGGAAGGAAATGGGCCATCTTGGTAAAACAGTCTACTACCACAAAGATAGCAGAACACCGCTCGGAACATGGAAGTTCTACAATAAAGTCCATGGAGATCATCTTCCAGGGTCTATCGGGTACCGGTAAGGGTTTTAACAGGCCCCAAGCTCGATTCCTGGATGTCTTATTCTGGGTACAGATAGGGCAGGAGCTGACATACTTCTCGCAAAAGTCCTTTAAATTGGGCCACCAGAAAGTACGCTGCACCAATTCCAGGGTCATACGAACTCCAAAATGACCTGCCAGTGGGTGATCGTGAAGGAGCGCCAAGACCTTGACCCGAACCTCCTCAGGAACAAAAATTTGTCTCCCTCTCCAGAACAATCCGTCTTTGTTACATAAGGTAATCCCTGTGGGTCTGGCTGATTCAGAGGATGCTTCCTTAATCTGAGAGAGAAGATCTGTTTGTATGAGCAGGAAATTGTTTGCAGGTAAGATGGTGTCAGGAGCAGATAAGTCCTTTGGGTTATCATGCATTCGTGATAATGCGTCTGGTTTGACATTTCTTGAGCCTGGCCGATAAGTAATGTGGAAGGAAAAGCGTGTGAAGAACAGGGCCCAGCGGGCTTGTCGAGGTTTCAGTCTTTTAGCAGATCGCAAATACTCCAGATTTTTATGGTCAGTGTAAATTAGTAATGGATGCACAGCCCCCTCCAACAGGTACCTCCACTCCTCTAATGCAGTCTTGATGGCGAGAAGCTCCCGATAACCAACATCATAGTTCCTCTCCGCAGGGGAGAGTTTTCGGGAGAAGAACTGCACAGGATGCATAGCGTCTTTACTGCCTTTTCGTTGCGAAAGTATCGCACCGACCGCTATCTCTGAAGCGTCCACTTCTAAAATGAATGGCAAGGATGGTTCAGGATGACTGAGGATAGGTGCTGAGGTGAATAGCCTCTTGAGATTCTCGAAAGCATCTTGGGCTAGGTGATTCCAGGAAAAACGGGTATTCTGTTTGGTCAACTGCGTGATAGGTGCGATTATTGCAGAAAAACCCCTGATAAACTTCCTGTAAAAGTTTGCGAACCCGATAAATCGTTGAACCCCCTTTTTGTCCAGGGGTACCAGTCAGTCCAGAACACCGGAAACCTTCTGCGGGTCCATCCTGATGCCAGTTGAGGAGATTATCAAGCCCAAGAATTGAATGCTCTGTTGTTCAAACTCGCATTTCTCCGCTTTTGCATAAAGTCTGTGTAAGCGGAGACGACCTGGCAAACATGTTCTCGATGAAGATCCAGGGATTCTGAAAAGATGAAGATATCGTCCAGATATGCGATCACAAACACATCTAGGAAGTCTCTAAGAACATCATTAATTAGGTATTATGGTTTTGGTTCCGAATATGGGAAAAACACCCTAAATGATAGGCACCACATCCCTGAACAAAATTATAAATACAGAGAAGACTAAAGGGATTTTGACGGTGCAAGCAAACTATACATAGAGAAAAAAAGTTTTTTCTAAAAAAAGACAATTTATTATTTCAACCATTAAAAAAGAACATACAAATTGTACATAGTATCAGAAATTACAATTCTAAAAACATGGTGGTCGGATGGGATAGGAGTGTGTATTATGATTTAGCAGATGATACTTATTGCATACTAGCCCGACATGTTTCGCATTGTCGCTTTTTCAAGGGATATGCAAACTGGTGGTGATATCATCCGACACTCTTATTGATTCTAAAAAATAAAAAATTACATAAATAACATTGAATTTTATATTGAAACAAAAGATAACACAAAAACTGCGCATTGTCGTCACTGAAACAGCATTAGTTGTAATGCTTACCCCCATATTGACCCAACAAAAAACCTTGTCAGACCCAGCGCGCAAAAACCCAAACCGGGGCAGCAATGAGGCCAGAAATTGCAACCACAGGGAACAGAAGGATGGAGCTGTATATAAATTATAAAATGCCATATGTCAAAAAAGAGGATAATGTAGTGGTGTTAAAAAAGTTTATAACTAGTTGTAAGGATATCAGTGAAAAAGTATTCAATGACATCACAAAATCTTGTTGGTAATCGCAGAGGATGTGTAAATGGGGTTGATTGGGTTTGAGAGGAAATTTAACACTTATGCCCCGTACACACGGTCGGATTTTCCGATGAAAAATGTCCGATCGGAGCGTGTTGTCGGAAATTCCGACCGTGTGTGGGCTCCATCGGACATTTTCCATCGGATTTTCCGACACACAAAGTTTGAGAGCAGGATATAAAATTTTCCGACAACAAAATCCGTTGTCGGAAATTCCGATCGTGTGTACACAAATCCGACGGACAAAGTGCCACGCATGCTCAGAATAAATAAAGAGATGAAAGCTATTGGCCACTGCCCCGTTTATAGTCCCGACGTACGTGTTTTACGTCACCGCGTTTAGAACGATCGGATTTTCCGACAACTTTGTGTGACCGTGTGTATGCAAGACAAGTTTGAGCCAACATCCGTCGGAAAAAATCCTAGGATTTTGTTGTCGGAATGTCCGAACAAAGTCCGATCGTGTGTACGGGGCATTACTCTGTTGATTGATCAGAGCAATACCCAGAGAGTGGAAGTAGTCATCAATATCGATTGAATTGTAGTTATAGGAAATACTTCAATATTGCTGGTAAATGAGGCTAGGAAATTGAGTAAGAAGGAGAGATTTTACCACAGATGAAGAGATTAATTGGTTAATTACAGGGCTAAGTATTATAAACGAAGTTGAAATTTCTACATGGGGTGATAATGAGGGTTTAAAATTAACTCATCTAGTAAAATTAAACTCCAATAGAGATGGACACATTGTCTCAAAATTTGCATATTAAAACAGCAGTTTAAACACTTTTGAACTGGAATCTATGGGATCTAAAGATGGTAGATAGAGAGTAAGCAAAATATGTGGATGTAGAGCAGTGTGTGGTGTACTCACCAGTCACTAACACTGCTGGGAGATGAGCTCCATCCTCCGGCGCTGACAGACAAGGCTGTCAGATAAGCCGACTTAAATGCTGTTCCCCATCGAGCTGGCGTGTGACGTAGCCAGCTCGATGCGGATGTGTAGGCACCAGTGCGCATGCCCGGGGGGCCGGAATTCCCGTCCAACTACAAACCCCATAAGGCACTGCGGCCGCAGACAGAGCTGACATGCGCAGAAGCTGAGCACGACGGCTCCGGCCGCCGACGCACTGTGTCAAGGGCTGATGGGACAGGGAGAGGGACACCGGAGTGAACCTAAGCTGGAACCGATCCACCGGGGGAACGCGGCGCAGTGTGGGCACATCTCAAGGATGTGCCCCGGGCGTCTGTGTGGATGCGGCAGGCCCCCCTGGTCCCAGTGAGGGTGGAGGGCTGGGAGCGATCTGGTAAAGAGGGGTCAGAGAGGCAACCGATCGGATAGGAAAGGACCACAGACCTTCCAATCTGATCAGTGAATCAGAGGGACAAGGCGCGTAACGAAAAAAAGAAAACACAATCAAATTAAATCAAAATTGCATACAAATTACCAATATTCCATTTTGTTACACATTGGTTAAGCATTTGAGTCAAAAGTGACATATGTTCTGAGTACATACAGTCTGTAATGAAAATAATTGGTCATGTATATAAACTCAAAAAAGGGGGCAAGGTAAGAAGGGGGTAATAGCAGGAAAGGTAAGGTGTCAGATGGAAAATGACACAGAGAAGTGTTGCATCGGTAGCTATACAAATTTACACGAAAGGCTTGTAGCTCAGGCTCTCATTCAAACCCGGGAAGTGAGTAGCCCTAAGAATGTAGATCCAGCGGGCTTCAAGTTGGAGCAGTGTACGGTCGACACTGCCCTCTCTTTTGTCCAGCGGGATGTGTTCCAAAGCCCGGAATTTAATGGAGTTAGGATTAAAGTTATGACATAAACCCACATGCCTAGCAATAGCCATGTTCATTTGTTTTTTGAGGATGGGTTTTATATGGTCCCTGATCCGTTTGAAAAACGGTCGTTTAGTCTTGCCGACATAGAAGCCGCCACAGACACATTGAGCCAAGTAGATTATGCCCGGAGTTTGGCAGGTCGCATTGAATTTGATGGAGTGCCACTTCCCATTGGGAAGTAGAAAACGAGATGTGTTTTCTACATAGTGGCAAATATCACATCTGCCACACGGAGAAATACCTGTATTAGTTGGCTTCTTATTGAAAGAAGCTTCATGGAAGTGACTGTGGACTAGGCGGTCCCTCAATGAGGGAACTCGTCTAAACGTTATCTCTGGGAATTAATTTATGTATTTACTGGCTACTGGGTCGGCTGATAGAAGGGGCCAGAATTTAGTTAGGATTCTTCTAATCTCACTATGTTGATTGGAATAGCGAGTGATTAGTCTGACTGTATCAATTTTTTTTAAAGGTTTATTTGAAAATATTAGAGAGTCTCTGTTTTGGGTCTTAACTCGATTGTATGCCCTTTTGAGGCATGAATGGCTGTATCCTCGGGAGAGCAGTCTATTATATAGATCCTTTGCAGCTACCTGGAAGTCTGAGTCCTTACTGCAGTTGCGTTTAAGTCGCAGGTACTGACTGTAAGGGATACTCCTCAACAAAGAGTCTGGGTGTGAGCTGTCCGCGTGGAGGATAGTATTACCCGCGGAGGGTTTTCTGTACAGTGATGAATCCAATTTTCCATTGGCATCAATGGAAATCGTTAGGTCAAGAAAGTTAATCGCAGTTGTGCTGTATTCCATAGTAAATCTGAGATTGAAGTCATTGTTGGAAATCAAGCCCTAAGAATGTAGATCCAGCGGGCTTCAAGTTGGAGCAGTGTACGGTCGACACTGCCCCCTCTTTCGTCCAGCGGGATGTGTTCCAAAGCCCGGAATTTAATGGTGTTAGGATTAAAGTTATGACATAAACCCACATGCCTAGCAATAGCCGTGTTCATTTGTTTTTTGAGGATGGGTTTTATATGGTCCCTGATCCGTTTGAAAAACGGTCGTTTAGTCTTGCCGACATAGAAGCCGCCACAGACACATTTTTCCGACGGATGTTGGCTCAAACTTGTCTTGCATACACACGGTCACACAAAGTTGTCGGAAAATCCGATCGTTCTAAATGCGGTGACGTAAAACACGTACGTCGGGACTATAAACGGGGCAGTGGCCAATAGCTTTCATCTCTTTATTTATTCTGAGCATGCGTGGCACTTTGTCCGTCGGATTTGTGTACACACGATCGGAATTTCCGACAACGGATTTTGTTGTCGGAAAATTTTATATCCTGCTCTCAAACTTTGTGTGTCGGAAAATCCGATGGAAAATGTCCGATGGAGCCCACACACGGTCGGAATTTCCGACAACACGCTCCGATCAGACATTTTCCATCGGAAAATCCGACCGTGTGTACGGGGCATAAGTGTTAAATTTCCTCTCTAACCCAATCAACCCCATTTACACATCCTCTGCGATTACCAACAAGATTTTGTGATGTCATTGAATACTTTTTCACTGATATCCTTACAACTAGTTATATACTTTTTTAACACCACTACATTATCCTCTTTTTTGACATATGGCATTTTATAATTTATATACAGCTCCATCCTTCTGTTCCCTGTGGTTGCAATTTCTGGCCTCATTGCTGCCCCGGTTTGGGTTTTTGCGCGCTGGGTCTGACGAGGTTTTTTGTTGGGTCAATATGGGGGTAAGCATTACAACTAATGCTGTTTCAGTGACTACAATGCGCAGTTTTTGTGTTATCTTTTGTTTCAATATAAAATTCAATGTTATTTATGTAATTTTTTATTTTTTAGAATCAATAAGAGTGTCGGATGATATTACCACCAGTTTGCATATCCCTTGAAAAAGCGACAATGCGAAACATGTCGGGCTAGTATGCAATAAGTATCATCTGCTAAACCATAATACACACTCCTATCCCATCCGACCACCATGTTTTTAGAATTGTAATTTCTGATACTATGTACAATTTGTATGTTCTTTTTTAATGGTTGAAATAATAAATTGTCTTTTTTTGAAAAAAACTTTTTTTCTCTATGTATAGTTTGCTTGCACCGTCAAAATCCCTTAGTCTTCTCTGTATTTATCATTAATTAGGTGTTGGAAGGTCGCAGGGGCATTGCAGAGTCCAAAAGGCATGACTAAATATTCATAATGCCCGAATCGGGTCCGAAAAGCTGTTTTCCACTCATGCCCAGCCCGAATGCGGATCAGATTATAGGCCCCTCTTAGATCAAGCTTAGTAAAAATGACGGCAGTCCTTAATTTCTGGAATAGTTCGGGTATCAAGGGTAGGGGATACCGATTTTTGACCGTGATTTTATTTAGTCTATACATGGGCGGAGAGAAATCCCGCACCTGCTGGGGAGGTAGAGTGGCGAATGAATCCTTTGGCCAGGTTTTCATCTATATATGTTTTTAAAACTTCTTGTTCCTTCTCAGATAGGGGAAAGATGCGTCTGAAGGGAATTTCGGATCCTGGCAATAACTCGATGGGGCAATCGTAGGGACGATGAGGTGGAAGAGAATCTGCCCCCTTTTTACTAAAAACATCAATGTAATCATGATATTGTTTAGGAATGACCTGCCAATTTTTCTGGTCGGAGTCCAGACAAAGCAGAGTGGCTGAGGAATCTGAATCTTTCGTCAAACAGTGTTCTTGGCAGTAAGATGACAGGAATTTTACTTCTCCGGAAGCCCAATGGATGTGCGGATTGTGGGCCTGCAGCCAGGGAATGCCCAGGATAATGGGAAACATAGGAGAGGTGATGGCATCAAGGATCAGCAGTTCCTTGTGTTGAGAGTAAATCGTAGTGGATAATGGCAATGTCTCCTGCGTCACTTGTCCGGATCTGATACGGGAGCCATCGGCTAGGAAGACAGAGAGTCCATGGGCTTTAGTCCGTAAAGGGATGTTGTGTTGGTTGGCAAAAGTTAAGTCAATAAAGCAGCTGCATGCCCCAGAGTCAATAATGGCGTTGACTGGGAGTATCTTTTCTTGGAGCTGTAACGAGAGAGGAATGGCAAGGTGGGTAGAATTCATAGATAAAGCAGAGAGACTGGTATGTACAGGAGATGGACACTTACTTATTTTAACTGGGCAGTTCTGGACATAGTGCCCTGTTCCTCCACAGTAAAGACACAGGTTAAGTTGCCGACGTCGGGCACGTTCTTCGGAAGACAGGGCAGGTCGCATCAGACCTAACTGCATTGGTTCAGAGGCGTCAGGTGTGACATTGGCAGGATTCAGACTGGGTGAGGGTAGGTAGCGTGCTGCAGGAACCGGAGCTCGTGCTGTCATCCAGGTCGGGCGGTTCTGTTGAACTGATTGTTCAGATCGACGTTCTCGGAGGCAACGATCGATCTGAATGGTTAAAGAGATCAAGGCCTCAAGGGTACTTGGAATACCCACTCGAGCAAGTTCATCTTTTAAACCTTCGGACAGGCCAATGCAGAACTGATGACGCAGAGCCGCTTCATTCCACTGTGTGTCCGCGCTCCAATGCCTGAAGTCAGTAACATAGTCCTCAGCAGGTCTGCGGCCTTGTTGGAGCGCGAACAGAGCTGATTCGGCTGTGGCAGTCTGTTGAGAATCCTCATATAATTGTGCCATGGCTTCAAAGAAAGCAGTAAAGGATTGGGTTAAAGCAGAGTCCCCTTCAAGTAAACGGTGGGCCCAGGTCTATGGTTCCCCTTGTAGGAGGGAAATTACAAATCCCACCTTGGTGACTTCCAGTGAAAAGGTTCGGGGCTGTAGGGCAAAGAAGAGCTGGCAAGCATTGCAGAAGGCCCGAAACTTAGCCCGGTCTCCGGAGAATCTTTCGGGAATAGAGACCCGTGGTTCAGGCGGAAGCATCACAACTGAAGGAGCTGGAACAGTCTGTGTTGGAGCTGCAGCTGAAGAGGAGGCTGAAGGGTTAGACCCTGCAAGATTCTGAACTTGTCCTTCCAGTCTGTTATAGTTATCCTGAAGGGATTGCACTGCTTGAGTGAGGGCCGCCAGGTGCGTGCATATCTCCTTCATTGGAGAGGTATCCCCTGCAGGCTCAGTCATGGCTGCTTCGTACTGTTAGGTACCTGGTAGTAGAGCCTGACTTGTAGGAGAAGACCTCTCATGCAACGCTGGTTCAGGAGCCACTGGAGTGGGGACAGTGGTCTCCTGAGCACAGTGTGGTAGGAGTGCCTGTTGAGCAGAGTCTCTGATGCTGAAGTGATGAGAGATCCCACAGGGATGGCTGGACTGCAGATCAGGTGGAGACTGGAGGCAGCAAGCTGGAACACTGGAGGTGCAGAGATCACTGGAGCTGAAGGTGCAACAGCAAGAACAACAGCAGGCACAAGCAGGGTCAGACGGTCCGGGTCAGCAGGGATATGAGACAGGCAATAACAGCAGGCAGAGGCAGAGTCGGTAGGCAGGCAGAGGTCGGCAATGGTATCAGGCAGCAGCAGTAGAGTAGTCAGGCAGGCCGGGTCGGATGGGAGCAGGACGGATGGTCAGACAAGCCGGGTCAGATAGGTAACGATCAATCAGGTGCAGATTTACAGGAATCACAGAGCTGAGACAAAGCAGCAATGTGCCAGAAGC
This sequence comes from Lithobates clamitans, assembly GCA_037952925.1. Taxonomy (NCBI): domain Eukaryota; kingdom Metazoa; phylum Chordata; class Amphibia; order Anura; family Ranidae; genus Lithobates; species Lithobates clamitans. The sequence goes on from JBBGZY010000250.1 coordinate 3,212,195, forward strand.
ACAGGGGAACTTTTATGTGCACTTTGGCGCCAAACCGGCGCTAACGCGTACGCGCGTACGCCCGTCCACGTGCACGTGCACGTGCACACGCGCACACAAGCGCGCACAAGCGCGGCGTACCCGCGCCCGAGTGCCGCGCCGACGCCTGGAAACAACAGGAACTTGCTGCAAGGTTCGTACCGGAGCGAGCCGGCGCATAGGCGCATGCAAAGGCCCAGGTCTGGCGCCAGTGGTACCCTGACACCATCACACTCCTGTCTTCCTTCCACGCTTCATTCCAGGCTTGCTTCCAAGCTGTGGCTGTGGTGTTGGAGTTGTGGCAGGAGGTGGAGGAGGAGGAGGAGTAGTATGGTCCAACTTACACCGGTGGGTTTTGGGTGTGAGTTGGCACCTCAACCCCTTATTTAGTGTGAGATAAATAATTTACTTTGGCCCTTCTCCAATTGCTGCATTTTGCATGCAGCCATGCAGGCAAAGGCCTCTTGAAGATTGGGGGTGGTTCTGAGGGCCGCATTAGCCTCCCTAATCTGCCCAAGGGCTGTCTCCTCCACTTTAATCCCCTTTCTGGCCCTTTTGGTTGGAAGGCAGATGGGAGACACCTGGGATTGTGTCAGGCTACTGGGCCCGGCCACCTCCTGGCTGCCACTTACCCCCGCCACCTCCTGGCTGACACTTCCACCGCCACCTCCTGGCTGCCACATTCCACAGCCACCTCATGGCTGCCACATTCCACGCCCTCCTCCTGGCTAAGGCTTTCCTGTGTATGAAAAAGGGACATAGTTTTATTTTTTTGGTCATCAATGACATACAATTTTCAGCTCATGACTGTTGCAACTTGAATGTTAACAAATAGAAAAGACTATCATTCTGACCCCAGCATTTTTCATTCTTGTCCCAATCATTTCTGGCCACTACTGTCTATTGATATGTAAAACAATTTATTAAATCCGCAATTAGTGATCAATAATAACATCTAGTTAACATCATTAATTTTATGACAAGAAATATGTAGAACAATGCTATACCTGGCTCAAGCTGGGCTCCTCCACTTCTTCCTGGCTGGAAGGCCCAGGTAGGATGTTGGAAGCCTCAGCTGGCGTGGAAGGAAGAGTGGAAGGAAGGATTGAGAGTGATTGCCTGACTTCAGTCTGGTCTGACAGAAATCGCAGTCTGTCATAGTACCACAGCCTGGGTACATAATGTCAGCTGCTGCTGCTCCTGATCTCATGGAATCCTGGACCGTATTGCGTTCCCTATTATAAGTGCTCAGGCCACCAATTTTGGCCTTCAAATAGGTGATGGTTGCCGTGGGGACCTGCGGCTTCACCAACTCCAGCAGTTTCTCCAGCGCTGCCTGCCTCTTTTGTTTATGATTATAATGCGGATGTTTCACCTGCCACAAACAGGGAAGCTTGTCTTGTCTATGAATAGGGGGAAAAAGTTATGATCATTGAAGCCATCCATTTTCTCTGCAAGACACAACACAAGGCAAACCCTATTGTCAGGCTCAACTTTCATAATCTTGCACCAAGTTAAAATTGTACCTTTGTTAGAACGATCTGCGCTTCTGCTATTCCTTCCTCCGCTCACAGATCGTATGTACGACGCACGCGTGTTACGCTTTATATACACTGCACATGCGTGTAACTCCGCCCACCCCTGACGTTCTTTCTAGTCAATTCCCCACCCCTTTTCTTTCGGCTCAGTGAGAGAGCACATGGCGGAGAAAGAACAAGTGCATGCAGACAGCAGCAACGACGAAAGCCCGGAGCCACAAACATCCCGATCCCGGAGGAGATTTAGGGCCTCAAATATGTCCTTTGTAGAGATGGTGGAGATGGTGGACATCTTGAAGAGGGCTGACTATGATGGGAAGTATGGACCTTACCCAAACCCAAATGTGAGAAAGGCCAAGATCATGACTAAAGTTGTGAGAAGTCTGCACAGAAATTTTGGGGTATGAAGATCCAAGGAGCAATTGGTGAAATGCTGGTCAGACCTGAAATTGAGGGAGCAGGATCAGTACAGAAAGATCGGGAAACTGCTTCTAAAAACTAAGTATTTGTCCTGTGTTCCTATTATTATTATTATTATTATTACTTGCATGCTGCTCCATGTGCTTTTCTTTACTGTTGTACAGTTTAAAATCACAACTTTCGGGTTCGTGGGCAAAGTAATCGTTCGTAGTAAACATAGTTCGTTCGCTCACTAATACAATGTTTTTGGCAGATGCCGGTTAACTACATTTGTTCTGGCTTATTTGTATTAATAGAAGTTTATGACATTGTTGTCTAGATGGGTTTGTACTAGAATGAAATGTAAACTTGATTCAGTGTAAGTAGAGGACACTCAGCAGCTGTTTACACATTTGGACACAGGAGCACTAGTGTGGGACACCAGACCAAACTTTTAGGGTGTCCCACACAGGTGCTCCAGTGGATACTAGGGGTGTTTGTACAAAACAGGTAAGTATTTCAGCTTTAAAAATTGTAAAAAAAATATGTCTTCAGCTTGGAACTGTGCCAAAACAGACAATTGTATGACACTTCCAAGCAATGTTTCAGATTCCTATTTCTTCCCTCAAATATCTGTGTGCTAAGTATACCTTTTTTTATTCACATAGGGGAGAAAAGACCCGGGACATCAGAGGACACCAGGGACCCCCCACCTCCTAAAGAAAAGGAGATCGCCACACCACAATCGATATGGAGGAAGGAGAGGTTTATGAAGTGGGCGAAATAGTGACCACAACAGGTGAGTGTCTGAGACCACAGCTTCAGGTAAGAGATGTACGCCTGCATATTTATAATACATGGTGTGTTTTTAAATTTTAGGTGATGTGGATGTTGTGGAAGAAGAAACTCACTTCACAAGTGCAAGTGCACACATCCTAATTGGGGAGATCATGGTGTGCAATCGTGATTTACAGAAGATCAAGTAAGACATCAATGATGTGGAAAAAAGACTCAAAAACATCACTGATGTTTTAGGCAGAATCTAAAACACACACAAATTCTTCAAGTTTTTTTATGTTTTAAAGATTTTTCTAACTTTTTTGAAGTATATTGAAAGCCAAATTTTGAAGATGCACAGTGTGTCAACATGTGCTATCTGCCATCACGAGATATCAATGTACGCGTTTTGTGGGTGCAACCCCTTCCTCGCAACTCAAGTAGCTGAGAGAAAGGGGTTGCACCCCCGAAAACACATCCATTAATCCCTCATGATAGGAGTTAGCACATGTTGACATTAGGCATGGAATCAGAAGGGAAATATCCATTTTGACTCTCAAATTGTATGCATCGTCACAATTTGGCTTTCACAGGGGTGACATCACCTCATCTGATGAAGGCAAGATCAACACAGTTTGGACATACTAATGTCTGATATTGCCTTCAATTTCACAAAGTTGTACTGTAAGTTCCTGAGTTGTGTATTGTTTTATGCTTTTAAACATGCCTGTTTACCACAAAAAAGGCTATTTTGTACTTTCAAATGCATAAATGTTATTTTTAAAATATGTTGGTTTGTTCAAAAACCCTTTTCTTACCGCACATGTGATTGTGCACAGAGTAAAAATTTAGAAAATCAACAATGTGTGGCTTCTTCTTTCAATGCTCAATAGCAATTTTGGTACTAAGTTGGTGTTTACAGTGACAATGGGTGTTATTTACTAAAGGCAAATCCACTTTGCACTACAAGTGCACTTTCATTGCAGTTTCAGGTGCACTTTTGCAGTGCACTTGGAGTGCAAAGTAAATTTCCCACTCCCACAGTGCTTTATAATTTGTCACAATCACGCCATTTTCGTGACTCCAAAAAATGAATTCATGGTGCTGAAAATTATGAATATTTTTATCAGTAATGCATTGCATACATTAACAACAAAAACAAGGTAAATGTGTAGCAGACCCACAACATAATAATAGTTCACTGAAGAAGAGATTGTCACCTCATGTATCAAATAAATTACGTTTGCACTGTTGAAGAAAATGGCCAAAAAAAAAAACATTGGAGAAACTAGGAGACAGCTAAAAGAAACATAAGCAGTAAACCAAAGGAAATATTATTTCAGTTTTTCCAAAAACAATTTGTTTTTAAAATGTTTACATATTCTGTGGCATATCAATGGCCCCCCTACCCACAAAGTACTCTAGATACCTTTGGCAAACTTTGCGGGTGCTTTGGGGGGGCAAGCCAGGACGGCCAGCTTCAAGAGCCGTCAGGGTTGTTGGATCCGGTAATAAGCCGGCTCAGTCCCAACTGAGGCCAAATAGTTTGCTGCATTTTTGTGCAAATAGTTGTGTAAAATGCAGCAGGCAAGAATTATGTGATTGAGTTTATATTCCGCCATATTAATAGCAGTGAGGAATAGGTGGAACGGGCTGGCCATTCTTCCAAAGGCATTTTCAACCACTCTTCTGGCTCTGGCCAGCCGGTAATTAAAAACCCTCTGGTCCGGGGTGAGGGTCCTCATTGGGAATGGCCGTAGAAAATGGTCCCCCAGCGCAAAAGCTTCATCCAAGATGAAGACAAATGGGAATCCTTCCACATTGTCTTCCGGAGGTGGCAAGCCCAAGCTGCCATTTGGAGATGCCTCTAAAACTCTGTGTGGGCGATGACTCCACCATCCGACATCCAGCCATTTTTCCCCATGTCCACATACAGGAACTCGTAAGTCGCCGACACCACCGCCAACAACACAATACTATTAAACCCCTTGTAATTATAATAGTATGACCCGAGTTGGGGGGTGGCACGATGTGGACGTGTTTCCCATCTATTGCCCCTCTGCAGTTGGGAAAGTCCCACCGCTGGGCAATTTGGAAAGCCACCGTCTGCCATTCCTGTGGCGTTGAAGGAAACTGTGGAGTCAAACAAGAATAAAAAAAGTAGTACTTTTGCACATAACATTGCAAGCAGATTAGACGCAAACATTCTTGTCCAACATCAGTATTAAACAACGAAAGGGTGACCAACTCGTTTAGGGAAGGGGGCCGTGCCACGTCCAATAATACACGAATACAGAAAAAAGGGGTTCCCCTAGGTGGACTTTACCGGCACTTGCATAAACAAAGAGAGGTTTGAGGGTTTTGAGGGCTTGAGAAGAGTTGCTTTGCTTTTTTATGCTTTTTTGTTTTTGTCATTATTGCTTATTACTTGATGTTTATCATGTTTACTGTGTAGCACTACCATGTTACTCTAGATATCTATTTCTGTTTTTAATATTTGTATTTTCCCATATGAATAAAACTTATATGTTTTTACTATGTACAACAGTCTCTACTTCTACAACCTCTCTTTGTTTATGCAAGTGCCGGTGAAGTCCACCTAGGGGAACCCCTTTTTTCTGCCAACATCAGTATTAACATTTATTTTAAGGAGTATTTAAAGACAAGAATATAAGGGGGCGTGTCCTGATGTGAGCACAGGAAGACGTGTATCTGGGGAGCTCCGGGCATCCTGATCTGAATCCTTCGCCATCCGTGCATCTGACTTGTCAAATCAGGCTGACACCCTGCCAGCCCATTCCTCGGTGTCCCCTTCCTTGTCCTGGGGCAAAATTGCGGAGTCTATCCCCCCCGGGGCCGTCTATTCACCATAGACTCCAGGCACCTGCAGCCGCCGCCATCTTGCAGGCCTGTGCCACTCTGAGGAGATCTGATCCCGGCCGGACTGGAGGTAAGGGACTGTCCTTCATCCATCCATCCACATCTGCCTGCCCATCTACCTGCCTAGTGCGGTCCGGAGGCCCGTTTGGCTGCTGGGGAAGTCCGTGGCGGCCTAGTACAGCCGGAAAAGCACCTGTGTTTCCTGAGCAGCTATCCCGCCGGGGATCTATCCATCCACATCTGCCTGCCCATCCACCTGCCTAGTGCGGTCTGGAGGCCCGTTTGGCTGCTGGGGACGTCCGTGGCGGCCGCGGCCTAGTACAGCCTATAAAGCACCGGTGTTTCCTGAGCCGATATCCCGCCGGTAGGCGCCCCAGCCGGCCTGCCTGAACTCAGGCGCGTGGATCATCTGTCACCTTCTGCCCTGTCATCCATCCACACTCCTGCCATCCACCCACCCCCCTGCCAAGGCCTAATGTGCTGCCCAGCAGAGACTGCTTACCTGAGCTGGCTGAAAATCATCTGCCTCCTTCTGCCTCTCTCACTGCCCTGGACCCTCTCCACCCTAGTGCCCCCAGCATCACATCCTCACCACCTGGTCTCTGCCTTTGTGTCTGCGGTGAAGTTGGGAGCTGCTGGCGAACACTGAAGACCGGCCCAGCGTGTTCTCTCCTGGGGCTCAGCGCCTGCTGCCAGATTGATCGCCCTCTAATTGCCTCCTGCACGCTCACCTGGGCACGGATAAATATCCCATATAGAGGGCTCTCGGGATGAACTATCCGATGTCCTCCTCCTCCAAAAAAGGGAGGGGGTCCTCCAAAACCACAAAGACCGACGCACCGCCCAGGCTACCGCTGTCATCTTCCCCACAGACCGACCCAATACTAGTGGGGCGGCTTCGGGCCTTGCTGGCCGACCTGGAAATGGACCCTGGCCCGGCTCCAATGGCAGAGGGATCAGCTCCACCGCCTCAAGACGGTACGGCCACGATCCTTGCTGCGATCGAGCGAAGTAGGACCTCGCTGCTGGTACGCATTGACCACCTCACTGAGGAGTGTAATCCTTTACGGAATGACCTCGATAAAATAAGGGGGAGAATGACCGAAACCGAGTCCAGAGTATCAGCCACCGAAGATCTTACGGCCACCCATGCCACCTCTATTGCCGAATTGCAGCGCACAGTACAGTCCCTTGTTGCAAAATCGGACGACGCCGAAAACAGGCTGAGGCGCAATAATGTTAGAGTCCTGGGTCTGCCTGAGGGAGAAGAAGGGGACCACCCAGCTGTATTCGCAGAGGAGTTCTTTAAAAACCTATTGGGCTTCACGGACGTTCCCCCTACATACGTTGTTGAAAGGGCCCACCGGGTGCCCACGGGCCGTTGCATCCCAGGAAGTCCTCCCAGGCCTTTTTTGGTCCGCTTCCTTAACTATCGGGACAGGATTCTCTCGGAAGCCCGCAAACACCCCACGCTCAAACATTGCAACTCCTCTATTTCCTTGACTTCTCGGCCGATCTGCAGAGGAAGAGGAAAACCTTCAATGATGTATGCAGACGACTCAGAGACAAGAACATTAAATATGGCATGCTCTACCCAAGCCGCTTACAAGTCCAACATGATGGAGCGACCCGCTTCTTTGACAACCCAGCGGATGCTGACGACTGGCTGACCAACTTGCGTTAAAAGTTTCTTCTCATTAAGTTATCTAATGCACGGATCTTCCACATCCTGGTTTTGATCTATCCTACTAAACTGTCTGTAAACACCGGAGTTACCTCAAGTGTACCTCTACACGTGACCCCCCCTTCCAGTTTTTTGTTTTTTGTTTGTTTTGTTCTTATCTCTCAGAGCGGAGGGCCGGATTTTTATCTACCTATCTGGAGAACTCCACTACCCGGTGGTACTATACAACTGCTCCAGATCACCTGGTCCTCCTGGCTGTGTCGGGATACATATCCCCTAACCTTCACCTACTGTTAGAGGTTGAACACTAGCTGGGGCGATCCCAGGAATTTTGAGCCTCCAGTAAGAGACATTTACTATTCAAGTCGAGCTTAAATTCAGATCAGTGCTAATGAAGACTGCATTACCAGGTTCACAGGCATTGTGTTTTGTTTTTTTTGTTTTTTGGGTATAGGCCGCTTCCTGACCTCCCCCATGTTGTTTCGGGGGATGTTGGGAAATGGTAGGATAAGCACCTGGTGCTTGGGAAGTTTTAAATTGGTTTCTATGTTTTCTATGTTATGTGTGGTTGGCTCTGGCTCTAAATACACTCATCAGGTGGGTTTCAGTTGGGACGCATTCACCCAGAAAGTAGCAATTCTCCCCTGGTATCATGGAGTCACGTGATCAGGGAACAATGTCGCTGATATCCTGGAATGTCAGAGGCCTCAACTCCAAATTTAAAAGGGCACTGATGTTCCAGTATGTCAAGACGCACAACCCACAGGTGCTGATCCTACAGGAGACCCACTTGACGGGTGGCAACCTGATGGCCTTGAAAAAGCCCTGGGTGCAGAAAACTTTCCATGCCACGTATTCCTCATATGCCAGGGGGGTCTCTATACTGATAAATAAATCCTACCCGTGTAATGTTGAGGCGGTTCATACAGACCCCAATGGCAAATTTGTAATTTTGGTATTGATGGCCTGGCAACAAAGGTATATCATAGTAAGAGTTTATATCCCACCACCTTTCAAACCGGAAGTGCTATACACTATTTTGGAGAGGATTACCCCGTACTGTCCAGCTAAATTGTTAATCCTAGGGGACTTCAATAATACCCTCTCCCCTGATCTGGATAGGCCCACACCTTCGCAGTCCTCTACTGGGGACCTGCTGGGGTGGACACTTTCAGCAGGGGTTACTGAGGTGTGGAGGTGTTTACACCCCCAGACTAAAGCTTATTCGTGTTTTTCTACCTCATATAAAACCTCCTCTAGAATTGATTATGCGTTTGCAAATCAACTTATGCTAAATGATATAGTGGAGGCAACATACCTACCTAGCAGGCTATCTGACCATTCCCTCTCAAGATCACTATGCGGACCAGAGACAAATGCAGTGGCTACATGTGGCTCCTTGGGGCCCACTTGTTCTCCCATGACGAGATTTCAGGGCAGACTCCACAAACATTGCGCGAATTCTGGGAACATAACGCGGGGTCATCCTCTCCACCCATAGTTTGGGGCGCCTTCAAGGTGTTCACTAGAGGACACTATATGTCAGCAATTAAGGCAAGTAAAGTAAATCAACAAGGAGGCACAAGGCAGTTGGAGGGGGGGATTGAAGTGGCGTCAGCCACTTACGGGTCTGACCCCTCGGTTTCCAATTTTGAACTGCTGCAGTCCACAAAGAGAGATCTCCACCTCCATCTCACTAAGTTACGCACTAAGAGTTATTCCACACCAAACAAAGATTCTTTGAGCAGGGGGATAGAAATGGCAGACTACGGGCAATGATGTCCCATCATGACACCCCCATAACTCTGATCCCCGAACTGATCTCTCCCACGGGTGAATCTATTACGTCCCAAGAAGATATCCTAAAGGAGTTTCAGGCCTTTTATCAGGCACTATACAGTACCACACTCCCTCAGGATGTGACCCCTGTCGAGATGGAGCCTCTCCTGGACCCCCTGGCTCTGGGGTGGCTCTCGGATGAGGAGAGGTCCTATCTGGTTAGGCCTATCACTGCAGAGGAGGTACATGCTATCATTAACACACTGGCAGTTGGGAAGGCACCGGGTCCTGATGGTCTACCCGTCGAATTTTATCGGTCTCATGCAGATCTACTGGCCCCCCCTGTTGGCGGACCTGTATACCCGATGTCTGGAGGAGGGAGCGCTCCCACCCTCTTTGGCAGATGCACACATTATTCTAATCCTTAAGCCCAATAAAGATCCCAAACAGTGCGCCTTATACAGGCCCATTGCACTTCTTAACATTGATTTTAAAATCTTATCTAAACTAATTACTGTTAGACTCAACCCACTTCTGCCCTCTATTGTAGACACAGATCAGTCTGGGTTCATGGCACATAGGTCAACGGATATTAACCTCCGCAGATTATTCACCAATTTACATGCCATACATGACAATGTGGGCACTAGAACGGTTGCCTCCTTCGATATTGAAAAGGCATTCGATTCAATTGAATGGCCATTTCTCTGGGAAACTGCGGAGAATGGGATTTCCGTTGGTTTTTATTTCCTGGCTGCAAACTTTATACAAATCCCTGAAGGCAGCAATCAGATTGGGAGGTAATGTTTCTCCCCTCTTCCCGCTGTCCAGGTGTACCAGGCAGGGCTGCCCCCTCTCTCCGGCATTATTCACAATAGCTATGGAACCGGTGGCGGAGGCACTGCGGGTCTCACCCCATATAAAAGGATTAAAAATAGCCTGGCTGGAGGAGAGGGTAGCTCTGTATGCGGACGACCTCCTGCTCTTTCTGAATGATGCGGACTCCTCTCTTAGAGGAGTGCTGCAAGTATTGACTGAATTCTCCAAAGTAACAGGATTAAGAGTGAACTGGACAAAATCCCAGTTGCTGGCTATTGACACTGAGGCAAAAAGACTGGCCCCGCAGGATCTGCAGATGCAGTGGGTGGACGAAATGGTGTACTTGGGGGTACGCGTCTCGAGAGACGCATCCAGCTTTATCCCCCTTAACCTAGACCCGGTGGTCCAAGTAGTCAAGGCCAAACTCAAAGCTTGGGAGAACCTTCCTCTATCCCTATTAGGCCGCATTAACTTAATTAAAATGAAAATCATACCTAAATTTACATACCTATTTCGTAATTCCCCACAATGGATACCTTGCTAATTTTTCATGAAATTGAACCAAATTTTCTCCTCCTTCCTCTGGGGTCCAAATCCCCCTAGATTTAAACTATCCACACTAATGCGTCCGGTGTCGCAGGGGGGGCTGGCATTTCCAGACTGCCAGAAATATCTTCTGGCAGCCCAGCTGGTCACGGCAGTTTGGTGGCTAGTACCGGATGCGTCCAACCCCGCTGTGGTTCTGGAGGCTGCGGTGGTTCGCTCTGTGGAAGCCCTTACACATTTACCCCTTCGAGGTCCCAAGGCTCCATATGATTTGACCACCTCCATGCAAACGACTCTAAGTGCCTGGAGGGCGGGACTGGAACTTGAGAAGTTCCCACGAAATGCAGTCTCCCCGCACACCCCCCTTTGGAACAACCCTACCCTACCCCATCTCTACTCATTACCAGACCCCAAAATATTGGCCAAATGCGGTCTTAAACTGATATGTGACCTCACCACCAGCACCGCTATACACCCCTTCAATCACCTGGTATCCCAATACAATGTGCCTCCCTCACATCTATTTCGCTATATGCAACGGTCTCATGCGTTTAAAGCCCAAATAATACCCTACGACACGCAAATAGTGCAATCCAATCTGGAGAGGGTCACAAGATATGAATGCACCAAGAAACCGACCTCAGTCCTTTATGCACATCTCCTCAGAGTTTCCTCTCCAGATCTGTCAAAGCTCCGGCAGCGATGGACACAGGATATCCCGACACTAGACTCAGAGGATTGGGAGGACATGTGGGAATTCCCCTTTAAAATCCTGGGCTCACTTCGAGACTGTCTCATACAATACAAAATACTACATCGGGCATATCTCACCCCATATAGATTGCATAAGATGAGAACCTCCCTGTCCTCAGGGTGTTGGAGATGTACTGGGGATCCAGATGATTTTATACACATTTTCTGGTCCTGTCCAGCAAATAAAAACTACTGGTCAGAAGTACTATCTGTAATACAAGAAGTGGTGAGAACAGATATAGCCCCAACCCCGCAGATCTGCCTTCTAGGTTTAGTGGAAGAATTAGCCCCCAAGATAGCAGAGAGAACCCTCATAGGGCTCCTGCTCTTTTATGCAAGGAAAATGATCACTCTCTGCTGGAAAAAACGTGCCCCGCCATCCATATTGTTATGGAAAACACATGTCAATAAAGTACTACCACTCTATAAGGAAACCTATCAAAATAGGGGATGCCCCAAAAAATATGATAGAGTGTGGGCCAAATGGCTAACTGAGGCCTCCACGGCAACCGCAGACTGATTGAACAGGTACATAATACCAGTCTACGGGAGAAAGTGATACTGATACATTGGTTGATTTTATGGTAATGTAATCTCTGAAATGGGTTTATTTGATATCTAATATTGTCCCTTGGGTCTCAACTGATAAATCTGATCCTGAAATACTTTAATTGAGCAGGAGCCAATACCGCACTAGGTTTGTTTGTTGTTGTTCCTTTCTTTCGGACATGCTACAGCTGTATGATATTAATGCTGGATGCAGCCCAATGGCCGGCTGGCACTGACTCCTGCATGGGTCTAGTCCCAATGCTGTGGCAGGTTTAATGTTGTTAATTGTTTGTATGTCTTATACTCAATAAAAATATTTTCAAAAAAAAAAAAGACAAGAATATAAGGTCCACTTATCGGATTCCTCACCCCTCCAATGGCCCATTGTAAAAATTTTAGGGGGGGTATGTTTTGGACAGGTAACCCTCTCCACTTCATTGAGAGCTGAATTCATAAATACTTACTCTGTTACTTTGGCCAGGCCCTCCTTACTTACACGATTGGCAGCCCACTGGACAGGTAAGAAGTGTCACGACCCAAAAATATAAATACACACTGTCCAAATTGAAGCACTTTTTTACATTCTGCAATTACCTATTAAGATAATAGGAGAACAAAACTTTAAACAGTACCATTTGAAAGTATTCAGGCAGGCCCTTTCACTACATGCTTTGGTGAATTCATCCAGAAATATGACCCCTAAAGAGGTAGGTATAGTGTGTATGGGCTTGGCAAATTCAGCAGATGGAGGATTGGTATCTGTTGACTTAGCAGTTGGGGGAGGGAGAGTTCCAAATGATTTTGGGCCCGCCAAAAAAAGCCTCTGGCACTCTGCATGAATTTAAAGACACAAATAACATTTAAACACATTATAGGGGATGTTTAGGGTAAACCACTGCTATGGAGCTCACAAAATACATTGTTAACTGACTAGGCTAGGTGTGTATGGGCCCAGGATAGCATTCTGGGAGGTTAGTGAAGGCAAATATGCATGAAGGACAAAAAGGAGCATTAAAAACTTCCAGCATGCAGGAGGATAAAAAGGACATTCACAGCATATCACAATCATGGTAATTATGGAATGATGAAAGAAATACAAGACATTAGCAAACATTAAATACATAGAATGTGATGTTAAAGTAGAAATCTTACCTTAATATAGTCCTTCTGCAGGACCTGAATAATGGCAGAACAGGTCCCTGGAATACTGATTCCCAGAGCCTGGGGGGAGATGCCTGTCGAGAAGTTGATGTCCTGCAGACTTCTCTCTGTCGGCAAGCACCGCAACGTGGCGACTAGCCTCTGCTCGGGAGTGATGGCTTGCCGCATGCAGGTGTCCTGCCTGCTAATATAAGTGGACAGCAAAGCCAACAAACGGTGAAAAACAGGGTCCGTCATCCGTAGATAATTCCTGAAATCATCAGGATTATTCTCACAGATCTCACTGAGCAAAGGCATGTGAGAGAACTGGTCACGCTGGAGTAACCAATTCTTCATCTATGAACTCCTCCCCGCCCTGTTCTTGGACTGGGCTTGGGTCAAAGTAAGAACCCCAACACCAAGCCCCTGCACAGCACAAACTCTACGCAGAGTACGTAACCGCAACATGTCTTCAAAACGATCAGCTGGTCAGAACGAACTAACAGAACGCACTGAAAAACAGAAAGACCTGAGAAGAGCGAGCTGAAAATCAGAAACGAGTGGACAAGAACGCACTGCAAAATCAAATACGTACTATAAAATACACACTGAAAAACAAATGCGAATTGAAAACCAGATACGAACCCACATCACAAACTGAAGAGCAGTAACAATCAGAAAAGCATGAGGCTGAAAAGCGCGAATCGTCTCTCACCAAACTTCTACTAACACGAGATTAGCAGAAGGAGCCCAAAGGGTGGCGCACTTAGTATTGAACTTCCCTTTTCTAGTGCCGTCGTACGTGTTGTACATCACCGCGTTCTTGACGTTCGGAATTTCTGACAAGATTTGTGTGACCGTGTGTATGCAAGACAAGTTTGAGCCAACATCCGTCGAAAAAAATCCATGGATTTTGTTATCGGAATGTCCGATTGTGTGTACAGGGCATTACAGTAAAGAACCCTCTACGTAGTTTAAGGTTAACCCCTTTTCTTCTAATCTTAATGAGTGGCCATGTGTCTTGTTATACTCCCTTCCCTGAAAAAGTTTTATCCCTATGGTGGGGTCACCAGTACAGTATTTATGAATTGAAATCATATCCCCTTTCAAGTGTCTTTTCTCCAAAGAGAATAAGTTCAGTGCTTGCAACCTTTCCTCATAACTAGGGATGAGCCGAACACCCCCCTGTTCGGTTCGCACCAGAACTTACGAGCAGGCAAAAAATTTGTTCGAACACGCGAACACCGTTAAAGTCTATGGGACACGAACATGAATAAACAAAAGTGCTAATTTTAAAGGTTTATATGCAAGTTATTGTCATAAAAAAGTGTTTGGGGACCTGGGTCCTGCCCCAGGGGACATGGATCAATGCAAAAAAAGTTTTAAAAACTGACGTTTTTTCGGTAGCAGTGATTTTAATAACGCTTAAAGTGAAACAATAAAAGTGTAATATTCCTTTAAATTTCGTACTTGGAGGGTGTCTATAGTATGCCTGTAAAGGGGCGCATGTTTCCTGTGTTTAGAACAGTCTGACAGCAAAATGACATTTCAAAGGAAAAAAAGTCATTTAAAACTACTCACGGCTATTAATGAATTGCCGGTCCAACAATACACATAAAAGTTCATTGATAAAAACGGCATGGGAATTCCCCACAGGGGAACCCCGAACCAAAATTTTTAAATGACGTGGGGGGTCCCCCTAAATTCCATATTAGGCCCTTCAGGTCTGGTATGGATATTAAGGGGAACCCTGGCCAAAATTGTAAAAAAAAATGGCGTGGGGCCCCTCTCAAAATCTATACCAGACTCTTCAGGTCTGGTATGGATTTTAAGGGGAACCCTGCACCAAAATTTTTTAAAAATGGAGTGGGGTTCCCCCAAAAATCCATACTAGATCCTTATCTGAGCACGCAACCTGACAGGCCGCAGGAAAAGAGGGCGGATGAGAGAGCGCCCCCCCTCCTGAACCGTACCAGGCCACATGCCCTCAACATTGGGAGGGTGCTTTGGGGTAGCCCCCCAAAACACCTTGTCCCCATGTTGATGGGGACAAGGGCCTCATCCCCACAACCCTTGCCCTTCTTCTGGTTTCTTCTTCCTCCATTGTTTCTTCTCCCTCTTCTCTCTCTAGTGGTTTCTTCTTCCTCTGGTCTTCTCCCTCCGGTGTTTCTTCTCTCTCTGGTGTTTTTTCTCCCTCCAGTGTTTTTTCTCCCTCTTCTCTCTCCGGTGGTTTCTTCTCCCTCTGCTGTCTTCTCCCTCCACTGTCTTCTCCCTCTGCTGTCTTCTCCCTCTTCTCTCTACAGTGTTGTCTTCTTCATCTGTCACTGCCCACTAAAAATAAGAAAACACGGTCTTCGTCTGACGTCGGCTCCCGATGTCTGTCATTTCTTTTATAGCCATGGGACATGGCCATCCGGTGACGTCACCTGAAGATCTGCCCCTTGTGACGTCACATTTACCCCATACTCACTCACATGGGGGGGCAGGATCTGAGGATCCCTTGTTGAAGGGAGCTTCCAGATTCTGATAAGCCCCCTGCCTGCAGACCCCCACAACCACCACTCAGGGTTGTCGGGAAGAGGCCCTTGTCCACATCAACATCCACCCTGCCGAAAAGCACCTCCCCATGTTGAGGGCATGCAGTCAGGTATGGTTCAGGGATGGGGGTGCTCACTCGTCCCCTCCCTTTCCTGACCTGCCCAGCTGCATGCTCGGATAAGGGTCTGGTATGGATTTTGGAGGGGACCCTACGGCATTTAAAAAAAATAAAATTTTAATTTTTTTTTTCCCGGCAATTCTTTTTTTTACATTCAGCTATCAGTGGGGAACACCGCTGACAGCTGATGACTCATCGGTTGTTAAGGATGCGGCAGTCGGCTTCCAGGTCCGCTCCTTAGAAACCAGCTATATACAGTGTTTAAAGGGGAAAATTAAATTCCACAAAAAACATCAAAGATCACATCACAAGCACAACACTTGCATCTCTGGTGTGATTCTATTGAAGTCTATTACACGCAAAATGCAAGAAAAAAGTCTCCGAGCCTTTTCAAAAACGCATCGGCTGCAAAATGCATAGATGTGAACGTGTACCATAGGAAACCATGTTAAATGGACTGTAGTGCATTTCTACAAACTGCAAAACGAACTAAAAAACGCATATGTGTGAACGTAGAGTAAAAAAATTTTTCCCAAAAGGAAAAAAAAACTGTTTGCTGTAGCTGATTATTATGTATTAGCTAGATCATCTGTGGAAAACAGAGGGGAAAAAAAAGAAAAAAAAGAAAACAGGTGCAACCACCACATCTAATGATTGGTAAACTGCATTACATTTTTTGTTTTGGGTTTAATACCGCTTTATTCAGATCTGATATTTGAATAGAATCCCAGACATATTACACAGGTTTCATTACAAAATGTGCACCTTTTCCGAAAAGAAAACCATATTCACAGTTATGCCCCGTACACACGGTCGGACTTTATTCGGAAATTCCGACAACAAAATCCTAGGATTTTTCCGATGGATGTTGGCTCAAACTTGTCTTGCATACACACGGTCACACAAAGTTGTCGGAAAATCCGATCGTTCTAAACGCGGTGACGTAAAACACATACGTCGGGACTATAAACGGGGCAGTGGCCAATAGCTTTCATCTCTTTATTTATTCTGAGCATGCGTGGCACTTTGTCCGTCGGATTTGTGTACACACGATCGGAATTTCCGACAACGGATTTTGTTGTCGGAAAATTTTATATCCTGCTCTCAAACTTTGTGTGTCGGAAAATCTGATGGAAAATGTGTGATAGAGCCTACACACGGTCGGAATTTCCGACAACAAGGTCCTATCACACATTTTCCGTCGGAAAATCCGACCGTGTATACGGGGCATAAGAATTTAATTCGTTGACAAATTTTCTCATCACGTCGCGAACGTCAGTTTGACCCCATTAACCTTAAGGAAATCGAATGAACCCTCCAAAAATTAACATTTTCTAACAAAATTGTATTTAAGACAGCTTAAAGTGGAACTAAACCCATCAATTTAACAGTTTCAAAAAACAGTTATATTCCCGGCTATCACATTTGCCTGTGCTCTCAACCAAATAGTCAAACCATCAAATTGCTGGTGTCATAAGTCATAACAGGTCACATTGGCAGTTACAGGTCAAACAAAGGCTAAGATGGCTGCTTCCTTGGCTGAAAAGAACAACTTTCACTTATCTGACACTCATCTGATTCCTCATTCTGGCCAGCTCGGGTGCCCTCCTCTTTCGTCCCAAGCTCCAGTCTTTGGACAGAGCTGAAGCATCATAATGTACCATACAGGGACATTAACTCTGTATGTTATGCTGAGGAGGCTGTATGATCGGAGCTGGTCGCAGCTCGCAGAACAGCTGTGGGGGATCCATCACAGGGCTGAAGGGAGCCTGCTGAAGGGAGTAAAGCTGTCCATACACTCATCGGTGTGCACAGCCTATAGCATTAGGGTGTGCACCCCAAAGCTCAAACACACATGCATGCGTGTGAGTCTACATGTATATGGCCCTGGTAGATTAATCTTCCTGCTGGCACAGTGAAAGAGAAGTGCGTAAGCACTTCTCTTATGGAAGAGCAGGTAAGAAGAAGATCTTTCTCATCACCATGCCACCACACAGAACGATAATGCTAACGTGCACTAAGTGATTAGGGCGTGCCCAGGCACACTCGGCACACACCTTTGCATACACTGGTAAGCTGGCTATACGCAGATTTTCAATCGAACACTCGTACAGATATTTGTTTGAATGTTTGCATAAACATTCTCAGCAGTACATTGAATGAATTGATGAATATTGTACAAAAGTCATTTTGTTCACTTTTAGCCTTTGATTTTGGAATGAATGGGTTTTCCCGAATGAAAACCACATACACTGTTAGTAATTAATTCAAGAAAAAAATTCCATTGCGCTATTTTGAATTTTCTCACCACTGCAGCTAAAAATTTGAACCACGACTTGCCACCTCCAACAATTAGCTTTATTTTTTTTTGTTCAACTAGCAGGTTTAGAAGAAAAAATAAAACATACAGATTTCTCCATCCACACAAAGGAAGTTGATGGAGGACTCTCGGCCCCCATAATTGGACATTGTATTCTGACAGTGGCACCCAACGCTATCAGAATACGCTGATTACGGCTGCAGCTAATTGGCTTTAGGTCAGTATTTACCCCTTAGGTTGGGTTCACTTATATGCAGGACATGCATTCGCGTTTGGTACCCGTGAGAAACATGGGTTAAGAAGTCTCCGACCCTTTCCTAAAAATGCGCCACACTGAACCATGCAGTTTTATACAAGTAAAAACGTGCTTCAATTTCAGATGTGTGGGGATGCCATTAAGAATTAATCAGCGCAATTCACACTATTTGGATGTCAACTGCATGGGCCATTGCTCTACACTGGAAGTTCCCAACAGCTCCCTTATCTACAATTTTGGATAGAGTTGATGGTGTCATGTTAATGGAAAGGATCCTACAGGATAAGATGCACCTGTTTTCTCTAAAATGGGATGTATGGAAGACCCACCAACATATACTTGTACCTTGAACTGATACATGTTTATGTTACGATAGGTTAAATGCTCAGTGCCATTGGGAACACTTTTGACTTTCTATTTACCTATATCTGTAAATTTACCGATTAATATGCTCTGGAGATTCTCTGTATGCTTCTAAATTGTTGTTTGTTTTATGATATAAATGTGTACTTGTGCCATATATCCTCTTTTGTATATTATCATGATATTATGTATTATACATACTTTAATAAATAGTTTGTAAAAAAAAAAAGAATGAATCAGCGCGTTTTGCCTGCAGATCAGGAATGCGCTTGATTAAGCACGCTTTCCTGACCCACACGCATGTGAATCTATGCTTAATCCTCTGCCCCTAGACTAAACAAATATTTAACACTTGCAGTGTTGGGGGGTAGGGGGATGGATTTTTTTTCTTTTCCTTGAATTGGGCTTTCTGAAAATCTGATATTGCTAACACTTTTCAAGTTACATCAGCTAAAACAGACATCTCTTTGAAATGCAGGTAAGTTCACTCAGCCTTTCTCCATAGGTAAGTGATGGTCCACCAGCCAGCAGCAGTTATGGCAGTGACAGCTCATGACCTTTGCAGCCCAGAGCTCCACTCTCCCACCAGGATGCAGTGTGAATACAGACTGTGATCACATGTAGAGATCATCCAGCCCTGTGCTGTCAGATTCCTCTGCAAAACCACCAACTGCTCAAACGAACAGCTAGGAGGAGAGAAAGAGAAGGGGGGAGAGATGCAGAGATGCAGCAGATGAGAGAGAGATCCAGGCTGATACCACATTGAGCTATAGCAAAGTGGCAGAGGGGGTTCAAAAAAGGTTTTAAAATGATCAGGAGAACTTCAAGATCTTATACTTAGGGAGGGAGAACAACAGCAACAATTAGTAATAGGTATACAGGAGGTTGGTAGAGTGCATGGATCAGAATACAAAAAGTGATTGCACAGGTGTCTTTACAAAGTGAAATAGATTAAACCAAACTGAAAACTTATCTGAGCTCTGAAGATGAAATGTGTAGCACATGGAAGGAGAAATCGATCACTTCTAGTCTATAGAAGAGGTAAAGTTACTTTACAGGGACACAAAGTCACAGCCAGAGTGTCAGAAGAAGGGACTGTCTGTCTGAACTGTCACTGTGCCTGGTACCGGAGTGCAGCTCCAGCAAACTCCCAGCCAAGGTAATATTCTACCCATCACTGCATGTTCTGAATATGTTTTCTTCTGTTCTTATCATATAATAGCATGGAATGGATGCTTTTGTAGATTACATGGGAAATTGGTCATTTAAATTTGCTTTAGAGAAAAGTAATTATGAGTTTAATGAAAGGATGCTAGCAAGTGATTGATTAGATAGAAAAATGTGACACCAAATGGTCATTACCTTTATGTGACTATGCTGTTTAGAAATTTGCTTTAGGCAAATATTTCTGGATAACTACTTTAAAACGTGTAACTATATATGCAGCTTACATAAGCGCACAAACATTTGTGCAGACTTTCTTTCTTTCTTTCTTTCTTTCTTTCTTTCTTTCTTTCTTTCTTTCTTTCTTTCTTTCTTTCTTTCTTTCTTTCTTTCTTTCTTTCTTTCTTTCTTTCTTTCTTTCTTTCTTTCTTGAAGCACAGGTGTTTCATTACAGGTAACCCAAAGAAATATGTGTAGGGCAAAGATAATACAAAGATATAGTGAGGCAGATGCTCTGAGCATGAACACGGTAATAATTATATCACCATACTATAGTTATTTTTAGCCCTCATACAATAGGTTGGTATATAAAAATAACAAATTTGATAATAGGAAAAAATCAATTTATTCCTGTTCCATTCTTATCTTAATATTTTCAGTAGTGAAGTGATAGTTATATTCTGACGATACTAGTAGTACTCTGATTGTTTGTTTGGGACATTGTGTTACATAATATAACAATGAATATTCAAAGATAGGTATAGGTATTAATAATAATAATAACTTGTGATAAAACACATGATGTCTTTTTGTTCTTAATGAGGAACATATGAGATGCGATATGATTTTATTCTGTTATGCCATGTATTTATTACACAGATGCAGTGACAATATAACTTTTTCTATAGCAGAATGACTGGTCAATGGAATTGTTTTTCTAGCTTTCAGATATATTTTAGTTTTAACTGACCTCCAAACCCTTGGAATGCTGTTGCTACAGTGTTCAAATTTATCAGATCATAATCAAATAATGGGTTGTCTAAGTCATTGTGCAACATATACTGATTGTGAATCCTTATAAACCAATACAAAGAGCAAAGGTGATCACCGAAGCTTTGAAGGTTATAACAACCAATCAGATTTTAGTTTGCTTATATAAATGAAACTCTGTTGCTGATTGGTATCTATCTATCTATCTATCTATCTATCTATCTATCTATCTATCTATCTATCTATCTATCTATCTATCTATCTATCTATCTATCTATCTATCTATCTATCTATCTATCTATCTATCCATCTATCTATCCTGCAAGAACTAATCTGCCGTGGAACAAATGGCTTGCTTTCTGAAGGGCTAAGGTGAAAGACTTTCAAAGACTTGCTCAGTAACTAGCAGGAATTGTTTTTTTTAATTATTAGCTTATTTACTAAATCGATGTGTCTAGGTACGAAATGCAATAACCCTTATAAACCAGAACCAGAAATGATAATTGTCTAATTTAATTACAGTAAAGACTACGAAGTGCAGCTAGTAGTATACAGTGAAAATTAGATGGCTCCTTGAGTGTACTTAGCACACTGTATTTGAACTTTGAACAAATTATTCTTCCGTTTCAAATAGAAAGATTTTTCATTTCTGTTAAAGTTAAAAGTGATAATGTATTCTATGTAGTCTAAGAATTTTACTTATCTGACTTATGTCAGCTGTAAATTAGTAACGTTCTTTGGAAGATTAAAATAATATAATTTAGGCTGAGACCTTGCCATTAGATCTGCCAGATCTAGGATCTGTTTAGAGGAATCAAGCACTGTCTCTAGCATCCATATTTGAAAACCGTTTCTAACATATTTCCATAGAAACACAGAATCTGATGGCTCTTAAGAGCCACTTAACTCAGCCTTTCTTGTCTGCTGTAACCCCCCCCCCCACACACACACACACACCCTGTTTGATCTCTGACCTTATATTATAATTATGATATATTTAGCTCTATCAATACAGTTCAGAATTCCTTCACTATATCATGTTGCAGAAATTCTTCGCAGAAAGTGCATCTTGCTTAATGAATTGAGACTCAGACATATAAATAAAAAGATTTCTTCCATCCTCCCAACACATGAAATGTCTGGAATTGTAAATATTCATTCTATTTATTATTTGGGATTTGTTAATAGATAACATAAAACTATACAAAAGTCGGATAATCTGGGGATATAAGAGAAACTCATTAACCGCTAATGACCAGGCCATTTTTTGCGATACGGCACTGCGCCGCTTTAACTGATAATTGCGCGGTCATGCGATGTTGTACCCAAACAAAATTAACATCCTTTATTTCCCACAAATAGAGCTTTCTTTTGGTGGTATTTTATCACCTCTGCGGCTTTTATTTTTTGCTCTATAAACAAAAAAAGAGTGACAATTTTGAAAAAAACAATATTTTTTCCTTTTTGCAATAAAAATTTCCCCTACAAAAATGTTACAAAACAAATTTCTTCTTCAGTTTAGGCCAATATGTATTCTTCTACATATTTTTGCTAACAAAAAAATTGCAATGTGTATATTGATTGGTTTGCGCAAAAGTTATAGCGTCTACAAAATAGGGAATAGATTTATGGCATTTTTATGGCATTTTTATTATTATTATTTTTTTTTTTACTAGTAATGGTGCAATCTGCAATTTTTAGTGGGACTGCGGCATTGCAGCGGACACATCCGACCCTTTTGACACTTTTTTGGGACCATTGACATTTATACAGTGATCAGTGCTATAAAAATAAAACTGATTACTGTGTAAATGTCACTGGCAGGGAAGGGGTTATCACTAGGGAGCGATCAAGGGGTTAAATGTGTTCCCTCGTGTGTGTTTCTAACTGTGGGGGGTGGGACTGACTAGAGGAGGAGACAGATCGCTGTTCCTAATCACTAAGCACTATCTGTCTCTCCTCTCCTGTCAGAACAGGGATTTATGTGTTTACATACACAAATCCCCATTCTGGCTCTTGTGCCCGTGATCGCGGGTGGCTGGCGGACATTGCGGCCGCCGACCACGTGCATCGGGTTCCTGCGCCTACGGCTCTTAAAGGAGCCAATGTACAGGTACGGAGATTCATGGGAACGAGCCGACCTGCCGCCGTATAATGACGGCGGCTGGTCGGCAAGTAGTTAATAGTGATATTAAACCCTTAGTTAAACACTTTTATCAGCTGTTTTATAACTTGCTGAGTATGCAGCTTATTTTTTAATCCTTGCCTATGTTCCAGCTGGCGCCATGACCGCAACCCCAGGTTTACTTTTTCAGAGTGACTCCTTTCACTTGCAGCATCCTATGGAGCCACCCTTACATGCAGTGACTAGAGTTTCTCCCTACACTGCGTGCATCAATACAAACACCACAACCCTATAGCCTAGGATGGTAAGGCACTCCCCTGCTCATCTCTCCTCCTCCCTCTACCCTCAAGTTAACAGACTGCTTGAAGACTGCACTGTCCACTGTTAAAGAATACATTACATCATTCCTAATATGTGTCAGTTGTACCATGTCCTTGTTTTTAAAAAGTATATTGTTTGCTTTGTATTTCTTCCTTTGATTGAAATAATTGGTGATCCTGCCAGTCCCTCTGCTTTCCTATTTCAAACTGACCACAATAGGCATGAGAGCACATCCATCCCAGC
The DNA here is from genome assembly GCA_037952925.1 of Lithobates clamitans. Classification (NCBI taxonomy): domain Eukaryota; kingdom Metazoa; phylum Chordata; class Amphibia; order Anura; family Ranidae; genus Lithobates; species Lithobates clamitans. The sequence continues at coordinate 3,235,515 of JBBGZY010000250.1, forward strand.
ATAATGAGTGTTCTGGCTGTGCTAGGAGCACAGCCTGCCTGCCTGATAGAACTTGACCCCCCCCCCCCTGCACAGCCATTCAGTGAGAAGATTAGTGTACTGCTGATTGTCCACTCCCACCTCTCCAAGTCCCTTATGTAGCTGAGAATTAGAATTAGAATTAGAGATCATGTGATCACCTTTCTTAGAGGTATATACCATATGTTGTTTTTATATATACAGTATACGCACATGATTTGCTTTGAATTTCTATTTTTTTAACTGAATGGGTCATTTTACAAGGTAAGGGTTCACATATACTTTAACTTTTTCCTGTGCAATCTGGAAGTTCAGGGAAGCAGCACTGAGAGGGCAAGGGCCAGCAGCACTGAAACATTGTAAAATGCAAGGGCTGGGGTAAAAATTTTAACAAATAGTTTACTGGGGTGAATTTATTTTATTTTATGGTGTCCAAAGTGTTAAGATACAAGTGCTGAGGGTCTAATACGACTTAGAGGATAGGTTTACACAGATGTGGGACACAGACAAGCCATTGGAGCCTGAGCTGTTAGGGTAACCTTTCACATGCAGTCGAGAGGGGGCCTACCAAGGAAAGCAATACCAATACAGGGCAGTCCGCAAATTGTAAACAGCATTTAGTGCACCAGTGGCAGCCCGTTCATTAGGGGTGCCCAGGTTCTGCTCCCTCTCTCCAAGCCACCCCCTATATGAATAATGGATAGATTCATGCATAGCATGAATCTATCCATGGCCGCTGCGGCCACCCCCAATTCAGGCATCTGGTCCCTTTCAGGGCACCTGAATTAACGTGGCGGGGTGTTTTTTTGAAGCACCTGATTAGAGCCAAAGGCTTCAAAATAGGGTGGGCCCAGAGTGCAGAGCATTGTGCCATGAGCCCACCCAGGTGTTACAACAGCGAATGAATATTCGCTGTTGTAACACTGATCCTCAATCCAGCTAATCAGAACCAGGTCTGAGACCCGTTTTCTGATTGGCTCAAAAGAGAAGAGTCCTAATTGGCCGCCGAGGAGGAGGGAGGAAATGGAAGCCGCCAATGCACGTGGAGAGCAGGGGATGGGAGAGCCGTTGCCGCCGCCGAGGAAGCGCTGCACAGATGGGGTAAGTGCACCTGACCCGCCTGCTGACCGACTGCCAGGGGGTGGTATTGTTTGCCGCCCCCCAAAAAAATTGCCACCGACCGCCACTGAAGTCCGCTGGGCACCAGTACACTAATTGCCCCAAGATAGAGCCTTTGGGGGGCACCTGCCAAATACTCAGCTGAATGAGACCTTACAGAAGAATCCAACCCAAAATGAAAAAGGTATTATATTGCAGTTTATCAATCCTTAAATGTGGTGGCTAAATTTGTTTTTATTTAGGTTTTGTTTCCTTAATTTTCACCAACCAACCATCCAACCAGTAAGTCTGTTATTTTTTTAACTTCCTTTGCTAGTCCAAATTGTCCAGGAAAAGTGTCAGTTAAAGGGTTGAGACAAAACATTTAACACTGAGAGAGGTGCTTACAATGGTCAGCTTTTACTCATTTATATAAAACTTTTACCCAAAAGGAAAAAGAAAACTGGTGCTGTAACTGCCTAAAGTGGAAATAAAGATAACGTTTGTAAAACTGCAAACAGGCAGCTTTTTATTCCAGAAGAGGCATTCTATGTCTCATCCACAGTTATACAATGTACAGTACACTGAGCTGCACATGCGTAATGCAGTGTGCATTCCCAGCACACTTCGGCTGTCCTGGAATAATTGACTCCTGTCCACATGTAAAGAATAATGTAACACCCAGCCTTCAAGAGGTGGAAAAACTGTCAGCCAGGAGAAGATGACAGTGGCTGATGAGGGATGTAAACTGCCACATCATTGGAAGGTGGTGAGTATACTGAGAGGTTAAGTTATGTTTTAAATTATGCTAGCTGGAGTTCTACCTTAATTTGTTAGTCATGTACATCTAAATTTGCTAGTGCATTTAACACTACCCACCCCCTAGATTGACAATGCTGCTGTTCAGACACCCTAAGATACGAAGTTTGTTACTGGTCAGATCACCAGGTAAAAATAAAGGAAAAAAAAATAAAAAGAGAAAACTAATGCAGCCACTACATTTAAGGATTAGTAAGCTGCAATAGCATATATTTTTATTTCTTAAATTGAAAAAAACAAATGGCAAAATGTGGGACTTTAAACAGTGTTTAACCTATTCAGAAGTCAACACACATAGCTTAAAAGATTAAAGTGATACTAAAGTCTTGTTTTATTTTTCTTTAAAAATAACCAACATAACCAACATACTTACCTGTTCTGTGAAGTGGTTTTGCACAGAGCAGTCCAGATCCTCCTCTTCTTTGGTCCCTCGTTGGCACTCCTGAACCCTCCCTCCTGTTGAGTTCCCCCACAGCAAGCAGCTTGCTATGGGAGCACCCGAGCTGAGCCGCAGCTCTGTGTCCATTCAGACACGGAACTACGGTTCGGCCCCCTCTCTCTCCTGATTGGCTAGCTGAATTTGATTGACAGCAGCGGGAGCCAATGGCACGGCTGCTGTGTCTTAATCAATCAGGAAGGAGAGTTCCAGATGGCCGAGGCATTCGTGCACATCACTGCATTGAAATGGGGCTCAGGTAATTATTAGGGGGGCCGCTGCACACAGAAGTTTTTTTTATCTTAATGCTTAGAATGCACCAACCACTTTAACATTTTATTGCGTATAAAACGTTTTTTCTTTATCTCTCCAATAAAAGTAGAAATAAACAACTGGGGGTATCCCAGACACATACAGCTATTAGTCCATTACATACAATCATAACAATCATACAGCAAAATAACATTTATACATATATGACAAACATCAATATCAATGGGACTATTTTAGCTGTAATGCCGCGTACACACGAGCGGACTTTATGGCAGACTTTGCTCGGCGGACTTTTCGACAGACTTTAAGATGGACTTTCTGAATGAACGGACCTGCCTACACACAATCCACCAAAGTCCGTCGAATTCGTACATTCGAATTCGACCGGACTAAAACAAGGAAGTTCATAGCCAGTAGCCAATAGCTCCCCTAGCGTGGCTTTTTGTCCGTCGAACTAGCATACAGACGAGCGGACTTTTCGACTGGACTCGAGTTCGACGGATAGATTTAAAACATGTTTCAAATCTAAGTCCGTCCAACTTTTGAGAAAACAAAGTCCGCTGGAGCCCACACACGATCGAATTGTCCGAGGAAATCCCGTCCGCCGGGCAAAGTCTGCCGTAAAGTCCACTCGTGTGTACGCGGCATAAGCTCTCAACTCGTTTTGCGATGATAGCGTCCTCAGGAATAGTTGTGCTGGTGATGGCAAAATTAATGAAAGTTAACATAAAATGAAGAAAACATAAACATGAACATAGACTGTATATTTCAAATATCAGATGTCAAATTACTTACATCTGTATAATGACACCCCAGGCACCACTGGTAAGCGCTGGGGAGAAATGCAAAAGAAGGACAACCAACAACATGGACTACCAGCCCTATGTGAGAGGTGAAGGCCCATAAACTGTGGTGGGGGGGAGACCTAAAAAAAAAAAAAAAACAGGACCAAAGGTCTAAAATAAAAAAAATATTTTTTTCTTATAGAAAACCAAAAAGGAGAAAAGTCCATGCAGGGCAAAATGACAGGATTACCTTCGCAGACGCATATGTTAACAATTCTTTCACTCCCCGGCCACTGTGTTCAGCCACTAGGAGTAAAAAGAAAGTCCTGTGTAGCCAATGAGTCACTGACTGAACAGGAAAGCTAAGTAAATGATGAGGACAGTTAAGGGCCCTTTCACATGTGCGGATCCATATTCATCCATCCGCTTGCTCAGCAGGGATCGCTCTTTTGATCCCCGCTGAGCCTATGGGGGGATCGGATGATTATGGGCCGCCTGTCCGTTTTTATCGGATCTGAGCCGCCAGATGGATGGAAAATATGGTTTCCATCCATCTGGATTTTGCGGATCGGGGTGGACATGTCACCGCTGACATCCGTCGCTCCATAGAGATGTATGGAGCGACCGTTCAGGTCCACTGAAAAAAATGACAGGCGGATCTGAACGGTTCGCACGTGTGAAGGGACCCTTAGGATTACAGCCCCACTCCAGGATTATGGACACACGGGTTCTGCTCGAGAGCGAGCATGCACGAGTGCCACCATAGCTAGGGGCTTTCTATGGTGTGCACTTGCGGGGGTAGTACCCAGGAGCAACAGCGGGGGGACCCAAGAAGAGGATTGGGGCTGCTCTGTGCATTGTATAAGTATAACAAGTTTGTTATTTTAAGGAAAAAAAACAAACATTTATTATCACTTTAAGGTAAGTAAAAACAGGAATTAGATAGAGATTTTTTTTGTTCCAGCGATTACATAAAGTGGAGTGGGAGGGAGAGGTGGGTGATAGGTGACATTGATCCCGGAGTGGGACCTTAAAGTGGTTGTAATCCTCAGACATGAAATATAAACAAAGAATATCCCTCTAAAGTGTTTATTTGTCTCAGTTAAGAATACTGTCATTTCTGTCTGCTGCTCTGTTCCTCTGCTATAAGTGAATGAATCACTTCTGGCACTTTCTGACTGACATCTTTAACTCTATTCCTGTGTGTGTTGTGTGAAGGGGGGGGGGGGGGCGTCCCTTCCCTCCAATCAGCTGTCTCTCCTCATTGAGCCCTGTAGAGTGCAATTTCAGCTTTCCATCCCCTTTTTTCTGACAACTCAGACAAGCTTTAAAAATTCTGGACTTGAATGGTTGTAAAGGAGAGAAGACAGCAGATAAACAGGTACAACCTATGTAGAAGGATTTGTTTCATCTCTGTGTATCAACTGAGGCCATTCACTTCACTGGGTATATGAAAGGGTTTACAATCACTTTAAAGCAACATTTTTGCTTTACCTTGAATAGTCAAACCTGATGTTTTGCCTCAAATTGACATAGTGAACCTATGCTTTCAAGCCGGGTTTAATGAAAAGTGTTCTTTCTGTTGTCATAATTTCTTCTAAAGTGTATCTAATCCAAAGTACTTAAAAAAACATATTATCTAGTATGGATAATTTTACACAAACAACATTCATTCAAATCACCAGGGAATCCATGGAGACATCCCCTGCTGAATCGGAGCAGAATGGAATGGATGTTATTTTGTTCAGTTTCTCCCTCCATCTAAAACCTCCTAAAAACAGAGGAAAAAACTGAGAAAATGAACCAGTCTATTGGCAGGAAGAGCTAAACAGATATCAATTTTCATTATTTTACCTTGGACCTAAACATCACATTTAGGCATAGCTCCCAACTGTCCCAGATTTCGAGGGACTGTCCCTCTTTCCCCCTCATTTGTCCCTCATTTTGGTTTGATCTATATAGTTGTACATAAAATGCACTTTTTATCTTTCAAAAAGTGTTTCCCAGTGTTAAACCTTTCATCCAAATTCTAAATTGATGCATTTGTAAATTGTAAAAGCCAATATAAAGGAATAGTAGTAGTAAAAAAAAGTCCCTTGTGGATTTGATTAAGCTTTTTTTTTTGCTAATTCTCCTTTAAGGGGGCGTGGCAGGGGGCATATCCAGGGCTGGACTTACCATTGGGCTTGACTGGGCTGAAGCCCATGGGCCCCGGCCAATAGGGGGCCCCGCCCATTTCGAAAGCCGCTGGGAGCGTCCGAAAGCCACCAAATGCCGTAGAGATACACAGGACATCCAGCTCTGTATCTCGGCGGCGCCATTTTTAAACTGAAAGGCTGCAATGACAGAGCAGCAATGACACTGGAGCAAGGCTACACTGACAAGTCTGCAAATGACACTGGGGCAAGGCTACACTGACACTGACAAGGCTGCAATGACACTGACAAGGCTGCAGATGGACACTGATAAGGCTGCATTGATGGGCATTTAAATGTAAGTTTTTTTCCTTAAAATTCCCTCCTAAACTTGGGGGTGCGTGTTATACGGCGCACGTGTTATACGCTGATAAATACGGTAATTATAATTTTATCAACTTTTATTGCTTTTATTAATCGTGGACCCAGGACGAATACCAGTACAGTATCCCCCACTTATACGCTTATATATTATCTACTTTTGTGAGTAGCCATTTGGCTGTTTTGTCTTGTCCAATTAAACAAAAGTTCTTTAATACTGCACTGAGTCTGGCGCACCTTGTCCTTTTCTATTTCTGTTTTATAGAGCTGTGCATATGTATAGAAGGGTAGGGCCGAAAGTGACTCAAGCCCAGGGGCCCCCACCACCCTAAGTCCTGCCCTGGGCATATCCTATGCCTAATTACATTTGCTAGGGTGCCAAGGTTCGCCGTCACTGCCTAGGCTAACATTGAGCTTCTGTTCAAATCTGCCTGAAAAACTGATTGGAACAGCCATGTGGGATGATGCTTTTCTTCTGATTGTTGCTAGAATGCTGAAAGTTTTTCATTTTAACACTTCCTTTCTGCCTTAGGCCTCATTCACACAGAACGTATATAACTCTGCACCCGTGGAGGGCCTGCATGGACAGCCACTGCTTCAGTGCAGGTGCACGACCCAGAATGCATCCTGGATGCATTCAGGGTTGTGACTTGTGAACCTGCACCTACATGGATGTCATGTTGGGAGCAATTGCTGTGTCTGTGCAGCTGCTGCTGCATCCCAGTTGACAGCTATGGGACTGCCTGCATGGGGATCCACAGAACACTTCTGCAGGTAAACATGGCCCTCCACGGGTGTATGGTTATGTATGCCCTGTTTAAATGAAGCCTAAAACAGAAGTGGAATCTTTTCCCCAAGTCATTGGGATGACAACACTGCCTTGCAGGGTCTGCCTACAGGCAAAGAGTTTTCATCTTCATCTGTGTGTTACTCTTCAAAACAACAAACATGCTTGCTGACGTACACCCTGCTAACACAGACAGCCTGCAGTGCTATCCTCATCTGTCAGCAACTCTCACAGTGCTGCCCAAAGTATCATGGAACTTGTGTTCCCAAGGTGACATAGCACGTAATTTGTGAGATGTGCACTGCCAGCACTTAGTCAGGGTCACCACAGCTGGGGTTTGACAATGCAAGTGACTTGGGAAGGTAAAAGGTTGTACATCTGTTAAGGATTTTATTGTTCCAGGTCATGGTTTAAAAAAGGATTCCTGTTGCATCAGAGGGGGGTGGGGTCACCCGTACACTTCACTGGGAAACCCTGGCATTGCCCCTTGTTAAAGGGGGACGGGGTCATGTGACAGGTGGCCCCGCCCTCAGCTACATAAGAGCTGTCAAGCTAGCGCCGCGTCATTGGCTGGGTGCCTCTGGTGGAGGCAGGATCCTGTGCGTGTTCCTCGTTGGAGATCGAGAATTGGATTACATTGTTGGAGTAGGAGCATGGATTTATTGGATTACATCGCTGGAATCTCTTTCACATGGGGGAGCCGGGATCTGGGTGTCCCCTTTGTTAAAGGGGGCTTCCAGATTCCGATAAGCCCCCGCCCGCAGACCCCCACAACCACCAGGCAAGGGTTGTGGGAATGAGGCCCTTGTCGATGGGGACATCCTCCCCATGTTGAGGGCATGTGGCCTGGTACGGTTCAGCAGGGGGGGCACTCTCTCCTCTTAGTGGTGCTTTAGCGCTGTTTAAGCGGCGCTTTTCAGCCGCTGGCGGGGCGCTTTTACCCCCACTAGCGGCAGAAGAAGGGGTTCAAACCACCCGTGTTGCAGCATTTGCTGAGCGCTTTTCAGGGGCTTTGGAAGCGCTGCCCATTCATTTCAATGAGCAGGGCATTTTGGAAGTGATGTATACAGTGCTCTCAAACCGCCCCAAAGATGCTGCTTACAGGACTTTTCTTAACGTCCTGCAAGCGCACCGCCCCAGTGTGAAAAGACACATTGAAATGAATGGGAGCCGGTTTTCAGGCATTATTCAGAGGCTATTTCTAGAGCTAAAATGCCTGAAAACCGCCTCAGTGTGAAAGGGGTCCTAGGGAATTCTCCCAACATGTGTTTTTTATGGCTTGAATCTATGCTAGCAAATGCTTCTTAGCTAGATGGCTGTATGACAACATATCTTTTTTTCTTTTTTTTTCTGACTATGTGACCTGATGGCTTTGTCTAACCTAGACAGTAGACAGGTCTTTCGTTTTCCAAAGGCTCCAAATACATAGAATAGCCAACTACTTTGTAATGTAGAAATATTGAAAAGGATGAGGAGATGGTACATGTGAAGGAAAGTTACATTTTTTGTTTGGGATTTCTTTTAAGTTTACCTATGTTTGTAACAATAATTATCTGTAAATAATCAAAAACATTAAGGGTCCCCCCACCAGTTCAGTCACACTTCTTGCTAAGAAAAAAATTATGATTAGATTCAGGTTACATAGATTTACAAATTCAGTTCAGTTTACATCTGTTTTTGCATCTTTTTTTTTATATTTTCTTTTTTTTTAGTTGTTAAAGAAACTAACCATAGGTATACACAAAAAATATATATTTCATGCCTAAAAAATGACATTAACAGCACCCGTTTATGCCCACAAAATGGAAAAGGACACAGGTCTTTTTCATATTTTTTCTGCGAACATAAACTGATTCAGATGTAAACAGACATACTTGTGTTTACTTCCGACCATAGACATAAACATGGTTCAGTCTGGATCCATATGAAAGACTGACAGACAAACCCAGACTAATGGCCCATACACATATCGTACGAAAACGGTCATCCGAGGAAGGATCGTACGATATTCGGACCGTGTGTACACTACTTTCGACAGCCGATCATGACCGTTCATCCGATATATTTTTCGATCGGACATACCCAAAAATTTTCTTCGTACGATTCCAGATCGTTTAGTAAGTATAGTTGTCATCCGAAAATACAATACAAATACATAACAACACATGACATCACTTCCGATTTTTTTGTCTGTTGTATGAGAATTTTCGTGACTTTATTAAGCTATTTAATTTGTACTTGCGACTATTAAGCGAGAACGGTCGTACGATCGGTCGTACGATATTCGGATCGTGTGTACGGGCCATAATTGCCTGTGTGCCTTTAAAGCACCTGAAGTATGTCAATTACTGTTTTGCCTATGGGATAAATTAACACATTAGTGAAAAAAGTCTAAACATTGCCGATTTCTGACTGTACCCTTCCTGCATTAAAAAGCAATGCAGTCGATGAGAAAGGAGCAGGCTTTTACATGGATGAACTGAATTCATTCCCCTTTTGCAAAAAAAAAAAATTATATATATATATATATATATATATATATATATATATATATATATATATATATATATATATATATATATATATATTATATATATATATATATATATATATATATACGGTATATAAAATTGAGAAGATATATACACTCCCATTAGCTATTTAGAATAAACCAAATCACTAACGTTTTAACGTTTGGGGTATGCTTCCACTATACAGAGTGAAATTTGTTTTGTAAAAAAAAAAAGTAAGTTATTAGGGCACAAATTCATGTAAATGAAGTCTTTTGCTAGCAGCCAAATAATGTACATACTGTAGAGGAGTTGAAACACATAAATGGGAATTGTTTTACTTACCAGAGGAGTCATCATTTTTTATTCCTCTGTTCACTCTGCTCTCCCCACTTCAAGTCACATTTGTACTGAAGTAGAGCCTGCTTGTCCTTAGGGTGCAGCATCACCCTCCTCCAGTCTCAGTGTATGAATTGCATTTAAAATGCATTTAGTGGTTTATAATGTTTCCAAGCAATAATTGATGTTTTATGTATCTGCCTGAAGTTTAGCTTTCAAGCCACAGTTCACCATAAAATACTGTAATATATACAGTATGAAGTTCAAAACAGAGAATTCCCATATACTGTGCAAACAGCAGTTACTCAAATGGAGTGGATACTTCTAGAGGTCAGGCTGAAGGTTCCTGATAGTCACAGTGCTTCACTATCCTATATGCATTGTTACATTGATTTCCTATAAGTGGCTGCTGGTACAAAGTGCTTAGGGGAAACAGCTTTATGCGCAAATATCATCATCTACGGCTACAGAGATGTATTCTTCATAGGTCAAACTAACTTAAATTTTTAAAATCCTTCATCGTATGACATTATGTAGATCAACAAGAGTCTCTGTAATCTGTAGATTAATACTCTTACTTCTACAATTTTGTCATACGGTGCAATGCCAGACCGATCAATAGGATAGAGTTATATGAACTTGTCAATTAAAACATTTAAATGCTATATATGTCTTTATATGTTTTTTTTTTATTTTAAGACAAACAATTTCTTGTATGTAATTAGATTTTCTGTTTTAGTCTTTTTATTCAGTTTTCAGAATTACAGTAAAATGTTATAATGTAATACAAAAGAGTGCAAAATGGCTCTGTCAACATAAACAGGTTTTTTTTTGTTTCAATCTTTTATTTGGTTTTCAGAATGTAATTTGATCTTCACAGGTTGTGCAGTGTATATGTTGGTTTTATTTTCAATTATAACATTGATAGGCAGGCTTCGTAATATTTTTGGTCTATTATCAAAGTTATAATAATTTCCAGGGCAATGCTTTATAATCGGCTACACCAGAAATCCCACTGGACATTGTATGAGCAGAAAATGGATCTTGCTGACTGACAATTCAAAGATTATGGTTTTTGCAATTATCTAACATGGGGACAAAAGCAAAAAACTGAGGGAGATACATTTATTAATAAGTGAAAGGGATAAATGAACAGAGATTTTTTTCAAAACTGTTAAACATGAAAATAAAAATGTGGATCTTTTGAGTGAACATATAGACTGAACTATCAGAATCAAGTAAATATTTTTTACATTTTTAATTCTCTGTGTTTAGATATAGAGGGTATTCCTCTATATCTTAATGTGCTTTCAAGTGATGAATGCAGTGTTTCATATAAGTATTGGCTCATCATCTCATTATGTAACAATGTCTCTGGGGTATGAAGAATTAATCCTACATCCTGACTGAGTTTATAACTCCTCTCTTGAGATGTTCTCATTAGTTTTGGGAGCTGTTATTATACAGTCATACTCTCAGTTTATCAAAGCTGATGAATAAACCTGTATTACTCATACTGACCCATTAGAACCCATAAGGCTTTGTTTTTGGGCAGGTTAGAAATTAAAGCTTATCCATAGTTGTGTATTTCAGGCATAACCTCTACTTCCTTCTACTTCAGTATTGAGAAATCAGTCCAGTTTTCTCTATTTATTTCTGAAATTTTAGCTTCCCACTTTCCTCTCCCCTCTCCTTTAGCCTTTGCCTCTGTTGATGTTTGTGCTTGTCTTGAGGCTATAACAACACAACATGGATGGGATCAATATGCTGACGCTGTTAATTTTCCATCAGCACTGACAGTCCCAGCCTGACACTTCACAGTCAAAGACAAAGAAGCATGGTAATGGTCAGATGGCAGAGAAACGCTTATGTTGGAAGAATACTGAGTATTGACATGCAAACACACATGAACAATTCCCACCACGTGCCAGCTGCTGTGTAAACATGCCAAACCCGGAGCCGGAGGTCATATATATATATATACAGTATCTCACATTAAGTGATTACACCCCTCCCATTTTTGGAAATATTTTATTATATCTTTTCATGTGACAACACTGAAGAAATTACACTTTGCTACGATGTAAAGTAGTGAGTGTACAGCTTGTATAACAGTGTAAATTTGATGTCCCCTAGAAATAACTCAACACACAGCCATTAATATCTAAACCTCTGGCAACAAAAGTGAGTACACCCCTAAGTGAAAATGTCCAAATTGGGCCCAAAGTGTCAGTATTTTGTGTGGTCACCATTATTTTCCAGCACTGCCTTAACCCTCTTGGGCATGGTGTTCGCTAGAGCTTCACAAGTTTCCACTGGAGTCCTCTTCCACTCCTCCATGACGACATCATGGAGCTCATAGACATTATGGACATCATGGAGATTAAAATCACATACATTGATTAGGTCCTAATGAACCTACCATATACCATCAGCAGACCTAGAGTTGTTACTATTTCCACTGTAAAGTTTTTATAGATTTTTTTCCTCCTCTTGAGATGTGTGTAGCCTAAAGATTACCCTGCAATATGAGTTACAATGTTTCCCTCACTGCTTTAGTATAAAAGCCTGTTTTCCCTAACACATATCACATATCTGGGGTTGCTAGTTTGCCTCAGCTATTCACAAAAGGGCACAAAAATATTCTCAATCATCATACCCATTACTTTAAAATCCACTATACCTTCCATTTCCAGAAGTCTGGCCCAGACATTAGTGACTTTGAAGTCATGCTTTAAAGGAATAAATCTGTAATTTATAGAATATGCAAGCTGCCATCGCCGACCATCGTCTTAAAATGTTAGTTGACTAGCTGTCTCTGGTTTCAGTAATTACTGAGCACCAGAATTGGAACATATTTGAAGCTAGCAAAGCCAAAATGCTAGATTTGCATCCCTATTTCAGACGAGTGACTAGGTATTGAAGCCAATGGACTAAGATGGCAGTAAGAGAGCATGCATTTTCCGAATGAGAAGTCAACTTTTGCAGCCTACATATTTCTCTAAGGGAACATTTCTTATAATCAGCTACAGAGATTTTTATGCATGCTTTTTTGTAGACTTTTTTTGTAATAATCGTCAGAACTGCATCATTTCCATAACATTTCTGGAAAAAAAATGGGGCAGCAGTGTTTGCTACTGTACAGCAACAAGTTTATACACAAGTTGTTGTCCCCATGTATTATTCATAGCAGTGTATTGTTAAATCTGTGTAAGATAATGCAGAAACAGTGTGGTTTATCTACTGGGTAAAAAAACACACAACAGCAATTCATGTACAGGCTATTTATAGCTTGTAGGATGAAGTTCAATTATTCTTGCACATGTGGGAGAAAGACTAGTTTCTTCAACAGATGCTCTGTGGCGTCATAATCCTCTTGAAAATCAAATGTTGATAGACTTATTTTATATCCTCTTCGGTGCCAGAATAGAATGTGTTGTATTGCAGGACACAAGGAATTAATAAATTACTTACTATGGCTTGTATAGTCGCTTCAGTACTTTTTACATACTAACAATTAGCTCCACTTTTTCCCACGTTTTCCACTTTTACTTGCCACATAGTCCATAACAATTAAATGACAGTGTCATGTGTAGTCATTAAACAATTAAAGACACTGCTGTAATGTAGCAGTAAATTATATACAGTAATATATATACAGTAATATATATATATATATATATATATATATATATATATATATATATATATATGAATTGTTAAGCACTTTATAAATCTTTGTTTGAAGTTTGGATGTTCATGTATATATATATATATATATATATATATATATATATATATATATATATATATATATATATATATATATATAAGAGAATAGCATGGTTGACCTTTTTTATTTTCTCTATATCATGTGTCAGTCTGCTTGCCCCAATTAAAAATGGTTAATTTGTGAAACTCTTATTTTGTTCGATGAAATGTTTATGTTCAGTTTAATTTGTGTATGACAATTTTTTTCAGAAGTTGCAGTGAAACATCCTGTTACAGAGTAGGAAAAAATTGGGATTTTAAAGGTGCAGACAGGGTGGCACAAATTTTATGTACAAAATGCAATGTATTGAAACAATCTTTATATAGTGCAACTGAAGGATTGATTTCTCAACATGTTTCACTACACATCATGGCTTCTTCAGGAGAGTAGTATCAGGCACTGAGAGAACAATACAGTAAATTACAAAGTACACAAAAAAAGACAAAGAAAAAAACACTATAAATACAAGGCAAAAAAAAATATTGTACCACACATCCAAACTGCCAATAATTCAGAGACATAAATTAAAGATCACAATATTCCTTTCTCCACTCACATTTTAGGATCTCTTCTATCAGTTAAAAACACGATTTTGAGCCCAAGAGTACTTCGCTTCCGGATTGATGAGGAGGAGGTGAGCAGCTTCAGCTCCCGCACAGCTCCTCACTAAACCGGCACATAACCCAGCCACAGCTCCGGGGGGAACCCCTATCACCTCTGCTCTCTACCAGGCAGACATGGATCGCTTTGTGGAGCGATCCTATGCACGGGCGCTGTCCTCCTCCACGGCACCTCCGGCGGGAGACATGGCGGCCGACACAGCCAAGATGGCGGCCGCTCTGGACACAGCATAGCGGCCTCAGATGCAGCCGCAGCCTCCCCCTGCCTCTGCTGTGGCAGAGTCGGATCCCACATCCCCTGCCAACATTGCCCAGGCTGTGGTGACACTTTTGGGACCTCCCCTAACAGCCACTGTGGAGGCAGTGGTACACAGAGGGCTGGAGCAGCTGCACATAGAGCTCCAGGCTCAGGCCCAATGCATCACCCAGGTGGAGGAGCGGATATCTATACTTGAAGTTGATTGCACAGCCTCCTCTGCGGCACTTGCACGCATCAATGCATCGCACAGGGACATATGGGACAAGCTGGACGATTTAGAAAATCGTTCAAGAAGAAACAACTTGCGCATAATCGGCTTGCCAGAATCGATCCCAGCCTCCCACCTTACAAATATATGCGCAAAAACCATCCCAGAGCAACTGGGCCTCCGCATACCCTGCACTGTTGAGCGTGCGCACCGTATGGGTCAATACTCTGACACGCGCGCTAAACCTCATCATGTGATAGTGAAATACTTGAACTATGCTGACAAAAGCGCTATATTGCAAAAAATTTGGTCGCACGCGCTCACTAGTGGTGGATGGCGTGAAACTACTGCTCTTTGCGGACTATTCCATAGAGGTAATGAAACAACGCAAAGCGTTCTCCTCGGTATGCTCCACTTTACATCACAATCAAATCCGATTCTCCTCAGCTCATCCATCTGTCCTCCGCATCCAAACTCCTGAGGGGGAACAACTCACCTTTAATTCACCTGAAGAGGCGGAAACCTACCTAGCCAATAGAAGCTCCGAAATGGAACACAGTACCGCTACAGAGGGCCCACCATCATCGTCTTCACCATACGCAAATGCACCTCCTAAACACTCCCGAAGCCCGACCAAACCTCCATACAAACGCAGTCGTTTCACCAACCAAGAGGAACGCTCGGGGAATCGTTGAAGGACTCCACAGCACCACCCTTCTCACCTCGACATCTACTAACGGGTAGTATTAACCCACCTTTTTTTTCTTTTTTTTTTACCTTTAAGACATAGGTACTTTTGATAGTAAATAAAATGATAAGGGAATAAAGATGGCGCTGCCCTCAATGTGATAGGATGAAATAAACTAAAATAATAAGTGAACCCAAACTATGTATTCATGATACAATGCAACAGGCTGGTAAGGGTAGTGCTCCATAGGAGGCAGTTCCAGGCACGGCAGTTCCGAGAGGCATCAAAAGTACCTATAAGTGGAGAAGTCCGCGCTTAGGACAGTGTGAGAGCTGCTGCCTATTCCTGATTGGTACCCCAAGAGGTCCAATATGATAGTAAAGAAAATGATAAGGGAATAAAGACGGCGCTGCCCTCAATGTGATAGGATGAAATAAACTAAAATAATAAGTGAACCCAAACTATGTATTCATG
The DNA here is from genome assembly GCA_037952925.1 of Lithobates clamitans. Lineage (NCBI taxonomy): Eukaryota > Metazoa > Chordata > Amphibia > Anura > Ranidae > Lithobates > Lithobates clamitans. Next base: position 3,251,117 of record JBBGZY010000250.1, read on the forward strand.
ATACAATCTCACTGAATGTGCAAAAGTGACCCAATGAGATCCAAACAGATCAACAAGCACAAGGCAGATGCCGTAATCTCAGTGCATACGACACTGCTGTTAGAGTGAAGGGAACAATAAAATAGAATGCTCCCAGTGAGTTAAATAAAAGAATAAAAAATAAGGTGTAAAACTAAAAGTGGTATAACAAATCAGAATTAAATATATAATATTTCCTCAAAACTCAAAAGTTTTGGGACAAAATGGCGCCAGGGGTGATGATAAATGTTGTGCTAAAAAATCATTAATTAGATGTGTATATAATAATTCTATGGTCTCCGTGTATCATTACCATATGTGTATAAGATGATTCCTACAATTTCCAAAAGTATAGTATATGTGAACCACAACAACTTATTGTGAACCATAAAAAAAAAAACTTATTTGTGACACCCTGTTGACACCCTCCTTATGGGTTAGCTGTCAGTTATATAAAAAAGAGCATACAGCAGCCATAAATCCTCATATGCAACAATCATTAGTTCCTAAAAAGTCCATGCAGGGGGTCATCCATTAACGACCAGATAGAGAAGACAAAGTTCAACACTATAAATGCTGCTGATTATATCCTTGGGGACACAGTGCAGTGACTTCCGTGCTTTACACTCCAACAGTGACTTTCAGGTGCTCACCCCCCAGTGATACCCCACTCACCAGAGATGAACACCCCTACAGGGGTACCGAGCGACAGAGTGGGTTTCCCGGGGCAGGTGATATTCACTCCAAGTCTCCTTACGTTCCTCCACAGCGTTCAATCCTCACTGCTACTCCAGGGAGCGGGTGTGTTCTCATATGATCAGGATACTGCAACGTATTGCCACCTTCAGCTCCTTCTTATAGGCACATCCTTGGCAGTAGTGAGACCCAGGCTGGTGGACAGAACTCTTGCAGATACGACATATTGCAAAGCGATTTTTTCCATATGGATCAAACCTTGCTTTCTTTGCAGTCAGTGCCTTGTTTTCATTCAGATTCCGACCTCCACTTTCTGTAGTGTTCCTTGCACCGGACTTCCATGTGTCTGGTGTGATGACTGTGCCCAGCTTCTTCTCACACTTCTCGCACACCATCCACCAGAAGTGTGAGAAGAAGCTGGGCACAGTCATCACACCAGACACATGGAAGTCCGGTGCAAGGAACACTACAGAAAGTGGAGGTCGGAAACTGAATGAAAACAAGGCACTGACTGCAAAGAAAGCAAGGTTTGATCCATATGGAAAAAATCGCTTTGCAATATGTCGTATCTGCAAGAGTTCTGTCCACCAGCCTGGGTCTCACTACTGCCAAGGATGTGCCTATAAGAAGGAGCTGAAGGTGGCAATACGTTGCAGTATCCTGATCATATGAGAACACACCCGCTCCCTGGAGTAGCAGTGAGGATTGAACGCTGTGGAGGAACGTAAGGAGACTTGGAGTGAATATCACCTGCCCCGGGAAACCCACTCTGTCGCTCGGTACCCCTGTAGGGGTGTTCATCTCTGGTGAGTGGGGTATCACTGGGGGGTGAGCACCTGAAAGTCACTGTTGGAGTGTAAAGCACGGAAGTCACTGCACTGTGTCCCCAAGGATATAATCAACAGCATTTATAGTGTTGAACTTTGTCTTCTCTATCTGGTCGTTAATGGATGACCCCCTGCATGGACTTTTTAGGAACTAATGATTGTTGCATATGAGGATTTATGGCTGCTGTATGCTCTTTTTTATATAACTGACAGCTAACCCATAAGGAGGGTGTCAACAGGGTGTCACAAATAAGTTTTTTTTTTTTTTATGGTTCACAATAAGTTGTTGTGGTTCACATATACTATACTTTTGGAAATTGTAGGAATCATCTTATACACATTTGGTAATGATACACGGAGACCATAAAATTATTATATACACATCTAATTAATGATTTTTTAGCACAACATTTATCATCACCCCTGGCGCCCTTTTGTCCCAAAACTTTTGAGTTTTGAGGAAATATTATATATTTAATTCTGATTTGTTATACCACTTTTAGTTTTACACCTTATTTTTTATTCTTTTATTTAACTCACTGGGAGCATTCTATTTTATTGTTCCCTTCACTCTAACAGCAGTGTCGTATGCACTGAGATTACGGCATCTGCCTTGTGCTTGTTGATCTGTTTGGATCTCATTGGGTCACTTTTGCACATTCAGTGAGATTGTATCATGAATACATAGTTTGGGTTCACTTATTATTTTAGTTTATTTCATCCTATCACATTGAGGGCAGCGCCGTCTTTATTCCCTTATCATTTTCTTTACTATCATATTGGACCTCTTGGGGTACCAATCAGGAATAGGCAGCAGCTCTCACACTGTCCTAAGCGTGGACTTCTCCACTTATAGGTACTTTTGATGCCTCTCGGAACTGCCGTGCCTGGAACTGCCTCCTATGGAGCACTACCCTTACCAGCCTGTTGCTAAAAGTTATGCACTTACAGTTATATGGTCTTGCATCCTAGTAACTGGGGTGGCCTCCCACTACCTGGGGGACCTTCCTCTTCAGGGTCACCTGTAATGTTTATATAGTTTGTTTAGTTTAATCTATGGAGAGGGGCCTTCCCCTGTCTTTAGCCTACCTCGTCATTTGTTTGTTTAAACCTGCACTGCTTCCTCATGGTATCCCCCCCCAGACTACCCTACCTTCATATCCTATACCCACTTCCCCCCCTTCCTATCCCCCTTCTCCTTCCCCCTACCCCCTCCCTCCCCCCACCCCCCGTAGCTAATACCCTGCCCCTACGTGAGGAGCTAGCAGCTGACGGGAGCTATGTTAGATAGGTGAAACCTCATGTGGAAAAAAGAGAAGTACACATTGCACGTTCTGTTTTCCCTTACCCAATACTCTGCCTTATTAATGTTTATAACTTACTGTTGCTTAGATAAGTTGAAGTTCATGTTTGCCAACCTAGTCCATATGTCTTCAGGGGTTCTGCGGCGCTTTGGTGGCTCCCAAAAGATAGATACCATACCTACAAAGGGGTTCTTTTACAAACCCCTAAACCAAAACACTTTTAATTACCAGTAATGTCACATTCTACAGATGGGAGTCACCTAAAGTTTGTCTCGTGGAATGTTAAGGGGCTGCGTTCTCCAAACAAACGCATGTCCATCCTCAGACACCTGCGGCGTCTCCGGACTGATGTGGCTCTACTCCAGGAGACACATCTGGCCGCAGACGATCTGCAACGTCTTTGTAGAATGTGGGTGGGTTCTGTCTATGGATCAACGGCAGTAGGCCGTAAAGCAGGTGTCGCTATCCTTCTGCACAAAAATCTACACCACACTGTTAGAGACGTTAAGGTTGATTCAGAAGGCAGGAAAATAACCCTGCATCTGACTATAGATGATAAACCTGTAGCACTTACCAACATCTATGCTCCTAACTCACCTGACGCCTCCTTCTTTCAGGAGTTGGTGAAATGGGTGCTAACTACCCCGGAGACGTTACACCTGATGGGTGGGGATTTTAATTCAATCATGTCCACCCTGTCTGATCGCACAGGCCCCCCAACACATAGACCACATACACGTACCCCCATTATCTGCATCTACCCTCTTGGCGCAATCCGTCGCCTCCATGCAATTTGTGGACGTATGGCGCTTAATGCACCCAACGGATCGGGAATACACTTTTCTTTCGCCCCCACACAATACGTTTTCACGAATAGATTACTTTTTTGCCTCCCCAGCTCTAAGCTCCTTAATTAATGCCCCAGACATACAAGACGCAGTGATCTCAGACCACAGTCCTATCATTGTACACCTATCCCAAATGGCTCGTACATCCCCCTCCCCTACTTGGCGCTTCCCCTCTTATCTAGCAGACAATGAAGACTTCCAACATACACTATACGGTGCCTGGGAGGACTACATCTCCACTAATGGGGCCCACATCACTGACCCTAACTTTTTTTGGGAAGCAGGTAAGGCCTTCTTACGGGGTAAAATAATTTCATACACCGCCCAGTTTAAAAAAAGAACCAGACAACAATATAGTCAGTCAAGCGAAGTCTTACGCTTGGCACATGAACGGCTCACGTTAAACCGTACCATAGAGAACATACAGGAATGGAGACAGGCTAAAAGCACTTTTGACCTTTTGGCAGAACATCATGAAGCGGCCAAAACGTCGTACTCTCAGTTAGATTTCCATAGATTCGGCAACAAGGCTGGCAGGCTCCTGGCCAAGTTGTGCTCAGGACCTAGACATCATACCCGTATCTCTGCTCTTAGAGGTGCGACAGGCTCTCTGGTCACCTCCCCCGCTGAGATTAGCAACTTACTTGCGGAATATTACACTAATCTATATAAAGCTGACCCGACTGACCTACCTACTACTGACTCTCTGCTTGACAAAATACGCTTACCTAAACTTCACAACACACAATTGGAGACACTTAATGCCCCCATTACGGTAGATGACATCCGACTTACGATCAAATCCATGGCCTCAACCAAAGCTCCGGGACCCGACGGATACACCGCAGAATTTTATAAAATGACCAGGGAATTTATTCCCGATACCTTAAAACATGTATACGCAGCCATGTGGGACGGAGGGCCCTATCTTCCTACGGGAACACAGGCCCACGTGAAACTAATTTCTAAGAAAGGGAAAGATCCCCTATTACCGGGATCTTACCGACCGATTTTGTTAATTAACGTCGATGTCAAAATCCTATCCAAAATAATTGCGTCGCGTCTAGCTCTCCTACTACCATCTTTATTACACCCAGCCCAATCTGGCTTTGTTTCAGGGAGATCAGCTACCCTAAACATTCGCAAAGTATTAATGGCTCTGGAATATGCTAAAACTCACCCTGACCAAGACGTTGCCATTATGTCCCTAGACGCGGAAAAAGCCTTTGACAACATCAGTTTCTCATGGCTTTTTAGAGTGATGACACAGTTTGGATTTTCAGGCCAGATTATGCGATTTCTTCTACAAATGTACGCATCCCCTACCGCGCATCTTGTTACCCCTGATTTTATCTCTGACACGATCCCATTAACAAAAGGAACGAGACAGGGTTGCCCCCTGTCCCCACTCTTGTTCAACCTAGCGATCGAACCCTTATCTAGAATATTAAACTCAGTTGATGGAATTAGTGGCATTACTCTAAATAACCACACTCTCCTCTCGGCACTATTTGCAGATGACATACTATTATTCTCCACCGACCCTATAGCAGACTTTGACAGACTTAAACAACTTTTCACAGACTTCCGACTTTGCTCGGGATTCAGAATTAATTTTGACAAGAGTGAGATCCTACCATTACACCCCCATCTCTCCACTAAATGGAAACACCTATCCCCCCTAGCCATAGCCAACCAACATATCACATACTTAGGTATCAAAATCGGGCGTGAACCATCCTCTCTATATTCACTGAACTATGCCCCCTTTAATAACCAAAATTGTAAAGGAGTTGTTCTGGTCCTTGGGGGACCCTACCTCTCTCGCTGTTTGGGAGATGCCACCTCTTTAAAATGGTATCTTTTGCACACTTGCTTTACCCAATGCAGACCATACCTCTTCTAATAAAACATTCAGATATCCAAAAACTTCAGAAAGCCCTAACTGCTTTCATATGGTCTCGCAAGAAACCCTGCATAGCGCTGCAGAAAATATGTCTCCCGAAGGGCGAGGGCGGGGCGGGACTGCCCAACATGCGTTTTTACAACCTGGCAGGGCCTAGATTGGTTAACTGGAGGTTCTAAATATTATAACCTATCCCTAGAAGAGGCTATGGTGTACCCATATGACCTTTCGGCCATCCTACATTCCAATCCCAATGCTCTACCCCCCCACCTCAAAACTAGTGTACTTATTAAGGATACGGTCATTGCCTGGAGAGAAGTAAGAAAGATGCTTAAACTGCCATCCAACATCTCCAACTACCTCAAAATCCAAGGCAACCCTATGTTCCTTCCATCTATCATCCATAAAGCTTTTGGCCAATGGAAACTAAAAGGTCTTACTACTGTCTCGTCTTTTTATCTCAACAAGCCTGGCAAATTTAAACCATTTCAAACCCTGATGAGGGAATACTCACTACCACCAACTCATGTTTTTTTCCATCACCAACTCATTAATTATCTCAAATCATGTTCTGGTCCTAACTCCAATCCACTCGAAACATCCTGCATTGATACTCTTCTCAAAAGCAATAATTACTCCATCTCCAATATTTACTCCTGTCTCATACAACATCAAACACGGAAATATGGTCTCAAACCTTTTCAAAAATGGACACAGAGACTCTGCCAGAAAAGATCCTTGAGGGATACAAAACTATCCGCAATCTTACCACTTCCGAAACATAGAGGGAAACGCAATTCAAGATTATTCACAGGGCCTATTTTCCATTTCGTTTCAACAAGGCGGACCCCACCCAAGCGCAATGTTCCTGGTGTACCCTACCTCGCCCCACCTTGCTACATAGGCTCTAGGAATGTACCAAGATTGATGCTTATTGGGATAAGGTGATAACCTACATCAACGAGGTCCACAAAATCCAGTTGACTAAGGACGGTCTCTTCTGCCTGTTTAGCATACCTCCTTCACCCTCATCGCCAACGAGGGTTCCACAAAATATTCCCCAATGGGCTCACCTGTGTCTTCTAGTGGCTCGCAGGACTATTATGTCTCACTGGATCTCAGCGACTCCACCTACTCTAACAGTGTTTAAAAAGGCCTTGGCCTCACTCTTCCATCTGGAGAGACTAGATACCATCACCCTTAATTTTCGATCGACTTCCCATCTTTTTAAGAGATGGAGAAAGTACATCGAAGCTACATTTGCTCCACAGGCACTAATGGATATAATGCACCCATTCTGCTACACAAAATGGTACTTAACGAGATCTCACCAACTCACTTGGTTGCCTTAAAATACCCCCCACCCCGGATTCCTTTACTTTTAAGCCGCCGTAGGATACCCACAAATCCATTTTGCTCCTTAGCATCCACTCTTCCACATTTATTACTTTCTATTTTTGTTTATAGTAAGATTACTCAGGTTATTTAATATTCCCTGACCAATATATCTCATGCCCAGCCAGGTATGTACAGACGCTGCTTCCACTCCTGAAGGTATCTAGATGTTAAGATTTCATGTTCCGAGCGAAGCTATGCTCAATAGTGTTGATAAGATGGCAAAGGTGAATTTCCTTGACCTCCCCTCTCTCTACCCTCCCCCCCTTTTTTCTTTTTCTTTCTTTATTTTAATTGATATAAGAATTCTTTGTTATCTGAAGATTCTGATTGTAAATGCCTTATAACCATTGTTACATTCAGTTGTATACTATTGTATGCTGTAAAACCCAATAAACAATTTTCAAAAACAGCCCAAGAATTAAAAAAAAACAAAAAAAAAACACGATTTTACCTACGCTCTGTGGTCATCAACTGAACCTCTGGCTGGGCTTTCTTCCCGATTTTAGTAGCTTACCTACTTAAGTTTGCATTCAATTCGCTATTTAAATTTTTTGAAAGACCTGCATACAGGTAAACAGATCCCATATTTGTCTTAAATGTTGCATTGGCAGTTTGGATGTGTGGTACAATATATCTTTTTGCCTTGTATTTATAGTGTTTTTTTCTTTGTCTTTTTTTGTGTACTTTGTAATTTACTGTATTGTTCTCTCAGTGCCTGATAGATACTACTCTCCTGAAGAAGCCACGATGTGTGGTAAAACATGTTGAGAAATCAATCCTTCGGTTGCACTATATAAAGATTGTTTCAGTACATTGCATGTAAACTTTTTTTACAATCATGTTTTTATTATTTTTTCTAAATAAAATGTGAAATTTTGTACATAAAATTTGTGTCACCCTGTCTGCACCTTTAAAATCCCAATGTTTTCCTTTTCCGTATATTGTATATTGTAGGGATGTGGTGCCTATATTCATTTTGAATGTGAGGCAAGTATTTACCTTTATCCTGTTACAGAGATTCCAAACAATCATAACATATCAGTGTATACAGGGCCATCTTTAATATTGATTGGACCCTGGGCAAAAATTTTCTTGGGGCCCCCCTCCATGCAGTTTCACTCTTCACCTGCTCGAGACATACAATAAATAGCAGCTAGACTAAAAATCAGTTTACTGGATCATATCAGGCAGCGATTGGTTGCCAGAGGTTACAATGTATCATTACCACTCACTGACTGGTTGCTAGAGGTTACAGCACACAGCATCCAAGGACAAACTGATTCAAGTCAAATTTATACATAGGGTCTACTATACCCCGCAGAGACTCCATCGCATATTTCCTGAGAGAGACCCCATGTGTCCTAAATGCAAAGTCCATATAGGTACATTTATACATATGTTCTGGGAGTGCCCAGTTGTTGCACTATTTTGGACTAAGATTGTAGGTGAAATCAACTCCAGACTGCAGACCTCTATTCCGCTCTTGCCGGCCATGGTGTTGCTGGGGATACATGATGATGAGCAGAGGCCATATCATCTTAAATTACTGATTTCCTTCCTTCTTTTCTATGCCAAAAAAAGAAATGGATAAATTCTTCCCTTCCATCCTTTTCAGCCTGGGAGGCACAGATTGAAGCAGTAATCCCCATGTATAAAATGACATATATAAACCGAGGCTGCCCGTGGAAATTTGAAAAAGTTTGGGCTCCGTGGATGGCCTCGTAGAGAAACATTCGGTTCACTACGATCATTTGTCCCAATAGGGGAGGGTTTTTTGGAGGGTGGAGGGTGGACGGTACTTGCTGAGAATGGTACTACCAACCGTATGTATTGCTTGCGGGTTTTGCATATTATTTTCCCTATCCTCAAATATGTAATCTACGTATGTAATGTATTGTACTCTGTTGAATGGTATTCTGTAACTCTGATTATCTATTACAAACAATAAAGCACCACTGTTTTTGTTAAAAAAAGAGGTTACAGCACACATGACTAAAGGATTCGTCAACCTTGGGTCCTTTTTTTATGTGTTCCTTCTCTTTTTTTTTTTTTTGAAAAGCAAAACATGTAACAACAACAACATGTACCCCATCCTTAAATACCAACACTCCCTCAACCTGTCCAGCATGCTAACCCCTAACACAAGGGCGGGAGGGTGGGAAGATGTCTCCTCTCCAACTTCTCTGAATGATGAAGAATCCACCCCCTACACCGGACCCCAAGCCTCTGGCCCTGCCCCATCTGCTTTCTACCTCCAATCAGGTAAGAGATGACTTCTTGCCCCCACCACTGACCTGACTGACCGTTACTTGACCCCTGTTCCTCCAAAGTCATGCAGCCCCTGCGTCCATTCTCTCCTATGGGTCTCACTTGACTAAAGGATTCGTCAACCTTGGGTCCTTACCATTAGATTAAAGACACAGACCGCGTGACATGGGTTTTAAAAGGCCACAGCAGCCCCATTTATTAACCAAATAATAAATAACATAACGTGAAAACACGTAACACATACCCGTAAGAACAAAAATAATATCCAACAGCAAGAGGTCTTTGGGTGTATTAAAAAGGCACACTTTAATGACTTTAATGGTCTATATCCTCAGCTGTGCCCCAACTGGCTCGAGGATGCTCGGACATCACACCAACTTCCATATTTCCTTCCCCCAGGGGACTTATCTCCTGGGAGAACCACCGCTAACCAAAGGAAAGCGCCATCCTTAGATGGGCCCCACTAATCCTGTGACCATGCAAAATTTTCACTGACCCCCCAAACACCCCTTGAACCGCCGACTGCTGCGACAAAATTGAACAATACACCTTAACATGAAATTTTAACATAACCATAAATATAGTTGTTTTGTTTTTTTTTTTGTTTGTTTTTTTTATTATGTTTCTTTTTTTTTTTTTATGTGTTCCTTCTCTTTTTTTTTTTTTGAAAAGCAAAACATGTAACAACAACAACATGTACCCCATCCTTAAATACCAACACTCCCTCAACCTGTCCAGCATGCTAGCCCCTAACACAAGGGCGGGAGGGTGGGAAGATGTCTCCTCTCCAACTTCTCTGAATGATGAAGAATCCACCCCCTACACCGGACCCCAAGCCTCTGGCCCTGCCCCATCTGCTTTCTACCTCCAATCAGGTAAGAGATGACTTCTTGCCCCCACCACTGACCTGACTGACCGTTACTTGACCCCTGTTCCTCCCATAGTCATGCAGCCCCTGCGTCCATTCTCTCCTATGGGTCTCACTTGACTAAAGGATTCGTCAACCTTGGGTCCTTACCATTAGATTAAAGACACAGACCGCGTGACATGGGTTTTAAAAGGCCACAGCAGCCCCATTTATTAACCAAATAATAAATAACATAACGTAAAAACACGTAACACATACCCGTAAGAACAAAAATAATATCCAACAGCAAGAGGTCTTTGGGTGTATTAAAAAGGCACACTTTAATGACTTTAATGGTCTATATCCTCAGCTGTGCCCCAACTGGCTCGAGGACGCTCGGACATCACACCAACTTCCATATTTCCTTCCCCCAGGGGACTTATCTCCTGGGAGAACCACCGCTAACCAAAGGAAAGCGCCATCCTTAGATGGGCCCCACTAATCCTGTGACCATGCAAAATTTTCACTGACCCCCCAAAGACCCCTTGAACCGCCACATGAGCTTGATTGAAAACCTCATTCAAGCGAATCCCTCCACACCTGCAAAGCCCGAACCACCCCTTCCTGAAGGCCAAGGGATCAGATGTCTATACCCACAGCATTTAAATGAACACCGTCATCTCTCCAATAGCGAACAGACTGATCCTCCAACTCCCTGTGTCGGACCACTATACCTCCCAACCTGGCCACAAACTTCCCAATCTCCCAGTTCAACTTGGTTCTGGCTTTGTTCATTTGAACTACGGAGCGGGCGAAACGCAACCTCTTTCTCGCCACAATATCGGACCATACTATGATTCAGCCAGGGAAATCACGCAAAAGGCGCAAAACATCAAACTTTATATCCCTCGCCAAATCCATGGCTGCACGCACCCCTAAATCATTGCCCCCTGCCTGGAGAACTACCACATTCGGTGGCCTGTCAACTCTGGAAAAATAATGAAATTCCGGGATAACCTGGCCCCACATCATTCCACGAATCCCTAACCATTTTAGGACAGCCTCACTCCGTGAAATGCCCAGTTGTCTCCCATCCGGTCGGACATCTGCCCGAACAGCCCCCCAAAAACATATGAATCCCCCAGGATCCACCCCAGACCAGTAGGAAGACCTGAAAGGAAACAAAAAGGAACATAGAACCATGCACAACATACAATGACACTTCAAAGCAGATGAGGGCGAACATAAATCTTAAAACGATCTGACTCCCACCTCCCTATCCGTCTCACCACCTGGGAATCCAAACCACACCTGGCCGCTTCTGTGGCTGCCCCCACACGAAAGGAGTGAGTATTAAACTGTGAAACCTCCCTACCCGCCTGCTTTAAACAACGCCGGAAAACGGACAAAAATTGAAAACGCGACAGAGATGAACCATCTTCGTGCAATAAAAAGGTCCCCAACCCCAACCCTCTCGCTTCAAGATACCGTTGCACCGAAGAAACCGGACAAACAGATGCCGGCAGTACCCGAAACAATGACACAGAAACTCCTTTTCCCAACTGATCCGTTTTAGACTTACTAATATGAATCTGAACACACTCCCCTGACATTGTCACGTCGTTCAATTGTAACCCCCCGGGCCCTGACCTGTTCTTGCTCACCAGCTCCCCAATACGCAACGCCCCGAAAAATGCTAATGAAAAAGCCACCGTGAACAGCCTCACCTCATAATTGGAAGTACAAACCCCTGGCAACAGCCCAACCAACTCCTGAAGCAAGTCAAACGAGACCGGGTGCCTAGAATCCGGATGCACTCGCCCCTTCCGGAACCCCTTCATGGCCTGGCGCACCCTAAAATCCTTTGTCACATCCGTCAGGCCTTGACTCCGAAAGAAAAAGGCTAAGGCAGCTAAACTCTTGTTCATTTTCGACACCGATGTGCCCTGCGCAAACCCATTCCCAATAAAGTACAGCAGCCAAGCCAAATACTCCTGTTGTGAAACATTCCTCCCAACCGAACTTACCAGGTTAGACCACTCACCCCACACCGACGAGTACGCTGCCCATGTACCCCCGGTCACCGATCAACGTAACAGCTCCTCCGTTACTCCAATGCCAGTCTCCACAGCCTGTCTGGACAAGGAACCCCCAGTTGCTCCGACTCCGGCGCCAACCTTCGAAACCTTGTCCACTGAAAACGAGACAAAGAATCGGTAATGGAATTCAAAACACCCGGGACATGAACAGCTTGTACAAGACAATTCAAACTTAAACACCGTAAAACCAAGTGACGCAGCAATCGCACCACCGGCGGCGAAGAAGCTGACAAGCTCAATATTACCTCCACCACCCCCAAGTTGTCGCAATGAAAACAGACCCTCCGGTCCCGAAATTTTGAGCCCCAAATCTCAACCGCCACCACAATCGGAAATAGTTCCAGCAACACTAAATTACGCAAGAACCCCGCCACACTCCACTCCTTGGGCCACGCCGCCGCGCACCAAGCCCCTTGGCAAAAAGCCCCAAAGCCCGAACTACCCGCCGCATGCGTGAAAATGTCAATGTCGGAAGCTGCCACAACAGAGGCCATCCATAATGACCTGCCATTATACGTGACCAAAATTTTTTCCCAAACCCTCAGGTCAGCCTTCAGTTCCCTTGAAAGCCTAATGAAGTGATGCAGCATAAGAACCCCTGCGGTAGCAGCACAGAGACGACGACTAAAGATGCGTCCCATAGGCATGATGCGGCAGGCGAAATTAAGCTTACCCAATAACGACTGCAACTGCCTAAGCCTCACCTTCTTTGCCGCCAGCGCCTCAGCCACCCCCCGACGCAAGTCTTCCAGTTTGTCGGTCGGGAGCCGACATTCCATGAAACGCGTGTCAATGATAATGCCCAAAAATTGTATGACCGTGGAAGGACCTTCCGTTTTTCCCGGCGCCAAGGGAATCCCAAAACGGGTCGCAATAGATTCCAAAGTGTGCAACATTACTGAGCAGACTGAAAAAATCCGGAGGACCAATGCAGAGGAAATCATTGAGATAGTGCAGCACCGACCCCAACTGAGTCTCTTCCCGAACCACCCATTCCACGAAGGTGCTGAAGACCTCAAAATATGCGCAAGAAATGGAACCCCATCGGAAGACACCGGTCAAGATAAAACTGCCCCTCCCAACGACAACCCAGCAAATGCTGACTGTCCGGGTGCACTGGTAGCAAGCGAAAAGCGGATTCCCTTTTTTGGGGGCAACCCCCAAGGGGGACACGTGTAAAGACGACACGGGGGGGTGCTCGAATGGTCCAGCCATTCTCCCAAGTTCCACCTCCTTCGCCAATTTGGCAGAAACAACCTGTGGAAATTGGCGGGTTGATTTTAAGTTTTGGTGCCGAGGCGACGGGGTCACTGGCCCCGAACACGAGATCCGAAAACCATGTGCAAAACCATCAGCCAAAAAACGTGCCGCCTCCCTCCGCGGATACCTATCTAGATACGGCACCATCGCGGGGAGGTTTACCGGCGTCTTCCCTTTTTGAAGCCGACTCGACGGGTTGGGACTTTTCCTTCCTAAAACACTTAGCATAACTGTGGGAGCCCCCGCAACCAGAGCACTCAGGACGGAAGCGACAGTTCGTGCCAAAACGGCACGACCCCTCGTTATACTGCCAACAAATTCCTTCCATTGTGAGGCCGACTGTCCAGCGGTACCTGAACCGCCGGCCCCCCCAAGAAAGGGCTGTCCCGACACCCGTGCTTGGGACATAAGCTTCATCCAAAGCCCAATGTCCTTATGATCCCAACGCAAGCCCGGACGCAAAGCTTTGCGCTGTCGGAATTGCTTGTCATAACGCAACCAAGCAACACCCCCATAAACCCGATAAGCCTCCCCAATGGCATCCAGATAACAAAAAAGTGGAGAACAATTCTCCGGCGCTCTTTCGCCAATCACGCTAGCCAAGATGGCAAACGCCTGAAGCCAATTCGCAAAAGTGCGCGGAATAAGCCTCCAGCGACGCTTCTCTTCCTCCTCCTTCTTGCTTTCGTCTGCCTTCCCTTTGTCAATAGTAAATTTTTCCAATGGCAAAAGAGAGAATATTTTAACATATTCCCCTTTCCAAAATTTTTCCCGTACGTCTGGCTTCAAATGCACCCCCAGTGGGCCTTTGAAGCACACGTAGATTTCGCACTTCGCCGCATCCGCCAACCGGACCTTATCCTCAGCAGCCTCCTTCCCTTTATTCGCTGCCGCCCCAAACACTTCTGTCAGCGACGCGGCTGTTACGCTATCACCGGGGGACGCCCCTGCCCCCGAGACCGCTACCGGCCCCGTTGAGGGAACCGTGGTAGGAAAACTAGCGATCCCGCCCCAGGCAGCCGGAGCCCATGCCCCAACAGGCCCTTGAGATGTGCTAGGAGTTCCCGCCGGGTCAAAACGAGCCAACAAATCCCGAAAACCTGCAAAAAATGCGGACAACACCGGCGCTGCACCCGCATCTCCCCCCACAATTCCTGATCCACCTGTACCAGCCCCCGCAGAAAACCCCCACTGCACCCCCCCCACCCGACTATTAAGTATAGGTAAAATTGGCGACTTACCAGGCTGCAGCCGCACCGCCACACGACTAGCTGTCTGTCCGGATCCCAGCTGACTCTTCAAGGCAGGACGCCTCCCGACTGACCGATCATCATCATCATCCGCGCCGGTAATCTCACCGGACTCAGCCGAAGAATCTTGCCACGGCAACGTCCCCTGCCTCCCTCGCACCGACGACTCCTCATCTGGGCTCCCGGAAGCCTCCTCTTCTGTCCCAGGCACAGTTCTCACCCCCGAAGAGCTGCTGGGCACTGTAGTACCCCCAGCTGCAGCAGGGACGCGCTGTCTCTTTAAGGGGGCGTGTCCCCCAGCTTGAAGACCCGGCCTGCGATCCCGCTGGCGAACCAGCAGAGGGCGCTCCAACTTCCCTGCCGTTCGTGTCTGTTCCTTTCTGATGCAGAAACCTCTTCTGTGCAGCGGCCGTGGAGGGAGCCGAACGCTCCGGAGCCCTGCGTCTGCGGCTGGCGGGGGACGATGGCGGCACCCCCCCAGTGATATGCCTCTGGTCCTGTGGCTCTACATCGCTCGGAGCAGCTGAGGGGTAAGTCCGCCCCCCACCGCTGACACCGCTGCTTCTCCCACGCCGAGCCGTCCTCCCCACCGTGACATCCATGCGGGGGGGGGGGATGGCTGCCGCCTGCTCCGGCCTGTGTTGCGAGCCACTGGAGAGCGCCGGGGGGTAGGATTCCTCCCAGGGCCCCCACCGGAACTGATAGGATGCAGCCCGGCAGCCAGCCCTGGAGGGTCCCTGGGATAGGGGCTCCTTCTAGCCTGTTGAGCCCGTGGGACAGGAGATGGGCTCAGGCGCTCCGGAGGGCGCACCTTCCTGGTTCGTTTTCGCCCTGGGGGAGAAGGGGCAGGTGAGGGGGAAGCTCCCGACCCCCCCAAGCACATCAGATAGCTGCTGTTGCAGCCACTGATGGCCCCGCTCGACCGCTGCGGCCCTGACCTGAGCCAGCAAGGCATCAAGATCACTCATCTCCCTATTTCTCTAACCTGCAGGTGATCAGCAAGGGTGTCCCAAGAAGATGTCTCCTCACCAACTTCTCTGAATGATGAAGAATCCACCCCCTACACCGGACCCCAAGCCTCTGGCCCTGCCCCATCTGCTTTCTACCTCCAATCAGGTAAGAGATGACTTCTTGCCCCCACCACTGACCTGACTGACCGTTACTTGACCCCTGTTCCTCCCATAGTCATGCAGCCCCTGCGTCCATTCTCTCCTATGGGTCTCACTTTACGGCTCACTGATTAGTTGCTAAAGGTACAGCATATGATTTCTGCTTACTGATTGTTTGCTAGAGGTTACAGCACATCTCCTCACTCTGCACACCATGGACTGGGGAGGTGAGGGGACTCATTAATAGACAGAAAACTCCTAGGGATCCTAGAACTCTTGTGATCAGTGGCAGTGCTGGGGGGAGGGGAGGGTGTGTCCAATGGCAATGCTGATTTTTTTTTACTGACTACCAATATAAAGAGGAGTTTCAACACTGGCCACCAATGTAATAGGGGTTTACACTGACCACTAATGTAATAGGGGTTTACACTGACCACTAATGTAATAGGAGCATTCATGGTAACCACCAATGTAAGGAGGGATTTACACTGACCACCAATGAAGGGGGACCTTTACACTGGCCACTAGTGTGAATGAAAGGATTCTACACCAAGCACTAATGTAATGAGACAATTGACACTGACCACCAATGTAACTGAGACATTTAGCCTGCGTTCACATTTGTGTGTTGGTAATTCATGCAAAATCGCTTTCCTGACACCACAGAAATGTGCTGCCCTTTAGCAGATACACAGCAGTGCCATTAATTGTTTTTGTGTGATTTTGAAAAAGTGCTAGGGACTTTCTTCCGCATTTGTAGTGCATAGAGCAGCCCATTGAAATGAATGGGCTGCCCTACACATGACCTACATCCTTATCCACCCTGTTGGTACACCTTTGCACCCTAACACCCCTGCTAACCTCTACACCCCAAACCTCCACCCATCCCCTCCACTCCATTCCCCCTCCCCCCATTTAACTCTACCTCTCCTCTGTTCATCTTTGCACCCATCTTCCTTACCTCCATACATACCCTCCTTGCTCACCTGTGCACCCCAAACTGTAACTCCTTCTCTGCCTACCTCTGCATACCCCACACAACCCTCCATTTCACTAATTTGCTTACCTTTGCAGAACAGGCTGATGGTAGGCTGAATGACCACAGTTGTAGGCAGGACTTTCAAGCATGCCCCTTTATCTCCCCAGTGAACAGCATTCAGTATAGGTGATGGTGGATTTGACTTTAGGGGGGCATGATATACATATGAATACCGCCTTTATTTACATATCAATGCTGCTGGTCCACCACTATTTACATATGAATTCCGGTATTTACATGTAAACATAGGGTCTGCAGGTGAGTCATCTGTACTCAACAATAGGGCAGAGCTGGGCAGCAATAGTAACAGAACTTCATACTGAGATATCAGGACACAGCACAGAACTAAAACCTCAAAAGGGAATTTAAACTGGGATATTAAGCAAGTATGAGACAGCTGCTTTGGGCCCCACATCAATGACAGGGCCCAGGGCAGCTGCCCCTTTTGCCCTGCCTTAAAGACGGCTCTGAGTGTATAAACCCGTAAACCAAAAAATAAATAATTAAACAATGACAAAAAAAAACATAATTTCAGTAAAGAGCCTGATGTGTAAAAAATAAACTACTTGTAGCTGGAGGGTGGGTTTATTTATTTTTTAATACACATCAAATAAGTATGTGGGCTCCAATTGCCCATCTGCTTCTAAATATACTAATTTCTGCTTGTACAATATATGTCTCTTATATCACATACTTGGGACATGCATTCAGCAGATTAAAGCCAGGTCAGTGACTCAGAAAGTACTGGAATCAAAGCATCATCATGGCAGCCAGGCACCTGGTATGTCTAGAGGTAGAAGTCAGCAATGACAGTCTACATACTGTATTTTGCTTATGACAACTGACCTTTAATTAGCATTGTCTAATTTAATTTTCTTGTGTCTGTGTAGCATCAATACATTATTAGGCCTTTTACAATGCAAGTAAACACATATAGTGGCTTATAGTCTATTGTCATACAAGCACAAACTAAGGAGGATTTGATCAGAAATTGAGTAATGCACCACAACACTGGAGCACCTGGAGGATGCTCATGCAAATTGTAACGAGCCCCTTGCTCGCTCGATTCCACCCTCCCGACACTCCTCTGCTGCAATAGAATCAGATTGCAGGTCGCAACATCTGATGGTTCGGTCATCCGATGCTCCAGGACTAGAACTACAGCTATGTGCCGTTCTAATCCAGTTGTGTAGTTCAGAACAAACACCAGACAGGCTGTATGTAAGTTCAACCAGGAATCTCCTTTATTGAAAAATACAGGCTCTTTTTATACAGTAAAAGAGGAGGTGTATACCTCCTGCTCATATTACTCTGAACATACACCTGTTACCAGAAACCTAATTAACATGGGCTAATTAACTAATCCCTTTAGACAGCCTAGATGACTCAGACATGACCTTTAGGCCAGACTGGCCGTCTTGTAGCTCAGAAAACCCAATCAACATTATCACAATAGTAGAGTTAATTAACACAAACAACAATGGGGATCTAATGGCTCTTAGATCCCATACTAGAGACTTATTTACAATACACATTCTAGCAGGCAACAGACAGACAGGTGGCTGGAATTGACATCAGCATCTCCTAACCAGCATTATGAATCAGACACTATTTCTAATATGGCAAATCCAGGGTCCCCAGAGTCTGTGTGTCCTGGGGAACCAGGACCCGAATCCACAGTAATACCACCTCACGGGTCCCCAGGCATACAGCTCACAAAGAGCACCGTTCTCCCAAATGCCAGGGCCCATGATCGATCGGCAAGAGGCTAGCATTCAGTCCCCTCCAAAAGTCTCTCTCCCGGCTAGGTCTGTCACATTTCTCCCCTTTCGGCAGAAGACTAACACAGGAGGATACCCCAGATGGGTTGACTCCGAAGTTAGTCAGTAGTTCCAGTCCTCTAATGCCTGTACCCACACAGTACCCCAAACAAATTGTTCCAAACAAAGCATTACTCACCCAGCCAACCTCTGCCTCTCTCAGAGAACATATCTGCCTCTGGGGAGAGGCCTGGACTGGCCCTTCTCCCTGGAGTCCTTTCTGCCGCTGGAGAGAAGACAGGGTTCTGGGCTCACTCCGTCATGCTGTTGGGGATCTGGGCCGACTGCCCAGCATCCCTGGGGTATACAGATGGAGACTGAAGTCCCATCCACCTTCACAGGATATCCATCCTCTGTTAGTTGAGGGCAGAGTCCAGCAGTACTCGGCCCTGTTGCCAGCCCTTCTGCTGGAAACCCCACACCATCTGCTCCGGCTAACTGTTGGGGAGGGAGGCCAACTGCCCCGCCTCCCTGGAACTCTCTAGTTGTTGCCGGTGCTGGGCAGAGGTTGGTAGCACTCTGCCCTGTTGCCAGCACTTCTCCTGGGGACTCCGCATCCTCTGCTCCAGCTAACCGTTGGGGCAGGAGGCTTGCTTCCTCCACTCCCAAACTGTGTAGCTGCCTTAGGGGAGGTAAGCCGGCTGCTTCCTTTTCCATTCTCTCATCTGGATGTTGGGACGATATGTCTGTGGTACTGTCTCCCAGGTGCACGGATCTTTGCTAGGGAGGAAAGACCACTTCCTCCACCCTGGCCAACTGTTGGGGAGGGACGACGAACACCTCCTCTCCTTTCTCCCCCTGTATCCTGATCTGCTGCTGGGAAGTGACCACCTTCTTCTCACCCTGAGCCTCCGGAACCGCCGCAGGTGTAGGGCAGAGATCTTGGACCCTCTGTCCGGTTGCCAGCGCTTCAGCTGGGGAAGTTCCTTGTAACTTCACAGATACTTCTGTTGTGCTGGGCAGAGCACAGTGAAGTTTGGCCCTAATAACAGCTCTTCTTCTGCTGGAGGCTCACCAGGTTGTTCTTCCTCAGCAGAAAAGTCTATCAAATCCCCTGTCTCTGCAACTGGTGTCTGGGGATAAAGGTTCACCATCTCCTCTCTGTGGAACCCAGAAGATGCTATCAGTGCTGGGCAGAGCACAGTGAAGTTTGGCCCTAATAACAGCTCTTCTTCTGCTGGAGGCTCACCAGGTTGTTCTTCCTCAGCAGAAAAGTCTATCAAATCCCCTGTCTCTGCAACTGGTGTCTGGGGATAAAGGTTTACCATCTCCTGTCCCTGGAACCCAGAAGATGCTATTAGTGCTGGGCAGAGGTTAGCAGAGCTTTGCCCTGTTGTCAGCACTTCAGGTTTGGGGACGGCAATCTTCAGATTTTCCACTGCCGATTCTCTGGCATGCTGCTGGACAGGCACATTCCTCCATCCAAGATCATCCAATGCAGAAACAGGTTCATCAAGGTCAGTCAGCACTTGTTGCATCTGCCATAATACCTCCGCCTCCATAGCTGCGGGGCCAGGTTGGCAAAGCACACTGTTACTCTGTCACATTGTCAACTCTTCAGCCAGGATTTCAGAGTTGTCAACTGGTATTTCCTGATAGTCCCAGGCAAAGGGAGCCCCACCCTGCTGCTGAGCAGAGTCTAGCAGCTGTCTGTAGGCCATCTCAAGCTCCCATTCCTGAACGGCCAGAAACTCCAAATCTTCCTGTGCCCAGTGCACTTCCGAGACAATCAGTCTTCACTCTCTGTGCTCCATTATTTCCTCCAAACCCCACTTCCGATCACTCCCAAAGTCAGGGTCCCTGGACAGCCTCCAGTACAACAATCCCAGGCCATCGTAGTCAAAGCCTTCCGTGGGGCTGTCATCCGCTGTCCATGGGCACACTTGGGCTACATACCACTGGAGGGCTCTGTAGCTCTCGTCCAACCGCATTTCTGCCCGGATCAGCCTGCTTAACTCGGCTGTCCACTCCTGGTTCGACTGTTCCACCAATAACAGCATTCGCACTTCATACTGCGACCAGTACCTTACATGGATGGAGGGGAGAACTTTTCCCTGGTTTAGCTGCTCACAGGCTAGCGCTTCCTTCCAGAGTTCGCAGCGGATAGAATCAAACCATCCTAGCAGGACCTGCTCTGATACCGGTCCTCTGTGCTGTATCTGCATCTCTCGCAACCTCCTTCTGAATTCCTCTTCCATGGTGGCTGGTATCTGTACCTCTCCTCTCCTGCTATCTGGACCTTGGATCCAGGTGATGGTTTGGATGTGTTCACGGCAAGGAAGCACGATCCCACCATTCCCTCCACTGCTCTCAAGTAAGTCTTTCAGCGTGGCTCTCCTGCAGGCTGGTTTGGAGTGTCCCAGTAACTGGAGAGCAAATCCCACGGCTGCCAACCAATGTAACGAGCCCCAACTTGCTCGTTTCCACTCTCCCGACACTCCTCTGCGGCTATAGAATCAGATTGCAGGTCGCAACATCTGATGGTTCGGTCATCCGATGCTCCGGGACTAGAACTACAGCTATGTGCCGTTCTAATCCAGTTGTGTAGCTCAGAACAAACACCAGGCAGGCTGTATGTAAGTTCAACTAGGAATCTCCTTTATTGAAAAATACAGGCTCTTTTATACAGTAAAAGAGGAGGTGTATACCTCCTGCTCATATTACTCTGAACATACACCTGTTACGAGAAACCTAATTAACATGGGCTAATTAACTAATCCCTTTAGACAGCCTAGATGACTCAGACATGACCTTTAGGCCAGACTGGCCGTCTTGTAGCTCAGAAAACCCAATCAACATTATCAAAATAGCAGAATTAATTAACACAAACAACAATGGGGATCTAATGACTCATACTAGAGACTTATTTACAATACACATTCTAGCAGGCAACAGGCAGACAGGTGGCTGGAATTGACATCAGCATCTCCTAACAGTATTTGTCCCAGCATTATGAATCAGACACTAATTCTAATATGGCAAATCCAGGGTCCCCAGAGTCTGCGTGTCCTGGGGGACCAGGACCCGAATCCACAGTAATACCACCTCAAGGGTCCCCAGGCATACAGCTCACAAAGAGCACCATTCCCCCAAATACCAGGGCCCACGATCGATCGGCAAGAGGTTAGCATTTAGTCCCCTCCAAAAGTCTCTCTCCCGGCTAGGTCTGTCACACAAATGTTCTAAGTACATCTACACAACCTGCAGACACTTTGGTGAAAATTAAATTTAGAACCTCAGTACTACAAGGCAGGCCTGCATTTATACATTGGCGTGTGCTGATTCAAGTACATTTGGTGACTAGGATGGCTTTTGGTTAGAATTCAGACTACCAGCAGACAGAACACACGGGGGAAAGACCCAAGTGTTTTCTACTAACACCAATATCTAAATTTTCATTCCTTACCCCCCTTCCTTCCACTGGACTCTATTGTTCTCGCCAAGTCCCCCACTGGGCACCATTATTCTCCTCTACCCTCATTGGACATTATTGTTCCCTCCCCCTCTCTGCTGAGCACTATTGTTGTCTCCCTTCCATGTTGGATACTAGTGTTCCCCCACCTCCCACTGGGCACTATTGTTTCCCATGCTAAGCTTTACTGTTCCCTCCAGCCCCCTGCACTACCTTCTCAGCACAAGTGTCCCCTCCACTTCCTGAAAACGAATGCCCCCACCCCTCTGAGCAATATTGTTGCCCCTCTCCACATGATGAGCAACATTGCATTTTTTCTTCAAATAAAAGGCATTTTCTCACCCCCGACCATCAACATTGGCCATATTTTCCACCTACTGACGGCATGGCTTTTTTTTTATTCCTAGGGACAACTGACCATGGGGCATCCACTCCTTTCCTCCTTCCTCCTCTTCCCCACTGACCACAGGTTTATAAAAGTGAGGCTATCACATGGAATATTTGTGGGTACAAGGATTGCGGGCTGTGTACAGTGTATACAATTTTTATAACTCTATTTAACCATGCCCCTTTAAGCCATGTCCATTATTTAGTTTAATTTAGCCAAGCACATTTCTGGCATGACCTACATGTCTTTTCCTCCCCAAAGTACCCTCTGTCAGGGACTAGTCTTGAACCTGGGATGTCTGCTGTGTCTGGCAATGACTCTGCTTGCTTGATCCTAAATGATCGTGCCTTGAATCTTGTTTGTCTTGAACCTTGAACTATTTGCTCCTCCCATGAACTTCCTGATATAAGCCATGTCTCTGCACTTCCTGTTTGCCAGATTATTGTGCTCCCTTCAGCCAATATTTCGCTTTTGTCTCTTCTGCTGCCGTCTGTATCTTCTCTATCATTCGTTATTGACCTTTGGCTTGTTACTTGACTATGCTTTTGCTTAATCCCAACCTGCAACCATTCATTACTGAAATAAAAAACAAAGGCGCCTCTAAGTGCAGAAGAAAAGCAAGTTTTAATACCGCAACTGGGTTCAAAAACACTTACAGGATGGAAGATATAATCAGGCACATAATTAATATGGCTGCATTGGAAGGGGTCACGGTGGAAGAAAGCCTTCAGGGAGATGGATGTAGTTGTCACCGACAGCAGCGAGGTGAAGCACTGGAAGCCGCTGTGAAGCCGGCGTCGTCAGCGAGGAGTGACGGCGTACCCGGAAGTGATGTCATCCACTGAGCGGCTCCGTAACCAGCCTGGACCGCAAGCACACAGCCAGAGGGGGGATGTGATGTCATAAAAGAGGGACGCGGTTCGGAACCGTCAATCGTTCTTTTATCAACCTGTCAGGTGGCTGAAGGTCCAAAATCTTCAGGATTCTAACACTCCTGAACCTATTAAAAGATCTATTTCTACTCAGGAGAAATAAAGACGACGTTCAGAGAAATTATGTCTTTATTGTGGAGAATATGGAAATTACGCAGTTACTTGTCCGAATAAATGTAAAAGAACAACTGATGTTACAGTATCTAAACAAATAAACTCAATGTCTGTTTCTCCTTTGATTCCAGAAGCAGATAAAGTACATTCTTTATCAACTTTGGACTGTTGGAATTTAACTGTGGATGGCTCACCTTTGTCTTCAGGAATTGTTACCCACGAGACCATCCCACTTGAACTCAGTGACGTCACTAGGGTGGGGCCAGAGGGGGCCCTGACCCCCCCAAAATTATACTGTGCCCCCCAATGAAAAGGACTTATGGTTTGTATTTGGGGAGGGTGCCCGTGGTCCCACACATTGCTCTGGCCACCGCTGGAATAGGTCAAGCTCTCCTGACAGCGTCCCTGTCAGCTCCCCCTCCCTCTACTCACTGACAGTCTGTATAATATGAGCGGCGCTCGCACAGCCACGGCCACCAGATCTGCTCCCTCCCCCTGTATCCTCATTGGCAGGGAGGAGAGCGAGTTCCACTACTGTGGGGGGTCCCAAGCCTCCCATGATCTCAGTGACATCTTGAAAAAACAGACTGATTTCTCCCATCCATAGGGCAGAAGAATCAGTCTGTAAGTTCCAAGGCTGAGCCGCATGCCTATGATGACACTGTTGCACAGTCCAGCCACCGCATCCCCCCCACTCCCCTCACGGAATGGGAGAGCAGAGAGAAATACAGCTCCTCCTCCTACCTCTGTCCCTTCTGTGTCTTCCAGTCCCACCCACACGATCCCCGGTGTGCAGCTATGCCTGAAAGAGAGGGGATATGTGGGCAGGAAATATGAAAATCAGCAGCTGCAGAACATTTCTGGTTGTGTCAATGATTCCTGTCTGAGCCTGGATCCGTGGGTGAGTGTACACTGCAGTACACTGTGATCAATGAACTGTCCCTATCTCTCTTCTCTCCCCCATCTATCTCCCTCCCCTTCCTGTTCTTCCAGGACCTTCACAAACTTTCAGTTTCAGTTAGGCTGGTAATAGACTGCATATGATTGGCTGTATATCTCATTGTCAAACAACAACAATTTATAATACATAATAGGGTAATAGTACCACGCCAATCCCAAAGGTCAGGAGCAGCCAACACAACAATCAGACAAATTGTGCAATAATGTAAAGTAAAAGTGTGGCGCTAAATGTGTGAAAAAACAATATACAGGTGCCTACAAAAAATAGAGGAAGCCTGAAGTGACACTCCAAAATTCAGAAATGAATATATAATGAAGTATATACCAATAAACAACATGCGACTGGACTAAGACCTCAAATCGCACTAATCCCCTAAAGGGTGCAATATGAAACCTCATATATAAATATATACGTGCACCAATAGTGGTGAAAATACTTATCATATTAGATTAAAGTAAATGTGTAGCCATTATTATAGCAAATCAATCACTCATACATAAAAATGTGAACAAACAATATGTATAAAATTGTATGTATAAACCAAAAAATCAGTGTTGTTAACACCCAGGAGAGTTCATAAATGAATAAGGAATCCGTGTTGCTAACACCAAGAAAAGTTCATATAGATAGTAGTATTCACAGATAAAAAAAAAAAAACGCTTAAACTGCCATATAGTGGATGACAGTGTGGATCTGGTCTGAAGAGATGAGATGTTCCTGCTGGAATGGAGACCTAGGCATCCGTCCGGATATCTGGTTTGTCGTCTTACTCCAAGGTGTATGTAAGTGTCTCGATCAGGAGGGCAATAATCAAAATATGGAATAAAAAAGAGAGAGCCTCCACATGGTGTAAATCCAAAAATGAGTATAGGGTTTATTGAAAAAGGATCATCCAATATTCAATATAAAAACATGACAATAGAATCGATTCCAAAATGTTAAAAATAGCGTGGTAAAAAAGTGGCTGGGATCAGCAAAGAGACCCTACGCGTTTCGTCTTAAAAGACTTCTGCTGGGGTATGTGCCAACCTGCCACGCTTATATACAAATATAAAAATTTCAAACCATAAAACAGCTGATTAAACAGCGTGCAACCTGACTTCCTGGTTACTCTGGCATGCATGCCAATTCACGGCCATGTGATCCAGAGATGAGCCAGTAAGATCCAACACACACTGGCCCAGAACCAAGCCTCGATGTGGTTCCCCAATCAAAGACGCTCTCAGCTATTAGGTGTATCACTTACTCCGCAGCCGGCAAGACACCCACAGTGAGATACGTAGCGCACACGTGACCACTGCCGTGTATCAACACAATGCATGCCTGGAGCGCATATTATCATTGGGAACCGGAAGCCGGAATGGGTTTGTAAAGCAATTGGAACGCATATGTGCTCCAAGTGAGTCAAGAGGAAAGGAAGTAGATGTCAATTTAGTAATAGACTGTGGTCTTTCAAACCGGAACCACAGCAACATATATTTGTTCTATACTAGAACTTGACTCAGAGGGATAAAATATTAATATTAGGAAGTCAAAATGCACAATCTGAAAAGTAGTGTACATAGAGCGAAAATATTAACATTACAATAATTGTTATAATCAATACATGGTACACAATAGGATCACACCTGCAAAGCATACAACAAAACGAGACTAAAAAAGGGCAGCAGACATAAATGGCTAGTAATGTCTCTGTCCACACTAAAAACAAGGGACATATATGACCTAAGTGTAAAACGTCAGATCAGGCATGTAGGGGGGGGAGGGAGGGAGAGAAGGGAGAAAGGAACTAATCTCAGATATTGGAAAATCAAGATTGATTGATAAAGGAATTAATGTCCCATTCAACATTAAGTCCATATGGCATGTAACATTTCAACTGGTGTATCCAAAAAGTTTCAAGCTTGGACACACCCCTAACATTGGACTCACCCCTCCAGTGGGGCACGAATTTATCTATTATTTGAAACTTGGTACCTGTTGCATTTTGATTGTGGCAAAGTAAATAGTGTTTGGGTATGCTATGATTGGTGCATCCCTTCCAAATGGCCTTTATATGTTTGTTAACTCTTATGGCAAAAGTACGTATTGTCCGGCTCACATACTGCTTCCCGCAGGGACAAGTAATGAGGTATACAATGTACCTCGTGGAGCAAGTCACAAAATGTTTAATCTGATATTCTTTACCAGTAGTGGTTGATCCAAAAATTTCAATTTTTCCAGGTCTATGTGCCGTGTGTTTAGACACATTGCCTCCGGCATGGAAAACAACCTTTCATGTTATGAAAAAACGAAGGGACAGTGGGAGGATCTACTATATTGGGTGCAATCTGTCCTTTTAAAGGCATAGCACCCCTATAGACTATCCCTGTATGTTCTGGAAGGATAGGGCCTAGAATTATATCATTCTTCAGTACCTTCCAATGTCTGTGAATGATATCCTTAATCTGTTTATACTGAATGGAAAAATTTGTAAGAAAAGACCACTTATGTTTATTACCGTATATACTCGTGTATAAGTCGAATTTTTCAGCCCCTTTTTAGGGGCTGAAAGTGCCCCCCTTGACTTATACACGAGTCACCGCCGTCTGCCTACATGATCAGTGTGTCATGCAGGCGCGACGGTGGCCATCTGCCTACATGATCAGTGTGTCATGCAGGCAGACGGTGGCCAGCGTGTGCTACAAAGCACTCGGTAGCGGCTCTCGGCTCTCACTGTTCAAAAGCCACGCCTCCTCGTCTGTGATAGGCAGTCAGTGTACAGCCTATCATAGACATTCTCTCATCCTCGTCCGTGGTATGAGGATGAGAGAATGTCCATGATAGGCTGACCGCTGACTGCTGGGAAATGGAGTTTTCTGCCTATCATGGATGACGAGGAGGCGTGACTTTTGAACAGTGAATGGCTGTCGAATAGGAATAGCACACGCTGATCGGTGCAGAGCGGCACACGGAGGCATGCACAGGACACAGGTAGGATGCACACAGACACATGCACACAGACACATACACAGGACCATATACACATGACACATGCACACATACACAGGACACAGGTACAGGACACATGCACATGTACACAGGACACAAGTAGAGGACACATGACACATGCACATATACACAGGACACAGGTACATGACACATGCACATATACACAGGACACAGGTACATATACACATGACACAGGTACAGGACACATGCACATATACACAGGACACAGGTACAGGACACATGCACATATACACAGGACACAGGTACATGACACATGCACATATACACAGGACACAGGTATGGGACACATAACACATGCACATATACACAGGACACAGGTACATGACACATGCACATATACACAGGACACAGGTACAGGACACATGACACA
This sequence comes from Lithobates clamitans, assembly GCA_037952925.1. NCBI lineage: Eukaryota > Metazoa > Chordata > Amphibia > Anura > Ranidae > Lithobates > Lithobates clamitans. The sequence continues at coordinate 3,278,995 of JBBGZY010000250.1, forward strand.
TGCACATATACACAGGACACAGGTACATGACACATGCACATATACACAGGACACAGGTACGGGACACATGACACATGCACATATACACAGGACACAGGTACATGACATATGCACATATACACAGGACATGTAATAAACAATAAATCTGCAAATCATAAATACGTATCCAGTCCTTGATTTGTTAAACCTATTGAGGCGGCGCTAAGTGTCCGATGTTAAAACACTGTATATAGACATAATATTTAAAAGGCAGGAAAGTTCATAATTGAAGATGCAGACTGTGGATAAGGAGGTAAGTGTAGAGATCCTTTCACCAATAACGATCACCACGTGAGGGGGTCGCCCCCCGTGAGGATGCACTCACCACAATGTATATAACCACAGGCCTTTTGGAAAATGATCTTTGAATCCTTGCCGTCTCCTTAATTCAACCACCAGGTGGTGCAAGACCCTCTCGGTATGTGTAACATGGGGAGAAAATGAAATGCCCAATAGCGTGATATTGCTTCAGACTATTTTATTGAACAAATCATGCAAACCAGTTCCCCATTTTAAATATGCGTACCAAATATAAAAACAAAACGAGCATTGAAAAGTGCACTGTGCCTGTGTTAATGTTCCGCCGGAGGAACTCCTGGATGCGAGCTGTACACGGCTGAGCCGTTCGCTTCCTGGTTACCTTCCGTGGAGCGCAAACGTCACTTCCGGTTGATTACGACCCTGACGCGTTTCGTCACTTCCGGACGTCATCTGAGGGCGTACGCCCTCAGATGACGTCCGGAAGTGACGAAACGCGTCAGGGTCGTAATCAACCGGAAGTGACGTTTGCGCTCCACCAAAGGTAACCAGGAAGCGAACGGCTCAGCCGTGTACAGCAGGACACAGATACATGACACATGCACATATACACAGGACACATGACACATGCACATGACACATGCAAAGGACACAGGGAGGTATACAGCTGCAGATGGGCATTGTTGACCCTCTTTTTCCACTTACAGTAGCTGCTGCATTTCTCACCCTCGTCTTATACTCGGGTCAAATATTTTTTTCCCATCTTTTGGTGGTAAATTATGGCCTCGACTTATACTCGGATCGACTTATACTCGAGTATATATGGTATCTTGATTTCGTTTAGGTTGTTCTAAAATCAAAAGGTTCCTATCCACCAATGAGACACTATGAATATCCTTATTAATCTGGGACACACTATAGCCCTTATCTACGAATCTGGATTTAAGGATTTCTGCCTGATCCAAATAGTCAGAGATGTGAACAGTTGCGTCTGATCTGCAATAGTTGGCTTCGGGGAACAGATTTTAGCCATGCTGTATGATGACAGCTATCGATCGGAATGTATCCATTCCGATCAGTGGCTTTAAAGAAAGTTTTGGTCACAAGATGATCATTGACCACTGTGATCTCCAAATCTAAGAAGTGGATGGTGGACAAGCTGGCTTCATAAGTCAGCTTGATTCCAATCTGGTTATCATTCAGAGTGGACATGAACGAATCCAAAGATTCCATATTGCCTCTCCATAGGAGGAGGAAGTCGTCAATGTACCTGGCCCACAACACTAACTGTGGAGGGTCCAGGGCATAGACAACATCCTCCTCCCACTTGGCCATAAAAATATTAGCCAAGCTGGGGGCGAACTTATCCCCCATAGCTACACCCTTTCTCTGGAGATAGAACTCGTCATTATACCAGAAATAGTTGTGCTTGGTCACAAACCATAGAAGGTCAATAATGAATCTTTTCTGAGTTCCAGGAATAGTCTTATTCCTAGAAAGAAACAAATCAACTGCCGCAAGTCCAAGGTCATGGGGTATACACGTGTATAATGCCGTGACATCGGCAGTGACTAGTATAAGATCTTTACTGTATACAACTCGTTGAAGTTTAGCAATGGTGTCTTTGGTATCTTTCAAATAGGATGGTACAGACTTGACTATAGGTTGAAGGTAGAAATCGATGTATTTCCCAATGCGGGATGTAACCAAATTAATACGGAGGCTGTGTGACACTCTTATGGACTTTCGGCAGGTAATATATTATAGGAATCCGCGGGGCAATTTGAAAACAAAATTTTTTTTCCTTTTTTATCCAAGATCCCTAGCTGTGAACCAGTCTCAATAAGGTCTGCAAGGATTCTCTTAAAATCTGATGTTGGATTCTTGGTTAACCGCAGATAGGTGTCAGTATCACCAAGAATTCTAGTCATCTCAGCGTGATAGTCCATTTTGTCAAGAATAACATTCCCCCCCCCTTATCTGCTGGACAGATGATAAGGTTTTTTCGTTCGCAAAGTGATTTGAGTCCAATTTTTAAATTGGGATCACTATATACTTTTTTACTTGGTAACTCATCAAGATCCTTGAGGACAAGGTCGCAGAAAACCTTAATCGAAGGTGCTGTAGAGCAGGGGGGATTAAACAATGATGGATTCGCAAGGCCAGAGTGTATGGTATGTGAAGTAATTTCTACAGTAGGAGGCCTACTAGGATTAGGCAAAATATATCTTTGAACATTCAATTTTCGTACGTATTTGTGCACATCTATAAATGTAGAGAATTTGTTTACTTATTTAAATGTAAGTCCTTTGTCAAGAACCAATTGTTCTGCCTTAGTAAGTTCAACCTCACTTAAATTAAAGATGCCATTATCTCTTATACACGTTTTCTTTTTCCTGGCACGCCACCCCCCTCTGGTGCCACGTTTTTATCTGGGTTTCGTTTGTGGTTTTCTACTTCCTTGTGAACCCCCCCCTGTTGGAAGATCCTGGTAAGTCCTGATTGTAGTTAAATGGTGATCTGTTGTAATACCCACTATCCCTATCAGAATAGGTATATTGGGAATTATAATTATCCTTTGGTCTTTCTTCTCTTAAGGGTGAGAACCTGTTGTGTATATAAACAGAGTTCTCTGAGAATAGTAAACAAAAAAATAGTACTATCTCACCACTCAGAGCAGTTTGAGAAACATATGAGAGATCTGTGAATACTACTATCTATATGAACTTTTCTTGGTGTTAGCAACACTGATTCCTTATTCATTTATGAACTCTCCTTTGTGTTAACAACACTGTTTTTTTTGTTTATACATACAATTTTATACTTATTGTTTGTTCACATTTTTTATGTATGAGTGATTGATTTGCTATAATAATGGCTACACATTTACTTTAATCTAATGTGATAAGTATTTTCACCACTATTGGTGCACTTATATATTTATATATGAGGTTTCATGTTGCACCCTTTAGGGGATTAGTGCGATTTGAGGTCTTAGTCCAGTCGCATGTTGTTGATTGGTAAATATTCATTATATATTCATTTCTGAATTTTGGAGTGTCACTTCAGGCTGCCTCTATTTTTTGTGGGCACCTGTATATTGTTTTTTCACACATTTAGCGCCACACTTTTACTTTACATTATTGCACAAATTGTCTAATTGTCGTGTTGGCTGCTCCTGACCTTTGGGATTGGCGCGGTACTATTACCCTATTATCTGTTTTTTTTTTACTTTATTACTGCAGCCTCTCCTCATTTTTTGAAGTGAAGGTTTACACCTTCAATATCTCAATATGGATATTTTCGATTATCAGAATAATCGTACATTTAACACCGAAGGCGTATTCACACCCCTGAATACAGACTCTGAAATAGGAGGCTTATTTTTAAGGTTAAAATTCTGATGGACATAGCCTTCCTTGAGCAATATTCTAAGGAACGCATGGTCCCAAGAGGTTTACGGTGGAATATATATCCCCAACAAGGAGATCTGGATTTAGAATCGTGGTTTCGTTACTTTAATGAGGCTGGGATTTCCTTGTTGGGATTCCTGATTGATAGGAAACGTCTGAGGAGGACAACCTTAGACATAGAAATTAAAGAAATTAGAGATAAGCTTCTTCCACATAAATCCACTACTGAATATAATTTACTTTCCACAAATGTAAAAAATCATTTAGAGAAGGAAGAACGAAAACAAAGAGTTAAAAAACAAAAAATACACAAGAGATGTTAGTGACTATAAAAATGGGTGTGTTTTTAGTTGGCAGGATAAAGATCGACCAACTACAGTCCCTGAGGCAGAATGCACATCTATAGCTACCTCTGGCCCACCTGAATTAAGATTGCAGCATCCACTAACTAGATCCGAACAGAATACACAGGAAACCCATCATCCATCGAGTAGGCTCTATACACCCACACCCCATTGGAGGAATTCATTCTCCAACAATGGAGGTCGAGGAAGAAATAACAGGGGCAGAGGGAAGGGGAACAGAGATCAACGATCATATTATGACCAGGCAGGACTCTTCACCATGGAGAAGAAATGCTGATCACAACGATCACTATCCTGACCACAATTATTCTCAGAGAACTCCTGTTTATACACACAACAGGTTCTCACCCTTAAGAGAAGAAAGACCAAAGGATAAATATAGTTCCCAATATACCTATTCTGATAGGCATAGTGGGTATTACAACAGATCACCATTTAACTACAATCAGGACTTACCAGGATCTTCCAACAGGGGGGGTTTTCACAAGGCAGTAGAAAACCACAAACGAAACCCAGATCAAAACGTGGCACCAGAGGGGGGCGGCATGCCAGGAAAAAGAAAACGTGTATAAGAGATAATGGCATCTTTAATTTAAGTAAGATGGAACTTACTAAGGCAGAACAATTGATTCTTGACATAGGACTTAAATTTGTGCCTCCTGAAAAATTAAACAAATTTTCTACATTTATAGATGTGCACAAATACGTACGAAAATTGAATGTTCAAAGATATATTTTGTCTAATCCTAGTAGGCCTTCTACTGTAGAAATTGCTTCACATACCGTACACTCTGGCCTTGCGAATCCATCATTTTTTAATCCCCCCTGCTCTACAGCACCTTCGATTAAGGTTTTCAGTGACCTTGTCCTCAAGGATCTTGATGAGTTACCAAGTAAAAAGTAGATAAGGGGGGGGGGATTGTTATTCTTGACAAAATGGACTATCACGCTGAAATGACTAGAATTCTTGGTGATACTGACACTTATCTGCGGTTAACCAAGAATCCAACATCGGATTTTAAGAGAACCCTTGCAGACCTTATTGATACTGGTTCTCAGCTAGGGATCTTGGATCAAAAAGAAAAAACATTTTTGGTCCCAGTTGCCCCGCGGATTCCTATAATATATTACCTGCCGAAAGTCCATAAGAGTGTCACACAGCCTCCGGGTCGCCCGATTATCAGCGGTATTATTTCGTTTACATACCCGCATTGGGAAATACATCGATTTCTACCTTCAACCTATAGTCAAGTCTGTACCATCCTATTTGAAAGATACCAAAGACACCATTGCTAAACTTCAACGAGTTGTATACAGTAAAGATCCTTTACTAGCCACTGCTGATGTCATGGCATTATACACGTGTATACCCCATGACCTTGGACTTGCGGCAGTTGATTTGTTTCTTTCTAGGAATAAGACTATTCCTGGAACTCAGAAAAGATTCATTATTGACCTTCTATGGTTTGCGACTAAGCACAACTATTTCTGGTATAATGACGAGTTCTATCTCCAGAAAGAGGGTGTAGCTATGGGGGCTAAGTTCGCCCCCAGCTTGGCTAATATTTTTATGGCCAAGTGGGAGGAGGATGTCGTCTATGCCCTGGACCCGCCACAGTTAGTATTGTGGGCCAGGTACATTGACGACTTCCTCCTCCTATGGAGAGGCAATATGGAATCTTTGGATTCGTTCATGTCCACTCTGAATGATAACCAGATTGGAATCAAGCTGACTTATGAAGCCAGCTTGTCCACCATCCACTTCTTAGATTTGGAGATCACAGCAGTCAATGATCATCTTGTGACCAAAACTTTTTTTAAAGCCACTGATCGGAATGAATACATTCCGATCGATAGCTGTCATCATACAGCATGGCTAAAATCTGTTCCCCGAAGCCAACTATTGCGGATCAGACGCAACTGTTCACATCTCTCAGACTATTTGGATCAGGCAGAAATCCTTAAATCCAGATTCATAGATAAGACCTATAGTGTGTCTCAGATTGATAAGAATATTCATAGTGCCTCATTGGTGGATAGGAACCTTTTGATTTCAGAACAACCTAAATAAAATCAAGATAATAAACATAAGTGGTCTTTTCTTACTAATTTTTCCATTCAGTATAAACAGATTAAGGATATCATTCACAGACATTGTAAGGTACTGAAGAATTATATCATTCTAGGCCCTATCCTTCCAGAACATGCAGGGATAGTCTATAAGGGTGCTATGCCTTTAAAAGGACAGATTGCACCCAATATAATAGATCCTCCCACTGTCCCTTCATTTTTTCATAACATGAAAGGTTTTTTTCATGCCGGAGGTGCAATGTGTGTAAACACAATGCACATAGACCTGGAAAAATTGAAATTTTTGGATCAACCACTACTGGTAAAGAATATCAGATTAAACATTTTGTGACTTGCTCCACGAGGTACATTGTATACCTCATTACTTGTCCCTGCGGGAAGCAGTACGTGGGCCGTACAATACATACTTTTGCCATAAGAGTTAACGAACTTATAAAGGCCATTAAGAAGGGATGCACCAATCATAGTGTACCCAAACACTATTTACTTTGCCACAATCAAAATCCAACAGGTACCAAGTTTCAAATAATAGATAAATTCGTGCCCCACTGGAGGGGTGAGTGCAATGTTAGGGGTTTGTCCAAGCTTGAAACTTTTTGGATACACCAGTTGAAATGTTACATGCCATATGGACTTAATGTTGAATGGGACATTAATTCCTTTATCAATCAATCTTGATTTTCCAATATCTGAGATTCGTTCTTTTCTCCCATCTCCCCCCCTCCCCCCTACATGCCTGATCTGACTTTTTATACTTAGGTCATATATGTCCCTTGTTTTTAGTGTGGACAGAGACATTACTAGCCATTTATGTCTGCTGCCCTTTTTTAGTCTCGTTTTGTTGTATGCTTTGCAGGTGTGATCCTATTGTGTACCATGTATTGATTATAACAATTATTGTAATGTTAATATTTTCGCTCTATGTACACTACTTTTCAGATTGTGCATTTTGACTTCCTAATATTAATATTTTATCTCTCTGAGTCAAGTTCTAGTATAGAACAATTATATGTTGCTGTGTTTCCGGTTTGAAAGACCACAGACATCTACTTCCTTTCCTCTAGACTCACTTGGAGCGCATAAGCATTCCAATTGCTTTACGAACTCGTTCCAGCTTCTGGTTCCCAATGATAATATGCGCTCCAGGCACGCATTGTGTTGATACACGGCAGTGGTCACGTGTGCGCTACGTATCTCACTGTGGGTGTCTTGCCGGCTGCGGAGTAAGTGATACACCTAATAGCTGAGAGCATCTTTGATTGGGGAACCACATCGAGGCTTGGTTCTGGGCCAGTGTGTGTTGGATGTTACTGGCATATAGTAGTAGGTGAGGTTGAAAAAAGACACAAGTCCATCAAGTCCAACCTATGTGTGTGATTATGTGTCAGTATTACATTACATATCCCTGTATGTTGCGGTCATTCAGGTGATTATCTAATAGTTTCTTGAAGCTATCAATGCTCCCCACTGAGACCACCGCCTGTGGAAAGGAATTCCACATCCTTGCCACTCTTACAGTAAAGAATCCTCTACGTAGTTTAAGGTTAAACCTTTTTTCTTCTAATTGTAATGAGTGGCCACGAGTCTTATTAAACTCTCTTCTGCGAAAAAGTTTTATCCCTATTGTGGGGTCACCAGTACAGTATTTGTAAATTGAAATCATATCCCCTCTCAAGCGTCTCTTCTCCAGAGAGAATAAGTTCCCCAGCAGAAGTCTTTTAAGATGAAACGCGTAGGGTCTCTTTGCTGATCCCAGCCACTTTTTTACCGTGCTATTTTTAACATTTTGGAATCGATTCTATTGTCATGTTTTTATATTGAATATTGGATGATCCTTTTTCAATAAACCCTATACTCATTTTTGGATTTACACCATTTGGAGGCTCTCTCTTTTTTTATTCCATATTTTGATTATTGCCCTCCTGATCAAGACACTTACATACACCTTGGAGTAAGACGACAAACCAGATATCCGGACGGATGCCTAGGTCTCCATTCCAGCAGGAATATCTCATCTCTTCAGACCAGATCCACACTGTCATCCACTATATGGCAGTTTAAGCGTTTTTGACTCACCGCTCATGGCTTGTGAGTCCACCATTGCTGGTAAGAGTACCCCATCTTCTTTACTGTTTGAGATTACCATTGTGAAGAATACTATTTGATTACCATCTCACCACTCAGAGCAGTTTGAGAAACATATGAGTGATCTGTGAATACTACTATCTACAGTATATGAACTTTTCTTGGTGTTAGCAACACAGATTCCTTATTTATTTATGAACTCTCCTTGGTGTTAACAACACTGATTTTTTTGTTTATACATACAATTTTATACTTATTGTTTGTTCACATTTTTATGTATGAGTGATTGATTTGCTATAATAATGGCTACACATTTACTTTAACCTAATGTGATAAGTATTTTCACCACTATTGGTGAACTTATATATTTATATATGAGGTTTCATGTTGCACCCTTTATGGGATTAGTGAGATTTGAGGTTTTAGTCCAGTCTCATGTTGTTGATTGGTATATACTTCATTATATATTAGATTCTGAATTTTGGAGAGTCATTTCAGGCTGTCTTTATTTTTTGTAGGCACCTGTATATTGTTTTTTCACACATTTAGCGCCACACTTTTACTTTACAGATTTATAATACATGTCACAAAATTAACATCCTTGTTGTTTAAGAATGTGATATGCAGTAAACCATTTGTTAGAGCGCCCACAGGCGCAGTTAGTTATTTTTTTTTTTTAGGTATTCTTAACAACGTAATTTTTGTAAGGGTTATGTGCTGTTTGCTGTGCACATGCACAGTAGTCAGTCGAGCATTGTGCCAGCCATACAATGTAATTTTCGTAAGTGGTCGGTGATTTCTGGTGTACGGATGCGCGGTAGGCGGTAGAGCATTCTGCAAGGCATATTCGTCTGTGTAATGACGTCAGCCACTGAAGGCAGGTATGACATGTTGCGCATGTGCAGTGTAGGCAATTTGCCCATACAGCTGATTATACGTCACAGGAAGTGACGCGGGTTGCAGATTCTGCCAGGTTGAGCCATTTGTCACACCAGTACAAGATTCTTTCTTTCCTGCAATCCACAGATTGCAGGAAAGAAATGTGCATGATTCCCCCATCAACACAGTCAGTGGTGACAGGGGAATCCTTCCCACCCAGCAATTCCCCCGTCAAACAGTGATTATCACTAGCGGCTTTAGTGACCACTAATGATAATCATAAGAGTATCCAGCAGGTTGGTTGTACCCAAGTTGATTGATCAACTTGGTACATTCAGCCTGCTCAATAAGGTTTCAAATGTCTATGGCTAGCCTTAGCTCTTAGGCAGACCATACATTGATCACTTTTTTCATTCAAATATTAGGTTGAATGAAAAAAAAAAAGTTCCAATTCCCCCTTCTACACATTCCAGGTGGATGGGGGAATCCTCCCACTGTGGACCTGCAGCAGAACTACCAGGGTTGCTGTCCTGTCCTGGCTATTGGCAGCGCTGGTCTCTGTCTGCATGGCGGTGATTACAGCACATTAGGACCCAGTGCTGATTACTTTATGGGGCTGATGGGCTCATGCACAGGAGGGTCCCATTGCGGGATCATAATAAAGGGCCCTGCAACATAAGTAAAGGGCCCCAGGAGATATATATATATATATATATATATATATATATATATATATATATACACAGTATATATATATGTAATTGCATTTTATAGTTGGCCCCTACTTTTGTCCCTGCCCCCCCTATGTGCCCCCCTCCTAAATATGAAAGCTGGCGACGCCGCTGCTTGAACTCCAAATTGAGGCTGACAATCAGGAGCTTATCAGCTTTCAGCTGATCACCCAAGTTCCCTATCATCCTGGGCATTCCTTGGTTCTTTATCCATAATCCCTCCATCAACTGGGAGACATGGTCTATAAATTTTACATCTGACCATTGCAAACACCATTGTAAAGAATGTTATCAAATAAGCCCTCCACCAACTCAGGATTCATAAGCAGCTATGATAACTACCCAATCATACGACAATCTGTCTCCACAATATCTTGAGTTCGAGGATGTTTGTAATTAAAAAATGCCAAACTGCTGCCTCCTCATCGCTCTAATGATTGTCCCATTGTAGTGCTTACAAAGGGCAGAAATATTCTCATTTTTTTCTGATAATTTGGAACACCGCAAGCATGTATGTACTGTCTTCGAGAGACTAAGGCAGAATCACCTTTACATCAATCTAGAGAAATGTGAGTTTGAATAAACTCAGATCCAGCTCTTGGAATACATAAGATCAAAGCAGTGGTTGATTGGCCTATTCCTAGGAATGTAAAGGAAATACAAACATTTGTTGGATTTGCCAACTTTCACAGAAGGTTTATAAGGAAATTCTCCAAGGTAATTGCTCCAAATTACGCACCTGACAAAGAAAGGGGTGCCCTTTTTGTGGTCACAGGCTACCTTTAGTAAATTAAAAACTCACTTCACTTCTGCACCAATACTGGTACATCCAGATCCTGAACTACCTTTCATCATAGAAGATGATGCTTCAGATTCTGCTGTGGAAGCTATCCTTTCTAAGCGAATTGAAGATAAGATACAGCTTAATTTTTGTACTTATTTCTCTCAGTCTTCAGCTGAGAAGAATTATGACATTGAAAACAAGGAGCTGCTGGCAATTAAGGAAGCATTTTCTGTGTAAAGGCATCTGCTGGAAAGGGGCTAAGCACCCTGTAACCGTTCTCACAGATCATAAAAATGTATTCTGCCAAAAGGTTGTCATTAGGGATGGGCCGAACACCCTATCAGGAACCATGAATCAGACTGAGACAGAAGTAAAGTTAAATCACACTTGTTTAATAATAATAATAATAATAAGGTAAACAGTAAGCATAGTCAAAACAAGCCAGAGTTCAGTAACCAGACCGGGTAGTCAGCCAAGCAAATGTCAGGGAGTCGCAGATAAACGTAGTAGTACAGCAAGCAGGATCAAGAGCCAGCAGAAGTCTTTAACAGGAATGCAGGAGAAAGTCTCTGTGATGTTGACAAACGCAGAGATCAAGTGAGCTGGATGACTTTAGGTAGGTAGGACTGACGAGCAGAATCATCAACAGGTGGGTAACTGTGGAGAGAGATGGGAGCTGGCAATTAGCCGACAGCTGAGCAGCCAGCTCAGAAAAGGAAGGGCTGAGCCCAGCCCTGACAGTACCTCCTCCTCAACGACCCCTCCCCCTCGGAGGACCGTACCTCTTCCAATGCACCAGGTACTGTATGCGCCCACGGAACCTACGGGAGTCAACAATGGATTGTACTTCATACTCCTCATGGTTCTCAACCTGTATAGGGTTAGGACGTGGCACCGAGGTGGTAAAGCGATTGCAGACCAAAGGTTTCAATAAGGAGACATGAAACACATTAGAGATGCGCATACTAGGAGGAAGGTCCAAGGCGTAAGCCACTGGGTCAATCCTGCGAAGAATACGGAAAGGCCCAATAAAACAAGGTGCGAACTTCAAAGAAGGAACATGAAGTCGGAGGTTGCGAGATGACAGCCAGACTCTGTTCCCAACCTGGTAGGAAGGTGCAGGCAGACGTCTGCGGTCAGCATGGAGTCTGTACCTGTCGCAAAGCCTCCTCAACTTGTGCCCAAGTGGAGCGAAGACCACGGAGATGCTCCTCTAACACAGGAATACTCTGCGGAACAAATGAGTCAGGCAACATGGAAGGTTGGAAGCCATAATTCGCCATAAACGGGGACAATCAGGAAGCAGAATTCAAGGCACTGTTGTAAGCAAACTCTGCCAAAAGAGAAAAACTCTCTCCTGCGCTCAAGTGTCTAGATACTCAGTGTGTGATAAGGCCAGTAAGCTTCAGTGGTATCTGCCATCTTGCAGCCCTCTTCAGAATGTTGGGCATTCAAAAACTACAAAAAGAAACAAAAAGAAAAACAGAGGACTCAATAGCCCCTGGACAACAATATTTGACCAAAAGGGCAGTTATAGATGTGGGAGCTCAAACTGCGGAAACTGTACCTATATGTGTCATAGAAAAAAATACATAGTAGGAGCAGATGGCAAGATCCACAAGATAAAACAATTTATTAACTGCGGCACCGCATATGTTGTTAATGGTCTCTTTTGTCCATGTGGCCGCCTATACATCGGTCGGACCTCTAGACCTATGAGAACTAGAATGAATGTACATAGAAGCAACATCCTAACTAAAAAAGATAAATATTCTTTACCAAGGCACTTTCTAGAGGTTCACGATAGTAACATAGATGGCCTTAGGGTGTTTGGCTTAGAAGCTATGCCCAATGATCTCGACAGTGACAAAAAGTACCAGCTACTGTGCACCAGAGAGGCTTATTGGATTTTCACCTTGGGAACTTTGGCCCCGAAAGGCCTTAACGAAGAGATAGAATTACATAGTGTCCTATGATATGTGCCATCCTTGCTAGTTTGCCACTTCCCTCCTTTTCTTGGTCCCTCACGATATTTAAGTACATTAATCATTTCTTTTTTTTTCAAATAACAATTTTTTATTAAGCATAAAGACATATATATGCATAGTACAGTAGTGGCGCTTATAATTAAGTGCAATTAGTAGACAGTCCATCCAATAAACATTGAGCTTCTGATGATAGTCATCCAGACACAGTAGTGGTATAATACATTCCATATCATCTAAGGCTGTCAACCAGCAAGTAACATCATTGGACTGAATATGTTTTAGTATTTTACAGAAAGAAAGAAGATAAAGGAGGAAAGAAGGAAAGAGGAATGAGAGGGGGAAGGGGAGGTGGGGGGGGGGGTCTGGCCGCAGGCCTAGGGCGGGACTTTGGGGACCTGGACGCCCAGTAGGCGATTCAGCAATAATTGCGTTTCCGTCCAGAAAGGAGCTATTTTGGGACATGACCAGTAGATGTGATATAAGGTCCCCCTGTCTTTCATGCACCGCCAACATCTATCTGAACTAGATGGGAAAATGGTGTGGAGGACATCAGGCATCATATACCAGAAGAAAAGAACTTTGTAGGCATTCTCTTTGTACAGTGTGCATAATGAGCTTTTAGCCGCCTGGGTCCAAATCGTCTTCCAGGTAGATCTCCTCCCCCAAGAACCTCTCCCAGCGGGTCATGTACGGATGTTTGCCATGGTCTGTAAAGTTATAAGAGTTCAGTATCCGATAAATATCGGATATTAGCCCGCGTCTGGTCGAGCCTTCCAACATCAGTCCCTTAAAGGGCGATGGGGCCGAGAACTGTAGATTCGGGGTGATTGATTGAGCGTAGTGCCTAATCTGCAAGTATCCATAGAACACTTGCCTCAGTAAGTCAAATTTTTTCTGGAGTTCCGTGAAGGACAGCAATCTACGCGTGCATGGGTGCACCAAATGATCAAAGTGGAACAGATTCCTCGTCGCCCACGGATAAGACATCTGGTGAGTAAGACCTGCAGGCAGCTTGGGGTTGTAGAGGAATGATGTTAGGAGTGAGCTTTCTGAGCGTAGCTTATAAAGCCGTGATAATTTACGCCAAAGTGTACTAATGTGGAGCATGGGGCCCAAAAGTTGAGTGGACCCCACCTTCACCTCCGCATTCCACAGCATTATGTTTGGATGGACAGGGGCCATCCATAGTTTTTCTATTTCTGTCCACTTATTATATGAGCGTTGGGTGAACCAAGAGGCCAGGGTTCGCAATTGGGTGGCTTGGTAGTATTTAGTTAGGTCAGGGAATGATAATCCGCCGTCTGATCGCGCCGCTGTCATGACTGATTGTGAGATTCTATGTCTTTTGTAATTCCAAACAAATCGTGTTAAATCCGCTTGGAGTTTTTTCAGCTCCGCTAGTGGTATTGGAATGGGGAGAGTTTGGAATAAATACAGCAGCTTCGGCAAGATAACCATCTTAACAGAAGCTATCCTCCCTAGCAGGGAGATATGATGAGCCTTCCATTTTAGTAGAAGGTCCCTTATGGTTTTAAAGAGAGGAGGATAATTGGCTCGGTATAGGGTGGAATAAGAGGGAGTTATCTGTACTCCCAGATATTTCAGTGATGATGTCTTCCAATGGTAGGGGAAACAGTGTTGTAAATGTTGGGTCTCCTATGTTGGAATATTGATGGGTAAGGCTTCTGATTTAGCTGCATTTATCTTGTACCCCGAGAGGGATCTATATAAGTCAAGTTCGGCGTGCAAGTTAGGGAGTGATATTCTGGGCTGGGTTAGGGTGAGAATAATATCATCAGCAAACAGGGCTAATTTAAATTCCCTATCTTTCAAAGGGATGCCGTGAATATTCTGATTTTTTCGAATGGACGCTGCCAGAGGCTCGACACACAGCGCAAAAAGTAACGGTGAGAGTGGGCACCCCTGGCGGGTTCCATTCGCGATTGGAAAGGCCTGTGATAGGGCAAAGGGAGTTTTTACTTGAGATGAAGGGTTAGTGTACAGATGTCTGATAGCTTGGAGAAATGGGCCCTGAAATCCCATGCAGTTCAACGTGGCGAAGAGGAAGGACCAGCCAAGGCGGTCGAAAGCTTTTTCTGCATCTAAACCAAGAACTAACACCTGCAGTTCATTCCTGTTCGCCACGTCTATCAGGTCAATAATTCGTCTCGTGTTATCCCCCGCCTGACGTAGGGGGACGAATCCCACCTGATCCTTGTGTATTAGCGAGGGAAGTATCAGGTTCAGTCGCATTGAGAGGAGTTTAGTAAAGATTTTTAAATCAGAGTTTAGGAGTGCGATTGGCCTGTAGCTGGCACATACAGAAGGATCCTTGTCAGGTTTGGGAATCAACGTGAGGAACGACCTCTGCATATCAGTGGGAATGGAGGTTTTCTGAAAGAAGGCATTAAACATCCTACACATATAGGGCAGTAGAATCGGGAGGAATGCCTTATAGTACTCATAAATAAGGCCGTCTGGGCAAGGGGATTTATGAGAGGGCAGGGTTTTGATAGTGGCCGTTAGCTCTTCCTCTGTGATTGGGGCATTAAGTGACGTTAGGTCCGTCTTCTGTATTTTGGGGAGTCCACTTTCCTCCAGGTATTGTCTCATACGGTCTTTTATGTCAGGAGGGGGCGGATCTCGGGGAATTTCAGGGTTATTATATAGAGTTGTGTAAAATTCTCCGAAGGTCCGGGCTATGTCTTGGGGGTGTGACAGGAGAGCCCCCTTTTTATCTTTAATTTGGTGGGGTGTGGACATGTGAGAACGCTCCGAGAGTTTACGCGCCAGGATGGTATGGGCCTTATTCCCTTTATCGTAATATGTTTGTCTTAATCGAGTAAGTGCCTTCTCTATGTGTCCTAACGCCAAGTCTCGGAGGGTGTTTCTGAGGCAGACCACTTTTTTGAGAAGGGTTAGGGATGGTGATACCTGCAGGCGGAGTTCTAGGGTCTTAAGGTCTCTCTCGGCTTGAATTTTAGATGCCATCGCATTTTTCTTCATGGCCGAAGAGATCGCTATACACCGTCCCCTGAGGACTGCCTTGTGAGCCTCCCATAGAGTGGGTAGGGAGACTTCAGGGGTGTTGTTTTCTAAGAAGTAGTTCTGCAAAGTTGTCTCTAGTTCCGATCTGGACGGAATGTGTTGTAGGAGAAAGTTGTTTAGTTGCCAATTACTGGGTTTGCGAGTAGGGATGCCTATTTCTAGTGATATAAGAACTGGAGTGTGGTCGGACCAAGAAATGGGGAGGATCCGGGCGGTTTTGGTGGCGCGTAGGGTGTTATTATTAACGAAGAAATAGTCTAAGCGGGAATGCATGTGGTGGGGGCAGAATAAAATGTGTATTGCCTATCTCCTGGGTGTAGAGCCCTCCATATATCGAATAAAGCATGGCGCCTGGTTAGTTGACGAAACAACTTGGAATCATGGGCGGCCCGAGTTTGATGGGTTGTGGGATTAATCACATGGCGGTCTAGACCTACGGAGTGCACTAAGTTGAAATCTCCGCCAATGATCAAATAATCATTGGGCTTTCTAAACAGGCGTGCGAGGACCCTGGACAGGAAATGTATTTGATGGGTGTTGGGTGCGTAGATATTACAGAAAGTTACCGCCTGTGTTTGCCACTGACCTCTCAGAATTATATAATGTCCTCCCGGGTCGACGAAGGATTCGGAGCATTTAAATGGAGAGCCTCTTTTAAATAGGATGTCTACACCCGCACGCTTACGAGGACTAAAGGCCTGATAAATCTGGGGGTACTGTTTGAATGCAAAGGTGAAAGCGCCCCCTCTATTGAAGTGTGTCTCCTGCAGCATAGCTACATCTGCCCCAATCTGCCTGAGCTCCCTCAATGCGAGATGCCTTTTTTTGTTTGAGTTCAAGCCGTGGACATTAAACGATAAGATCTTAGCCATGGTCATCGGTGTGTGTGTGCATCAGATTACTTAGCTTATCCAGCCGTGGGCCCTCCAGGAAATCCAAGGAGCGATGAGGTTCAAGCATGAGATGTGGCCGGGTGGGCGCCCCAGACCTGCGCGAGCCATGAGGAGGGGAGGGATGGGGAGGAGAGGGAAGGAGTAGAATAAGTAGAGAGGAGAAAAAAAAAGGAGAAGAATAGTTAGTAGCATATCATTTAGAAATAAACATTTTGTTGTTGTCCCGGACAGTATATACCACCCAGATTCTGATAGGTTCCAGTAGGTCCCCCCGATCGGGGCCCCCAACAAGGGCCCAGTCCGGGGGGGCATAGCGAACAACTCGAAACAAAATCAACTGTGTTCAAGTCCTCAAAACAGAGTGACAATAGGGAACTCTAGTAGGGTTAACCTCTAGGGGGGGATCAGTGACCAGAAGAACCACTACCGACACGTCTCCAATAAAAGGGGGTGCCCAATATTGCTAATGAAGTGATAGGCGGGGGAGGCCTAGGGGGAATAACTTATAACTGCGTTGGGAGGGGCAGGAGAGGGGAGAAAGACAGTCATCCTTTTTTAGGCTTTGCTTTGGTAGATCCGCTGGGGGAGTCCCGGTCTCTGGGGCGCTTAGTTGGTGGAATCTTCTGCCATACCACGGGAGGTGGCGTGGGCAAATCCACTAAGTCCCATTCAGGCAGGCGAGGTAGAGGGATCTCCATGGTGTCACAAAAATTTTCCAAGTCTTCTGGAAAGCGTAGCACTGCTGATTTTCCCTGCCGGCGGGCAGTGAGGCTGAAGGGGAATCCCCAGGGGTATGTGATGTCGTTTTCTTGGAGCAGAATAAGTAGGGGTTGGAGCAGTCTGCGTTTCTGTAAAGTTATCCAGGAGAGGTCTGGAAATAGCTGGACTTGCGTGTTTTTAAAAAGTACCTTTTTTGTGGTGCGGGCTTTGCGCATAATGTCCTCTTTCAGAGGAAAGGAATGGACCCTGCATATGACATCTCGGGGTCTGGAGACGGGCCCCTTGGGACGGAGGGCACAGTGGGCACGGTCCATCTCAATGGGCTTGTTTGGGGGGTCCCCCAGAAGGTTGTTAAACAGGAGTTGCAGAATTTCGTGAAGATCTTCGGGACCCTCTGACTCAGGCAGACCCCTGACACGGATGTTGTTTCGACGTCCTCGGTTATCCAAGTCTTCAATATGACGCTGCATGTTCCGGAGCATTATATGGTGGTCGGCCCCCTGTACTTGGGTGCGATGTACCGCCAACTTGGTCTCCTGAATTTCCTCCTCCGCCATCTCCACCCTTTCAGATAGGTGTTTAAGGTTAGCATGTATCACTTGAATTTCTGCTCGGCATGCTGACTTGACCTCTTCAATAAGGAGCCTGAAGTCCTCCTTAGTGGGAATAGCCTGGAGGCAGTCCTGCCACGAGGTGGGGTGCTGGAAGCGTTGGGCGTGCTCTATGTGGCGTTGTGGGCTGTGTGGTGGGGATGATTCCCTTGCAAATGGGGAGGGTGCTGATCTCCTAGAGTCCCAGGATTGTGGTTGAGGAACTTTCATGTCCCCCCATAAAGGCCTCTGTGAATGAGAGGGGGGGCCTCCTTCCATAACCTCCATAGGGATCAAGGTCGGCGAGCTTGTCACCTGGGCGTATGATTTTGTCTGGCTTGATCTTTGCTCTGTGGGCCTGGAGGCATTATGGTGGATTTGTCGCTGCGGCTGAGGGGAGACAGGGGGGGGGGCGAACATTGGTTGGAGGGTGTCTCTGTCATAGCTCATCCCTGATATCAGTCCAATGTCCCCCATGTTCTCTGGTCCCGGCAGCGGGGGAAAATCACTGAGTTGCAGTGAAGGTGTGGGGGACGCCGTTCCCCCCAGGGATAGGGATGGGTCAGACATGGTGCGCAGCAGCTGCGGGAAGGCCTGTGAGCACTGCGTGTAGGGGTTGGCAGTGAGGCCTAGTGAGGCGTCCTCTGCTCCTCCGGTCCTCTGTCTCCCGATCCAGGTCCGCTGTGCTCTGGAGTAGTGGAGGGGATGCCGAGCTCCGCTGCAGTGACTGCCTCATGGAGGAGGCAGGGGCCGTCGGCGCCATCTTGTCCCGCTCGTCCTCGGACATAGAAGAGGGTTTAAAATACCCGTGGAGGGTTGTTGTGGAGCCGGACGGCGGTTGGGATGATCCCCTGGGTTTGGAGGATCTGGTTCTCCTGCTGCCTCCCATAAAATGTGGCTAAAAGTCCCCCTTTTAGGCCTTAACGCTGTGGGCTGGTGGAGAGCTGGAGGTTCAGGCGTCCATGCAGGGCAACTTCCGGTCCCGCCCCCTACATTAATCATTTTAATGGCTTCATATCGTTTGTGATATTAGAGTTTCCCTCTCCTTCCCCTCCCCCCCCCCCCTCCGTTGCTTAGAATTAATTCCTTCTTACACATCCCCCATGGCCATGGGAGATATTGAACACCCATCCTTAGACTGGGAGGGTCCCCATCTGTTTTGCTGGGGTCCCCCTCTCTGCTAAGACTTAGTTAGACGTTCATTACATTCAGTATAGGGTTCCTTTTGCATGATTGATTTATGTGGTTTTTATGGGGGTTTTTTATATATACCTTATGTGTATTTGCAACAGTATATGTGTCCTTTATATTGGGTATAGCATTATTTGTGACCTACCAGAATCAGCGGGGACATGACGTTAGAGAGTCCTAGGTTAAGAATCCATCACCCACTTTTGGTGCTCCATTTTTTGCTATAGCTCCAGCTATATATGATACATGTCGAGAATGGGTCGACAGGAGCATATCTATCTGTGCACATATGTTGTGCTCACCTCCCTGAAAAAGTTCCATGATTTTATTACCAAGAGCAATCATTGTGTCCCGGTTGTACTGTGAATTTCATATTTTGTTCTGTTTGTACTTTTAACCTTCTTTAATTATTTTATATCCCAATGTTTGATTAAGAAAGGTTAGATTACTCCCCTCATGTACACCAACACCAATCCTTTGAGAGGGCATGTGTGTGTACATATACATGCATGGAGAATTTTTAGATGAGGTCTGCATTGCGATTCATTATGTGTTGCAATGCATTGTATAGATGCGGATGCGGCTTTTATAGTATATCTATTTTTAACAACATATCATTTTTATGTAGGTTTTCTTTTAATATACTTCTGCGGATATATTCATATCTGCTATTTTTATTTATTTTCTATTTTATTTTTCACACTGACCACAATGACTAGTTTAACAACATAACAATATAATTTTATTCAATTTTACATTGTTATTAGGGGACTCTCTAACGACTGCCCATTAGGTTGACTTCCTCTGTGTATTGTGGTTGTGTTCCCTATGTCTCTTGGGTTATTCCAGGCATCAGCATCTCCTAATATGCTGTGATTGCAGAGGTGGTACAGATGGTACTGTTACCTCGGCCTGTTTACATCTCCACTTACATCTATACTTGTGGTGGATCATAGCCCTAGATAGTCTCTATTAGCCCGCAGGTGAGGTCCTTCCTTGTGCACCATGATTGGGTACATTTATTGCATCAATAATAAGGATTGACTAATATGCAGTTTCCTTTCATGGACGTGAGATTACTATAACCATGGTGTTACTATGAGGATATGGTGACATCAGAGAGGGTCCTTTTAGCTGGGAGGGTTGTGCTTTTAGTATAAGGGGGAGTGGCCATGGTGGGCTGGTGCTGGTGATTACTGGGAGGCTTGGTCATATGCATACACACATATATAGAGGAGCTCCTACTTGTGAGCAGTTACCACCCGCTTAGGCTCTGAGGAAAGGGGCTCGCGTTAGCCATTGCCGTATCCACCTGATGTCCGGTCCCGTTTTCATCATGATGTCTGTTACTGCTTACCTGCAGTCTATGTCCATGCCTGTATTTCATGCTCGTTTGTGAGTATATACTTGCTATTTTACTTTTTAATAAACGCTATCAGTGGTAATGCGCTAGGTCGGTGCGCCCTCTCTTCTTTTTGTTTCTTTTTGTAGTGAGCAAACTCTGCCCATGGTAATAGGTCTGACCCTTTGTTATGATGGCCAGAAATGTAGCAACGAAAGAATTGCTCCAAGGACTGATTGGCTTGTTCTGCGGCCTCCTTGGACTGCGGGTGATACGCAGAGGAGAAAGAAGGCTGAATTCCCAACTGTGCACAAAAGGCTCGCCAGAACGGGGAGACAAACTGACTACCCCTGTCTGAGACAATCACCTTGTGTAGTCCATGTAAGCGAAAGATCTCCCGAGCAAAAATGGAAGCCAGTTCCTTAGAAGTGGGCAGATTCTTAAGTGGAATACAATGACACATCTTTGAGAACCGGTCAACCACCATAAGGATAACAGTGTTGCCTTGGGAGTTGGGTAACTCCACAATGAAATCCATAGACAGGTGGGTCCAGGGCCTCTCCCCATTGTGTATGGGTTGTAGGAGGCCCACTGGAAGGTGTCGTGGAGTCTTACTCTGAGCACACATGGAATAGGCAGCTATGAAGGCAGTTACATCAGCCCGTAGACTAGGCCACCAGAATTGTTGGGAAATGGCCCAAACGAGTTGATTCTTCCCAGGGTGGCCAGCTGCCTTGAGAGAATGGTAAGTCTGGAGCACGGCAGTACAGAGACTCTCTGGGACAAAGCAGCAGTCACAAGGTTTCTCAGGAGGAGCATGGACCTGAGCAGCAAGAATTTTGTCACCCAAAGGAGAAGTAAGACTGGTGCAAATCGTAGCCAGGATACGATCAGGAGGAATCACAGGAACCGGAACCGACTCCAACTTGGAAGTGGAGGAAAATTGTCATGGCAAGGCGTCAGCCCTTACATTCTTAGTACCTGGTAAGAATGAGACAATGTAATTAAAACTCGACAAGAAAAGAGCCCATCGTGCGCTTCTGGGAGAGAGGCACTTATCCTCAGACAAGAATGTGGGATTCTTATGGTCAGAAAGAATGAGAACCGGCACAGTGGTACCTTCAAGGAGATGTCTCCATTCTTTCAGGGCTAAAATGATCGCCAACAGCTCTCTATCACCAATCTCGTAATTGCACTCTGCAGGTGACAATTTCTCGGAAAAGTAGCCACACGGATGCATAGTGCTCTCAGAGTTAGGACGTTGAGACAGAAGGGCGCCAACTCCAGTCTCAGAAGCATCAACTTCTAGGATAAAAGGCAACGTAGGATCAGGATGTGCCAACACAGCAGCTGAAACAAAGGCAGCTTTGAGACTCTCAAAGGCCTTAATGGACTCCGGAGACCAAATCTTGACCAGAGATGAGAAGTTACAAATAAACTTCTGATAATAGTTGGCAAGGCCCAGGAAACTCTGCAGAGGACATAAACCCACGGGTCGGGGCCACTGTAGGACTGCCGAAAGTTTCTCTGGGTCCATCGAAAAACTAACAGTGGAAATTACATAGCCCAGGAATTAACCTGTTCACGATGGAACTCGCACTTTTCCAGTTTACAATAGAGACAGTTTTCTCTTAGTTTCTGAAGCACACGACAGACATCTGTGTGGTGGCTCTGCAGGGACTTGGAAAATATGAGGATATCATCGAGATAAACCACCACACATTAATGCAACAAATCTCGGAGGACATCCTTAATAAGTTCCTGGAAAACTGCCGGGGCATTACACAGGCCAAAAGGCATTACAAGATACTCATAATGACCTGTTCTGGTATTAAACGCAGTTTTCCACTCGTCGCCCTCCTTAATCCGCACTAGATTGTATGCCCCTCTCAAATCAAGCTTCACGAAAAACGTTGCTCCCTTGAGGCGGACCTTGGCTACTATCTGGAAGCATGTCTCACTGCATTGTGGTGACCAGGAGTGAACCTCAGCACGGAGCCAAACAAAGGAGGGGTTGTGCCTCTGTAACCAAGAATAACCAATAACCAGCGGAAACCTAGGTGAGGAAATAACTTGTAATTAGATTATCTCATGGTGAAGAGCCCCTACGGCCATGGACAACGGAACCGTCTCATGAGTCACATAGGCAGGCCGTAGAGGTCTCCCGTCAAGGGCCTCAATGGCAAGTGGAGTGTCATGCAGCTGCAGCGGAATCGAGTGCTGCTATACGAAGGCAGCATCAATGAACAGGCCTGCAGCCCCAGAGTCACTAAGAGCCTGTATCTTGATGGACAAATCAGCCCAAGAAAGGGTGACCAAACCTAGGGGTTTATCCTTCTGGATAACTGGGCATGAAACAACGCCACCTAAGGTCTGTCTATGACAGGACCTCAAGGTTCGGGCATTCCCTGGACAGGTAGGACAAGACTTCAAAAAATGACCTGCCTGGCCACAATAAAGGCACAATCTCTCCCTCCTCCTGAAGGCTCTCTCATCTGCAGAGAGACATGTAAAGCCCAAATGCATGGGTTCATCTTCACTGACCAACTCGGTACCAGGAGGCATGGGAGGTAAGGGAGGCACGGGTGGGACTGCAAAGCTCAGAGGCAAACGTACAGGAGGCTTCCGCAAGCACTCCTTAAAAGAGAGTCTTTGGTAAACGTGATCAACCTCTCCAGCTCAGTGGGTATATCTCGGGCTGCTATCTCATCCTTGATGGAATCCAAGAGACCATGAGAAAAAGTAGCCACGAGGGCCTCATTGTTCCAATCAACCTCAGCTGCCAGAGTATGGAATTCAATGGTGTAGTCAGCAACAGTTCTCGTACTCTGTTTGATGGACATGAGGCACTCGGCAGCAGAAGCGGGGCGTGCGGGAACGTCAAATACCCTTTTAAAGGAGGCCACAAAGTCAGGGTAACTCA
This sequence comes from Lithobates clamitans, assembly GCA_037952925.1. Lineage (NCBI taxonomy): Eukaryota > Metazoa > Chordata > Amphibia > Anura > Ranidae > Lithobates > Lithobates clamitans. The sequence goes on from JBBGZY010000250.1 coordinate 3,302,335, forward strand.
AGACAACAGGTTCTTGCGTCTCCCATAGAGGGTTTGCCCAGGCCAAGGGTCTCTCAGAAAGCAAAGATATCACAAAACCTACTTTTCTTCTATCCGTGGGAAATGCTTGGGGCAGCATCTCAAAGTAAATCTCAAACTGGTTGAGAAACCCTCTGCATTTAACTGGAACGCCCCCAAATTGCTGGGGAAGCGGAGCAGAACCAGACATACCTCTTATAGAGGTAATACTCGAGGCGGGTGCCTGCACAGAGACTGGCGCAGCAGCAGGAATGGCCTGCAACTCAGGTTGTACCGGAGCAGCCACAGTGGGAGTTTCCAAGTGAGCTGTGCGACTCAGGAGCGTTTGTAACGCTATGGCAAACTGATGCATGCAGTGATCTTGCTCATCCAATCTGGAAAAAATATTACCAACAAGTGGATTGACTGTATCTTCTGAATTCATGGCCTTCGCCTACTATCGGGAACCATGAATCAGACTGAGACAGAGGTAAAGTTAAATCACACTTGTTTAATAATAATAATAATAATAATAATAATAAGGTAAACAGAGTAAGCATAGTCAAAACAAAATTATGGAAAAAAATCCTGCGAGCCACAATTATCCAGTGCCTTAATGGAAATTCAACCAAACAGCTACCCGGCTGCAGGCGCAGATCACGTATTCATGACCGTGCGATAAATGATATATGAAAAAAATGCGCCGCGCCTAGGGGTGTAACTGAATAACTGTAAATCTAAGTACAAATCATAGATAATAAAGCGTGCAAATCAAATAGAGCCTAAAGCTCTGATCACTTACTAAGATCACCTGCTGTGTGAATCCTAAAGCTCTGATCACTTACTAAGATCACCTGCTGTGTGAATCCTATGACCAAACACACTAAAAAATATCTAGTGCAATAAAACACAAAGTGCAATGTGCATAGAAAAACGTAATAAGATAAATATACAATCCACAGTGATTAAAATATAATCATTCCTAATAAGGTGTATATGCTAAAAAATGTTACACATATGTAGATCCACTGTGATTAAAATGAAAAAGAAAAAAAATTAAATAAAACAATATATATATTCGTAAAACACAAACAGAGTAAATCAATCACATGCGTGGGCGAATTGAAACTATAATCGCCCTAATAAAGGTGTTCAAATCACATCCGTGAAAGAATCTTCCAATCCAGTAACATAAAGTAACCAAGTTCAAATAAAAGTCAGTGTAATGGTGATGGTTCAAAGAAAAAGTTCCGGTTTTGAATCAAACGTGCCCAAAGAAAAACATGCTGTGAAGTGCCTTGGTGACCCCCAATGTGATTGCGCTCACCTTGGAGCGTGTGACACAGGTTTTAATTGTGTCAATACACGCTTTTGGAGCCACCCCTGGGCTCAGTATTAGGTACAGCTGATTCCCACACTAGATTCTTTATGGCTCCACTCACATCAGACCATATAAAAGAAAAAGGCTAATATAGTATAATACCGTAGGATACTTTTATTAAAATCACATCCAATCCCCACATGGGGTACTCACATTTATAAGGTGCTCATGTGCACCAAACATAACATAGGAAAAAACGGCTGTGCGGCGTGCTGCGGGGTGTGAGAGCTCCACAACCCAGCTCTGTGCTGATCGCTTCATCCTGGCCCCTCCCCTACGCGTCTTCGACACAGGGAGTCACGTGTCTTCATCAGGGTAACTGTGGAGAGAGATGGGAGCTGGCAATTAGTCCACAGCTGAGCGGCCAGCTCAGAGAAGGAAGGGCCCACCCCTGCACACAACAACATGTGAACAAGTAAAAAATTTGCATGCAAAGCCTATTAAAGTCTATGGGGCACGAACATGAACAATCTAAAGTGCTAATTTTAAAAGGTTATTTGCAAGTTATTGCCATAAAAAGTGTATGGGGACCTGGGTACTGCCCTAGGGGACATGTATCAATGCAAAAAAAAGTTTTTAAAACAACCGTATTTTCAGGAGCAGTGATTTTAAATATCGTTCCTGCGAGTACCCTTAGTCTGCCTGTAAATTGTCACATCTGTGCGATGTGTATTACAGTGCCACAGCAAAATGACATTTCTAAAGGAATGTATTGCCAGCTCCCGGCAATATAGATAAAAAATCAAGGAAAAAATTGGCGTGGTTCCCCCCCAGTCTATACCAGGCCCTTCAGGTCTGGCATGGATATTTAAGGGGAACTTCACGCCAAAGTAAAAAAAAAAAATTGGCGTGCCCCCCCCCCCCCAAAATCCATAACAGACCCTTATCCGAGCATGCAGCCTGGAGGACAGGATGGGGGGGACCATACCAGGCTAGGGGTGGGACCATATCAGGCCACATGCCCTCAACATGGGGAGCACCTTGTCCCTATGTTGATGGGGACAAGGGGCTTGTCCCGACAACCCTGGCCATTGGCTGTCGGGGTCTGCGGGTGGGGGGTTATTGGAACCAGAGCTTTTTTGTTTCTTTTTCTATTTTTCGGGTCCGTCGGGAGGTGTGATTGAAGATGGATGGACAGCGCAGGACACTTTTTTAATAACGGAAATGTCAAAAACTGTCTATTGTGGTTTTTACTTTTTGACACTTTTTTGGTGAATGGGTAGGGGTATAATGTACCCGACACCCATTCACATAGGGAGGGGGGCGGTATCTGGGGGCTCCCTTGTTAAAGGAGGCTTCCAGATTCCGATAAGCCCTCCACCCTCAGACCCCAACAAGCAATGGCCAGAGTTGTTGAGACGAGGCCCTTGCCCCCATCAACATGGGGACAAGGTGCTTTGGGGGAACCCCAAAGCACCCTCCCCATGTTGAAGGTATGTGGCCTGTTATGGTTCATAAGAGGGGCACTCGTTCCCCCCTATCCTGTCCTCCAGGCTGCATGCTCGGATAAGGGTCTGGTATGGATTTTGGGGGGGACCCCACGCCAATTTCTTTTAAAAATTTGGCATGGAGTTCCCCTTAAAATCTATACCAGACCCAAAGGGCCTGGTGTGGATGTTGGGGGGACCCCGTGCTGTTTTTTTCCTTAATTCTGTCATAGGGTTCCCCTCAACTACTTCAATACACGGTATTATATACTCTGCACTGCACTATATACCCTGCACTGTAATATATATACTACACTGACTGCACTATATACTCTGAACTGCAGTATATATACTATACAGACTGCATTATATACTCTGAAGAAAAATTGGGCCATGGGTGTTGGTAGTGCCAGAACACTGTAACCCCTCACAGTTGCTCTTGTTGGGTGCAGGAAAATTGCCTGCTGTTAAAAATGATTCAAAAAATTTTAATTATACGCCCCAGTCAAACAGGTGCAGAAAAATTGGGCCTTGGGTGTTGGTGGTGCCAGAACACTGTAACCCCTCACAGTTAATCTTGTTGGGTGCAGGAACAGGCCCTGCTGTTAAATATTATTTGAAACATTGTAATTACATGCCCCTGTTAAACAGGGGCAGAAAAATTGGGCCTTGGGTGTTGGTGGTTCTCTAAACCAAAACTATTGTTGGAAGCTAGCATCTTCAAGATTCAGGAATATGATAGGCAGCATAGGCAGTCTTCAAGTGATCCAAAAATTCAATCAGTTACATCAGCATCAGGGGCTTGATAGCTGCTGATCCAGGATTGATTCATTTTTATAAATGTGAGCCTATTTATGGAGTCTGTGGACAGACGCACTCTTTTATCCCTTAAAAAGCCTCCAGCAGCACTGAATGTGCGTTCAGAAAGCATGCTGGATGCAGGACAGGCCAGTAGCTTCATTGCATATTGAGCAAGTTCTGGCCAGTGGTCCATCCTCAAGACCCAGTAACCCAGTAGATGTGCAGTTGGAAAGGTCTCCAAGTCTGCTTTTGCCCCTAGATATTCCTTCACCATATATAATGCAGACGCTGCCGATGGTTGCTTGAACCTGAGCGCTGAGGACTGAAAAATTGTTTAAAGGCATCGGTCAGCCGGCCACCTTCTCCACCACTCTTCCTCTGACTGAACGAAGCCTCAGAAACACGTTGTCCAGCACCAGGAAATGGTAACCTCCCAGGGTCTGGAAAGGCATTACACAAACTTTTTCTCAAGGCATCCTGAAAATGTTTTATCCTCTGATCCCTCTGTAAAGGCAGGCTGTGCACCTTTACCCTTGTAACGTGGATCAAGAAAGGTTGCCAGCCAGTAATGATCCAGATCCTTGATACTACGAATTCTAGAGTCCTTTCGCAGGCTTTGCAAAATCAGGGAGCCCATGCAGCATAAGTTGAGTCCTCTGGGCCACTAAGGATGACATTGTCCTCCCAGTCACGTACAACTCCTTGGGTTTTTGGGGACTTAAAACCATCCCTTGAAGACTGCTGCATGTTATCTTCTACATCCATGCTGACCCAATCCTCCTCCTCTTCTTCCTGTATTTTTGGCGGCCCAGCAGGAAGGCTATCTGCATAAAGGGGGCCGTGAGAGGAAAAGAAGTCCTCCTCTTCCTCCCGCTGTTCTGCCTCAAGTGCCCTGTCCATGATTTCACAAAGAGTCTGCTCAAGCAGGAAGACTAGAGGGACAGTGTCACTGATGCATGCATTATTGCTGCTCACCATCCTTGTGGCATCCTCAAATGTTGACAGGACAGTGCATGCATGCATCCTTAATCAGTAGCCACTGGCATGGCGAAAAGAAGCCAAGCTCCCCTGACCCTGTCTTGGTGCCATATTCACACTGATACTCATTCATGGCCCTCTGCTGTGTGTCCCCTAGGCAGATCAACTGAAGCACCGCATGGCATCTTTTAGCCTGATTGCTTGCGTAGCCCCCTTAAATGCTTACGGAGCACTGCTGGTTCAGAGGACAATTCTGCAGAAGAGGCAATAGAGAAAGAAGAAGAGGAGGGGGGAGCAGAGAGATGTGGCAAATCACCACCAGCTTTTTGAGAGCGTATTGGCAGAAGAAGCTCCAACACTGAACCCTGTCCTGCATCCTTCCCAGCTGCCAGCAGAGTTACCCAATGCGCCGTGAAGGAAAGGTAATGTGCCTGACCATGCCTGCTGGACCATGAGTCAGTGATAATATGAACCTTGTTGCTGAATGCCCTGTCCAACTAGGCCAAAACATTGCCTTCCACACGAGAGCTGGAATGTCCTTACGTGAAAAAAATTGTTTTGGAACCTGCCACTGTGGTACAGCACATTCCACAAATTCACAAGAGGGGGCAGAGTCTACCAGCTGAAAAGGCAGCAGTTGCAATGCTATCAATTTGGCCAAGCTAGCATTTAGACGCTGAGCATGTGAATGGCTGGGACAGTATTTTTTTTTTTTTTACGGTTCAGCAACTGGGGTAGCGAAATTTGCCTGCTGATATCAACTGGTGGTGTACTGCTAGAAAATTGCCTGCAAGTACTTGTGGCACCTATTGCTATACCTTCATTCCTCTCAGTGCAGGTTTTTGAGAGGACTGGAGGTATAGTAGGGGTTGAGATCACCAATGAGGAGCAAGGAGAAATCTGCCTTTTTTATTATGTGGGTCTTTCAGGTGCTTTTGCCAATGGACTGCATGTCTTGTCAAGCATGTGGTGTCCAAGCAGGTGCTGTTCTGGCTACGCTTGTTCCGCTTCAGACATAGATTGCAAACAGCAACGGTGTGATCTACTGCACATGAGTCAAAAAAAGCCCACAACAATGACATTTTGGAAGTCAGCGGGGAGTCAGCAGCGCCCTGCACCTGTGGAGCTTTGTGGTGTGATGCAATAGGGTGACTGCCCTTAAGCTGACCCCTGGAGGACATCCTGCCTCATTGGAGTTGTGCCTCCTCCTCCTTCTCACTTTCCTCCCCTCTTCTCTCAGACACCCAAGTACAGTCAGTGACCTGATCATCCCCTCCCTCCTCGTCACTGGATCAAACTTGGCAGTATGCTGCAGCTGGGGGAACATGACTGCTAGTTTCTTGTCCTTCTGTGGCACCCCCTCTCTCTAGGCTCACATTACTCTCTTTCTCAACCTGGGAACCAACATCGGAGCCTTCAAATTGCTGAGCATCCTCCAGCAGCTTGTAACCGACACTATGGTCGAATTCTGTTGACTCCTCTGTGCATGATGGTGGGGCTACTGAAGAACTGTGGACAAGGATCCGGTGGAATAGTCCGCTGCGTCGGAAGGCAAACTAGCATGAATCTGAGTGACAGAGGATGAGCAGGATGAGAATGGCTTAATTATCCACTCCACCAACTCTTCTGCATGTTGTGGCTCAATAATAAGGCCAGCAGCAGAAAAAAGGACAACCGTGCCCTGCCTGCAGAGGATGCACCATATCTGCAACCACTACTTTTCACTGTAGACACAGAGGCTGCTTGCCCTCTTGTATTGGTCTGTGAGCATCTGCCTCTCCTTGGTGGCCTTCCGGACATGATGGGTCTTTTTTTTTTTCACACTACACTACATTGTATTATATACTGTACACCGATTTCACTATATTATATACTGTACACCGGCTGTACTGTATTATATACTGTGTACACTGCCTGAAGTGTATTAGAAACTGTACACACAATATTATATACTGTGTACACCTCCTGCACTGTATTAGAAACTGTACACACAGTATTATATACTGTGTACACCGCCTGCAGTGTATTATATACTGTACACCGGCTGCACTGTATTATATACTGTACACCGGCTACACTTTATTATATACTGTGTACATCACCTGAAGTGTATTAGAAACTGTACACACTATTATATACTGTGTACACCGCCTGCACTGTTTTATATACTGTACACTGGTTGCACTGTATTATATACTGTGTACACCGCCTGAAGTGTATTAGAAACTGTACACACTGTATTATAAACTATGTACATTGCCTAAAGTGTATTACTTAGTTACATAGTAGGCGAGGTTGAAAAAAAGTCCATCAAGTCCAACCTATGTGTAATTATATGTCAGTATTACAATGTATATCCCCGTATGTTGCGGTTGTTCAGGTGCTTATCTAATAGTTTCTTTTAAACTATCGATGCTCCCTGCTGAGACCACTGCCTGTGGAAGGGAATTCCACATCCTTGCCGCTCTTACAGTAAAGAACCCTCTACGTAGTTTGAGCCACAGGTCCTTTTCCATCCTAGATTCCCCAAGAGGTTCTCCCCCCAGTGTATAGATTGCATTCATATTTTTGCTACCCAAATGCATTATTTTACATTTTTCTACATTGAACCTTGTTTGCCATGTAGTTGCCCACCCCATTAATTTGTTCAGATCTTTTTGTAAGGTTTCCACATCCTGTGGAGAAGTTATTGCCCTGCTTAGCTTAGTATTGTCTACAAATACAGAGATTGAACTGTTTACCCCATCCTCCAGGTTGTTTATGAACAAATTAAACAGGATTGGTTCCAGCACAGAACCCTGGGGGACCCCACTACTCACCCCTGACCATTCCGAGTACTCCCCATTTATCACCATCCTCTGAATTCGCCCTTAAAGACAGTTTTCAATCCATGTTATCACCCTATGGTCCATGCCAACGGACCTTATTTTGTACAGTAAACGTTTATGGGGAACTGTGTCAAATGCTTTTGCAAAATCCAGATACACCACGTCTATGGGTCTTCCTTTATCTAGATGACAACTCACCTCCTCATAGAAGGTTAATAGATTGGTTTGGCAAGAACGATTCTTCATGAATCCATGCTGATTACTGCTAATGATACCGTTCTCGTTACTAAATTCTTGTATATAGTCCCTTATCATCCCCTCCAAGAGTTTGCATACTATTGATGTTAGGCTAACTGGTCTGTAATTCCTTTTTTAAATATTGGTGCTGCATTGGCTTTCTCCAATCCGCTGGTACCATTCCAGTCAGTAGACTGTCAATAAAAATAAAACCAATGGTCTGGCAATTACTTGACTGGGTTCCCTAAGTACCCTCGGATGTAAGCCATCTGGTCCCGGTAATTTATTAATGTTAAGTTTCCCAAGTCTAATTTTAATTCTGTTCTCTGTTAACCATGGAGGTGCTTCCTGTGATGTGCCATAAGGATAAACACTGCAGTTTTGGTTACTGAAGCCCCCCGATTCCCTTGTGAAGACTGAGGAGAAGAATAAATTCAATACCTTTGCCACCTCCCCATCTTTTGTAACCAGATGTCCTTCCTCATTCTTTATGGGGTCAATATGGTCTGTCCTCCCTATTTTTTTTGTAAAGAATTTCTTGGGATTTTTTTTGCTCTCTTTCGTGTTCCATCTTAGCCCTAATCGCACCCTTACATTTCTTATTGCATTCTTTATAAAGTCTGAATGCTAATGATGATTCCTCAACCTTGTATTTTTTGAAGGCCTTCTCCTTTGCTTTTATATGCATGTTTACATTGGAGTTAAACCATCCAGGACTTTTGTTCGCACTTTTAAATTTATTACCCAATGTAATGCACTGGCTAATGCCCTTTTTATATGCTCTTAAAGCAAACCCATCTCTCCTCTGTGTTCTTTGTTCCTACGATTTTATCCCAATTCATGCCTTCTAACAAGGTTCATAATTTAGGGAAGTTGGCTCTTTTGAAATTGAGTGTCTTTGTATTCTCCTTATGTTTCCTATTTGTGTGATTTATGCTTAAGCCAATTGACCTGTGATCGCTGTTACCTAAATTGCCCCGTATTTCCACATCCGTGATCAGGTCTGTATTGTTGGTAATCAGTAGATTCGGTAACGCTTTATTTCTAGTTGGTGTGTCTACCATCTGAACCATGAAATTGTCCTGTAAGGCATTTAGGAGCTGGCGAGCCTAAGACGAATGCGTGGTTTCTTCCGCCCAGTCTATGTCTGGATAATTAAATCCCCCATTATGATAACACTTCTCCTCCTTGCTGCTAATCCAACTTGTGATAGGAGATCTGTCTCCCCCTCCTCTCTCAGGTTAGGGGGGCTATAGCATACTCCCAGTAAAATTTTCCCCTTAGCTTTATCCTTTTGGAGCTCTACCCATAAGGATTCCACCTCCTCCCTAGCTCCCTTAGTGATGCCATCTCTCACATTCACTTGTACATTATTCTTGATATATAGGCATACCCCTCCCCCTTTTTTACCCTCTCTATCCCTGCGATAAAGGGTATACCCTTGAATGGTTGCCAGCCAATCATGAGAGCTGTTGAACCAGGTCTCTGAAATTCCCACAAAATTATATACTGTACACCGGCTGCACTGTATTATATACTGTGTACACCGTCTAAAGTGTATTAGAAACTGTACACACTGTATTATATACTGTGTACACCTCCTCTACTTTATTATATACTGTATACTGGATACACTGTATTATATACTGTGTACACTGCCTGAAGTGTATTAGAAACTGTACACACTGTATTATGTACTGTGTACACCTTCTGCACTGTATTATATACTGTACACCGGCCACACTGTATTATATACTGTGTACACTGCCTGCACTGTATTATGTACTGTACACCGGTATACTGTACACTAAATGCACTAGATAGATAGATAGATAGATAGATAGATAGATAGATAGATAGATAGATAGATAGATAGATAGATAGATAGATAGATGGATAGATAGATAGATAATTAGAAAACCCGACTAAATACAAAATGCACTTTTTAAATGATGGTTTCAGTTATCATGGCAAAAATGCTGTCCAAACCTACCTGGCTTTATGTGAAAAAGCTATTGCCTCTAAACCTAATAACTGGTTGTGCCACCCTTGGCGGCAACAACTGCAATCAAGCCTTTGCGATAACTGCCAATGAATTTTTCACATGGCTGTGGAGCAATTTTGGCCCACTCTTCTTTGCAGAATTGTTTTAATTCAGCCAAGCATGAACGGCCAGTGTAAGGTCATGATACAACACCTCAATTGGATTAAAGTCCGGGCTTTGACAAGGCCACTCCAAAACCTAAATTTTGCTTTGTTTGAACCATTTGGAGGTGGACTTGCTGTTGTATTTTGGATCATTGTCCTGCTGCATAACCCAAGTGCACTTGAGCTTGAGGTCACGATCTAATGGTCGGACATTCTCCTTTAGGATTTTCTGGTAGAGCTCAGAATTATGGTAAGTCGTCCAGGTCCTGAAGCTGCAAAGCAGCCCCAGACCATCACACTACCACCACCATGTCTGACTGTTGGTATGATGTTCTTGTTAGAAAATGTTGTATTAGTTTTATGCCAGATGTAATGGGATGCACACATTCCAAAAAGTAACATTTTTATCTCATCAGTCCACAAAATATTTGCCTAAAAGTCTTGGGGATAATCAAGATGTTTTTTGGTAAATGTGAAATGAACCTTTGTGTTGTTTTTGGCCAGCAGTGGCTTTGGCCTTGGGGCTCTCCCATGGATGCCATTTTTGCCCAGTCTCTTTCTTATTCCTGAATCATGAACACTGATCTTACCTGAGGCAAGGGAGGCCTGAAGTTCTTTAGATGTTGTTCTGGGTTCTTTTATGACCTCCTGGAGTCGTTGTCATGCTCTTGGAATCATTTTTGTAGGCTGGCCACTCCTGGGAAGATTTCCCACTGTTCCAAGTTATCTCCATTTGTGGATAATGGCTCTCCCAGTGGTTCACTGGAGTTCCAAAGCCTTAAAAAGGGTATTGAAACCCTTCCTAGACCGATACATGTTTGTTCCTAATCTGTTCTTGAATTGTTTTAGATTGTGGCATGATGTGTGGCTTTTTGTGATCTGTTAGCGTGCTACACTTTATCAGACAGCTTCTATTTATGTGATTTCTTGATTCAACAGGTCTGGCAGTAATCAGGCCTGGGTGTGGCAAGTGAAATTTAATTCAGTGTAGCACCCTGAAGTTTAGTCAGGGAGCTCCTCACAAATTTACTTGTCAAGAGTAGTTATCTTGGTCGATTGATAGGTATCTATTGATTTCTCCCTAAGCTTGACCTTGTTGCATTGTTCTCTTCTACCACTAGGTGGTAGGATAGTCGGTGGTACTAGATACGAGAAGGGCAACCAAAGGTCAGGTTATGGGTATGTGGGTGTCCCAGCCAATGGGCAGGGGTTTTCTTTAATCCCTTTGCCTGCCAGGAACGCCTATATATTTAGGTTAGGTCAGGTGATCTGTGTTCTGTGCCACCCGGACTGCCGTCTGGGTGGACGTGTGTCGCCTGCCCCAGGCTGCTAGGCTGGAGATTGGGCCTATTCTGGGGGCATCTGGCTGCCAGGCTGTGTGAGGGCCTATCCAAAAGTAAGAGGGCAGCGCAGGGTTGGAACTGCGGCTTGCAGTCCAAACAAAAGTGAAGGTTCTGCCTGCCGAAGAACCTGTCAGTGGTCGGAGGTAGAAGGGAAGCTGTTGCCGTGAAGGGACCAACCGCCTTTACCAGGGACCACAGTGAGTAACTGAAGAAAGTACCGGAATCATATTCTCACTGAAGGGCACGGTGCAGAATCTGGAAACTTCAGGCAGTGATTAAGTCAGGGACCCAACCAGCGGAGGAGAGGAGTATCTGGAGTGCCAAGCTAGGGACACAGCAGAGATGCGAGGGTGATGCTTGAGGGGATACTACCGCAAACCTTGGAGGAGCTTAAGGGATTCATAGTCTGTGAATCAGTGGGTCGAGTGAGAGACCAGGAGCTCAGAATGGAGGGACTACAAGGAGGAGTTGTAGTGGAGCTAAAAGAACTGATCTGTTTCAGTTAGGAACTGTTAAAGGACTGTTACCATAGGAGACAGCAATCCTGCATGTGCAGAAGTGGCGCCTTGCTGGGGCCTTTCCCTGTACGGCTGTTTTCTATATTGAGTTTGTAATCAATAAGGGTGTCCTGGCCCTAGCACTCTTTCCCCCAAACTATATAAAAAGGACTGTCAAAAGAAATAAAACCTCTTTTACATCCAAGCAGTGTCTGGTGCCCAATGACTTTCACCATCTTTGTACCCACTATGCCCCACAACACACCACATATTGAGGGATGTCAGCTATCTTTGGCCTTGGAGGTTCTCATTAGACCAAAAGAGGTAAAAGACCTTGCTACATCAGCTTTCCAAAAAATTGTGGTTAATCAGTTCATTCATGATTCAGCATGGGAGGGGGCAATTACTTTTTCACATAGGGCCAGGCAGGTTTGAACAACTGCTTTCCCTTAAAAAAGGAAATAATAATTTAAAAACTGCATCTTGGATTTACTCTGGTTATATTTGTGTAATATTAAAATTTGTTTGATGACAAACAACGTGGCATGTTCACCAATGCCAGGAGCCTGGCGGACAAGATAGGTGAACTAGAGATACTGTTGTATGAGGAGGATTTGGATTTTGTGGGAATTTCAGAGACCTGGTTCAACAGCTCTCATGATTGGCTGGCAACCATTCAAGGGTATACCCTTTATCGCAAGGATAGAGAGGGTAAAAAAGGGGGAGGGGTATGCCTTTATATCAAGAATAATGTACAAGTGAATGTGAGAGATGACATCACCAAGGGAGCTAGGGAGGAGGTGGAATCCTTATGGGTAGAGCTCCAAAAGGATGAAGCTAAGGGGAAAATATTACTGGGAGTATGCGATAGGCCCCCTAACCTGAGGGAGGAAGGGGAGACAGATCTCCTATCACAAATTGGATTAGTAAATTGGGGGATTTAATTATCCAGACATAGACTGGACGGAGGGAAGCACACATTCATCTAAAGCTCTCCAGTTAGTAAATGTCTTGCAGGACAATTTTATGGGTCAGAAGGTAGACGCACCAACTAGAAATAAAGCGTTACTGGATCTAGTGATTACCAACAATACAGACCTGATCACGGATGTGGAAATACGGGGCAATTTAGGTAACAGCGATCACAGGTCAATTGGCTTTAGCATAAATCACACAAATAGGAAACATAAGGGGAATACAAAGACACTGAATTTCAAAAGAGCCAACTTCCCTAAACTACGAACCTTGCTAGAAGGCATAAATTGGGATAAAATCTTAGGAACAAAGAACAAGAGGAGAGATGGATTTGCTTTAGCATAATAAATAAGGGCATTAGCCAATGCATCCCACCGGGTAATATGTTTAAAAGAGCTAACAAAAGTCCTGGATGGTTTAACTCCAATGTAAAAATGCATATAAAAGCAAAGGAGAAGGCCTTCAAAAAATACAAGGTTGAGGGATCATCCTCAGCATTCAGACTTTATAAACAATGCAACAAGAAATGTAAGGGTGCAATAAGGACAGCTAAGATAGAACATGAAAGACACATAGCAGAGGAGAGCAAAAAAAATCCCAATAAATTCTTTAAGTATGTAAACAGTAAAAAAGGGAGTATGTAAATGGGAACAATCAGAGCAGTTAACACTTATATGCAAGCTGAACACTTATAGACAATCACAAATCCTACAAAACGAATCAAAAAACAATGTTAGTGCAGCCAATGTAGATATAAAAAGTCCATAACATGTAGAGACATAAAACAGAAGAGAAGATTCCTCATGTGCAGAGAGGGGAACACAGGCTTTTATAAACAGTGACGATATCTTCCACCATAGGCACACAAATGTGCTTACCAGATAGGGTGGACCTCTTATTATAGGAGGTCATACACACATGTATCAGCTCAGAAATGAGTCAGCACTCATCAGCCACTCTGGACATCCAATTCCACACCATCAGACGAGACTCCAAAAAGAAGATATGGATAATGGCTCCAAAGAGATGTATGATCAGGGGAATGCAGCAGCCCACAAAAAAGAGAGCAAACATCTAAGTGTATACCATAAGGTGGTAGATTTACTGAGTAAAAAACACAAGTGCCAACAACGGCCAAAACTTAAAAAGCAACGGCATAGTAGCACTAATGAATCAGTTATAAAAACAGCCTGTTCCGAACGAACAGCTGATGAGATGGCAGCGGGTGACGTGTGTAGTGAAGCTCCGCCCCCGTACGCGGCGTTACTTCCAATAGGACTTCGTCAACGAGGGTGGAGCCAAAGAGTCACCCGGGAGCCTTAAGTAGAAGCCGACTGTCAGCAAAGTAGGTAAAATGAAACGCAGAAATCCGTCTAGACACCGGTGAAAATCATCTGAGGGGACACCGATCGGTGCCACAATAGGAATGTCTTGTCATAACAAAATACTATGATCTAAAACACTACCATGATCAGATTCATGTTAAAAAGGAACGCATATGTAATATTAATTTAACACGTACCCACGGCCATCTCCTCACAATAAAATGAAATGCACATAAAAAAAACATGTCATAAAAAACAAGCATATCCATAAATATCCCTATTTATCAGAAATAAAACAGTTGAGATCAAACTGAACGTTTAACCCCCTAGGGACAGCTACCCTGGTTTCATGGATCCATAAGGACTCCCGCTGGCTCAACTGCCTTATGTAATTACCCCCTCTCCAGTGTTTAGTGAATTTTTCTAAGCCCCAAAATTGTAATTTACGTGGATCCCTGTTGTGAAACATCCTAAAGTGTTTTGACACATTGTGTGTCTTAACGCCTCTTTTGATATTACTGACATGTTCTGCTATGCGGACTCCCACGGGTCTCGAGGTCCGCCCCACGTATTGAAGTCCGCAATCGCATTGTAACATGTATACCACCCCTACAGTGTCGCATGTAATCAGATTCTTTATTTGATAAGTACTGTTGGTGGAGGCAGCAATAAATTCCTTCCTTTTGCATTGTCTGCATGCTGGGCATTTACCGCATGCGTAAAACCCAGATATAAAACTAAAGAGTCTATTTTCTTTAACCACAGGAGGGTCCATCACGCTGGGGGCTAGGATGTCCCTCAAGGTTGGTGGTCTTCTGTAGATAAACCTGAGACTAGCTGGAAAGGGTTGGGCCTAAGATATTGTCTTTTTTCAAAATATCCCAATATCTCAGGATAATTTTTTCAAATTTCTTGTGTTGAATGTTGTAATCCAAAATGATCCGATATTCAGAACCTTCTTTCTTTTTATTCCTAACTGAATCAGCAACCAAGGTAGATCGGTCCATATTACCCACTTTCTCAATCTCTTCGGCTATAAGTTCTTTAGTGTATCCCTTTTGTAAGAACCTTTCTGCCAACACATTAACTTGTGAATAATAATCATTGTCCAGAGTACAATTCCGCCGAAGGTGGATAAACTGTCCTCTGGGGATATTTTGTAGCCAAGACCTGTGATGGCAGCTATCCAAGGGGATATAGCCATTTCTGTCAGTTGGCTTAAAATAGTTCTTGGTTCTAAAGAGATTATCCTGTTTAAAAATTTCCAAGTCAAGGAAGGCAATGCTAGAGACATCCACATTCCATGACAAGCGTATGTTTTTGGTGTTACCGTTGAGACGGGACATGAACAGTTGGAGGCTGATGAGGTCTCCCTCCCATATCATAAAGAGGTCATCAATGTATCTTTGATAGCAGGCCAGCTGGGTTGGCCTGCTACCAAAGACAAAATCCTCTTCCCAAAGTGCCATAAAAATATTCGCGACAATCGGCGCAAAACGAGCGCCCATAGCCACTCCGAGTGTTTGCAAAAAGAATTTTCCATCATACCAGAAATAAGTTCTGGTTAAGCAGAAATCAAGAGCTTTTAAAAGGAATTCTTTAAGCTGGGGAGATAGGTCGGATCTATCTAAAGCCCACTGTACAGAATGCATGGCATCAGAATGGCCAATTATGGTGTACAGTGAGCTAACGTCAGCTGTTACCAATAGGCTATTATCTTTACAGGATATCCTTTCCACTATTTGTATAATGTGTTTAGTGTCCTCTAGGAACGCTCTCGTGGTAGATACTAGGGGTTTCAAAAAATAATCTATGTACTGGCCCAATCGTGCTGAAACAGAATCAATACCGTTTACGATGGGCCTGCCCGGAGGTGACCGAAGATTTTTATGTATCTGCCTAACCAGAAATTATTTCTGGTATGACGGAAAATTCTTTTAGCAAGGGCAACCTATTATATGTAGGGCGCACCATCCGCCCTTTAGGACAGAGATTTGGTGAACATCGCAGGAAGATCGAAGAAGGGAAAGATAAACATAGTGTCCCTCTCCATTTCTCAAAATGCCAGAAAGGTTCTACCCATGGCCTAAAGGTATGGGTTCTGGAACAAATGCCAAAAAATCTTTCTGAAGCAGAAAGGTTTTTCAGGCTATGCGAACGTGAAACCTATTGGATATATTCCCTTGACACTTTGTCACCCGGAGGAATTAACGAGACCCTGGAGCTTACACGATCCTACAATAGCTTTTGATTGTTCTCTTCCTCTCTTTTCTCCCTCTATAATCCTGAGTTATTATTATATTAGATATACCTTTACTATCCCATATCTATTAATAGTAGAGTGTACTAAATATATTTATATTTACACGTACATATTTTAGACATTAAGTCCATTATAGCTCTATATCCATTCAGCTCCCTTTTTCCCTTAATTTTATTCCTTCCTAAAACCAGGTATTTTTTATGTGTACATTCCACATTTTACCATCATATTCATTTGATGGTATTTTTTAAATACTTTTAAATAACTATATATATATATAGTTATATATATATATATATATATATGTATATATATATATATATATATATACACAGTTATTTTTATTATCTTCAACTAATAATTTCATAGATATCTAATTATATCTCTCTTAGTTGATCCCCCTTTTTTATTTTATTTTTATTTTTATAGTCCCTCTGCATTTGTTAAATGTATTCATCTATTGCTAGATGGCTCCTATTGTAAGCACATATAAGGACTCTTGAAGCCTCCATCCTCCATGCTTGAGGAAGGCGCGCGCCTGTAACATACAGTGCGCATGCTCCGAAACGTCGTTGCACTGCTAGTGACGTCACCGTGCCTGAGACCTGCGTTCCACAGCTCATCCGAGCCAAGCCTCGTTTTCATCCCTGGGATAGAGTACAGACTTCCTGCTGGACGTGACTGCTTTTCTCCTCCTCTCCCATGGATAGATCTTCTGCACAGGCTAGTCACGCCAGGACATCACTAATTGAGGATATATTGTGCTATTGTGCTCTACTTGCCTTTACCACATGTAAGTGGACATATTCGTTTTTGTAAAATAAAGTCTTTTACTGATTCTGATCCGGAGGCGCTTTTCTTTTGTTTATCTCTTACATGTTTCTGGAGCCTGCTTTACGCTTCCCCTAAGGCTTGCCCTGGATCACAGACTGTTTTAGCTTTGCAACAAGGTTTTTTGTCCATTTATTTTTAACCATACTGTGCAATTACCCACCTTTTTCTCAACCCAGAGGGCATGTGTATTTCATTCATTTTTAAACTAGCAACAGCGCTACTTACCATTGTTTTTTACAGTTGGCGGTGTGCTGCTGGCAGATGTGCTGCTAGGACCTGGGACACCCTGTGCTATACCATCATCCCTGTCAGTGGAGGCTGCTGAGAGGTAATGACTCGGTATAGCAGGGGCAGACTGAAGTGGGTAAGGAGGAGGAGGAATTTGTGCAGATTTGTGCCCATTTTGTGTGGCTTTTAGGTGCTCTTGCCAACGGGTTGAGTGATTGGACGTTAAATGCCTTGATAAGCATGTGGTAGCCAAATGGTTGGTGTTTTTGCCACGTTTGATGTGCCTGAGACACAGTTTGCACATAGCAACAGTGTGATCTGCTGCAGATGTGCTGAAAAAGGCCCAGACAGCTGAGCTTTGGGGAGTGGGCTGGGAGATAACAGCTGCAGAATGTGATGGAATAGGATGGCTGCTCTCTACACTTTCTTGATGTCGGCCTCCTTGGGGTTGTGCCGCCTCACCTTCAGTTTCCTCCATTGCTCTATCTGGCACCCAAGTTGCATCAGTGACCTCATCATCATCTTCATCATCTCCATCTCCTCCATCTTCATCATTACCTCTAAAGACAACTTGGCAATACGCTGCGGCTTGGGGAACATAAATGCCAATTTGTCTACCAGTGTCTCTATGGGCTCATGTTCCTGTCATCCTCAACCTCAGAACCAACATCTGAATCCAGCAATGGCTGGGCATCATCAAGGAGCAAGTGGATAATGCTGTGGTCAAATAACTCAGCTGACTCATCAATGGCTGATGTTGGGGCTATGAAAGGAATAGATGTGGACAAGGAGTCAGGTTTATCCACTCTGCAACTGCAGGGGACTGCACAATTGTCTCTGCTTGTGTGACAGAGGATGAGGAGGATGAGGAAGGTTTAGTAAGCCAGTCCACCACCCCCTCTGCATGCTGTGGCTGGCTAACACAGTCAAACTCACTAAACAGAGGAAATGATGCCCTGCCTGAGGACTGACCACCATGTCCACCTTTGCCTGTGGACACATTTGTTGCTGGCCCCCTTACAGTGCCAAGGGAACATTTGCCTCTCCTTGTTGTCCTCCCAGACATTATTGGGAGGGAGGGGGCAGTGCTTCTAAGCAAATGTAAAGAAGTTGAAATCTGTATGTAGATGCACTTTAATCAATGTAAAGAGGTGTTTGGTGCACTTTAATGAGTACTCACACTACACAGATACACTATAATATACTGCAATATAATGCGCCAAACGTACAGTGACACACAGAACTATATGGTGTTAAACTGGCAGTAACGCACGCAAAACGATATGGCCTTAAACTGGCAGTAACGCACACAGAACTATATGGCGTTAAACTGGCAGCAACGCACACAGACGTAAATGGCGTTAAGCAGGCAGTAACGCACACAAAACTATATGGCGTTAAACTGGCAGCAATGCACACAAAACTATATAGCGTTAAACTGCCAGTAACACACACAATACTACATGGCATTAAACTAGCAGTAATGCACACAGAACTATTTGGCGTTATACTGGCAGTAATGCACACAAAACTATATGGCGTTAAACTGGCAATAACGCATAGAAGTAAATGGCGTTAAACTGGCAGTAACACACACAGAACTATATGGCGTTAAACTGGCCATAACGCACACAAAACTATATGGTGTTAAACTGGCAGTAACGCGCACAGAAGAAAATGGTATTAAACTGGCAGTAACGCACAAAAAATTATATGGCATGAAACTGGCAGTAGCGCACACAAAACTATATGGCGTTAAACTGGCAGTAACGCACACAGGACTTTATGGTGTTAAACTGGCAGTAACGCACAGAAAAGTAAATGGCATTAAACTGTCTGTAACAGTGTGTTACACACAGAGTGATATAGTTCAAGCATTTCTTTCTTTTAATTTTGATGATTATGGCTTACAGCTAGTGAAAACCCAAAATTCAGTATCTCAGAAAATTAGAATATTACATAAGACCAATAAAAAGGATTTTTAAACAGAAATGTTGGCTTACTGAAAAGTATGTCCATGTACAGTATAGTATGCACACAATACTTGGTCAGGGCTCCTTTTGCCTAAATGACTGCATCAATGTGGCGTGCCATGGAGGCGATCAGCCTGTGGCACTGCTGATGTGTTATGGAAGCCCAGGTTTCTTTGATAGTGGCATTCAGCTCATTTGCATTGTTTGGTCTGGTGTCCCTCATCTTCCTCTTGACAATACCCCACAGATTCACTACAGGATTTGGTTCAGGCGAGTTTGCTGGCCAATCAAGCACAGTAATACCATGATCAATAAACCAGTTATTGGTCCTTTTGGCAGTGTGGGCACGTGCCATGTCCTGAGAAATCAGCATGAAATCAGCATCTCCATAAAGCCGGTCAGCAGAGGGAAGCATGAAGTGCTCTAGAATTCCCTGCAAGAGGGCTGCGCTGACTTTGGACTTGATAAAACACAGTGGAACAACAGCAGCAAATGACATGGCTCCCCAAATCATCACTGACCATGGAAAATGTTGCATTTCATATGGAAATCAAGGTCCCAGAGTCTGGAGGAAGAGTGGAAAGGCACAGAATCCATGTTGCATGAGGTCCAGTGTGAAGTTCCCACAGTCAGTGGGGTAGGCTGGGGACACCGCAAACATGTGGAAGAAGGTGCTCTGGTCAGATGAGACCAAAATGTAACTTTTTGGCCTAAAAGCAAAAGGCTTTGTGTGGTGGAAAACTAAGACTGCACATCACCCTGAAAACACTATCCCCACAGCAAAACATGGTGGTGACAGCATCATGTTGTAGGGATGCTTTTCTTCACCAGGGACAGGGAAGCTGGTCAGAGTTGATGGGAAGATGGATGGAGCCAAATACAGGGCAATCTTACAAGAAAACCTGTTAGAGTCTGCAAAAGACTTGAGACAGGGGCAGAGGTTGACCTTCCAGCAGGACAGCAGGACAATGACCCTAAACATACAGCCAGAGCTACAATGGAATGGTTTAGATCAAGCATATTCATGTGTTAGAATGGCCCAGTCAAAGTCTAGACCTATATCCAATTGAGAATCTATGACAAGACTTGAAAATTGCTGTTCACAGACGCTCTCCATCCAATCCGATAGAGCTTGAGCTATTTTGCAAAGAAGAATGGGCAAAAATGTTACTCTTTAGCTATGCAAAGCTGGTAGAGACATACCCAAAAAAGACTTGCATCTGTAATTGCAGCGAAAGGTGGTGCTACAAAGTATTGACTCAGGGGGGCTGAATACCAATTCAGGCCACACTTTTCAGATATTTATTTGTAAAAAAAATGTAAAACCATTTATCATTTTCCTTCCACATCATAATTATGTGCCTCTTTGTGTTGGTCTATCACATAAAATCCCAATAAAATACATTTACGTTTAAAATACATTTATGTTTAAAATACATTTGGTTGTAACATGACAAAATGAGGAAAATTTCAAGGGGTTTTTCAAGGCACTGTACATTTGGAATCTATTGCTGTGAACCTACATCGTGCAAGTGAAACAGGCCATTGTAAGGCTTCAAAAACTAAACAAATCCATCAGAGAGATAGCAGCAACATTAGGAGTGGCCAAATCAACAGTTTGGTAGATTCTGAGGAAAACAGCAACATAAAAATGCCTGGACGTCCACGGAAGACAACAGTAGTGGATGAACGCAGGATCCCCTCTATGGTAAAGAAAAACCCATTCACAACATCCAGACTTCCAGTGGCACTGGGTCATTGGTGTTTATTGATGAGTTGACAGAAACAGCCGGATAAATTCTGCAGTGTTTAGAGATACGGTATACTATCAGCCCACATTCAGCAAAGTTGATTGGATGCCGCTTCACAGTACAGATGGACAATGAACCAAAGCACACTGCAAAAGCAACCCAGGAGCTTTTGAAGGAAAAGAACTGGAATATTCTGCAATGGCCGAGTCAATCACCTGATTTCAATCCAATTGAGCATTTCACTTGCTGAAGGCAAAACTAAAGGCAGAAAGACCCACAAACAAAGAACAACTGAAGACTGCTGCAGTTAGAACCTGGCAAAGCATCAGAAAGAAGGATACCCAGTCTTTGGTAATGTCCATGGGTTCCAGACTTCAGGCAGTCATTACCAGTAAAGGATTCTTAACAAAATATTAAAAATGAACATTTTAATTATGATTATATTAATTTGTCCAATTACATTTGAACCCCTAAAAATGGGGGGCTGTGTACAAAAATGGTTGCAGTTCCTAAAATTTGTACTTGATATTTATGTTCAACCTCTTGAATTAAAGGAGAAGTATAGCCAAAGCTTGTTTGCCTGTACTTCTGCTACGGATCACAGGAGTGCAATTTGTTTTGCACTCCTGAGACCTGTTTTCAGCAGAGAGTGGGCTGAAGTCTGCTCTCTGCTGACATCACAGATGTCAGTCCAGGCACCATGTCATCCTGACCACGGAGTCCAGGTCAGCCAGGTGCCATAACGGACACCCGGCTCAGCCTCTCAGTGAGACTCTGATAGATTGAACTGGCTGCCTTCGCCCCCTCTACAGCCCATCGCTCCAATGAGTGAGGAGGGAGCAGAGCAGAGATTTGTGACAGCTCTCTGCTTATGGACAAGTATGAGCTCCGGCGCGTTCGCACACTCCACATGCAGAGCCCGCCAGGAAGTTGGCAAGGTGCTGCGCTAAACACAGGCAGTGAGACATTTCCCGATCTCTGCAGCCGCACATCGGGTAAATGTCTCACTGCCTGTGATTAGCGTAGCGCAGTGCCGACTTCCTGGCGGGCTCTGCACATGGAGTGTGCGAACACGCCGGAGCTCATCCTTACTCATGGAGCTCTGAAAACTGAGAGATCGGTGATGTTCGATCGCTTGGTTCTCAGTGCAGAGGCGCCAGGGTGACAGATGCAGCATAGAAACCAATGCTGCATCCACCTAAGTAAGTATTAATCTGCAAAAAAAAATCCTTTACTTCTCTCTTAAAGCTGAAAGTCTGCACTTCAAATTCATTTGGATTATTTTGTTTTACTTTTATTCTGGTGGCATACAGAGCCAAAAGTATGAAAATTGTGCCTGTGTCCAAATATATAAGGACCTAACTATCTTTGGTAAAAAAAATCAAAATCAGTGTATATTATTTGGTCTTTGTGAAGGTTATAGAGTCTACAGCAGTAGTGTCCTCAAGTACCACCAAAGGGCCATGTTTTGGGAATTTCTCTCAGATAAAATTGCTGTCCAAAATACCAAGCCATTGTACACCTGATGTACTGACGGCCAATCTCATTTCTTGAGACAAGAAGCCAGGAAAGTACAAATACCCTCCAAATGACCTCTTTTTGGAAAGTAGACATTCCAAGGTATGTATTAAGAGACATGCTGAGTTTTTTAAGTTGTCATTTTTTCCAACTTTTTTTTTTGCAAAATAAAGATTTTTTTTCACAAAATTGTCATATTAACAGGGAATTTCTCTCACATGTCATATGTGTAGGGCCCTGGAGTTTAGGCACGGTTGCTCCTCACAATTTTACTTGCTAGGAATAATTATCCTGGTTGATTGCTAGAGATCCGTTGATTTCTCCCTAAGTTTGGCCTTGTTGCACTTTCCTCTTCTACCATTAGGTGGCCGGGTACTTGGTGGTAATAGATATGAGAAGGGCAACCCAAGGTCAGGCTATGGGGTATCTCAGCCAATGGGCGGGGGTTTTCTTGAATCCCTTGGCCTGCTGGGAGAGCTTATATATTCGAGTGAGGTCAGGTGATCTCTGTTCTGTGCCACCTGGAAGGCTGTCTGGGTGGACGTGTGTCACATTGCCCGGGCTGCTAGGCCAGAGACTGGGCCTATCCCGGGCACATCTGACTGCTGGGCTGTCTGGGGGCCTGTCCAGAATCAAGAGAGCAGCGCAGGGCTGGGATTGCGGCTTGCAGTCCAAAGAAACTGACGGTTCTGTCGGCTGGAGAACCTGTCAGTAGTTGGAGGTAGAGCGGAAGCTGTCGCCAGTAAGGGACTGTCCGTCTTATTACCAGCGGCCACAGTGAGTAACTGAAGCAAGTACCGGAGCAAAATTCTCACCAACCAGGGACGGTGAAGAATTGGGAAACTTCAGTGGGAATCAAGCCAGGGACCCAGCCAGTGGAGGAGATGCTTTTAGAGCAGCCTTGTGTGTAAACCTAGGGACCGAGCAGGCCAGCGTAGGTGAAGCTTGAGAGGTATCTAGAGTGCCAAGCTAGGGACCCAGCAGAGAAGCGGGGGTGAAACTTGAGGAAGATACCACCGTGAAGATTGATGGAGCTCTGGAGCTCGAGGAAATCAGTGACAGTGAATCAGTGACAGTGAATCTACAAGGAACGATTGTAGTGAAAGTGAAGGAACTGTTAAGTCTTGTGTTTGGAACTGTTGCCATAGGAGAAAGCATTCCTACACATGCAGATGTGGTGTCTTGCTGGATGGCTTTACTGCATGGCTGTCCTGCTATTGAAGTCTCAGAGTCTGCCAATTAATCAACTATGCCCCAAAACACATTCTGCTACTTCTCTTGAGTATAGTGATACCACATGTGTGAGACTTTTGCCCAGCCTGGCCACATAGAGAGGCCCAGCATGCAGGGAGCATTGTCAGGTATTCTAGGGACATAAATTGCACATCTAATTTCTTGACTACCTATTATACTTTTGAAGGCCCTGGTGCACCAGGACAATGGAAACGCACACAAAATGACCCCATTTTGGAAACCAAAGACCCCAATGTATATTCTATGAGGCATAATGAGTCTTTTGAAAAAGTAATGTTTTTCCACAAGTTTTTGGAAAATGTGGAAAGAAAATAAAAACGCTCTTTTTTTTACACATTTTTACAGTGCTGACGGGCGCTGATAAGCACTGACTGATGGCACTGATGCCCACTGTGGGGCGCTGATGTGCACTGATGAGCACTCACTGATGGGCACTGTAGGGCACTAATGAGCACTGTAGTGGCACTGTAGGGCACTGATGAGCATTGCAGTGGCACCATAGGTCACTGATTAGCACTGTAGTGGCATCGATGAGCAGAATAGTGGCACTAATGAGCACTGTAGTGGCACTGTAGGGCACTCATGAGCACTGCAGTGGCACTGTAGGGCACTGATGAGCACTGCAGTGGCACTGTAGGGCACTGATGATCACTGTAGTGACACTGTAGAGCACTAATGAGCACTGTAGTGGCACTGATGACACTGTAGTGGCACTAATGTGGCACTGATGGGACTGTAGTGACACTGATGCCACTGGTGGGCACTGTGGTGGCATTTATGGCACTGCAGGACACTGATGTTGCACGGATGAGCACTGTGATGGCACTGAGGGCACTGATGTGGCACTGATGGGCACTGTAGTGGCACCAATGGCACTGTAGGGACTGTGTCACTGCTGCCACTGATGGGCACAGTAGTGGCATTTATGGCACTGCAGGGCACTGATGAGCACTGTGATGGCACTGAGAGCACTGATGTGGCACTGATAGAACACTGATGAGCACTATGATGGCACTGAAGGGCACACCAAATGCAGCCATCTCACGCAGCTGCACTGTGTCTCCCTCCTCTCCTCACAAGTTGTATCGGTGTGAGGAGAGGAGAGAGCTGAACCAGTCATGACGCTGGTTTGTTGACAAAGTGATTGCTCCGTCATTGGACGGAGTGATGACGTGGTAGAGGGCCGGTGTGATTGGCCCTTTATCCTGATCTGAGATCTGATCACAGACACTTCGGAATTCAATAGACGCCCTCCCAGAACTAGCCGGCCGTGCTGTAGCCTTTATTTGGTTATAGCGCAGTCAGCAAGTGGTTAAGGTAAGATGAGAGATTTGGGGTCTCTTAGACGGGAAGGGCTGGATGGTATTTAAAAGTATTGAGTGAAACAATGTAAAAAATGTTAAATCGTCTGTATATGGACATCATGCATCTATGTAGGTCCGACGCGTTTCATTGGGGTATACCAACTCTTCAGGGGTGAGAGCAATAATTCTAGCACTATACCTCCTCTGTAACTCTAAACTGGTATAAACTGTAGAAATTTTTAAAGCATCGCCTATAGAGATTTTTAAGTACCATAGTTTGGCCCCATTCCACAAGCGCATGCAAGGATGTTTAGCCCCACTAGATGACTGGAAAAGAATGGCCCCAACTCCTATGGAAGAGGCATAAACCTCGATGGAGAAGAGCTTGGAGATATCAGGCCTCAAGAGAGCAGGGTATGAGAGGAAAGTCTGTTTTATGGCCTCCTCTGTGTCAGGTGGCCAGTTTTTAGGATCAGCATCCTTCTGGGTAAGGGCTTTAATGGGTGCAACCAAAACAGAATAGTTGCAAATAAATTGCCGGTAATAGTACGTGAAGCCCAGGAAGCACTGGCTAGAAGTAAGACTGCTGGGTCAGGGCCAATTGGAGATAGCTGCAACCTTTTCAGGGTCCATAGAGAGGCCATCACTGGAGACTATGTAGCCCGGAAAAGGTACTGATGATTGTTCAAAGAGGCATTTCTCTGCTTTACCATAAAGTTCATTTTCAGGAAGACATTGGGGGACTGTACAGACATGAAGTCTGTGCGTAGGAACATCTGAAGAAAAAATAAAAATGTTGTCAAGATAGACTATGACACAAACATAAAGGAGGTCATGGTAGATCTCGTTGACAAAGTACTGAAAAACCACCGGGGGAATTGGAGGCCAAATGGCAACACTAGATATTCATAATGGCCATTCCTGGTGTTAAAAGCAGTCTTCCACTCATCTCCGTCTTTGATATGGTTTAGATTATATGCTCCTCCTAAATCAAGTTTTGTGAAAACTTGTGCCCCACGAAGTCGATCAAACAACTTAGTAATAAGTGGAAGTGGATAATGTTTTTTAACTGTAATGGCATTTAATCAATAGAAGGACGAAGAGAACCATCTTTCTTCTCAACAAAGAAAACCCAGCTTCAGCGGGAGAAGAGCATTTCCGCATAAATCCCTTTTGGAGATTTTCTGTGACATACTCGGACATGGCCTTGGTCTCAGGGAGACTGAGGGGACATACCTGACCCCTAGGGATGTTGGAACCTGGGATTAGGTCTATGGCACAGACTCTGGGTCTCCCCATAAACCTCTATAAGGTTTCTAGGGAGGAAGTTGGTCTGCTTTGTGTTTGGAAAAAATATCCAAAAAGTCTGAGTAGTGCATTGGTACCAGGGTAGAGACCTCAGCAGATGCCACTAGAAGGGACCGAAACCACCTTGGCTAGGCACTTGGTATGACAGGTGGGGCCCCAAGATGACAAAAAAGAGCCAGACCAGTTGATCACTGGGGAATGCCATTGGAGCCAAGAAGACCCAGGACTAACTGGGAGGAGGCCTGCGATAAGACCAAAAAGGAGATGGACTCATGCTGGAGCACTCCTCCCAACATCTTGATAGGAGGGGTGCAGGAACGGATAGGACCAGAGGCCAGAATGGTACCATCAATGACTAAACCTTCAAGGGTCTGAGGAAGTGGTTCTGTAGTCCAGGTGAATTTCTTTACCAGGGACGCAGAGACAAAATTGTCCGCTGCACCAGAATCAATGAATGCTTCCTTTGTGACAGTGGAAGTGGGAAAGTGCAACTGCACAGTAATAGTAGGATGTAGACTTGAGGGGCAAAAGTTCTTGTCTAGCATATCCCCCTCTAGGTATACTAGCCTTGGAAGTTTTCTGGCAGCTGTGGGCACTGTTTCAGGAAATGTCCCTTTTGTCCACAGTTGATGCGCAGCCATTGGGTCCGGCGACAGTTCCTTTCCTCAATGAACAGGCGTGAATGGCCCAGTGGCATAGGCTCTTCTTAAGAAGGTAGGAAGGTAATAAGGGGTGCTTGAAAGTTGGAGTCAGATGAGGAGCCAAGAATTTGCGCTGCTGAGGCCTTTCTTGGAAGTGCTCCTGGAACTGGGTGTCACTCTGGATGGCCAGAGAAATAAGGTTATCCAGAATGGTAGGAATTTCCCAACCAGCCCATTCATCATTAATACGTTCCACCAACCATTGCCAGAAGGCTGTCGTAATTGCTTCATTGTTCTAGGAGAGTTCAGCTGCTAGGATATGGAACTGAACGGCATACTGTCCAACAGTGGGGGTGAAGAGGTAAAGAAGGTAAAGAAGTGCACCTGCAGTAAAGGATGTGCGGCCTGGCTCATTAAAAATTCTCTTAACCACTTAAGCCCCAGAAGATTTGGCTGCTGAATACCCAGGCCATTTTTTGCGATTCGGCACTGTGTCGCATTAACTGACAATTGCGCGGTCGTGCGACGCTACACCCAAACAAAATTGATGTCCTTTTTTTCCCCACAAATAGAGCTTTCTTTTTGTGGTATTTGATCGCCTCTGTTTTTGATTTTTTGCTCTATAAACAAAAAAAAAGCGACAATTTTGAAAAAAAAAAACACAATATTTTGTACTTTTTTGCTATAATAAATACCCCCATTTTTTTTTCCAAAAAAAGCAATTTTTTTTCACTTTAGGCCTATATGTATTCTTCTACATATTTTTATAAGAAAAAAACATTGCAATTTATTATTATAATGCATAGTGCTATAAAAATGCATTGATTACTGTAAAAATGTCACTGGCGGTAAATGGGTTAACACTAGGGGGTGATCAAGGGGTTAATTGTGTTTCCTGGGAGGTGATTCTAACTGAAGGGGGAGGGGACTGACTAGAGGAAGTGATGGATCGTGGTTCCTAGCTAATAGGAACACACGATCTGTCACTCCTCTCAGAACAGAATACGGACTTCTGTGTTTACACACACACTTCCGTGTTCTGTCCCTCATGCTCGCGATCGCTCGTGGCCGGTGGTCATCGTGACAATCGGCCACGAGCATCGGCACCCCCGCAGTGCAGCGGGCGCGCGTGCCACCGCCTGCTATCCCGATCCCGCGAGCCGCTGTATAGCTACGATGGTTCGCAGGATCGTGCCGACCTGCCGCAGTAAAATGACGGCGGCTGGTCGGCAATCGGTTAAAGAGAGTGAGGAATGCTGTGATATATTGGTTACTGGATCAACCTTTTCCCACAGAGGAGAGGCCCATGCCAAAGCCTCTCCAGAAAGATAGGAAATCACATATGTAACCTTGGCCCGATCAGAAGGAAAATTCTGCAGCTGTAATTCAAAGTGAATATTACATTGGTTAACAAACCCACGGCAGGCCTTAGGATCTCCAGACAATTGTGGCGGAGCCGGAAGATGAATCGTGCACACCGCAGTTTGAGGCACAGGGGCAGGCTGAGGCAAGTATGCAGATGCCAGAAAAAAAAAAGCTTAGATTTGATCCAAATGAGTGGTTAGAGTCTGGACGTGACAAATAACTTGAACTTCACTAGATTCTTGAGCACTGGGCCTTTGGAGAAGTCACTTGTTAATGGCTG
This sequence comes from Lithobates clamitans, assembly GCA_037952925.1. Taxonomy (NCBI): domain Eukaryota; kingdom Metazoa; phylum Chordata; class Amphibia; order Anura; family Ranidae; genus Lithobates; species Lithobates clamitans. Next base: position 3,330,991 of record JBBGZY010000250.1, read on the forward strand.
TAGGTGATGGAGATTCGTCTGTCATGGTTTGAGAAAACTGTCACGATCTGGGGATTGGAACACCTGGGACTGTAAAATTCGGGGTCTAGTGGGGCAGTAGGAACGACTAAATGGGTGTGCCAGGGTGCCAGTCCTAGAAGATGTGGGAGCAGTGTGACTGCACGCAAACAGAGGTGTATCAGAGTTGCAGGATCTAAGGAGCTGCCTAGTCTTCACCAGAGCCACTGGAGGTTTGGATGTTGCGCTGTGAGGCAGCCCCAAGGTTGCAGCTCTCCAACACACCCATGAAGGCACAGTGCTAGCAAATAACACACTGGAAGGACCCAGGGTACACACTGGATACACGGTACCAAGGAAAGACTATGACAGCAAGCTAAGAAGGGAGACAAGGGGGAGGACACAGGGAACAAGCGTGAAGCATAGGAGAGTGGGGGAAGCTGGGCAAGCACAGAGAGAGATGGACACAGCAAGCAGGAATGAGGGGAAGGAGGCAAAATTAAGAAACAATGCAGTGGAGGACCTTCTCAGCAACAGAAAATGAAGGGATACACAGACAGACACCCTAAGGGAATAAGAGCGCAGCAAGAAAGAAAACACTGAGAATAGCGACAAGACCAAACAAACACACAGAATACAAGTGTACTGAAGGAACAGCAGACACCAGAGGAACAGGGAGGTACAGCTTCAGTGTGGAGACACGTTGCTCCAACACTAACCCACAGGTGCAAACGATTAATAATACCTAGGGTCAGGGTGGATTGGCAGGAACCCAAGCAGCTCGAACAGGGGGTAAAAGCCGGCGCTGGATCAATGTACACGGAACCGTGACACAGTGTATCACAGTAAACCCACTGTTCCTGTTTTGCACATACTTTTTGTCACATTCATAAAACAAATATAATTTAATTTATTTTTTTGTATCATACAAAGATTTTTTGCATATTTTAAATTAAATTTGAATATTTCAATTCTATAGTTGTCTTTAGCTGTGATAAGCTGAAAAATACCAACTAACTGACCTAAAACTTTTTTCTGCTTGCAAACGTCCACGAGTCTTTCACAAGTCACTGTGTCAACTAAGAAAAAACAATATCTATATGATAGTGTTCCTTACTCACCCACTCGAACAGTTCGTGTAAAACTCCAGTGTCCACGGGTGAGTTAATCCATGAACAAGCGCTGCAGCCCAAGGGGTGAGCCACTATGAAGCAGTGGCAGCTGGTGCTCAAAATTTTTGGGTGGGCGCAAACAAACTGAAAAATTCTGAAAAATACTGAAAAAAAACATCAATTGCAGCCTCACTGTGCCATCAAATGCAGCCACTGTGTCATCAATTGCAGTCACTGTGCCCATCAGTTGCAGCCACTGTGCTCATCAAATGCAGCCACTGTGCTTATCAAATGCAGCCACTCTGACCCCCCACCATCTTGGCAGCGGGTCAGGCAGTAGGTGATGGGGGTGAGGTGTGGGATGGGCAGTGGGTCAGGCAGCGGCAAGTTGTGTCCATCATGCGTCTCTTCTTTCTTCCTGCTAGGCATCCAATAGGTGCTCCTGTCCTTTCAGCCAATTAGGTGACGGGTATTAGACCCACGCTTCCTGATTGGTAGAGAGGCGGTTCAGTGTTCTGCACTCCGAGTCCACCCTATTTTGAAGCCTATTAGAGCCTATGGCTCTAATCAGATGCTTCAAACCCCCCCCCCCCACTGCTGTAATTCAGGTGCCCGGCGTCCTAAAAGGGGCCAGACACCTGAATAGGGGGTGGCCACGGCGGCCATGGATAGATTCATGCTATGCATGAATCTTTCCATGGTACATATAGGGTATTGGTGTGATAGAGGGGGCGGAGCTCGTGCACCCTTAATGGACGGGCCGCCACTGCTATGAAAACAGAAATACAGTTAACCCTTTATTGAACAATAAAAATAAAAGAGTAAACAATGACACCTCCTGTAAGCAGTCCATATAACACCTCTTGTAAGCAGTTCATATAAGCATATAATCTGATAGACATGTGCACAGCCAAAAAATTTGTTCATTTTCGTTTTCGTTTCATTAGTTTATCATTTTTTTCGTTTTTCGGGTCATTCGTTATGATCGTGATTCGTCAATTCGTTCATTCGTAAATTCAAAAAAGCGTTCATTCGTACATTCGTAAATTTGAACATTCGTTCATTTGTACATTCGTTCAATCGTACATTCGTACATTTTTACATTTGTACATTCGTAAATTCGTACATTCGTAAATTTGTAAAATCGTACATTTGTAGGTCAGAAAATTCGGAAATTTGTAAATTCGAAGTTTGAAAATCCAAAAATCCGAAAATTCAAAAATTTGAAATAGTAACTAACTATTAAATTATAGTTATTGTAATTTCCTTTCAAATTTGACTGTCAGTGAACGTAACAAATACGAATTTATCCGAAGTTACGAATTATCCAAAACGAATGCTGCATCTAAACAAATGGAACGGAACAAATTAATAATAAATAATAATAATAAAACATTGTTGTTATTATTATTGTTATTTATTATTATTAATTCATTACGCTCCATTCGTTTGAATACGGCATTCGTTTTTTCGGATCATTCATAACTTCGGATACATTTTGTATGTGTTACGTTTACTAACAGCCAAATTTGAAAGGAAATTACAATACCTATAATTTAAAGGTTACTAGTAATAGTTAAGTTATTATTAGTTAACTATTATTTCAGATTTCCGAATTTTCTAATTTACAAATTTTTCGAATTCAGTAATTTACTTATGTACGAATGTACGAATGTACATTCGTAAATTGCGAATGTCTGAATGTCCGAATTTACGAATGTCCAATTTTATCGAATTTACGAATATTCGAAAAAAATTTGTTAAACGGGTTTTCGTTAATTCGGATATTCCCGAATTAACTAATTTGTCGAAATTTGTTAAAAAACGAATTCGGAACGAAACAAATTGCACATGCCTATAATCTGACTTGTGATAGGCTTGCTCCTGGGAGCCGGATTATATGTTTATATGGACTGCTTACAAGAGGTACCATCATGAGTGCATTACTCTTTCATTTTCATTGTTCAAGAAAGGGTTAACTGTGCAAGGTGCGTGTTCTCTCTGTTATGTTTTTCTACTGTGTCAAGGAATAAATTATAAAACATTTCTATATACAATACAATTATATTGAGGGCTAGGGATGAGCCGACCACCCCCTGGTTTAGTTCGCACCATGACCTGCGAACAGACCGAAAATTCGCACGAAAGTTAGAGCCCCATTGACGTCTATGGGACTCAAACGTTCAAAATCAAAAGTGCTAATTTTAAAGGCTAATTTGCATGGTATTGCCCTAAAAAGGGTTTGGGGACGCGGGTCCTGCCCCAGGGGACATATATCAATGCAAAAAAAAGTTTTAAAAACGGCTGTTTTTTCGGGAGCAGTGATTTTAATGATGCTTAAAATAAAAAAAATAAAAAAGTGAAATATTCCTTTAAATATCGTACCTGGGGGGTGTCTATCGTATGCCTGTAAAGTGGCGCGTGTTTCCCGTGCTTAGAACAGTCCCTGCACAAAATGACATTTTTAAAAGGAATAAAAGTCATTTAAAACGGCTTGCGGCTTTAATGTAATGTTGGGTCCTGGCAATATGGATGAAAATCAGTGAGACAAACGGCATGGGTAACCCCCTCCCCCCAGTCCATTACCAGGCCCTTTGGGTCTTGTATGGATATTAAGGGGAACCCCGCACCCAAATTAAAAAAAGGAAAGGCGTGGGGCCACCAGGCCCTATATACTCTGAACAGCAGTATACAGGCGGTGAAAACAAGACAGGGACTGTAGGTTTGTTGTTAAGTAGAATCTGTTTGTAATTTTGAACTGGTACATTTTTAACGTGTTTAGCTCCAGCCAAAAAATCTATCTACATAGGGAAGGGTTATCACCCCTGTGACATTTGTTTTGCTGTCTGTGGTCCTCTTCAGAAGATTTCACCTTACTTTTTGTCCCAATGACAAATGTTTTTTGAAAATTTGGGGTTTTTAGTGAAACAAGGATTGGTGATAAAGCATCAGTGGAAAGGAGAAACGTTTTTCCCATATTAACTTTTACAGGAGAGAATTTCCCTTCCAAGGGGTAGATTTCATCTCACTTCCTGTTGTCTCCTTCCGCTTGCAAGTAGGAGTCGTTTGTAAGTTGGATGTTTGAATGTAGGGGCCTGCCCTATATTCTCTGGGGCCTTAGGTGTTGATGTTGCTACAACACTGTAATCCCTCACAGGACCCTGCTATGAAATATTAGATCAAGAATTGTAATTACATGCCCCTGTTGAATAGGGCCAGAAAAATTGTGCTTTTGGTGGTGGTGGTGCTGGTGCCACAACACTGTAAGTCCTCACAGTTACTCTTGGTGGGCGCAGAAACGAGCCCTGCTGTGAAATATTAGATCAAGAATTCTAATTACATGTCCCTGTTGAACAGGGGCAGAAAAATTGAGCCTTAGGCACTGGTGCTGGTGTCACATCACTGCAACCCCTCACAGATACTCTAGTTGGAGCGCAGGAATGAGCCCTGCTGCAAAGAATTGCATCAAAAATTGTAATTACACGCCCTTGTTAAACAGGGGCTAAAAAATTGGGCCTTAGGTACTGGTGGCGGCACCCAGAACCAAAAATGTTCTTACAAGCTATCAGCATGATCATTGAGGAGGAAGAGGATAATTACTTAGCATAACAGGATAGTCACTCAGCATCAGCATAGGCAGTCTTTGAAGGGATCTGACATTTCCAAAAAAATTATTCGGTTACATCAGCATCAGGTACTTGGTAGCTGGTGGTGATCCAAGACTGATTCATTTTTATGAAGGTCAGTCGATCGACCGAGTCGGTGGACAGACGCACCCTGTGATCAGTTACAAAGCCTCCAGCAGCACTGAATGTGCATTCCAAAAGAACGCTGCATGCAGGACAGGCCAGTAGCTCAGTTGCATACTGTACTCTGGCCAGTGATCCATCCTCAAGACCCAGTAACCCAGAGGATTTTCGGTGGAAAAGGTGTCCAGGTCAGATCTTGCCCCTAGGTATTCCTGCACCGTGTAAAACAGACACTGGCGATGGTTGCTGGAACCGATCATACCTTGGGGCTGTGGACTAAAAAATTGCCTGAACGCATTGGTCAGACGGCCACCTGCTCCACCACTCCATCTTTGACTGACCGAAGCCTCAGCAACACGTTGTCCAGGAACAGGAGTTTGTAACCTCCCAGTCTCTGGGAACACGTTGCACAGACCTTTCTGCAAGGTCTCCCGAAGATGTTTCATCCTCTGCAATGACAAGATAAGGTCCGCAACCTTAACCTTGTAATGTGGATCAAGGAGGGTTGCCAGCCAGTATTGATCCCTCTCCTTGATACCACGAATACGAGGATCCTTCCGCAGGCTTTGCAGGATCAGGGAGGCCATGCAGCGTAGGTTTGCTGAGGCATTCGGTGCGGAGTCCTCTGGGTCACTAAGAACGACATGATCCGCAGCCACCTCCTCCCAGCCACGTACAAGTCCATGGGTTTCTTGGGACTGTAAATGATCCCTTAAAGACTGCTGCTGATGCTGAGTGCAAGGCTCCACCTGCATGCTGACACAATCCTCCTCCTCCTCCTCGTCCTCTTCCTGTGTGATCGGCGGGCACGCAGGAACACTGTCTGGGTAAAGGGGGCCTTGAGAGCTAAGGAAGTCCTCCTCTTCATGCCCCTGTTCTGCCTCAAGTGCCCTGTCCATTATTCCCTGCAGCGTGTGCTCCAACAGGTGGACAAGGGGAACAGTGTCACTGATGCATGCACTGTCACTGCTCACCATCCTCGTGGAGTCCTCAAATGGTGACAAGACAGTGCATGCATCCCTGGTCATGGCCTACTGGCGTGGGGGAAAAAAAACAAAGCTCCCCTGACCCTGTCCTGGTGCCATAGACGCACAGGTACTCATTGATGGCCCTCTGCTGCGTGTGCAGCCGCTGCAGCATGGCCAACGTTGAGTTCCACCTGGTGGGCATGTCACAGATTAGGCGGTTCTTGGGCAGGTTAAATTCCTTTTGGAGGTCTACCAGCCGAGCACTGGCATTATACAACCGGCGGAAATGCACACAGACTTTCCTGGCCTGCCTTAGGACATCCTGTAAGCCCGGGTAGCTGCCCAAGAACTGCTGCACCACCAAGTTAAGGACGTCAGCCAAACTCATTTGTCCCTGTCAGAGGGCAGAGAGGAGGTTGGTGCCATTGTCGCAAACCACCATTCCTGCCTTAAGTTGGCGTGGCGTCAACCACCTCTGAACCTGCCCCTGCAGAGCTGACAGAACCTCTTCCCCAGTGTGGCTCCTGTCCCCCAAGCACACCAGCTCAAGCACCGCATGGCATCTTTTGGCCTGCGTGCTTGCGTAGCCCCTTGAACGCCTACGGAGCCGAGGACAAAGCACAGGAAGAGGCCATGGAGGAAGAAGAAGAGGAGGGGGTGGAGGAGAGAGGTGTGTCAGAATCACCAGTAGTGGCATTTTGGAGGCATGGTGGCGGAACAACCTCCAACACTACTGCACTGTCATGAACAGGTGTGACCAGATTGTGTGGACTGCAAAGAGGAAACCCAACCGCATGTAAAGTGATATAGAATAATGTTTATTTAAGATAAGTGGTATAAATAACAACACCCCAAATACAAATAGTGCTCAACCAACCAACAGAAACCCACAGACAATCAGATAATATATACAGCCAAAGGGAAGTACCGAAATCAAACACGTAAGCCAGGCCAGGGTCATACACAGGGGATCAGCAACTGAACAAGGGCAGGTAGGAGAGGGAGATAATGGATGGGATATGGCTACAAGGGAATAGGATCAGGATGGGATCGGATACAGGCTCAGGAGCAGGTTCAGGTTCAGGTTCCAGATACAGGTTCCAGGTCAGGACACAAGGAAGAAAGATACCAAGGCAAGCATGTGATTGCTTGTCGGGTATTTATAGGCCTGTGATTGGCCTCAAGTGACACCTGATTGTAGGAGGTACCTTCTGCTCCACACTGCCAGGATCCATCCGCTGGTGGACGCCAGTACTACGGCCCAAAGATGACATAACATCAGCAGGGAAAAGCTCTCCTGATAGTTCCAAACTGCCAGGAGACACCTGCTGGTGGACCTCAGTACTTCAGGCCAAATGACAAATATTACCAGCGGATAGAACATTTCTTGACAGTAACCCCCTCAAAGGAGCGGCCTCCGGACGCTCCAACTGGTTGTAATTGTCCATAGTCTATGGCATCAAGCAGAATGGTGGAAGAAAGTATTTCAGGCTGGTCATCAGGCACATCCGGGCAGATAGCTGGCACATCTGGTTCATTGAGCTGGGCAGCGGACAGGAACACACCAAGTTGGGCAGCAGACAGGAACACACCAAGCTGGGCAGCAGACAGGAACACACCAAGCTGGGCAGCAGACAGGAACACACCAAGCTGGGCAGCAGACAGGAACACACCAAGCTGGGCAGCAGACAGGAACACACCAAGCTGGGCAGCAGACAGGAACACACCAAGCTGGGCAGCAGACAGGAACATACCAAGCTGGGCAGCAGACAGGAACATACCAAGCTGGGCAGCAGGCACTTCAGGCTGGGCAGCAGGCACAGGCACTTCAGGCTGGGCAACAGGCATGGACACTTCAGGCTGGGCAGCAGGCATGGGCACTTCAGGCTAGGCAGCAGGCACGGGCACTTCAGGCTGGGCAACAGGCACAGGCACTTCAGGCTGGGCAACAGGCACGGGCATTTCAGGCTGGGCAACAGGCACGGGCACTTCAGGCTGGGCAACAGGCACAGGCACTTCAGGCTGGGCAACAGGCACGGGCACTTCAGGCTGGGCAGCAGGCACGGGCACTTCAGGCTGGGCAGCAGGCACTTCGAGCTGGGTAGCAGGCACGGGCACTTCGATCTGGGTAGCAGGCACGGGCACTTCGATCTGGGCAGCAGGCACGGGCACTTTGCGCTGGGCAGCAGGCACGGGCACTTCGCGCTGGGCAGCAGGCACGGGCACTTCGCGCTGGGCAGTAGGCACATCAGACTGGGAAGCTGGTACATCAGGCTGGGAAGCTGGCACATTAGACTGGGAAGCTGGCACATCAGACTGGGAAGCTGGCACATCAGACTGGAAGGCAGGCACTGAGACAATAGGCTGGAAAGCGGGCACATTAGACTGGGAAGCTGGCACATCAGGTTGGAAGGCTGGTACATCAGGCTGGGAGGCTGGTACATCAGGCTGGGAGGCAGGCATCGAGACATCAGGCGGGAAGGCAAGCTTCGAGACATCAGGCTGGGAAGCAGGAACATCAGGCTGGGAAGCTGGCACATCAGGCTGGGAAGCTGGCACATCAAGCTGGTAGGCAGGCATGGAGACATCAGGCTGGAAGGCAAGCTTCAAGACATCAGGCTGGAAGGCAGGCACTCAGACAACAGACTGGGAAGCTGGCATATCAGGCTGGGAAGCTGGCACATCAGGCTGGGAAGCTGGCACATCAGGCTGGGAAGCAGGCACATCAGGCTGGGAGGCAGGCATCGAGACATCAGGTGGAAATGCAGACACCGAGACATCAGCCTGAAAGGCAAGCTTCGAGACATCAGGCTGGAAGGCAGGCATGAAGACATCAGACTGGGAAGTGGGCACATCAGACTGAAAAGCGGGCACCGAGACTTCAGGCTGGAAGGCAGGCATCAGGACATCAGACTGGAAAGCAGACACATTAGACTGGAAAGCGGGTACATCAGACTGGAAGGCAGAGACATCAAGCTGGAAGGCAGGCATCAAGACATCAGACTGAGAGGCAGGCACATTAGACTGGATAGCAGGCACATCAGACTGGAAGGCAGAGACATCAAGCTGGAAGTCAGGCACCGAGACATCCGGCTGGAAGGCAGGCATCGAGACATCCGGCTGGAAGGCGGACATCGAGACATTAGGCTGGAAGGTAGGCATCAGCACATCAAACTGGGAGGCTGGCACATCAGACTGGATAGCAGGCACATCAGACTGGAAAGCAGGCACCGAGACTTGGGGCTGGAAGGCAGGCATCAGGACAGACTGGACAGCGGGCACGTCACACTGGACAGCGGGCACATCATACTGGGAGGCATAGACATCAAGCTGGGAGGCAGGCGCTGAGACATCCGGCTGGAAGGCAGGCATTAAGACATCAGGCTGAGAAGCGGGCACATCAGACTGGAAAGCGGGCACATCAGACTGGAAGGCAGAGACATCAAGCTGGAAGGCAGGCACCGAGACATCCGGCTGGAAGGTAGACATCAGGACATCAGACTGGGAGGCAGGCACATTAGATTGGATGGCAGGCACCAGGTTGGCAGGTTTAGGTGGGTCATCAAGTTCATCTGGCATGAATCCAGGCTGGAACAGGTTGGTTGGTGTGGAAGCAAGTTGGGTTACTGGCAGGATCGTGTGAGTGGGGAAGAACTTCCGTTTCTTCTTTGGCTTAACTGCTGGAGATCTGTAGGTGGCTGTATGACTGTAGACAGGAGGTGAGGCATACTGAAATGAAGGGCTGGGATATGGCAAGGAAGGGGGAACAGCGGCCAGAGGAAGTTCTTGTGGGGAAGTTGCAGGTATTAGGGAAGAGGCAGGTGGGTTAAAGGCAGGATCGGTGCAGGAAGTAGAAACAGGGTATTGATACTTGGTGGGAGCAGGGTATATTGGACTGTAGCTGAGGTTGCCAGGGGTGATGGGAGAAAGGACATCTGAGCAGGCAGGTGTTTAGTAGCAGGTCTGGGTTGTGGAGAGCTGACAGAAGCTGGGCATCTCTCTGACCAGGGACTGCACTTCATCTATACAATCTTCCAGCAACTGTTTGGGACAAACCGAATAATGCTCAAAAAAGGATGCAGAGTCATCCTCCAACAGCAATACTAAGGACGCAACCTGGTTAATGCTGAAGGGGGGCGAAAAGTCATCATGGCCCTTTGGGATACAAGGCAGAGCCAGCTCTGTACACATTCCAATCAAAGGCTGAACATCCTCAAACCGTATACTGCCCTGATCGACCACAGAGTGAGCTAAACGGATAATCTCAAGCAGCTGATCACTGGACCACCCTTCCAATGTCTGGCGGAGATATTCAGAACTCTCTGTTGCCAGCAGAGCATAATAAACAATTATATCTGAATTCATCCCAGCAACGTGAAATGGAACCGAGATGGTTCCCCTGTGCAGCCACTTCTGGTCAGGGATGGCCTTGGTATACTGTCATGAACAGGTGTGACCAGATTGTGTGGACTGCGAAGAGGAAACCCAACCGCATGTAAAGTGAAATAGAATAATGTTTATTTAAGATAAGTGATATAAATAACAACACCCCAAATACAAATAGTGCTCAACCAACCAACAGAAACCCACAGACAATCAGATAATATATACAGCCAAAGGGAAGTACCGAAATCAAACACGTAAGCCAGGCCAGGGTCATACACAGGGGATCAGCAACTGAACAAGAGCAGGTAGGAGAGGGAGATAATGGATGGGATATGGCTACAAGGGAATAGGAACACAGGAGGGAAAGGATCAGGATGGGATCGGATACAGGCACAGGAGCAGGTTCAGGTTCCAGATACAGGTTCCAGATACAGGTTCCAGGTCAGGGCACAAGGAGGAAAGATACCAAGGCAAGCATGTGATTGCTTGCCGGGTATTTATAGGCCTCAAGTGGCACCTGATTGTAGGAGGTACTGTCTGCTCGACACTGCCAGGATCCATCCGCTGGTGGACGCCAGTACTGCGGCCCAAAGATGACATAACATCAGCAGGGAAAAGCTCTCCTGACAGTTCCAAACTGCCAGGAGACACCTGCTGGTGGACCTCAGTACTGCATGCCAAATGACAGATATTACCAGCGGATGGAACATTTCCTGACATGCACCTTGTCCTGCATCCTTCCCAGCTGCCAGCAGAGTCACCCAATGCGCCGTGAAACGTAGGTAATGTCCCTGTCCATGCCTGCTGGACCATGAGTCAGCGGTTATATGCACCTTACCGCTGACCGCCCTGTCCAGCGAGGCCAAGACATTGCCTTCCACATGCCGGTAGAGAGCCGGAATCGCCTTCCATGGGAAAAAGTTTGGGAACCTGCCACTGAGGAACCGCACATTCTACAAACTCACGGAAGGGGACAGAGTCTACCAACTGAAAAGGTAGCAGTTGAAGTGCTAGCAATTTTGCCAAGCTAGCATTCAACCGCTGGGCATGTGGATGGCTGGGAGCGAACTTCTTTCTGCGGTGCAGGAGCTGGGGCAGGGAAATTTGCCTGGTACAATCTGACATCGGTGTAACTATAGCAGATTGAGCGCAAGTACTTGGCTGTGACACACCTAATTCTACACCTTCATTCCTGCTCAGTGCAGGTCTCAGAGAGGACTGAAGGTATAGTAGGGTTGGAGATCCCAGCTGATGAGGAGCAAGGACAGGTCCTCTTTGTTCTTTGGTGTGGGTCTTTTAGGTACGCTGGACAACGAACTGCATGGCAGGTCAACATATGTCTGGTCAAGCATGTGGTACCCAAACGGGAGATGTTTTGGCCACGCGAGATACGCTTGAGACATATGTTGCAAATAGCAGCGGTGCGATCTGATGCACTTGTCTCAAAAAAGGCCCACACCAAAGAACTTTTGGAACAACATGCAGAGACAGCAGCACTCTGCACATGCGGAGCTCTGAGGTGTGATGCAGTCAGTGTGCTGCCCTTAGGCTGGCCCCTGGAGGGCATCCTGCTTCATTGGTGATGTGCCTCCTCCTCCCTCCTATCAGGTACCCACGTTGAGTCAGTGACCTCATCATCTTCTCCCTCCTCATCACTGGAGCAAACCTGGCAGTATGCTGCAGTGGGGGGAACATGACTGCCAGATTGCTGTCCTTCTTGGGCACCCCCTCTGTCCGTGCTCACGTTACTGCCTTCATCTAGCTCAGTATCATCATCAGAGCCTTCAAAACGCTGGGCGTCCTTCTGGAGCATGTACCCAACACTGTGGTCAAACAGTTCGAGGGACTACTCAGGAGGACAGGGTTGGGCTAGGGAAGGAGTCACTGATGCCATTGAGCCGAGGGAAGAGGCTGCGTTGGCAGCTGCTTTGCCAGACAAGTACCCTGAGCCTGGGTGAGAGAGGATGAGGAGGACGACTTGGTCATCCACTTGACCAAGTCTTCTGCATGTTGCGGCTCAACATGGCCAGCTGCCGAAAAAAAGGCCAAGCGTGTCCCACGGCCACGTGCTGATGAGGATGCACCGTGTCCACGACTAGCACTGTTGCCTCTACACACAGAGCCTGCTTGCCCTCTTTTATTGACTTGTGACTGTCTGCCTCTCCTTGTTGGCCTTCCAGACATACTATTGGCCTGCAGTGAGCTGCACAAAACTGGGACATATATATATATATATATATATATATATATATATATATATATATATATATATATATACATCGATTATACTGCAGCTAGCAGAATCAACTGCCTGCCTGTAGTATTATTAGTATGATAACCCCTGCACTTGTCTTCAGGTAGCTATACTGTAGGTGCAACTGTGCAGGGTACACAGTACAGTAACTGGAAATATGTCAAGAGCCTACACAAGCACCTGGCTGCAGGTAGCTATACTGTAGGTGAGACTGTGCGGGGTACACAGTACAGTAGCTGGAAATACTTTAATGAGCCTACACAAGCACCTGGCTGCAGGTAGCTTTACTGTAGGTGAGACTGTGCAAGGTACACAGTACACTAGCTGGAAATACTTCAATGAGCTTGCACAAGCACCTGGCTGCAGGTAGCTATATTGTAGGTGAGACTGCAGGGTACACAGTACAGTAGCTGGAAATACTTCAATGAGCCTACACAAGCACCAGGCTGCAGGTAGCTTGACTGCAGGTGAGACTTTGCAGGGTACACAGTACAGTAGCTGGAAATACTTTAATGAGCCTACACAAGCACCTGGCTGCAGGTAGCTTTACTGTAGGTGAGACTGTGCAGTACAGTAGCTGGAAATACTTCAATGAGCCTACACAAGCACCGGGCTGCAGGTTGCTATACTGTAGGTCAGACTGTGGAGGGTACACATTACAGTAGCTGTAAATACTTCAATGAGCCTACACAAGCACCTGGCTGCAGGTTGCTATACTGTAGGTCAGACTGTGCAGGGTACACAGTACAGTAGCTGGAAATACTTCAATAAGCCTACACAAGCACCTGGCTGCAGGTTGCTATACTGTAGGTCAGACTGTGCAGGGTACACAGTACAGTAGCTGGAAATACTTCAATGAGCCTACACAAGCACCTGGCTGCAGGTTGCTATACTGTAGGCGAGACTGTGCAGGGTACACAGTACAGTAGCTGGAAATACTTCAATGAGCCTACACAAGCACCGGGCTGCAGGTTGCTATACTGTAGGTCAGACTGTGGAGGGTACACATTACAGTAGCTGTAAATACTTCAATGAGCTTACACAAGCACCTGGCTGCAGGTTGCTATACTGTAGGTCAGACTGTGCAGGGTACACAGTACAGTAGCTGGAAATACTTCAATAAGCCTACACAAGCACCTGGCTGCAGGTTGCTATACTGTAGGTCAGATTGTGCAGGGTACACAGTACAGTAGCTGGAAATACTTCAATGAGCCTACACAAGCACCTGGCTGCAGGTTGCTATACTGTAGGCGAGACTGTGCAGGGTACACAGTACAGTAGCTGGAAATACTTCAATGAGCCTACACAAGCACCTGGCTGCAGGTTGCTATACTGTAGGTCAGACTGTGCAGGGTAAACAGTACAGTATCTGGAAATACTTCTATGAGCCTACACAAGCACCTGGCTGCAGGTTGCTATACTGTAGGTGAGACTGTGCAGGGTACACAGTACAGTAGCTGGAAATACTTTAATGAGCCTACACAAGCACCTGGCTGCAGGTTGCTATACTGTAGTACTGTAGGTCAGACTGTGCAGGGTAAACAGTATAGTAGCTGGAAATACTGTAAAAACACCTGCCTGCCTGTCTGTATATTAGGAAGAGAAGAACAGGATCTAGCTAAACTGAATACAGTATATATATATATATATATATATATATATATACAGTGGCTTGCGAAAGTATTCGGCCCCCTTGAACTTTTCAACCTTTTGCCACATTTCAGGCTTCAAACATAAAGATATAACATTTTTATTTTTTGTGAAGAATCACCAACAAGTGGGACACAATTGTGAAGTGGAACTAAATCTTTTGGATTTTTGAAACTTTTTTAACTAATAAAAAAATGAAAAGTGGGGCGTGCAAAATTATTCGGCCCCCTTGCGTTAATACTTTGTAGAGCCACCTTTTGCTGCGATTACAGCTGCAAGTCGCTTGGGGTATGTCTCTATCAGTTTTGCACATCGAGAGACTGAAATTCTTGCCCATTCTTCCTGGCAAAACAGCTCGAGCTTAGTGAGGTTGGATGGAGAGTGTTTGTGAACAGCAGTTTTCAGCTCTTTCCACAGATTCTCGATTGGATTCAGGTCTGGACTTTGACTTGGCCATTCTAACACCTGGATACGTTTATTTGTGAACCATTCCTTTGTAGATTTTGCTGTATGTTTGGGATCATTGTCTTGTTGGAAGATAAATCTCCATCCCAGTTTCAGGTCTTTTGCAGACTCCAACAGGTTTTCATCCAGAATGGTCCTGTATTTGGCTGCATCCATCTTCCCCTCAATTTTAACCATCTTCCCTGTCCCTGCTGAAGAAAAGCAGGCCCAAACCATGATGCTGCCACCACCATGTTTGACAGTGGGGATGGTGTGTTGAGTGTGATTAGCTGTGTTGCTTTTACGCCAAACATATCGTTTTGCATTGTGACCAAAAAGTTTGATTTTGGTTTCATTGGACCAGAGCACCTTCTTCCACATGTTTGGTGTGTCTCCCAGGTGGCTTGTGGCAATCTTTAGACGAGACTTTTTATGGATATCTTTTAGAAATGGCTTTCTTCTTGCCACTCTTCCATAAAGGCCAGATTTGTGCAGTGTACGACTGATTGTTGTCCTATGGACAGACTCTCCCACCTCAGCTGTAGTTCTCTGCAGTTCATCCAGAGTGATCATGGGCCTCTTGGCTGCATCTCTGATCAGTCTTCTCCTTGTTTGAGCTGAAAGTTTAGAGGGACAGCCAGGTCTTGGTAGATTTGCAGTGGTCTGATACTCCTTCCATTTCAAAATGATCACTTGCACAGTGCTCCTTGGGATGTTTAAAGCTTGGGAAATCTTTTTGTATCCAAATCCGGCTTTAAACTTCTCCACAACAGTATTACGGACCTGCCTGGTGTGTTCCTTGGTCTTCATGATGCTCTCTGCGCTTTCAACAGAACCCTGAGAATATCACAGAGCAGGTGCATTTATACAGAGACTTGATTACACACAGGTGGATTCTATTTATCACCATCAGTCATTTAGGACAACATTGGATCATTCAGAGATCCTCGCTGAACTTCTGGAGTGAGTTTGCTGCACTGAAAGTAAAGGGGCCGAATAATTTTGCATGCACCACTTTTCAGTTTTTTAATTGCTAAAAAAGTTTAAAATATCCAATAGATTTCGTTCCACTTCACAATTGTGTCCCACTTGTTGGTGATTCTTCACAAAAAATTTAAATTTTATATCTTTATGTTTGAAGCCTGAAATGTGGCAAAAGGTTGAAAGGTTCAAGGGGGCCGAATACTTTCGCAAG
The DNA here is from genome assembly GCA_037952925.1 of Lithobates clamitans. Lineage (NCBI taxonomy): Eukaryota > Metazoa > Chordata > Amphibia > Anura > Ranidae > Lithobates > Lithobates clamitans. The sequence continues at coordinate 3,346,746 of JBBGZY010000250.1, forward strand.
CCACTGTATATATATATATATATATATATATATATATATATATATATATATATATATATATACACACACAACACCTGGGATGCATATATATATATATATATATATATATATATATATATATATATATATATATATATATATACACACAATACACTGTAACTGCAGCTAACTGACTCGACCTGCCTACTCTATCTAACTTAAATCAAATGACACTGTCTCTCTCTCTCTCTATCTCTGAACACCGGAACACACTACACAGGGCCGCCATGCAGGCGGCCTTATATAGTGTGGAGCGTGTATTAAACCCCCTGAGCCATAATTGGCCAAAGCCTCCTTGGCTTTGGCCAATTACGGCTCTCTGTTCAGACTGGGCTGTGATTGGCCAAGCATGTGGGTCTTAGTGCATGCTTGACCAATCATCAGCCAGCAATGGGCCATGATGCACCACTCGAATTTGGCGCGAACGGCCCATGACGTTCGTAATTCGGCGAATGACCGAACACACGATGATCCGCTTTAATTAGCAGGAGAGGATAAGCTGCTGCTGCTTGTGTGTACACTTCTAGGTAATAACACCATAGATTGCTGATCCAGGGAATATCTGATTAACTTCAGAGGTTAGGAAGTATTTTTCCCCCGATGGAGCAAATTGGACCATGCTTTCTAAAGCTTTTTTCTTGCCTTTCTCTGGATAAACAGTGGGTATGGGGTTCTGTATATGGTGCTTTTCTACTTTGTAGATGGATTTGTTTTTTTTTCTGCCCTAACTATATAGTATAACTATGTAATTTAAAAGATACGGCTTTTATGAACAAGTCTACTGTTCCTGTATACTGTGACAAGTCAGGAATTTATTTATATAAATCTAGAATAAGTTAAAAATAAACTCCCAGCTTCAGAAAATAAAAGAAATAAAATCACTCATATTGTATTAAATTAGGAAGTAGCTCTTACTCTGTACTAGGGATGAGCCGAACACCCCCTGGTTCGGTTCGCAGCAGAACATGCGAACAAGCAAAAAATTCAGCAGCACATCGTTAAAGTCTATGGGACAGTCTATGTCCCTGATCACCACTACTCCAGTTACAGTGTTCCCAATCGCCGCTATACCAGTTACAGTGTTATTGATCACCGCCACACAACTTACAGTGTCCCTGTCATATTGTCCCAGATCCCTGTCACAGCAGATACAGTGTCCCTGATCACCGCCACACCAGTCCCAGTGTCACCAAACCAGTGTATGCCAACGACACTGTTCCTTATCACTGCCACACACAGCCCCAGTGTCACCAGACCAGTGTAATTCAGCAGCAGTGTTCCTGATTGCTGCCCATCTAATCCCCAGTGTCACCAGACCAGTGTAAACTAGCAACAGTGTTCCTGATCACCGCTACACAACTTCCACTGTCACTTGATCAGTGCAGCCATCAACAGTGTTCCTGATCACCGCCACACCAGTGCAGTGTTGCCTCAGTGTTGTACTAACCCTGACCTGTTTTTTTATCATGTTTCTACCTGCTGCCTGGACTAATCCTTTGCTTGTTTGCTGGCCATGTATCTGCCTGTGCACTGAACTGACCCATGTGCACATTCTACTGACTACGCTCCTGCAAAACACCAGTCCAAGCTGTCCCCTGCAGATAACTGCATTCCTGGATCCACAGGAACTCTTTTGCTTTTACTTTCTTCAGCCTCCTGTACTTCCTGGCCAATAAACATAGCATTCGTGGGGGCAGCTACAAACAAGTAGGCATGTTAACTTGGCCTATAGGAACTGGGACTGCTATAGGTGAGGCTACACTGAGCTATATTCCCAGACCACTCATATAGAAGTGACCATTGTACAGTACATTGGTTTTCATACACTTGGGTGATTTGTGTTATACACAAGATTTTGCACTAGTTTAAAGCGGGGGTCCACCCACACCGCCAAAAAAAATAAATATTAAAAGCCAGCAGCTACAAATACTGCAGCTACTGACTTTTAATACATGGCCACTTACCTGTCCCGGGGTCCAGCGATGTCGGCAGGCGACGCCAAGAACCCGCTCGGTTCTCGGCAGCTGCCGCTGCCATCCTAGGTGAGGGAATCAGGAAGTGAAGCGTTGCGGCTTCACTTCCCGGTCCCCTACTGCGCATGCGTGAGTCGCGCTGCGCGTCCCAAGTGGTCCCCGCTCTCTCCTGGGAGCTGTGTGTTTCCCAGGAGACAGCGCGGTGGGGACGGGAAGAGGCGTAGACTTCCATGGGAGTCTATGCCGGAAGTGGGTGCAAATACCTGTCTTAGACAGGTATCTGCACCCCCCTCCCCCCTGAAAGGTGCCAAATGTGACACCGGAGGGGGGGAGGGTTCCGAAAAGCGGAAGTTCCATTTTTGTGTGGAACTCTGCTTTAAGTAAATTAACCCAAATCAGTCAAGACAGTGAAAAAGTCTTACACCTGTTTTATTGCCATACTCGGGAGAAGTAGCAGAATGTGTTTTGGGTTGTAATTCTAAGTATGCCCATGCTGTGTGTGGGAAATATCTTCTCAAATTGACAACTTTGTTTAAAAAAAATAATTTTAAAATTGGGTCCTCAAAAGACTCACCATGCCTCTTAAAATACCTTGGGGTGTTTACTCTGCAACATATGGAAATTTTGTGGGTGTTTCTATTGTCCTGGTGCTCCAGGACCTCCAAAAATGTCAGGTATACAGGAAATTGTAATATTTGCCCCTAGAAAGCCTGAAGGTGTACTTGGATTTAAGGCCCTTTTTTGTGGTTAGGCTGTGAAAAAGTCTTGCATATGTGGTTTTACCACACTAATGTGTTTTAAGATTTAATTCTAAGTATGCATATTATGTTTGTTAGATATATCATATTAGATGTCAACTTTGTATAAAAAAAATCTTTTTTTTTCCCTGCATTTTCCAAAAAACTTGTGGCAAAATAATGACATTTTCAAAAGACTCACCATGCCTTTCATAAAATACCTTGGAGTGTTTGCTTTCCAAAATGGGGTCATTTTGGGGGTGTATCCATTTCTGAAGTCCTGGTACTCCAGGGTCTCAAATGTGATAGGTAGTCAGGAAATTTAGATAAAAATTAAGCTACTTGAAAACCCAAACGTGCTCTTTGAGGCTAGGTTCACACTATTGCAAAATGGATGCGGGTTTCCCCACGTCCAATTCACATAGAAGGAGATAATGACTGGCTCTATGGAGCCAGTTCACTTATCTCTGCAGCGGCTCTGGTGCAAATTGCCCAGGGGTCCTGTGTGTCTTTTGGTTCATTTCAGGTCCGAATTCAGTCCAAAATTTGGGCTGAAATCGGACCTGAAACAGTGAATAGAGACGCACTGGACTCCTGCTGTAAGCCACTGTGTCCTCCAGTGTGAACCCAGCCTGAATTTTGGGCTCTTCTATGCATTTAGGCTGTGAAAAGGTCTCAGACATGTGGTATCCCCATACTCAGGAGGTGTAGCAGAATGTGTTTTAAGGTGTATTTATACGTGTGGCTATGCTGTGTGTGAGAAATCACTTATTAAATTGACAACTTTGTGAAAAAAAAGCAAATTTTGTTTAACTTTTTAATTTTCAAAAAATGTGCCAAAAAATGTCACAACACAACAAAAACCCACCCTGCCTCTTACTAAATACTTTGGACTGTCTGCTTTCCAAAAAAAGGGTCATTTGGGAGGGGGGGGATTTATACTGTCCTGGCATTTTAGGTCCTCAAAAAATGAGATAGGCAGTCAGTATATTCTCAAATATACATACTGCACTATGGTTTGTAGACTCTAACATTTTGGCCTACATTTATGAACAAAGATAATTTATTTGCAAAATTTTGTAATAGAAACTAAGAAAAAAAGTGGGGTTTTTTTCAAAATTTTCAGTATTTTTGTTTATATAGCAAAAATCCCAGTAATGTCTAAATACCACCAAAAAAAGCTCTATCTGTCTCCAATAAATGTAAAAATTATTTTGGGTACAGTGTTGCATGCTGGCCTTATTGTCATTGAAAATGTGACAGCGCTGAAAACTGGACTAGGCAGAAAGGGTCTGGTCTTGAGGTGGCTAAAGAGAGCTGGAAGTGTAAGTGTACTAAACATTTAAAGTAGTTACAAAGTCAAATAAGTATTCTGAGGATAATATGCGACCAGTCTAAACTATGTGGCATGTTCACCAATGCCAGGAGCATGGCGGACAAGATGGGTGAACTAGAGATACTGTTGTACGAGGAGGATTTGAATTTTGTGGTAATTTTAGAGACCTGGTTCAACAGCTCTCATGATTGGCTGGCAAACATTCAAGGGTATACCCTATACCGCAAGTATAGGGAGGGTAAAAAAGGGGGAGGGGTATGCCTATATATAAAGAATAATGTACAAGTAAATGTGAGAGATGACATCGCTGAGGAAGCTAGGGAGGAGGTGGAATCCTTATGGGTAGCGCTCCAAAGGGATGAAGCTAAGGGGAAAATAATACTGGGAGTATGCTATAGGCCCCCTAACCTGAGGGAGGAAGTGGAGACAGATCTCCTATTGCAAATTGGATTAGCAGCAAGGATGGGAAGTGTTATCATAATGGGGATTTTAATTATCCAGACATAGACTGGGCGGAGGGAACTGCGCATTCATTTAAGGCTCGCCAGACAATTTTATGGGTCAGATGGTAGACGCACCAACTAGAAATAAAACATTACTGGATCTACTGATTACCAACAATACAGACCTGATCACGGATGTGGAAATACGGGGCAATTTAGGTAACAGCTATCACAGGTCAGTTAGTTTCAGTATAAATCACACAAATAGGAAACATAAAGGGAATACAAAGACACTGAATTTCAAAAGAACTACTTCCCTAAACTAGAAACCTTGCTAAAAGGCATAAATTGGGATAAAATATTAGGAACAAAGAATACGGAGGAGAGATGGGTTTGCTTTAAGAGCATATTAAATAAGGGCATTAGCCAATGTATCCCATTGGGTAATAAATTTAAAAGAGCGAACAAAAGTCCTGGATGGCTTAACTCTAATGTAAAAATGCATATAAAAGCAAAGGAGAAGGCCTTCAAAAAATACAAGGATGAGGGATCATCCTCAGCATTTAGACTTTATAAAGAATGCAACAAGAAATGTAAGGGTGCAATTAGGACAGCTAAGATAGAACATGAAAGACACATAGCGGAGGAGAGCAAAAAAAATCCCAAGAAATTCTTTAAGTATGTAAACAGTAAAAAAGGGAGGACAGACCATGGATTTTGCAAAAGCATTTGACACAGTTCCCCATAAACGTTTACTGTACAAAATAAGGTCCGTTGGCATGGACCATAGGGTGAGTACATGGATTGAAAACTGAAAACAAGGGCGATTTCAGAGGGTGGTGATAAGTGGGGAGTACTCAGAATGGTCAGGGGTGGGTAGTGGGGTTCCCCAGGGTTCTGTGCTGGGACCAATCCTATTTAATTTGTTCATAAACGATCTGGAGGATGGGATAAACAGTTCAATCTCTGTATTTGCAGACGATACTAAGCTAAGCAGGGCAATAACTTCTTCGCAGGATGTGGAAACCTTGCAAAAAGATCTGAACAAATTAATGGGGTGGGCGACTACATAGCAAATGAGGTTCAATGTAGAAAAATGTAAAATAATGCATTTGGGTGGCAAAAATATGAATGCAATCTATACACTGGGGGGAGAACCTCTGGGGGAATCTAGGATGGAAAAGGACCTGGGGGTCCTAGTAGATGATAGGCTCAGCAATGGCATGCAAGCTGCTGCTAACAAAGCAAACAGAATATTGGCATGCATTAAAAGGGGGATCAACTCCAGAGATAAAACGATAATTCTCCCACTCTACAAGGCTCTGGTCCAGCCGCACCTGGAGTATGCTGTCCAGTTCTGGGCACCAGTCCTCAGGAAGGATGTACTGGAAATGGAGCGAGTACAAAGAAGGGCAACAAAGCTAATAAAGGGTCTGGAGGATCTTAGTTATGAGGAAAGGTTGCGAGCACTGAACTTATTCTCTCTGGAGTAGAGCCGCTTGAGAAGGGATATGATTTCAATTTACAAATACCATACTGGTGACCCCACAATAGGGATAAAACTTTTTCGCAGAAGAGAATTTAACAAGACTCGTGGCCACTCATTAAAATTAGAAAAAAAGAGGTTTAACCCTAAACTACGTAGAGGGTTCTTTACTGTAAGAGCGGCAAGGATGTGGAATTCCCTTCCACAGGCGGTGGTCTCAGCGGGGAGCATTGATAGCTTCAAGAAACTATTAGATAAGCACCTGAATGACCGCAATATACAGGGATATATAATGTAATACTGACACATAATCACACGCATAGGTTGGACTTGATGGACTTGTGTCTTTTTGCAACCTCGCCTACTATGTAACTATGTAACTATTACTGCCAGCCCTCTGTTCCACTAAGTGATCCTACACTGTGTACATGTTTTTAGAAAATTGTTCCTGTAAATACCTTATTTCAGATTATTTGAGAGCAACAGTGGGAGGGGCCGAGATCCCCTTCTGACGTCAGCTGGGAGGTCACGTGACCGCTGTACTCTCCGCTCAGCCCCTCCCACTGTAGCCCTTAGATCAGGGTAGGAGAGTGGCTGGTGGTCATGTGACTGGCCAGAAACAGTGTGAAATAAGGTATTTACAAGGACAATTTTATTAAAAAACATTTACACAGTGTAGGATCGCTTAGTAAAACAGAGGGGCTGGCAGTAATATTTATTTAACTTTACTGCCAGCTACTAATAGTGGCGGGGGGGGGGGCGGAGGAGATGGCTCACACACACAGGAGCTGACAGGCAGGGAGGCAGGGAACGAGGGGTAAAGAGGAGAGCAGCGGGGTGATGGAGGCACAGCAGCCATGATTACCATGGTCAGCTCACTAAGGGGGACACGAGAACAGGCTGTATCAACCAGGTATTTTATAACATTGAGAGGTACAGATTCGACTGCACAAAGACTGTGCTGTTTAACCTGCTATAAGGGAACAGGATCTCTTACAACCTCTTTAAGGTGAAATTCCAGGTGAAATATTTTTTTCTAACTAATGATGACTGTTATTCTGATTATTGCAAATATTGATTGTTATCATTATTATATTGTATTATTTATTATTATTATTGACTATTATTGATGATGGTCATTCTTATTACTGATATGTTTGTCTATCTGATAATGTCTGGATCGCTCCCATTTAAGGTAAAAATCCTAGTTGTTGCGCTGTACTTCCCTCTCTGCTAGTATAAAAGCTATGCGATCTGCAGCTCTCATGCAGTGAAGGGATTCTGCCATTTCCCCTACCTTTCCTTTTCCCTTCTCTATTCACAAAATGTTATGTATTCTGTTCACATAATACAAGGCATTATGTGAAAGGACAAAGAGGGAGGAGGGGCAGGGACATGCCAGGATCTCCCCTTATCAATTAACAAAATGCCTTGTATTATTTGAAACAGAATACAAGGCTTTTTGTGAATGGAAAAGGGGAGAGGAAAGTAGGATAAATGACAGGATCCCTTCACTGTATAGGTACAGCTATCCTAGTTGCCATATCAGCAATGCCATAAGTGTAACACTGGCTATACTTTCTGGCATTGAAGTGGAATTAAACAAAATAAAATTTAAAAAAAATGCTGTCAAGATCATTTTTATGACAGAAGAGACCCTATTGGTCTCTTTGTTTATAAATCCTACTCCCTGTCTGTCAGTATTTCTAAACCCTGAGCTGTGCATGCACAGCTCAGCATAGACTTAAGACACTTGTGCCGTGATTATGTGACTCCCGTGCGTATGCAAAGAAGTTATGTCATCATTTCTGAGCCAACCAAGTGGTCGAAGGACCCTAAAGGAAATCGAGGAAAAGATGGCAGTGCCACTGATTAACGGAAACACTGACAGTGCAGCGCTGGGGATGATCACTAGGAAAGTAAGTCTGCCATAATGTGGTAATATGCTGTGCACACTAACACATTATGCCTAAAAGTTCCTGGTGCCCAACTAAAAAGTGTTTTGTTTTTTTTGGCAATTTGAGCAGGGGTAAGTTGTATAGTGGTAAATTAGAGAACTGGTGGTTGTTGAAGCTGAAGTTGGACCATAAAGTTTGTTCTTGGTAACTGCTGACATTTCCAAGCGTGGCGCTTCCTTGGTAACTAGGTAACTTATGAAAAATGTTCCTTTTTCAGAAACTGAAACCTTAATATAGATATGGGCATACATGTTCAATAAAAAAGTGAAAACTGTAATTTGAGAGAAGATCTGCATTTCATATATCAAATCAGATAAATGTTTGATCTTAATGTTGCAGTACAGATAAATTATAAGCGATTCTTAAAGTGGGGTTCCACCCAGGGGGGCCGTCCAAAAAAAAAAAAATTAAAAGTCAGCAGCTACAAATACTGCAGCTACTGACTTTTAATTGGACACTCACCTGTCCCTGGGTCCAGCGATGCGGGGGATCGAGGCCCCGCTCGTCTCCCCCCTCCGCTCGTCGGCGCCGGCATTTCAACTGTGGGCGCCGGGCTGTGGCTTCACAGCCTGGCACCCACTGCGCATGCGCGAGCGGCGCCGTGCGCCGTGATTGGCCGCTCAATCACCTGGGACCTGAATCGGGTCCCAGATGATTGACAGGAGGGAGGGAGCAGAGCGGAGCCCTTCCTGTGCCGAGGAGGAAGTGATGTCACCAGCCCAGGCTAATGGACAGGCAGACTACGATGGACCACCTAGCAACAGGCATTTAGAGGTAAGTAAAAAAATAAAAAATATCCAAATGTTTTTTTGTTTTTTTTTTTAGAATTTTTTAGATAGGTTTGTTTTTTTGGGTGGAACCCCACTTTAAGCCTTCAGTCATCACTTCAAATATTTCTTAGTAATGTAATGCATTTAAGCGTTGGCAACTTAAGCAAGACATGCAAAGATAAGCCCTGTATCTTGCCTCAAAAGGCTACCCAAAACTGATTAGAATTAAGTGGTATCATGTTGTCGAAAGCCTGCACCCATAGTCTTTCTCTCCAGCACAGATCTAAAATGATGCTGCACACTTCATTAAGATGCTAATTGATATAATAATATGCCTGAACCCCTGAGTTGACGACACAGCTGGTTGTAGGAGCTATGAATATCTCTGAGTCAGGCTGCGCCGGCTGCAGCTTTAAACAGAAGATTAACCCTCTTTTTGCCAAACTCCAATTTACTGCCAGACATGTCTCACTGTAATGCTGTTTCAGCCTGCCAATTTTAAAGTATGTGTCTCGCCATGATCTGACATGATGACATAACACTCCAAATGAAAGATCTGGTACTTGCTGTGGCAAAAATGGTGGTAAATTTCTGTTGCTAAAAAGTATACAATCAACACTGTAATGGCACGTACACACGGTCGCACTTTTTGTCTACAAAAGTCCGACGGACGCCGACGGACAAAATACGGCTGACAATCCGATCGTGTGTGGGCTTCCCCGGACTTTCAGCGGGCTTTCAGCGGACTTTTCCAGCCGCAAATCTGACGGACTTTAGATTTGAAACATGCTTCAAATCTTTACGTCGTAACTACGCCGGACCCAGAAATCCACTCGTCTGTGTGCTAGTCCGACGAGCAAAAACCCACGCTAGGGCAGCTATTGGCTACTGGCTATCAACTTCCTTATTTTAGTCCGGTGTACGTCATCACGTACGAATCCGTCTGACTTTTGTGTGATCGTATGTAGGCAAGCCCGTTCATTAGAAAGTCTGCCGCAAATCCGCCAAAAGTCTGTCGAAAGTCTGTCGGACAGGCTGTTGGACTTTTGTAGCCGAAAAGTCCGACCGTGTGTACGCGGCATAAGTCAGTGATACAAGTTATATGATCAGTGTTATGTCCTAAAATATTTAGCATGTCCTGTATTATTAAAAGTGATCATGGCTAGCATTCCAAATTTATATTTCTCACATATACAGTACTTACATACCATCACTTATGCCATACCATCATTTACCACAGTAGTATTACATATCGAAAGACCCAGGTTTGACTGTGGTTTGACTGTGGTGTCGGGAATTAGTTTCCCCTGATGAACATGCATTGCTCTTTCAACAAGATAATACATCTCTTACCAACCCGTGGGGGATTTTTTCATTTTAGCTGCTTTTAGAATTACACTGCAATATCCTCTGCAAATAAGAGGTGCAATATTTACCTCTCTGGCCGGCGGCTATTCCTGACTTCACTGTGTGGAATATCTATGACAGATAAACAACCTTCAGCATCTGATACACCTTTATATATGCATCAGGGCCGGTCCCAGGCGGGTGCACGGGGTGCAGTGCACCCGGGCGCCAGAGAGGTGGGGGCACTGAAGCGCCAGAGTGCTCCCCTCCCTCCTTCTCCTCCTCTCCGTGTCCAAAGCAGGCTCTCTCCATAGGTCACGGTCGCGGAGCGGCCGCCGCTGCCGCTGTGTTTTTCGCTGCTGCTAGAGCCCATCCCCCCTCCCTCCTTCTCCTGTCAGAGAAGGAGAGCAGCCGCCGGAGATCGGAGCGGCTGGTCTCTGAGTGGAGAGAGACCAGCCGCTCAGTGACTTCGCTGAGGGGGAGAGCGATCCGTGCCTGCAGCCTGACAGGCTGACACACACAGGTTCTCCTCCTCTGTCTCTCACTCCCGCGGCCGCCCAAGCATGTCTAGACAACTGTCCTTCACCCGGGCGGCGCGGCTGGACACTGTCCTCGCTAGCTGCCGCCCGGGTTTTAATGGGTCTCGAGTACTAATACTAATGGGGGAGTCTGTACTAATGGGGGGGTTTCCTGGTGGGGGGTCTGTACCAATAGAGGGGGGGGGCATTGTCCGGGGGTCTGTACTAATGGAGGGGGCTTTGTCCTGGTGCGGGGTCTGTACTAATGGAGGGGGGATTTGTCCTGGGGGAGTCTGTACTAATGGGGGGGTTGTCCTGGGGGGGTCTGTACCAATAGAGGGGGGGGCATTGTCGGGGGGTCTGTACTAAAGGAGGGGGCTTTGTCCTGGTGGGGGGTCTGTACTAATGGAGGAGGGATTTGTCCTGGGGGAGTCTGTACTAATGGGGGGGGTGTCCTGGGGGGGGCTGTACTAAAGGAGGGGGGTTTGTCCTGGTGGGGAGTCTGTACTAATGGGGGGGTTGTCCTGGGGGGGTCTGTACTAATGGAGGGGGGTTGTCCTAGGGGGGTCTGTACTAATGAAGGGGGGATTTGTCCTGGGGGGTCTGTACTAATGGGGGGGTTGTACTGGGGGGGTCTGTACTAAAAGAGGGGTGGTTTGTCCTGGTGGGGGGTCTGTACTAATGGAGGGGATTTGTCCTGGTGGGGGGTCTGTACTAATGGAGGGGATTTGTCCTGGTGGGGGGTCTGTACTAATGGGGGGGTTGTCCTGGGGGGGTATGTACTAATGGAGGGAGGGTTGTCCTGGGGGGGTCTGTACTAATGAAGGGGGATTTGTCCTGGGGGTGGCTGTACTAATGGAGGGATCTTGCCCTGGGGGGGTCTGCACTAATGTGGGGGTTGTCCTGAGGGGGTCTGTACTAATGGAGGGGGTTTTGTCCTGGTGGGGGGTCTGCAATAATGGAGGGGGGGTTCTCCTGGGGGGGTCTGTACTAATGGAGGGGGCTTTGTCCTGGTGGGGGTCTGTACTAATGGAGGGGGGGTTGTCCTGAGGGGGTCTGTACTAATGAAGGGGGGATTTGTCTTGGGGGGTCTGTAATAATGGCGGGGATTTGTCCTAGGGGGGTCTGTACTAATGGAGGGGGGGTTTGTCCTGGGGGGTCTGTACTAATGGAGGGGGGGTTTGTCCTGTTGGGGTCTGTACTAATAGAGGGGGGGTTGTCCTGGGGGGTCTGTACCAATGAAGGGGGGTTGTCCTGGGGGGGTCTGTACTAATGAATGGGGGATTTGTCCTGGGGGGGTCTGTACTAATGCAGGGGGGTTTCTCCTGGGGGGTGGTCTGTACTAATGGAGGGGGGATTTGTCCTGGGGGGGTCTGTACTAAAGGAGGGGGTTTATCCTGGGGGGTCTGTACCAATGGAGGGGGGATGTTTGTCCGGGGGAGTCTGTACTAATGGAGGGGGGTTTGTCCTGGTGGGGGATCTGTACTAATGGAGGGGGGGTTTGTCCTGTGGGGGTCTGTACTAGTGGAGGAGGGTTCTCCTGGGGGGGATCTACACTGCAGCTGCGGGCTCTTCTTTTGCCCCTTCCCCTCCCTCTCCTCCGCACGTGCACTGCTATACTAGTGAGCGGTGCTGGCCGCCATAGCCTCCCACTATGTTTCTTCCCCCGCCTTCATATCAGCCAGGGAAAAAATAGAATAGAAAAAGGAGCATAGAAGAGGATTGTGGGACATGTAGTCCCGAGGACTGACAGCCCCACTGTAACACGGAAACTGCAGCCCACACAGCATGCTCAGCTGAATGGGAGAGAGAGAGAGAGACAGGAGCCTGGGAAAGCTTTCAGGGAAGTACACCCAGAACTCCAGAGGGAGAGGGGAGTGCTGAGGGAACACCATCAGAGAGGGAACCCCACTGCCCTGCACCACCAGAGGGAAAGACACACAGCCCAGCGCCATCCCTGGTGGAGAAAGGAATGGAGTCATTGCCGGAATACAGATCTGGGTGCTACCCAGCGGAGTCACCACGGGCAATTCAGAGTGAGCTGACTCCTGATCAGAGGAACCGTTGCTGTATCGCTGGGTCAGGTGAGAGGGCCGATCGGCCATTATTTACTAACGTCCATAGGAACTGCAGTCTCTGACCATCTTCTTGTTCTGACCATCTCTTGTATAATGTCTGCAGTCTCTGACCATCTCCTGTATTATGTCCGCAGTCTCTGACCATCTCCTGTGCTATGTCTGCTGTCTCTGACCATCTCCTGTATCATGTCTGCAGTCTCTGACCATCTCCTGTACTATGTCTGCAGTCTCTGACCATCTCCTGTACTATGTCTACAGACTCTGACCATCTCCTGTAACATGTCTGCAGTCTCTGACCATCTCCTGTACCATGTCTGCAGTCTCTGACCATCTCCTGTACCATGTCTGCAGTCTCTGACCATCTCCTGTATATGTCTGCAGTCTCTGACCATCTCTTGTATCATGTCTGCAGTCTCTGACCATCTCCTGTACTATGTCTGCAGTCTCTGACCATCTCCTGTACTATGTCTGCAGTCTCTGACCATCTCCTGTACTATGTCTACAGACTCTGACCATCTCCTGTAACATGTCTGCAGTCTCTGACCATCTCCTTTACCATGTCTGAGGTCTCTGATCACCTCTTGTACCATGTCTGCAGTCTCTGATCATCTCCTGTACCATGTCTGGAGTCTCTGACCATCTCCTGTATCATGTCTGCAGTCTCTGACCATCTATTGTATCATGTCTGCAGTCTCTGACCATCTCCTGTACTATGTCTGCATTCTCTGATCATCTCCTGCACTATGTCTGCATTCTCTGATCATCTCCTGTACTATGTCTGCAGTCTCTGACCATCTCCTGTAACATGTCTGCAGTCTCTGACCATCTCCTGCACTATGTCTGCATTCTCTGATCATCTCCTGTACTATGTCTGCAGTCTCTGATCATCTCCTGTACTATGTCTGCAGTCTCTGACCATCTCCTGTAACATGTCTGCAGTCTCTGACCATCTACTGCACTATGTCTGCAATCTCTGACCATCTCCTGCACTGTGTCTGCAGTCTCTGACCATTTCCTGTATCATGTCTTCAGTCTCTGACCATCTCCTGTGCTATGTCTGCAGTCTCTGACCATCTCCTGTATCATGTCTGCAGTCTCTGACCATCTCCTGTACTATGTCTGCAGTCTCTGACCATCTCCTGCAACATGTCTGCAGTCTCTGACCATCTCCTGTACTATGTCTGCAGTCTCTGACCATCTCCTGTACTATGTCTACAGACTCTGACCATCTCCTGTAACATGTCTGCAGTCTCTGACCATCTCCTTTACCATGTCTGAAGTCTCTGATCACCTCTTGTACCATGTCTGCAGTCTCTGATCATCTCCTGTACCATGTCTGCAGTCTCTGACCATCTCCTGTATATGTCTGCAGTCTCTGGTCATCTCTTGTATCATGTCTGCAGTCTCTGACCATCTCCTGTACTATGTCTGCAGTCTCTGACCATCTCCTGTACTATGTCTGCAGTCTCTGACCATCTCCTGTACCATGTCTGCAGTCTCTGACCATCTCCTGTACCATGTCTGCAGTCTCTGACCATCTCCTGTACCATGTCTGCAGTCTCTGACCATCTCCTGTACCATGTCTGCAGTCTCTGACCATCTCCTGTACCATGTCTGCAGTCTCTGACCATCTCCTGTACCATGTCTGCAGTCTCTGACCATCTCCTGTACTATGCCTGCAGTCTCTGACCATCTCCTGTACTATGTCTGCAGTCTCTGACCATCTCCTGTACTATGTCTACAGACTCTGACCATCTCCTGTAACATGTCTGCAGTCTCTGACCATCTCCTTTACCATGTCTGAGGTCTCTGATCACCTCTTGTACCATGTCTGCAGTCTCTGATCATCTCCTGTACCATGTCTGGAGTCTCTGACCATCTCCTGTATCATGTCTGCAGTCTCTGACCATCTATTGTATCATGTCTGCAGTCTCTGACCATCTCCTGTACTATGTCTGCATTCTCTGATCATCTCCTGCACTATGTCTGCATTCTCTGATCATCTCCTGTACTATGTCTGCAGTCTCTGACCATCTCCTGTAACATGTCTGCAGTCTCTGACCATCTCCTGCACTATGTCTGCATTCTCTGATCATCTCCTGTACTATGTCTGCAGTCTCTGATCATCTCCTGTACTATGTCTGCAGTCTCTGACCATCTCCTGTAACATGTCTGCAGTCTCTGACCATCTCCTGCACTATGTCTGCAATCTCTGACCATCTCCTGCACTGTGTCTGCAGTCTCTGACCATTTCCTGTATCATGTCTTCAGTCTCTGACCATCTCCTGTGCTATGTCTGCAGTCTCTGACCATCTCCTGTATCATGTCTGCAGTCTCTGACCATCTCCTGTACTATGTCTGCAGTCTCTGACCATCTCCTGCAACATGTCTGCAGTCTCTGACCATCTCCTGTAACATGTCTGCAGTCTCTGACCATCTCCTGTAACATGTCTGCAGTCTCTGACCATCTCCTGTAACATGTCTGCAGTCTCTGACCATCTCTTTTACCATGTCTGAAGTCTCTGATCATCTCCTGCACCATGTCTGAAGTCTCTGATCATCTCCTGTACCATGTCTGGAGTCTCTGACCACCTCCTGTACCATGTCTGGAGTCTCTGACCATCTCCTGTATATGTCTGCAGTCTCTGACCATCTCTTGTATCATGTCTGCAGTCTCTGACCATCTCCTGTACTATGTCTACAGACTCTGACCATCTCCTGTAACATGTCTGCAGTCTCTGACCATCTCCTTTACCATGTCTGAAGTCTCTGATCATCTCCTGTACCATGTCTGGAGTCTCTGACCATCTCCTGTATCATGTCTGCAGTCTCTGACCATCTCCTGTATATGTCTGCAGTCTCTGACCATCTTTTGTATCATGTCTGCAGTCTCTGATCATCTCCTGTACTATGTCTACAGACTCTGACCATCTCCTGTAACATGTCTGCAGTCTCTGACCATCTCCTTTACCATGTCTGAAGTCCCTGATCATCTCCTGTACCATGTCTGGAGTCTCTGACCATCTCCTGTATCATGTCTGCAGTCTCTGACCATCTCTTGTATCATGTCTGCAGTCTCTGACCATCTCTTGTATCATGTCTGCAGTCTCTGACCATCTCTTGTATCATGTCTGCAGTCTCTGACCATCTCCTGTACTATGTCTACAGACTCTGACCATCTCCTGTAACATGTCTGCAGTCTCTGACCATCTCCTGTAACATGTCTGCAGTCTCTGACCATCTCCTGTACTACGTCTGAAGTCTCTGATCACCTCTTGTACCATGTCTGGAGTCTCTGACCATCTCCTGTATTATGTCTGCAGTCTCTGACCATCTCCTGCACTATGTCTGCAGTCTCTGACCATCTCCTGTACCATGTCTGCAGTCTCTGATCACCTCTTGTACCATGTCTGCAGTCTCTGATCACCTACTATACCATGTCTGGAGTCTCTGACCATCTCTTGTATCATGTCTTCAGTCTCTGACCATCTCCTGTAGTATGTCTGCAGTCTCTGACCATCTCCTGTAATATGTTTGCAGTCTCTGACCATCTCCTGTAATATGTCTGCAGTCTCTGACCATCTCCTGCACTATGTCTGCAGTCTCTGACCATCTCCTGTATCATGTCTGCAGTCTCTGACCATCTCCTGTAGTATGTCTGCAGTCTCTGACCATCTCCTGTAATATGTTTGCAGTCTCTGACCATCTCCTGTAATATGTCTGCAGTCTCTGACCATCTCCTGCACTATGTCTGCAGTCTCTGACCATCTCCTGTATCATGTCTGCAGTCTCTGACCATCTCCTGTACTATGATTGCAGTCTCTGACTGTCTCTTGTATCATGTCTGCAGTCTTTGACCGCATCCTGTATTATGTCTGGGGACTCTTTCTAACAGACAGCCCTCTCTGTGTGCATCAGAGAGACTCCCTTCCAGGTCTCATTAGTGTTCTCTCTTCCTGTATTTTCTTTATTGTTAAGAGATCGTGGGAAGATCCTAGGGTAACAAAGACTTCTTAGGGGAGCAGCTCTGTGTTTGAGTCGTTGCCATATAATCATTTGTAAAGGGGAGGAGTTGGTAAGATGACCACACCCATGTGGGGGCGCCAGAAATATTTCTGCACCCAGGCGCCGGTGACCCTAGGATCGGCCCTGATATGCATGGTCCTCCACTGTTCTCTGCAATTTCATCCACCAAAGAATATAGGAGTGACATCACTAAGGGACAGGGCAGGTTGAGTCAGCAGGGGACTAAGCAACCAAAAAGCCAAGTGTATGTGCATTCTTCATAAATCTTCAGCACGGCAAAGTTAGGAATGCCTGCCTGCCAGAGAAGTTTAGGAGTCTTATTTTGACTTTTTTTTTTCTCTTTTTTTTTTTCTTTTCTGAGAGGAATATTTGACTTGTATACCTTATAATACATTTGACACTTTAACGGTACTAAAACACCTTTGTCCAAGTTCTGACCAACCAACAAAAAGTATATATACTTTAAGTAGTAGATAGATTTTTTTTAATCATGAACAGCAGTGCCCATTGTATTAGCCACCAGTGCAACCACATACCCAGATTCCAACCAAAAATGTTCTCTTTTGGAAAAAATGCTGGTTGAATGAGTCAGTCTTCCTTTAAAACTTCCCCATTTGTGCCTGTGTATGGAGGTCTCATGTAAAAGATTAATAGTTGCCAACATTAAAAAAAGGCATGCAAAGTATGCTACATGCCTGATACATGGATTGTGGTCTTAAATGAGTTTATCTTCCCGGTGTATGGCTTATAGTGTCCCATCTTTCCTCTTATTATGCTTCATTATGTTTTTGCAAAATAAGTCTCATAATTAATGGCAGTGTAAGTAAAAAAAGCCTCATTATTGTTGTCAGTGGGGTAAAATAAGCTTCATCATTTATGTCAGTTGGATAAAATAAGCTAAATTTTTGGTGTCACTGGAGGTAAAATAAGCCCTAAATCCTTTGTGTCAGTGGGAGGAAAATTAGCCCCAAATTGGTGAAAGTTAGAGCAAGAATTGTTCACTGGTTACTTGCCTGAACATATTCTCCTGTACTGCTGCATTGCCTCTACTGATGCTGGGACTATATTGTGATTGTTGGGCAGGAGATCACTCTCACATAGTGTTTTAGCACTTGCCACCCTTTTGCCACTTTGCAAAGGGCAAGTTGTCCTGGATCCTGTGCGACAGCTTGAATGATGTGGACACCTAAGGACAATAGATTTTCATGCACAATCCAGAATATTTAGAAACTAAGTAGACTATTAGTACCAAATGTTATTTTCTCACAACCATAATAAGCAGATTCCGACTTGTACTAAAAATAGTAGAATCTCAAAAAATTAGAACGTCATCAAAAAGTTCATTTATTTCAGTAATTCAATGCTTTAAATACATCACTTTGTGTGTAATGAACTCAAATATTATATGGATTCATTACACACAGAGTGATGTAGTTAAAGCATTTCTTTCTTTTGATTTTGATGATTATGGCTTACAAACCAAAAATTCTATATCTCAGAAAATTAGAATATTACATAAGACCAATTAAAAAAAGGATTTTTAATACAGGCCTACTGAAAAGTATGTCCATGTACAGTATAATATGCACTAAATACTTAGTCGGGGCTCCTTTTGCATGAATTACTGCATCAATGTGGTATGACATGGAGGCAATCAGCCTGTGCAACTGCTGATGTGTTATGGAAACCCAGTTTGCTTTGATAGCAGCCTTCAGCTCATCTGCATTGTTGGGTCTGGTGTATCTCATCTTCCTCCTAACAATGCGCCACAGATACTCTATGGGGTTTAGGTCAGGCGAGTTTGCTGGTCAATCAAGTACCGTGATGCCATGATCATTAAACCAGGTATTGGTACTTTCCGCAGCGTGGGCAGGTGCCAAGTCTGCTGGAAAATGAAATAAGCATCTCCATAAAGCTGGTCAGCAGAGGGAAGCATGAAGTGCTCTAGAATTTCCTGGTACAGGGCTGTGCTGACTTTGGATTTGATAAAACACAATGGACCAACAATGGCAGAGGACATGGCTCCCCAAATCATCACTGACTGTGGAAACTTTACACTGGACCTCATCCAACTTGGATTCTGTGCCTCTCACACTCTTCCTCCAGACTCTGAGACTTTGATTTGCAAATGAAATGCAAAATGTATTTTCATCTGAAAAGAGGAATTTGGACCACCGAGCAACAGTCCAGTCCTTTTAACTCCTTAGCCCAGGTAAGACGCTTCTGATGTTGTCTCTGGTTCAGGAGTGGCTTAACACAAGGAATGTGACAGTTGTTGCCCATGTCCAGAGTATATGTCTGTGTGTGGTGGCTCTTGAAGCATTGACACCAGCTGTAGTCCACTCCGTGTAAATCTCCCCCAAATTCTTAAATGGTCTTTGCTTCACAATCCTCTCAAGTTTGCAGTTATCGCTGTTGCTTGTGCACCTTTTTCTACCACACTTTTTTCCTTCCACTCAACTTTTCATTAATATGCTTAGACACAGCACTCTGTAAACAGCCAGCTTCTTTAGCAATGACCTTTTGTAACTTACCCTCCTTGTAAAGTGTGTCAATGACTGTCTTCTGGACAACTGTCAAGTCAGCAGTCTTCCCCATGATTGTGTAACCTACTGAACCAGACTGAGAGACCATTTAAAGGCTCAGGAAACCTTTGCAGGTGTTTTGAGTTAATTAGCTGATTAGCGTGTGACACCATGATTCTACAACAGTTTTTCTCAACTCCAGTCCTCAAGGCACCCCAACAGGTCATGTTTTTAGGATTTCTCTCAGATGAAATGGCTGTGTTATCGTATCACCTGTGCAAAATAATGGAAAGCCTAAAAACATGACCTGTTGGGGCGCCTTGAGGACTGGAGTTGAGAAACACTGGTCTACAATATTAAAATTTTTCACAATATTCTAATTTTCTGAGACACTAAATTTTGTGTTTTCACTAGCTGTAAGCCACAATCATCAACATTAAAATAAATAAATGCTTAAAATATATCGCTCTGTGTGTAATAAATCTATATAATATATGAATTTAACTTTTTGAATTGAATTACTAGAATAAATTAACTTTTTGATGATATTCACATTTTTTAAGATGCACCTGTAAATGTTTTTATCTGACTGTCAGCTATGGAAAATTAACAACAGTTTTTTTTGCTGACAGTTTGATACAGAATACTCTAGTGTGTTGTGCTGAGGCGGCCCATCTCACCTTTTCTGCTGATATGGGCAACATTTTATCTCTCTTTCCTTTTCTTTCCTTTCCTTTTCCCCTCTCTATTTTATTTATTTTTTGTGCACTATGCTCTTCTTTATCCTGCATGGCCTAACAAGGTTTCCCTCTCTTTTTCTTTGTTGTTTACTTTTATTTCTGCAATGAATACTTATTTAACCTATTTGGAACCATGATAGAAGGCCAAGCCTCCATTATTTTCATCAGTATGATGGTTATTGCCTCTTGTACCTTTCACTTCACCTATAATCTCTACGATAAGGAAAGGCATAGCTGGTGGAACATTGGTTCTATGGTGTTATAAATCTGTTGATTTAGCTTGCCTATAATTGGTTTTGAAATATTTTTTCCACTACATGTTTGGAAACCCTTTGTATTGATCTTTGTTGAGAGATTTCGTTTCTACTTTGTTGACAACAGAACTACTGAACTTTAAGAAAAAATATTGAAATCTAAAACCATACACTAGTGCCATTCCCAAGAAATGAAGGTGATCTTGTGTTCTTGTCCTCAACCTGCTATCTTCAGATGTAGTGCGTTCAATACAGAGTTAGTTAATGTAATGCCGTGTACACACGGCCGGACTTTTCGATCAAACTTGTCTGACGGAATTAATCCGTCGGACAATTCGACCGTGTGTGGGCTTCATCGGACCTGCAGCGGACCTTTTCTGTCGAAAATGTGACAGACTTTAGATTTAGAAAAATCTGTTTGTCTGTATGCTAGTCTGACGGATGAAAACCGATGCTAGGGCAGCTATTGGCTACTGGCTATGAACTTCCTTATTCTAGTCCGGTCGTACGTCATCACAATCGAATCCGTCAGACTTTGGTGTAATTGTGTGTAGACAAGTCGGATTCGACGGAAGCCCGTTGAAAAGTATTTCAAAAGTCCATCAAAAGTGCGACAAGATTCAGTCCGTCAAAAGTCGTGTGTACACAGCATAAGAAAGCAGATTAGCACTGTATCTTTTTACATTTTTTAGGTGCCACTAAACTTTTTGTTCAGGCTCCACCATATTTTACCTGTGATTATTCCTTTGAAAATGCTGTTTTGGAGGTAGCTTGTGAACAGTTCTGTTCCCCCAAAGAAAGAGGGCATGACACTCAAAGGTGGTCAGAAAATGAAAAATGAACAAAAGATTCCACCATTGGTTTCTGAATGTGGTAAGCATCCTCAGTCACCAGTCTTGAGATCGGTGAGGCGGACCAGAGTTTAATTTTCCAAGCTCTGCTCAGTATTTTTAAGATTGTGTGCCTTGGGGTTTGAGACTCCCTGTGCACTCAGGAAGAAATTTTGAGCAGGCACCTTTATGATATCCAGGTGCAGTTTACTAAGGTTAAAGTAACTGTTGTACTAAAAGGTTATAATTACATCTACACATTTTATTTCTTGTGACCTGCAGAGTAATTTGGAGCCACACTGATCAGTTACAAGCTTCCAGGGGCCACAGACTTGGTTTGTGCATAATGACACCCAAGAATCTTGCAAAATTTTGAAACCATAAAAAGTTTTCAATCAGATTTCCTGTTGTCTTTTATCAGGCTATATAATGTTTGTCCGTTTATCTATTAGTTTTCTGATTTCTGATTTCTGTTCTGTAGAACAGCATACAGGCCTCATAAAATATTCAACTCTCCCAACACAGCGTAGTTACTGTTGTGAAGGATCCTTATATTTATAGTTATAATTGCTATTTTTACTTATTTATGACATGATTTCACATGTTCTGTAATGTCTTTGTAATAGAAAGATGGAACAACTAGGGGAGTACAGCAGAAAAGCGCTAGTTAGAGTTAGGATTTACAATTTATCATAATGGTCTTTTTCATAAGACAATTAACAAAGCAATCAACAATATTCAAAGTGGAGCAACTCATAGTACATAATCAGAAATCTTCTGATGGCTAAAATCTGGCTGAATACATTCCATCATGTTATATACTGTACATGATGTGTATTTTTCTTAAGTATTTATAAAGGCTTGTTCATTTATGTGTAGTCAGGGAAAGGTATATGCCTGAACACATTGACACTAAAATTGTGTATTTTTCCAGTATCAGAAAGCTATAAGGTACAGGCCAGTGGTGTTATCATGAACCCAGGAGGCTGAACAATGGTCATGGATGAGAATTTGTTTTAATGGATTGGTTCTTGTCCAAAACAACTTTTCTTTTTGCATGGTAATACGATCAACGGCTTATGAGACAAAGGTGATTTACAACATAAAGTTTGACAGCAGGCTGGCCCTGGTCCCTTTCTGCTTCTGAGTGTACTTTACGCCCTTCCTGACCAGAGTACTTTTTGCGATTTGGCTCTGCATCGCTTTAACCGACAATTGCGCGGTCATGCGACGTTGCACCCAAACAAACTTGACGTCCTTATTTTCCCACAAATACAGCTTTCTTTTGGTGGTATTTGATCACCTCTGCGGTTTTTATTTTTTGTACTATAAACAAAGAAAGAGTGACAATTAAAAAAAAAAACGCAATATTTTTACTTTTTGCTATAATAAATATCCCCAAAAAATAAATAAAAAAAAAATTTTTTCCCTCAGTTTAGGATGATATGTATTCTTCTACATATTTTTGGTAAAAAAATCGCAATAAGTGTATATTGATTGGTTTGTGCAAAAGTTATAGCGTCTACAAACTAGGGGATAGTTTTATGGCATTTTTATTATTTTTTTTTTTTACTAGTAATGGGATCGGACAATTTTGAAACATTTTTGGGACCATTGGCATTTATACAGCGATCAGTGCTATAAAAATACATTGATTACTGTAAAAATGTCACTGGCAGGGTAGGGGTTAACACTAGGGGGGAATCAAAGGGTTAATTGTGTTCCCTCTTTGTGTTCTAACTGAAGGGGGGAGGGGACTGTGTAGGTGGGATGACAGATCGCTGTTCATACTCTGTATGAACAGATGATCTGTCTCTTCTCCCCTTAGAAAATCGTAAATTGTGTGTTTACACACACAGATCCTGGCTCTTGATGTGCCCCAAGCGATCGCGGGAGCCTGGTGGTGATCGCGACCACCGGGCACTTGCATCGGCTCTGCGCGCGAGCAGGGGGCACGTGCGCGTGCCCCTAGTTGCCAAAAGAGGAAGCAACGTAACATGACAGCGATTCGTGCAGCCGAGCCATGTTGCCGCAGTACAACTGCAGCGGCTGGTCGGCAAGCGGTTAAATTACAACTAAAGGCAAGAATTTTTTTGTTTTAAATTGAGTGAAGAGGTATTAGAACACCTGTCAGGTTTTTATTGCTGGCTGTGCCCCCCCCCCCTGTTGGGAAGATTTACACTCTCTATTTGTCCTGTTTATCATAATTACAAAGAGTGAAAGTGAAATTTTTAGATTGTCATCAGAACAGAAATAGGATGGAAATTTTACATTGGGGATAATGGTTCTGGTGATGCAGGTGACAACCTGGGATTACTGCTCACTTCCTGCTAGGGGACAGTAGGTTCAATCTCTCCAATTGGAAACAGATGGAAAGAAAATGACAGGGCTTATAACCCTCCTTTACTCTATCCAAAATGAAAGAATAAAAAGTTTTGCCTTTTAGTTCTGCTTTAAGGGACCTTAACACATAAGTAAAAAGTCTGAACAATGCACAGACCTGTAATGAAGAAACAGAATACTTACCTATCCTACTGCCAATAAACACTACTGCTATGTTTCAGTAGAAATCAACCCCTTAAGTCCACTAAGAAACTGACACCCTCAGGTATGTCAAACTCCTATGACACCTGCAACACTCACTCACCTGCTGACCTCAACTACTAGATCCTGACAATAGCCACTCTACAAATGAGCAAATGTTAGAATAAGTGGACAACCAATGGGCAATTGTGATAATATAAAGACAACAAATAGGCAATTGTAGCAATATCCAGGCAACAGGCAGGCAATCATGACAATATGTAGGCAATGAACAGGTAATTGTGGTAATACAGTGCATCTGGAAAGTATTCACAGCGTTTCACTTTTTCCACATTTTGTTATGTTACAGCCTTATTCCAAAATGGATTAAATTAATTATTTTCCTCAAAATTCTACAAACAATACCCCATAATGACAATGTGAAAGAAGTTTGTTTGAAATCTTTGCAAATAAAAAAGGAAAAAAATCCCATGTACATAAGTATTCACTTTGCTCAATACTTTTTTGAAGCACCTTTGGCACCAATTAAAACTTCAAGTCTTTTTGAGTATGATGCTACAAGCTTGGCACACCTATTTTTGGGCAGTTTTTCCCATTCTTCTTTGTACGACCTCTAAAGCTCCGTCAGGTCGGATGGGGAGCGCCGGTGCACTGCCATTTTCAGATCTCTCCAGAGGATGTTTAATTGGGTTTAAGTCTGGGCCACTCAAGGACATTCACAGAGTTGTCCCGTAGGCACTCCTTTGTTATTTTGGCTGTGCGCTTAGGGTCATTGTCCTATTGGAAGATGAATCTTCGCCCCAGTCTGAAGTCCAGAGAGCTCTGGAGCAGGTTTTCATCAAGGATGTCTCTGTACATTGCTGCATTCATCTTTCCCTTGATCCCGATTATTCTACCACTTCCTGCCACTGAAATACAACCACACTGCATGATGCTGCCACCACCATGCTTCACTGTAGGGATGGTATTGGAAGGTGATGAGCGGTGCCTGGTTTCCTTCAGACATGACGCATGCCATTCAGGCCAAAGAGTGTAATCTTTGTTTCATCAGACCAGACAATTTTGTTTCTCATGGTCTGAGAGTCCTTCAGGTGCCTTTTGGAAAACTCCAGGCTGGCTGGCTAAACTTTTCTATAACATGATGGTGGAATCTGCCTTACATAGTTCTGCTCCTACCTATTTTGGGGTAAGTATATAGATATCTATCCCTGTGTTTTTCAACTTTATTCTTGCATTCCCAAAAATAATAAAATAAAAGAGTCACATTTTTGGTCTTGGATAGAGTATAGAAGGGTTAAAACCAACAGGAAGCAAGAAGTAGTCTCAAAAGTGAGAGAAATTCTCTTAGATATTTCTTAGCGCAACATTGGTTATTATAATAAATAGAAAGTGTTATACTCTTGAGAAGAAACAAGGACAGAGAGATTTAGTCCTGTGACTTGTTTTTTAGACAGCACTGAAGACTCTCTACCTTTCTCCACGTGACACTGTTGAGTACCTAAGGAGCCCACCCAGCTAAGTAATTCATCAAGTAATTAGGTACTGTATCTACAGTATCTACAGTCTTTGCAGCTGTCGGCTTGTAGTTCTTAATGAACTATGGGACACTGTTGAGCACTCTAGGTTGTTCATTGGTGCTTCCTGTCAGTGTTTAACTGCTTGCTCATATGAGGTATGAGCAGACAGCTTACATTGACAGCCTGCAGGAGTCATGCATTGCACCTGCAGTCTGCTGATCGCAGGTGCAATGCTTTACAGGCTCCTAGTAAAAAAAAAAAAAAAATTCACAGGTTTTTTACCTGCAAAAAAATGTGCATGTATTTTTTTTACAAAAGATGAACTTATCTTTTAGGTACCCTCCCAGCAGCTGGGACCAGGTGGATTACTAGAACCTGCTGGCTGCTAGGAGACACCCGCTAGTGGACACTAGAACTACAGCTTTCGGCCCAGGGAACCACAGTGCCACCAGCAGGTAAACCAGGTCCTGACACTAAGGGAAATATTTTAACTATACCAAGTACTACATCGGTGATCCTTAAACTACGGCCCACATGCCACATACAGCCCACCGAGGCCATTTACCTGGCTTGCCCGCAGGACTGGCCAATCTGGCACTGGAACCCCCCCACAATGAGCGGTCTGCACTCAGCAACCTGTAGAGATCCCCATGGACCCCGCCCCATAGGGGTAAACTGGACCAATGTCCGGTATTGCATTGTCCAGGGTGGGGGCGGAGACACAGAGAGCCGCTCCAGTATCTACCAGTCCAGCAAGGGAAAGCTACACAAGGATCCTGTCAGGGCTGGGCTCAGCCCTTCCTTCTCTGAGCTGACCGCTCAGCTGTCGGCTAATTGCCAGCTCCCATCTCTCTCCACAGTTACCTAACTCTTGTTGATTCTGCTCGTCAGTCCTGCCTACTTAAAGCCGTCCAGCTCACTTGATCTCTGCCTTCACCTTTGTCAACATCAGAGTGACTTTCTCCTGTGTTCCTGTTGAAGACTTGCTCGGCTGACGTTCCTTCTGGCTCCTGATCCTGCTTGCTGTACTACTACGTTTATCTCTGGCTCTCTGACATTTGCTTGGCTGACTACCCGATCATGTTACTGAACTCTGGCTTGTTTTGACTACGCTTGCTCTGTTCACCTTATTATTATTATTATTAAACAAGTGTGATTTAACTTTACTTCTGTCTCGGTCTGATTCATGGTTCCTGATAGTAGGCGAAGGCCATGAATTCAGAAGATACAGTCAATCCACTTGTTGGTTATATTTTTTCCAGATTGGAGGAGCAAGATCACCGCATGGATCAGTTTGCTATAGTGTTACAAACGCTCCTGAGTCGCACGGTTCACCTGGAGACTCCCACTGTGACTGCTCCGGTACAACCTGAGTTGCAGGCCGTCCCTGCTGCTGCGCAAATCTCTGTGCAGGCACCCGCCTCGAGTATTACCTCTATAAGAGGTATGTCTGGTTCCGCTCTGCTTCCCCAGCGATTTGGGGGTGATCACTGCAGAGGGTTTCTCAATTAGGTTGAGAACCATGAGGAGTATGAAGTACATTCCATTGTTGACTCGCGTAGGTTCCGTGGGCGCATACAGTACCTGGTGCATTAGAAGGGGTATGGTCTGGAGGAATACTCTTGGGTCTCATCTTCGGACGTACATGCGCCTGTCCTTCTCCGTGATTTCCATAGGCATTTTCACCTCAAGCCCAGTGGTCCTCCAAGGGGGAGGGGTCGTTGAGGAGGGTGTACTGTCAGGGCTGGGCTCAGCCCTTCCGTCTCTGAGCTGGCCACTCAGCTGTCGGCTACAGTAATTGCCAGCTCCCATCTCTCTCCACAGTTACCCAGCCCTTGTTAATTCTGCTCATCAGCCCTGCCTAATTAAAGCCATCCAGCTCACTTAAACTCTGCCTTCCCCTTTGTCAACATCAAAGTGACTTTCTCCTGCATTCCTGTTGAAGACTTGCTCGACTGACGTTCCTTCTGGCTCCTGATCCTGCTTGCTGTGCTACTACGTTTATCTTTGGCTCTCTGACATTTGCTTGGCTGACTACCCGATCCGGTTACTGAACTCTGGCTTGTTTTGACTATGCTTAATCTGTTTACATTATTATTATTATTATTATTATTATTATTAAAGAAGTGTGATTTAACTGTCTTGGTCTGATTCGTAGTTCCTGATAGATCCTGGCTCTTAGTCCTCCTCGCGGCTGTGCCCGCTGTCAGTAGTAAGTCCCTGGGAGTTGTTACAACTGGCCCTCACAGGCTACCATTACCAGCAGCTCTGTGTGATCCGGCGGTGCTCCTCTCTCTAATCCCAGTTCACTGGAGAGGCTGCACTGATAGACACTAATCAGGCTGCATTATTGGGTACTGGAGAGGCTGCATTGATGGGCACTGGTGAGGCTGCATTAATGGTCACTGGTGAGGCTGCATTAATGGTCACTGGTGAGGCTGCGCTGATGGGCATTGATCAGGCTGAATTGATTCGGCCTACCAACAGTCTGAGGGACAGTGAACTGGCCCCCTGTTTAAAAAGTTTGAGGACCCCTGGACTACATGCTCTTGGTCCCCTGGGGAGTAAATTAACATGTAAAGATTTTTAATGATGGTTCTCTTTTAAAGTTAACCTGATGTTTTTCCCTGCTGAAATTTCCAAACAGTATATACCATATAGATTAACTGAAGTTTCCTGCAAACATACTTTTAAAATATCCTACTTATTTTTGTGATTGTAAATCAGCTGCAGTAGCAGTAAAATAGCCTGTCCCTGCCAGTAGGCTGTAAATAAAGACTGCTACTATCTGAATGAGCACAGTAGTCTCTCTGCAGTGATCCACAATGCCCCTGCTTAGTCAAAACTACAGCTCTGCAATCAGCAGGGAGAATGAGTTTTGCTTTAATTATATACATTGTGTGGGAAACTAATTAGGAATTCAAGTTATGTTCCTGGTTCAAATCACATTATATACAATATATATATATGCATATATCTATATATCTATGTATCTTTGTGGATATTGATCAATAATTTTAAGTTTAATTATTTGTAAACAATAAGGTTCAAGTGAAAGCAAAACACCAGGGCTGTCCCACAATAAGATTTCAGCCCAACTAAGAAATAATAATTGTAGGTTTGTGACTTTTTGTTACATAATAATAAATGCCATGTCTTTAAATGCCTACAGACCGGTTTTCAGCGTTCTAATTATATTATTACTATTTTTAGAGGTTCTAGAAGTTGACTGGGTGAGACAAAGAAGGTAAAATTGAGATGCAAGACCTCAGAGCTACATAGCTGCATGGTAGAGCTCATGGAGATATAGTGGGGATACTAGGAGAAAATGCTCCATGTATTCTATACAAGTAGGCATCAGAATTTAAAGAGGTTTTAAACCCAAAAGCAAATATTTATTATATTGCAGCTCATCACTTCTTAGATGCTCTAGTAAGTCTGTTGTTTTTCAAAAGAACAAGCTCTCTTCCAGATTGATCAGTTTAAAAGCATGTGACAAATTATTTAACACTGACTGGGCGCTTACAATGGTCAGCTTTTATTTATTCATGTAAACTATTTAGCCGAAATGGAAAAAGCTGTTCACTGTAACTGATTATAAAGTTCGAGCTGGAGTTTCATTTTTTTAATGTATCTAAATATGCTAGTACATTTAATATTCCTATCGCCCCAAACTGACAATGCTGCTATCTGCTGTGCCCCCTGTGCTCCTTCATCCAGAGTGGGGGCACTCTAATACAGGAGGTGTGTTACTGGCCAGATCGCCAGGTGAAAATAAAGAGGAAAAAACGTAAAATTTTTTTTAAAAAAAGTAAAGAAAACTAATACAGCCACTACATCTAATGAGTGGTAAGCTGCAATATATTACATTTTGGCTTTGGGTTTAATACTATTTTAACTATGCAGGACCAATTTTTGAAGATGACCCTTGGTCCTGCAAACCATCACTCAAGAAAAAATGACCAAGGGGCTGCAAGATAGACATTTATTAGGCAGAAGATTAGTGAACCCTGGACATATGAAAAACAGTCTTAATAAAAACTCCTGACCAATAACAAAAAATGATCAGCAAGGCATGTCACCTGCACTGTTTCAAAGCAATCCTGAAAATTGTCTGCATTCCTTTATAAGTGCAACAAATCAAAGAAAAATGGACAAACCCATAGTTAAAACTACAATTGTTATAATGGAAGCAAAATGGCTTCCTCCAAAGGAGCTAGAGTCTGCCAAGTTTTTTGGAAAGGTGATGGCAGCAGTTTTTTGGGATGCAAAGGTTAAGCAGAGATGGGACAAACCATAACTAAAGGAAAATCAATAAGGAAAAGTTAAAACATACCTATGGTTGAAATTTAAAATCATATATTAATTTTAGGGCTGTTACTGATTAAAATTTTCATGTTCGATTAATCGATTTTTTAAAAAATCGATTAATCGATTAATTTCGATTAATTATAACGCACATACAGATCCAACTACTTTTAGCTAATCTCCTTGCATTGCAATTCTGCATTAGTCAGTGGTAAATGTGGTATACACTATATACAATCACCTGACACTAGTTAGTTTCCACAATCCATGACTTAACTTCACAGTTCACACAAATACATTTTAAATTCAAACTGTTGCACTGACGTAAATAATTTTTTTTCCATGGTAGCGTGAAAATCCCTCCACCTCCGGTCTAACTAATCACTCTCACCTTATGACATGGACCCCTGTGCAAACAGGTGGTCATGCAAGCGGGTATCAAAAAGGTTAAAGTGGTGTTCTGACCGAAATTATAATTTTTAAAATAAAAATACCCCTATAATACACAAGCTTAATGTATTCTGGTAAAGTTAGTCTGTAAACTAAGGTCTGTTTTGTTAGTTTATAGCAGTAGTTAAAAACTTACAGCAGGCCGTGGCCATCTTAAGCCTGGGCATCTGAAGCCAGACTGTATTTCTTCCTGGATCTCATCCTTGCAGATCTCGCACATGCTCAGTGCAGCACAAGCGGTGTAATAGGTTTCAGGTCAGGTTTCCATAGCAACGGCAGTGTCAGAGGAAGTTGACGTCCCTTCCCAGAAGGCATTGCAAGCAGGAAATGATGCGATGGGCTGCGGCCAGGGAGGAGGATGTGAAAAATGAATACAGCAAATGTACAGTAAGTGCTGAGAAAAAAAAATTAAAAATATCCAATTCAGGTACAGTGCACAGTTTAGTGAGGGATGCTGAAGAGTTGTAAAAGTGGGTGGAACTCCACTTTAACATGGACCATAAACTTCTCTCACGTCTCCTTAGATCTCAGCAAGGACGTCAGGTCATGGGTAGAAAGAAAAGATCTAAGTGCTCACCGCTTAAGTATAAGATTTAATTTTTGTGTTCAAACACAAACTACTCACATAAAGATGACAAAAACACAGCATGTAAAGCCAACAATCATGTTAGTTCCGTAGGGCAGCAGCAGGTGACGTCATGCGTAGCTCCTCCCTCGTACGCGTTATGTTCAATCAGAACTTCAATGTTACCGGACTCCTCCCCCCTTCCCCAAGTGCCTCCGTCTGCTAACGAAGGGAAGGGGGGAGGAGTCCTGTGACGTCACCGGATCTCCGACGGAACTCCCTGAAGACCCGGAAGCCGGCGGAGAGGTGAGTACCAATCAAAAGAATTTTGATCGATCAAAAAGATTAATCGAGGAATTAATCTTTAATTTCCACAGCCCTAATTAATTTCCACATTGCATTTTGATTATTTCTAGCTTACTCCTATTGATATGAATGATCTTGAAGTTTGTAAACTTAAAGTGATTGTAAAGGTTGTAACTTACAAAAAAAAAGCACCTGCTCTGTGCAATGGTTCTTCATAGAGCAGCCCCGATCCTCTTGCAAGTCTCTTGCATTGGGGGCACTTGAGCAAGCTCGCTCCAGAGGCACACTCCTGTGATTGGACATTGTTCATTCACACACAAAGCCCGGCTCTGCCCCGCCTCCTGCTCTCTCTTCATTGGCTCACTGGCTTTGATTGACAGCAGCAGGAGCCAATGAGGAGAGAGAGACCCGGGAAAGCTGCTGCTCTCTTACACATCACTGGCTCAGGTAAATACAAGGGGGTTGGGGGGGAACTGCACCCAGAAGGTCTTTACCTTAATGCATAGAATGCATTAAGGTAAAAAACCTTCTACCTTCAGAACCACTTACATTTTTGAAGATCCCCACACATTTACTTCCTTGAATTCTGTGACACTATTCACTATTACCTGTTGATAGGCACTGAGGTGTCACAGAATTCACAGAGCCTTCCTTCTGAGCTACAAAGGTGCTGAGAGGAAGAGTTTTAGGAGGTGAAGTCAGTACAGAAATCACTGCTTGCAGGCAGCAACGTACCATGGGATTGATAGTCCTTAGAAATTGAAAGTAAACAGAAAAGGAGAAGCTGCAAAGCATGTAGGGAATCCAAGAAGTTGTGGATAGAGATAGCCACCTGACAGGTAGCACTCTCTACATGAAGGGAGATTCTGTTCCAAATTGAAAAATGAGTTGCCACATCGTCACCTAGTAGTTCCTTATAAGTTGTAAAAAGCTAACACGAAAGGAAATATTTCAGGTAATCTTATATTGGGATGTCAAATATAAAGAATGTTATTAGGCTAGATGGTGTGGTCAATAGATTTAAAACAGAAAATACTGCATTTGGACAATAGATGGTGTCATTTTTTTTTTAATCAATGAAAAACATTCCTCCAGCACAGGAAATAGTCCAATAACTTTTCCAGAGGTGCCGGCAAAGAAAGTTTGAGATGCCGCTCCCCCGACCCAATCCATGTAAGCGTATGTGTAACGGTTCACTAACCACGCCTTTGGATGTGTTTTGCCCTGCCTACAGGGCTTAGTCATAGCCCCCCAGAGCTTAATCCCACCTTGAAGTCTAAACGCGGTGAGAGGTTGTGGTTAGTGGAACGACGCTGACTGAGGCGTTTACTCATATGCTCACATTGAGTGGGTTTGGCGAGCAGCGCCACAAACTTTATTTTTAGGCACCTCTGAATGAGTGATATACTATACCAGCACCCCTTTACCTGAACCCCAGTGGGGAAGCGCATCTCACTCTTGCTTGGAGTGGTACTACAACGTTTCAAAATTCGCAGTCCAATAATTTTCATTATTTGATCTATTTGCCCAGAATCAATGTAAATGCACGTTCACTATTTTTCAATAAATACATTCAACAAAAGGCTGAAAATACAATACTCCAATTTAGGAATGATCTTAGAGGCAGTTCATTTAAAAAAAAAAAAGCTTTTGAAATAATGTAATTTTGCCAAATATGGTATAAATAAACCTATTTAAGCCCTTAATGTTTTGACAAAAAGATGGTGGTTTTCCCATTTTGGTGGCCATATATATAAATCAACTATGCATAAAGGATTAGGTGCATTGTGGATTTTGACCTATTATACACAACTTCAAGACCATCTAGGACATCCTGACCCTTAGGTACACACAGATATTTAAGACTTTTTTCTTCATAATCTCCCTCTCAAAATAAAGGGCTTGAGTTTTTTAATTTAATCTAAGAAAATTTGACTCGTGTAATGCCACAATATACAGTAATACAGTATGTAATACATAACTAAAGAGTCCTATAATGCTAGGGTTTTCTAACGAGAAAGCAAAACAGAAGTCGTTTCCTTCCAGGCATGCTGCTTCTAACCAAGGATAGGAAAAAAAAACCCCGTCAAGTAGCAGGGGCACCCAAATCGATGTTTATGATCAATCCAGAGGAAACACTATTTTCTGAACTGATCATTACCATTGATTTATGTGCCTCTGCTATTTGATGTTTTCTTCGGATCTTCTAAAAGGATCCAAAGATGGACATGATCTGCAGTGGAAGGACATGAAACTAGTTTGGGTGTGGAGGGGGTGCCAAGCAAGGATTAGGTGGTGACAATTTTGGTTCCAGTTTAAGTCAGGTTTGTATCTGGCATAGAGGGCAAATAAAAAACAAAAATTCTGTTAGCCAGCATGGGAATGAGTTAGTACACTGCCCAACAACAGGATACAGATACAGTATGAAGAAGATTGTGATGACAGTATGCCATTGGATGGGATTTTGTGTCTTCATGCCCTTAACGCTTTCTGAAATACTGTATGACAGTCTTCTAGAGAGACATCTAGTGACCACCAAAGATTTATTCAACCACTTCAATACTGGGCACTTTTACCCCTTCCTGACCAGGCCAATTTTCAGCTTTCAGCACTGTCGCACTTTGAATGACAATTGCGCGATTATGCAACACTGTACCCATATAACATTTTTATATTTTTTTTGAGACAGATAGAGCTTTCTTTTGGTGGTATTTAATTACCACTAGGTTTTTTTTATTTTTTGCTAAACAAATTAAAAAAGCCAGAAAAAATGTTTTTTTCTTAGTTTCTGTAATAAAAATTTTCAGCTTCAATGATGTACGCTGATGAGGCTGCCCCAATGTGAACTGATAGGCTGCACCGATGGGCACTGATGAGGCTGCACTGATGGGCACTGATGATGGGGACGCTGATGGGCACTGAAGAGGCTGCACTTATATACGGCACTGATGAAGCTGCACTGATATAAGTAAATGTACCCTGTCACACTTGCTGGTTACTGGATCTCCTCTCCTCACGCTGTGACATCATGTAAAGAAAGGAATGCCAGCAAGTTTGTTTACAGTCGATCAGCTGATTGGACACAGCTGATCATATGGTAAAGGGTCGCTGTGACTGCCCTTTACTGCAATCATAGAGAATGCTAGATGCGCTCCCCAGGGAGCACGCGGGGGGGGGGGGGGGCCATGGTTCTGGGAGGACATCCATTGACGCCCTCCCAGAACGAGAGAGCCATACTGTAGCCGTCTTTCGGCGGTGGTTAAAGCCGCAGTGAGGATTGTAAAATGCTCAATGTGGCACTGAAGTATAAGTGGGTCTCAGACATGTGGCATATTACAGTGGTGGCAAACATTGTGGACGCTTTTTGAAATTTTTATGTTTTGCAACCTTCCAGGCTTATAGGAAATATTATTTTGCACCTAATGCAATATAAATGCAAGAATGCAAATTATGTATATGCAGTACAAAATGAAGGTATGCAGGGAATACTGCAAGCATTTTAAATATAATGTAATGCACTTATAGTTTCAATGTACTATCAGTACTTAGTAAGGTAGCCTTTATTCTTTAAAAACGCATCACAGTGACATCTCATTGAGCCAACAAGTGTTTGAAACTCTGCCTTCGTTATTTTGTGGTGCCAGGAAGCAATTATAGCCTCAAGTAATTGCCTTTTATTAGATTGGAGGCCTCATTCGTACAAAGCTTTCCAAACGGTGCCACAAACTTTCTATAGATCAGGGCTGTTTCCTGGCCAGGTCAACAATGGAATGGACTTTTTTGTGAACCAGTCTTTTTTCCACAGAACAAACAGCAAAACTGACTTCTCAAAAGATGTATTGCAGTCACTGCCATTTAATTGGTCCCCAGAACAAGGACTGTGATCGGTCAGCAGGGTTTGTACTTAATCACTTGAAGACCACAATACATATATTCATGTTGCAGCTTTCAAGTGGTATACTGGGATTATGGATTGCTTTTAAAAGTGGTGAGAGGGGTCATGGCTTACCATAGAGCCATTGGAGAACCGAAAGGTCTCACATTAACCCTCTGCTATAGGAAATCGGAAGCGACGAGTCACTTCTGGTTTTCCCAAATGTAAACACAGCCATTTTTAAATCTTGGAAGCATTTGAACACACTGATCAGTGGCGGTTGGTGCTCAAAATTTTTGGGGGGGCGCAAACAAACTGAAGATTTCTGAAAAAAAAAAACATCAATTGCAGCCTCACTGTGCCATCAATTGCAGCCACTGTGCCATCAAATGCAGCCACTGTACCCATCAATTGCAGCCACTGTGCCCCATCAAATGCAGCCACTGTGCCATAAATTGCAGCCACTGTGCCCATCAAATGCAGCCACTGTGCCCCAAAAAATGCAGCCACTGTGCCCCATAAAATGCAGCCACTGTGCCCATCATATGCAGCGCCTGTGCCCATCATATGTAGCCTGTGTGCCCATCATATGTAGCCTGTGTGCACATCATATGCAGCCTGTGTGCCCATCATATGTAGCCTGTGAGCCCATCATATGCAGCCTCTGTGCCCATCATATGCAGCCTGTGTGCCCATCATATGTAGCCTGTGTGCAAGTCATATGTAGCCTGTGTGCCCATCATATGCAGCCTGTGTGCCCATATGTAGCCTGTGTGCCCATCATATGTAGCCTGTGTGCCCATCATACAGCGCCTGTGCCCATCATATGTAGCCTGTGTGCCCATCATACAGCGCCTGTGCCCATCATATGCAGCCTGTGTGCTCATCATATGCAGCCTGTGTGCCCATCATATGTAGCCTGTGTGCCCCTCATACAGCGCCTGTACCCATCATATGTAGCCTCTGTGACCCCCCCCTCTTGCCGCTCTTACCCCATCCCGGTGGTGAGGTGTGGGACATGCAGCAGTTGATGACAGCGTGCTCCTGTGTCCTCCGTGGCTCTCTGTTCTCTCCCTTTCCGTTCCTCGGCTCTCTTCCAATAGGCTTCCAATCAGGATGCCCGTGCCTTCAGCCAATCAGCCAATTAGGTGACGGGTATTAGATCCATGCCTCCTGCTTGGCTGAGAGGCGGCTCAGTGTTAGCAAAGCAAGTATTCATTTGCTTTGCTAAGCCAGCTGGGTGAACTGCGAGCGCGATGCTTTGCGCTTGCAGTTCACCTTTTTTGAAGCCTATTAGAGCCTATGGCTTTAATCAGGTACATCAAAAACACCCCCCCCCCCGCCGCTATAATTCAGGCTCCCAGTGCCCGAAAAGGGGCCGGTTTCCTGAATAGGGGGTGGCTACAGTGGCCATGGAAAGATTTGTGCTATGCATTAATCTGTCCATAGTACACAGAGTGGGTGGCTGAAGAGAGGGGGCGGCGCCCGTGCGCCCTTATGGACGCACCGTCACTGACACTGATCTTGGTGTGATTAAATGCTTTTAAGGGCAAAAGAGACATCTGGGGTCTAAGAGTATCTGTCACTGCCTATTGCTATCACATTCCTTGTTTACATTTCTTGTGACAGCAATAAAAGTGATAGAATTATTTTTTTTTAAAGCACCCCATCCCCTCATGCTTGTGCCCAATAGCAAATGCATATGTTGGTCCCACACGCAGGGGCGGACTGACCATTCGGCCACTCGGGCACCAGGCCACTAGGGGGCCCCATCAGGGTTGCCAGCCTCAGTAAAACCAGGGACAGTATGTAAAAACAGTGTTTTTTTTACATCTGTCTCTGAAATGTCCCTTACCGACATCCTTTTGGTCTAAAAAATTCTGAGATCATAGCTGCCCCACCTCTTCAGTACCTTCTCAGTCAATAGAAACATGTCTGTGTATACTGTATGTACATGTATGTGTATACTGTGTGATTGTATACTGTGTGTGTGTATACTGTGTGGCCCCATAATCTCTGATTGCCTGGGGGCCCCATATTCTCCTATTGCCTGGGGGCCCCATGAGTTGTCAGTCCGCCCCTGCCCGCACGCATACGTAAACAGCAATTGCACCACACATGTGAGGTATTGCTGCGATCGTCAGAGCAAG
This sequence comes from Lithobates clamitans, assembly GCA_037952925.1. Classification (NCBI taxonomy): domain Eukaryota; kingdom Metazoa; phylum Chordata; class Amphibia; order Anura; family Ranidae; genus Lithobates; species Lithobates clamitans. Next base: position 3,383,520 of record JBBGZY010000250.1, read on the forward strand.
AGAAAAAAATTCTAGCACCAGACCTCCTGTGTAACTCCAAACTGGTAACCTGTAAAAGCCTTTAAAGCAACGCCTATGGAGACGTTAGGTATCTATTTACTATTTATATTGTGTTTTTGTACAATAAAACAAATTCAAGTGTATTTTCTCAAAAAAATTTGCTTTCGAAAAACAGCTGCGCAAATATCGTGTAACATCAAAAATTGCAAAACCCACCATTTTATTCTCTAGGGTCTCTGCTAAAAAAAAAAAAAATCCATCAAGTTTGGGGCTTTTAAGTTATTTTCTATAAAAAAAAAAACAGATTTTTACATGTAAACAAAAAGTGTCAGAAAAGGCCTGGTCTTCATGCTTGTGTTTGTTTTTAAGACTAAAGTAAACCTAACTTTTTTTGTACTACATATATCTGAATTCAGTTTTATTGTATAGAATTTAGCAGTAAATTGTCTTTTAACCTCCCTGGCGGTATTCCCGAGTGTGGCTCGGGGTGAAGTTTCATTACCAAAAGCAGTAACCCAGAGCCACACTCGGGATCGCATCGCAGTATCCAGGCAAAGTTGCTTACCTTGTCCCCAGGATCCTGTGATGTCTCCCCGCTGTGTGTGCGAGCCGTGTCCTCTGTCCGATTCATCACAGTCCCGCGCTCTGTTCAATGCGAACATCGCGACGCACAGGGATGGAGCACGGTGCCAAATTCAAAAAGTGAAGAACACAAAACACATACAGTAAACTGTTATCTTACAGATTACATTACTGTATCAAATTATTTCACATCCCTTTTGTCTCTAATGCCGTGTACACACGAGCGGACTTTCGACGGACCAAACTCCGAAGGACTTTTTGATGGACTTTCGACAGAGTTCCGATGGAGTTCCGACGCAACGGACTTGCCTACACACGATCACACCAAAGTCCGACTGATTCGAACGTGATGACGTACGACCGGACTAGAATAAGGAAGTTCAATAGCCAGTAGCCAATAGCTGCCCTTGCGTCGTTGTTCAGCCATCGGACTAGCATACAGATGAACGGATTTTTCGTCCGGACTCAAGTCCGCCGGAAAGATTTGAAACATGTTCTGTTTCTAAAGCCGTCTTATTTTTCGACACAAAGGTCCGATGAAGCCCACACACGATCGAATTGTACACGGCATAATGCTTTGTCCAGTGCCCTGCATGCAGTTTTATATTATAAATACTGTTCTTTCTGCTTGTAAAATTGAGAATGTCCATAGCAACCAAAAAGTGTCCCTTTACATCAAAAGCGGTTTTAGACTAGCTAGAAAACAGCGATAGTAAATTAGAATCACTTGCAGAATTGAGCGATAGTGATTTGTGGGGATATTAGTCATCAAACACTGAAAGTGACGACAGCGACAATTCTGCAACTGAGCAAGTTTCAGTGTTTTTGATTTGATTACATAATTTATTTTTATTATATTATTATTAATTGTTATAATTATTTATAGTTATTTATTATATTATAATTTATGATTTCATGTTTCAAACTTTATCATACCTGGGATGTCTACTAGACAGATTTAAGTGTTTGGACAGATTTAGGTGTGTTATTACTATAAGAATTAAAGGCCTACAAACGCCAAATTTCTATGCAAAACATTGTACCACTTTCAGCATCAGAAATCTGACATAATCATACCGCCAGGGAGGTTAAATGACACATAAACATTTGCCTTTGGTGCAAAATAACATTTCCTTTCCTGCAAATTTGCTAGACATTAAAATTTCCAAACGTGTCCACAATTTTTGCCACCACTGTAGATATTTTACATATGAAAGATTGACACAACATGTCATTGGTGAACATATTTTTGGAATAAATGATCCAAAAGGCAAATGTGTATGGTAAATGTCCTGCTAATGTCTGGCAAATAACATGATAGGTATGCCTCTTATCATAAAAAAATAAAAAAATAAAAATCATTGTTATTAGATGCATGTATTAGTAAGGATTAATCATTTAAGCAATTATCTTAATTTTCTCCCCTTTAATAAAACATTGCATGCAATTTATTAAGTAACAAATCCTAATAAATGTAAATACATGCAGTTATTCCAGTTAGTATATTAATTATTAACTATCAAAGTCATTCATAACCTGTGGTTGAAGAGAATAAAATGGTACTTCCGTATACCTGACAAGACCAGCTAGGTATAGCTAGGTCACAGCAATTACCACACTCACAAGACCCTCTCAGTACTGAGGAGATAGCTTCTTGGTGAACACAAAAAGAGATGATGCAGAGGTTATGTCCAAAGCTATCTGATTTTATTCTGGGCAGGTATACAATTTATTTATGGTCATCATTAACCAATTATAATAGGGAAGCGGGGAGTGGTTAGTACAGGGGTGTACATTTCATATCATTACATATCATTAATAGTCAGAAGATTAACCTTTTACAAAATGGCTGACATAGGTCACTAGAGTAACCTATGCCATCTGCTTTCATGACTCATAGTCATGATTCCTTCTTCCCTGTTTCACAGTTATAAAGGGAAATAATCTACACTGCATAGGGACATTCCTGGAACTAAGAATAGGCCATGCAGGTTAAGAAATCATTTTGTTGTTAGACAGGGAGATTTGGCAGATTAGTTTTATGTGTAAAAAAAATCTTCAATCGATCACTAAACCAAGTATTAAGACAGAGTGTCAAAAAGAGCTCACAATAGACTAATGAGTTAAATTTGTTTTCCTCCCTTTGCTCTCCTGGGTTTGCTGGGGGGAACATACGTTGGTGACAGCTTGTTCTGAGCCTGCGTTGGCGAAACAAACCTTTACTTTTTTTATTTTGGATAACCAACATATCTTTACATCATTGGTCTCCGGAGATAAAAAGGTAAAAGAAAATTGGCTTGGCATCTTTGTAATTATCGTGTTTGGTTTATGGCTGGATTTGTATTGGCCTATTCCAATGTGAAACACAAAAATAAATCAATTCTTGTTTCATACTGTACAGAATCAAACGCATAGCTCAAGCAACAGAATTAATTCATCAACACATTTAAACTAAATATCAATCAAAAGATCAGCAATTTGTTTTTAATTTGTGGCAAATGATGCTCATACATGGCCAATTTTGCCAAGTCAGACAAGCAGAGAACTTTGCCATCTACCTTTTATTTTAATATGATAAAAACAGAACAAACCTACCACTATGAATGTGCCATGTTGCTTTTGCACAGAGCCTAATTTGTAAATCCACACTTCATGACAAGCTGCCAACATCTCACTCTTGCTATACATTCCATTTATTATTTTTGTTACATAGTATCTTTCCCTTGCCAGCAGGGCCGGTGCTAGACTATTTTGCACCCTAGGCAAGACCAGCTACTTGCACCCCCCCAAAAAGAAAACTGTACACATGGCCTCCCTTCCTGCACATAATGCACCCCCCTTTAACCCTACATGCCCCTTCCTGTATACACTGCCCCCCTTTAATCCTACACCTCCATCCTGTACACACTATCCCTCCTTCCTGTACACACTGCCCCCTTTAATGCTACACCCCCTTCCTGCACACACCACCCTCCTTTAATACTACATACCGTTCCTGCACATACTGCCCCCCTTTAATGCTACACCCCCTTTAACCCCACACCCCTTTTCTTATACACACTGCCCCCCTTAAACCCTACAGCCCTTCCTGTATAAACTTCCCCCCTTTAACCCTACACCACCCTTCCTGTATACACTGCCATCCTTTAACCCTACACCCTTTTCCTGCACACACGGCCCTGTATAGGATGTACCCCCCTGTTATGTGTGTTGCCCCCTCATTGAACTGAGCCTGAGCTGCCTTGCCGGACACAGTGTTCTGCTTCATCTGACCATCTGCCTCTCTCTACATCTTCGGCTGGCCATACCAGCCAGTCTCATCCCCACTCCTCCGGATTCAGTTCCACTCTTTCTCCTGCTCCTCATACCTCTTCCTCCATACACTCTGCAACCATTCCTTCTGGTCATATTTCTGTCATCGCTGACCCGCCTCCCACCGACCCTACTTGCTCATCTACTATCAGTCATGACCCCGCCAGAGATGTAAGGACAATCGAGCATCCCCCCCTTGATATCTCTACTTCTTCTTTTTTAGTTCAGATCCCCTCACCCAGCCAAACTCCATACCAATCCAAAAGAAAAAACGCAGAAGAGGCAGGCGAGGGGGACATCACAAATCTAGAGTTACTCCGCCTACTAAAAGTGCTGAAACTGTAAAAATCTTTAATTTATCCTCATACACACTCAATGACCATGAAATTTCACTGTTATCTCGAGGCCTTAATTTTGCTCCCACCATCTTTCCCAACTCATTTACCATATTTAAAGACTTAAACAAATTTATTCGTGACCTTACACTAAAAAGATATTATACTATTAAAGATTAAAAAAAACCCATACCTGTTACCACTACGTTAGATGACCCACATCTTTTGTTGGATACCTCAGCTGACCAACAAGCCATTTTAGATCTATGTGAACTATGGAATACTGACGAGGACGATGACCTTATAGCTTGGTCTCAATACTCCCAGCCTACCCCATCTATACAACACACCTCCTTCAGACCCAAATCTATATTTAATCCCACCCAATCTAAAGGCCCCTTTCTAACTACCTTTTATCAAGTTGTGTACAAAGACCTTTTAGGCCTTTGTTCCTCCGAATCCACTAAAACTCATTACTCCACTTGTAACCTCAATCCTGAAGAACTCAAAGCACTAAAATCCCTCAGTATCAATACGGAAATTATTATCAAACCTGCTGATAAAGGGGGAGGGATTGTGTTACAAAATAGATCTGACTATCTTCAAGAGACCTATCGTCTCCTTTCTGATAATCAAACTTATGAAAAATTGAAAACTGACCCATTGGCTAAATTCATCGAGGAGTCTAAGGTCATCGTTACACAGGCATTGGCACAGGGTATCCTCACCAAATCAGAGGCAGCATTTTTTCTAAAACCCTTTTTCCAAGTCCCTTACCTTTATTACTTGCCCAAGATTCATAAAGACACCAGTAATCCACCAGGCCGCCCCATAGTGGCATCTATGAATAGCATTACCACCAGCTACTCACTATACATAGATCAGTTTTTGCAACCACTGGCTCAGTCCCTCCCATCCTATATTAGAGATGAGACCCATCTGATAGATCTTTTACAACCTTATAGATGGGAGTCTTCCTACTTATGGGTTTCTTTATACGTCTATACCACATGAAGTAGGGCTTCAAGCCATCACACACTACCTTCATTGCAATCCCCTCTTGAATCCATCACAGATAGACTTCATTATTTCTGCAACTAAGTTTTGTTTAGAACACAATTACTTTACCTTTGATGGTCAGTTCTACATACAGAAACAGGGGACAGCCATGGGAGCTAATTTTGCACCGAGTTATGCCAACTTGACCATGGGACTGTGGAAGACCAGGTAGATCTGGGACAATCCCTTTTCTGCAAACCTGGTCTTCTACGGTCGTTATGTAGATGACATCATCATCATCTGGGATGGTCCCCCCAGTTCTGTGCATGATTTCATCACCCACTGTAATAACAACTCATTCGGTTTATCGTTTACATCTGCTATGGACCCAGAATCCATCTGTTTTCTTGGATTTGGAATTATTCCATATTAACAACCAGATTGCTACTAAGAACTACACTAAACCCACACCCCGAAATTATTTAATGCATTTCTCCAGTTATCACCACCCCAGGTGGGTTAATAATATACCCAAAAGCCAGTTCCATCGGCTTAGGAGAAATTGCACTAGACTAGAGGATTACAGTTCCCAATGCACTACTCTCTCTAAAAAAATTTATAGATAAGGGCTACCCGTCCAATACCATCAGTGAAGCCGCCTCCCTTTATTCAACAGATACCTTACCCAACCCAAAGAAACAGAAAACAGAACCAACAACCAGATTTATCACGCAGTTCCCTGCTAGTCATAAAAAGATGGAACAAATTATCAAAAAACATTGGTCCATTCTGACTCAGGATCCTCTTTTAGCACCTTCTTTACCTACTGTTCCCCAATTTGCTTATCGTAGGGCCCCCAATGTCAAGACAAAAATTGCTCCAAGCAAAATTCAAGTTCAGAAAAAATCTCTTATACCCAAACAACTTACACTCATTCCATTAGTTGGCATGTACCAGTGCAATAAAGCGCTATGTCTCACTTGTTCCCACGTCACACATGGCAAAAAAACCTTTAACACCAATGGCAACCAATATACCCTCAAATCCTTTTTTAATTGTTCAATGACCTACGTGATATACTGTATTTCTTGTCCCTGTGGGCTTTTATATGTATGTAGAACAATTAGGACTCTACGCGCCAGGTTTGTTGAGCATAGAAGAGCAGTCCAAGCTAACAATCCCTTATACAGCACTGCTCGTCATTTTACCACTCATCATCAACAAAACATTTCAGACCTAAATGTGTGGGTTATTGAATCTATATCAGATCACTTTACCCCAGCCGAAAGATTCCAACGCCTATGTAGGCAAGAAACTTTCTGGATATACACTTTAAACAGTATGACACCTAATGGCCTCAATGAAGAAATAGAGATGAGTACAGTAATATAACATGTTCTCTGCTCTCAGGTTTCTTATAAGATCTATCTGTACATATATTTTGTTTCAAGATGTATACAGTACATGATTTATGCTGTTAGCTTATCATCATGCTCTTTTAGGCCTTATATTCCTTTCCGTTCTCTTCTCCCTTTCCTTATAGTCTACTCCCTCACACTTTCTTCATCATTCTACATTTTTTCCACAGTCCCCCATTTTTAGGTCTCCTCATATCCAGATTTAGCACTAATAATTTTAATTCCGTCCATCACCATTGTTTCCTATTTGTTTTCCTTTTTCATTTATATGTATGTGTATGTATCCCTTTACATATATACAGTACTATATACTTATATACATATAACTTTTTTAGATATATATACATTAATGCTCATTTTTTGACAATGTATCACTATAATTTAATTAATTTTTCTCTCCTCGCATTAGTTTTCATTTCTTCCTCTTGTAACTTCTATATATATTATTTTTTTTATATATATTTTCTACTGATTTTTCTAGTTATCTTCCACACATATGCTCCATGTACGTTTCTTCCCTGCAATATTTCCATTATTATTGCCATTTTTCCACTCTGATTTTTTCACCATATATATTTTTTTTTATTATTATTATTTCATTTTCATTTTTTATTTTTCATTTTTATTTTTATTTTTTACATTTTTTTCTAATTTTTTTCTAATTCTTATTTCTTACATAGTTAGTAAGGTTGAATAAAGACACCAGTCCATCCAGTTCAACCTGAGTGAGTGTGTGTCTACAACCCTGACCCTTGTCCTTAACCCTGTACATCGCACACTCACATCAGTCCCTACCCTCAATCCAAGGTCCCCATTCATATACTAGGGCCAATTTTGGACAGAAGCCAATTAACCTACCAGAGAACATGCAAACTCCAGGCAGGTAGTGTCGTGGTTGGGATTCGAACCAGCGACCCTTTTTACTGCTACGCGAGAGTGCTAACCACTGCACCACTGCACCACTGTGCCGCCTATGAATTTAATTTTTATTATTTTTCATATTTATTTTTATTTTTACTACTCATACTTTATTATATGATTTTTTATTTTCATTTCTATGATTCCTACTGTATCAAAGTGTATTGTATTTGTACTGTCTACCCTCAAGTTGTAAATCGCTACGTAAACTGTTGGCGCTATATAAATCCTGTATAATAATAATAATAAAATTATAATTTCTCATTCATTTTTTCATTATTATTTTCCATTATCATTTTTTTTATTTTTTATTAATTTTTCATTCTTATTCTTATTCTTATTTTTATTTAATTTAATTTAATTATATTTTTATATTCTTACATGCTTCATACTTCTCCACCATTCATCTTCATGTTTATTCTCACTATTTTCTTTATACTTGCTTATATTCCACCATTTTCTTGCCTAGTGTGCAAATTTCATCTTTTAATATTTGCATCACCACTTGCTCTTCCTACTACTCCCTTATACATTGCCATCTCCTTTCTGCTGACGCCGCCGCTTAGCGACGGACTCCAGCGCCTCCATATAAAGGACACCTGCTCCATTAGCCTGTTAGATCTGAAGAAAATGCGGATGCATTGAAACGCGTCATCTGACACGTCCATACGTCACTTCCGCTTCTTTGTTCTTGGTGTATGGTGTATCCGGTATCCGGTCCTGGTTTTCGGTGCCCGATTAGATGCCGGCTCACCTTGTGGACACCCGGGTTTCACCATCCTCCCCACAGTCCAGCACCCATCAACGGAGACTTCTACATCACGGACCGCCTCTCCACACTCTCCCCAGCACCTTTGACAACACAGTTTGGAGCCTGCACCGTGAACAGCTGAGATGACATCCCTGGGCCAGCTACATGTCCTTATGTGCCTTATTTTCACTTTGTTCTTGTGAGTAGCCACTTGGCCATTTGATTTTATATTTTTATTTAAGTCAGCTTTTGATACTGCACTTAGATTGGCGCTTCTTGCTTTTTATCTCCTCATTGACACCGATGCAGAGACATTTTTTCCTTCCAGTGATACAACCAACAAAGGCATATGGTTTCCTTCCAATGCACCACCAAAGCAGAAACATTTTTCCCTGACACTGATACTAGAGCATTTTTTCCTTCACCACGGTTAGCAGTATTTCCTGACGCCAAACATGGCAGCATACATATGATATAGCTCTGCCCCTATATCCACCCACAGGACCTGTTTAGCTCTATAAAAGTCTGTCTGAGAGCTACCTCCCCCATTCTCATTTTTGTCCTCAAAAGATCAACACCTACAGACCGTTACACTCAGGATAAAGCTCTTACCTGCTGACTATGTCGGAGTCCATCTGGGTCCAGCCTCTCCCAGTATGCAGTCCCACATCTTTGGCTGCTAAATGCACCAACAAGGTGGGGAACCCCTTCTGGTGTTCTTTTGGGGTCGAGGTGTTTTCTAATCAGACTACAATCCTCTTGTGGCATGCTTGCTTTGATGTCCAGATCCAGCAGCTGGGGCTGCACAATCTCTTCTTTCTGGAACTTATTCCAGGTCTGTCAATTTCTATAAAAAAAAAAAATCTTCCCCTTATATCTCTAAAGACCCCATGCACACTGTGCAGCTTTTGTTGTCTGATTTCCTTTAGATTTGCCGGGACCATGTGGTGCAGGGGCCTGCCTGATTGCAAACAATTTGAGGCTCTTAAGGTTTGACATCATATTGTATGGTTTTGGTAGAAAATCAGGCAGGGAAAAAAAATCTGCAGAGGATTGTATGATGTGCAGACAGCTTAAAAGTGTCCTTTTGTGTGGATGGGCATTGGTTTCCCTCCAATTGTACTAGCCCTTTTTTGATTAGAACAGAGGTCTCTCTCATGAGCCTGAGCATGAGCCTAACACCACATAACCAAGACCCCCGCAATACCAGGTAAGGGCCAACTTTGTAAGAAGTAAGAAGATAGGGAAAAAGAGTGCATTCTTCCCTGTCGAGTGTGTCTTTCTGTCTATGGCAGTCCCAGCTGCGCACATTACCACTCTAGGAGGTCCAGAGGCCCTCTGGATCGTCAAGATTTTTCCAGGGCAGAAAATGACTCCTCCAGTCCTGGCAGACCCCAGTACAAAGCATGAAAATGTATATTAAGGAGAACGCGCACAGCTTCTCCTCCGAGGGCTCAGCGCCTGAAAGGCAAATGTTGGTCATGTGGAGATGACCCTATGCTTGGAAAGCTTCTTTGCAGCAACTGCTTCAGGCAGCTTGCCAGAGACCAGGAGTATGAGAGTCAGCAGGTGTCAACCTTGCTCAATAAAGTAGTCCCCAACTCCCTGGCAGAATTTTCCAGTTGTCTTGGGCAACTAGGGACAGAAGCGAACGAACAGTGTGGGCTCTGCACCAGGTCTAAACCAAGCCATTCAACCCTCTAACTAGGGGGGTACCAGGCACTTCAGGGGTGACTCCAGCCCAGCAGATTAGGCAGGCTATTCCTCAGACCCAGTAGTACAGCCAACCTTCCAGGCAGAGGGAGAAGGTTCAGGCTTTGACTTTGCACTAATACCACTATTCATTAAGGCAGTAAAAGCTGCACTGGAACGGGAGGATCCAGAACCTCCTCCAAAGAAGGAGAAAACCTATTATCACCCAGCATTCAATCTGATTTTAAATTCCGTAGCAATCGCTGCACAACACGCATTAGGTTCCTTTATCCTTTCAGGGCACCTCAAATGCGATGCGATTCTGCTGTGATTGTCATGTGCAAGAACACGCCTTTAAAAAGATTGTGCGAAGCTGGTCACCCCTAAATAGGAGCAGGGGCTTCTTTATGCACACGTAGGGCAGCCAAGTAAATGGGCCTCCCCCATGCAAGTTGCAACATTGCGTACAAATCACTCTTTGAAAATCGCATATCAGGAACACTTGTCCCCTCTACGTTATAATATCAAATGCCTCTGAAAAGGGACCTAAGCACAGATCGCTTTTCAGTGCAATAGCAGAGCCTGCTGCAAGTGTTCCATAGGAGGAACCTAAAGAAACAGGTAGCTTACCTTTCCTCTTATGACAGAAATAAGAGGCCTGTTTTAGGAGGAATGGGAAAAGGGGGAGAGAATATCCTGTTCAACCAATAGGTTGCAGAAGTTGTATCCACTAATGGAGGAGGATGCGACTCCTTTATCTAACCCACCAATGGTAGATGCGGCAGTCACCAGACTGGCCAAGAATGTGACACTTCTGATGGACAGGGCCGGATTTGCCACAAGGCCACCGAGGCCAGGCCTCGGGGTGGCAGTGGTGCAGGGGTGGCGCCGCTCCTGCGGCGACTTCTCGGCTTTCGCAGCCCCCCCTGCCCCCGGCCTCTTCTCCAGAGCTCAGTCATGTTGGTGTGTGTTCGCTGATGAGGGCTGAGGATTAGCAGCAGTTAAGTTTATGGAGGGATCAGAGGGGAGGAGCGGCTCCCTGCTCTCCCGGAAGAAGTGTGGACTTGTCTCCTCTCAGCTCTATGCACCCCCCATGGCTTCCCTGCTACTGTGGGCTGTCCTGGAGGTGATGGTGTGCTGCACCTTCCCCTATGACAGAAGGGCGGAGCGAGCTCAGTGAGGAGGGGGCACGTCCATTCACATCGTACGGGGAATGTTCGTGTGAGAGACGGAGGGAGGGGTCACGGTGCATAATAAACAACACACAGCACTCAGCAATAGACAACACTGAACTGCTGTGTACAGGAGGTGAGGGAGAGCACATGACCACACCAAGCAATGGACTGTGCGCTTCACTCTCACCTTCCCAGACATTGTTCATCCACTCCGAGAAACTTCACATCCTACAGCCGGCTGCCGGGCCAAGACCCGCGGCCCGGGGGTTGACACCCCCCATATACTGCACCTGTACGGACTTTACAAAACTTACCAAGTTTACAGAAAAGACAGCAGTCACCCCTCCCCCAGCTTGTATAGAGCTCAATGTAACACAGTGCCCCTTCCCTCCCCCGGGGAGGATACATGGGGTGCAGAGGACTTGTGTGGAGTGCAGAATACTTGTGTGGGGTGCAGAGGACTTGTGTGGGGCGCAGTCTATTGTAGCAGTCATCAATAAAGGACGAGAATGGTGGTGTATGTGTGTGTGTGTGTGGGGGGGGCAGTATTGAAGGACCCGGCCTTGGGGCAGCAAAGGGAGTAAATCCGGGCCTGCCGATGGAAGACTCTTCCTCCTTTCACGATATCCTTGATTGACACTTTGACATGGACTTAAGAAAGTTTTACCTTTCGTCAGATGGTGCTTGTAAACCCGCTATTGCTTTAACATGCGTAGCAAGTGCTATGCGAGTGTGGGCGCAGAACTTGGAGTATGCGATCAAAAACCAGCTGCCAAAATAAAAAAATCATCAAGGCTCTTGATGAGATAAAACTCTTGGTGGACTTCATAGGTGAGGCAGCTATAGACATACTGTATTTATCGGCGTATAACATGAGCCGATGTTTAGGAGGGCATTTTAAGGGAAAAAACTTTTAGGAGGAAAGTTTAAGGAAAAAGACTTACATTTAAATGCCCATCAATGCAGCCTCATCAGTGTTCATCTGCAGCCTTGTCCATCATTGCAGAATGAACAGTGTCCATTTGCAGCCTTGCCCATTGTCATATGCAGCCTTTCTCAGTGCAGCCTTGCTCAGTGCAGCCTTGCCCAGTGCAGCCTTGCCCAGTGCAGCCTTGCCCAGTGCAGCCTTGCTCAGTGTCGCCTTGCCCAGTGCAGCCTTGCCCAGTGTCGCCTTGCCCAGTGTCGTGTGCTGTTTGCAACATTTAATTATTTAAATTTGCCAGCCTCCCTGCTGTTTCAGAGAGTATGAGAGTAGCGAGCGCTGCCGAAAAAGACCGAGCCAAGTGTACTGTGTACTCGGCTCGGCTCCCAGTCCCGCCATTGGACCTGTGTTATGTCCATCATAGGAGCTGGGCAGGACTGCGAGCGGAGCCGAGCAGTACACTCGGCTCGGTCTTTTTCGGCAGCACTCGCTCCTCTCATCCTCTCTGAAACAGCAGGAAGGTGGGGCAGCGTGACTGCGAGCAGAGCCGAGCACTCGGCTCGGTCTTTTTCGGTGGCGCTCGGTCTTTTCCGGCGGCGCTCGCTCTTTTTTGGCTCACAGACAGTGGGGATTGGCGTATAACACGCACCCACAATTTTCCACTGATTTTAAGGGGAAAAAAGTGCGTGTTATACGCCAATAAATACGGTAATTTGATGATCCTCCAGAGCCATGCTTAGCTCAGTCACAGCCAAAAGAGCACTGTGGCTAAAACCCTGGGCGACTGACCCATCCTCAAAGCAGAATTGCTGTAAATTGCCTTTTGATGGGAAGGCGCAGTTTGGCCAAAAAACTGGAGACTGCTATCTCCAGGTTAACAAGAGGAAAATCAGGTCTTCTGCCCCAGGATCGAAGGTCCAGATGCCAGAGGGGGCAACCATCCAGAGGAGCGCCAAACAGGTACTGGGGTTTCGGAGGCTTTCCCCCATCCAAGGACTTCAGAAGGTGTTGGAGGGGTACACAGTCAACCTTCATAAGATCACAGAGAGCTAAGACCCCTGCGGCTCCCTCAGATACCCAGAAGCCCTTTTAACGCCAGGCCCGCCAAGGAGACAGTTGGAGCCAGGTGGCTCAAAGTGACCCAGTCCCGGGAAGACCACTGCCAAAAAACGGCAGATTCAGTCAACAGTGGCGCAAGGCCATTATTGGCTGTTCAAATGGCAGCCTACAGAACTACCTCAATTTATCTGGATAGACTCAAGATGGAGTCTCTCCATACCATAATCCAGGTTATTCAACCAGGAGACTGGAAGATTTCCGTAGACTTGCAATATGCCTACCAGCATGTCCCGATCCTTCAGTCATAACAGCAGTTGCTCAGATTTGCGTTGAGGGACAGGCATTACTAGAGCCAGCTGGAGCCTAAACAGAATATGGTCTACCTAGGGGCTCAATTCAATACTCAGATGGCCACCCTTTCTTTGCCACCTCAGACGCTCCCTAAAATCAGTTAGAAGTTCCAACAGGCATTGGCTGCACCAGTGATGTCAGCATCCCAGTGCATGAGTCCTCTCGGGATGATGGCTTCATGTATTCTCACTGGAAACTCAGTTTTTTCCAACAAGGCTTCCTGATGCAGTGGAAGAGTTTGTCTAGCCCAGCCAATCAGGATCACCAGCTGGAGGAGCCAGAGTCTCTGGTGGTAGATGAAACAAACGTTAAACGGCATCGTCCATTAGGACTGCAGCCAAGGATCATTGTTACCACAGATGCCAGCGCAGCAAGGTGGGGCACCACCTGCGAACAGCTCAAGATCCAGGGCAAAGGGGAATTTCCCACTCAGGGCCTAGTTTCTAATATTCTGGAACTTCAAGCAGCCATTATGGTGTTGGCCACCTTGCTGCTTCACATACAGGGTCGCCCAGTCCTGCTCCATCTGGACTACACAACAGCAGTGTCCTACTTACAGCGACAAGGTGGGAATTCCTCCTGAGAGAGGTGGAATCAATCATGACATTGGCACAACAATATCTCCCAGATTTGAGGGCCATATATCTTCCAGGCTGTGGGATTTTATATTATTTATATATATATATATATATATATATATATATATATATATATATATGTACACATACAGTACAAGATTGACCAGGCCAGATTTCAGTTGACAATGGTTGAGTTGTCAAAGGGGACTTGTTGATGTTAATATGCAAGAATCCAGATTAGGGATGTAGGCATTCCAGGACAAGTCCATTCTACACATAAAAAGGGTGTTAAGGTGGTATCTGTTACTCTAATTACACATATCAAAGGGGACTTGTTGGCATTATTAGGGCAGTTTATGACTACAGCTGTTTACGGCTACGGGTCATTGTTTGTCACTCTGAAAGACAGAAGCAGATCAAAGGCCTAAATGGAAACGGCCAATCAAGTTGCTCAGCCATTCATTGTATAGAGGATATAACATGGCATTCAGTCTATTCACTCACTGTGTGATTATGAAGGCGCAGGTCTAGGAAACATGGGACTCTGAAGGCTAGTATATTTACTAGCATTGTCACATTTACTCTGTTGGATTTTGTCATCTGTTGCAAGACTTTGTTCTTTGTTGGAAGTCAATAAAGTGCATCTCTCTGGAAGAATTGGGTTGCTGCGGAAGATTATAATAACTACGAATTAATTATCTACCCACTATATGATATATCACTGCAGGTCCCTTCACCCGGAAGTGTTCAAACAATATCATCCACGAGTGGGGGTGTCCGCAAGATGGATATTTTTGCCTCATCAACCATCTGCAAGGTGAGCCGGTTCCTCCCATGCTACCCTCATCCATTAGCGGAGGGGACGGATGCCTTGACCCATCCTTGGGTTGGGTAACTGGTCTATGCCTTCCCTTCAATTTCTATAATCCTGAAATTCCTGAGGAGATTGTTGACAGAGAATTTGACAGTCATCACAGTATTTCCTTACTGGCCTCACAGACCATGGGTCTCTTTGGCAATGGATCTCAGCGTGTGCACACCGATCACTCTGTGACTCCTCATCTCCTGTCTGAAAGAAATACCCTACATCCCCAACCATCATGACTGGCCTTAGCGGCCTGGGGATTGTAAGGCAGGGGTTACAAGAGTTAGAATGTTCTCCGGAGGGTATTAGAACTTTACAGAGTTCCAGAAAGGGGTCAACTAATGCCATCTACTCCAGAATATGGAATAGGTTCACGAGCTTTGCAGCTGGACATCAGTTTGACCCTAGTGACCCAAATGTATCTCAAATCCTGTCTTACCTGCAATCCGGATTGGATTTGGGGCTTGAGGTGCAAATTTCAGCCATCTCAGCTTTTACCCAAAAGAAATGGGCAGCAAACCTGCTGGTGGAGGACTTCATGAGAGCAGTACTTAGACTACGCCCTCCCAAGAGAAATAGGTTCCCTCAATGGGACCCAGCAGTAGTCCTCAAGTTTCTGGCAAACCCTCCTCGTACTCCGACAGAAGACTGTTCATTATGGGATATCACCTTAAAAAACAGCTTTTCTATTAGCCATAACATCAGGGGGAAGGGTGTCGGAACTCCAAAAATTGGGGGCAGCAGAACCTTATTCCATGTTCTTCCCAGACAGGATTGTATGAGACCATTGGATCATTTTGTCCCAAAAGTGGCATCAATATTTCATCTCTCCAGTGAATGAGTGCTTCCAGAATCAGATGCTGATCTGCACGAGTTGAACATTCCAAAAGTCTTCAAAGCCTATCTCCAGGCTACTTCTACATTCAGACGTTCTGAAAGACTTTTTCATCATCATGAAAATTTAAAGGGAAAGAGGCCTCGGCCAGAACCATCTCGGCCTGGATAGATAAAAATTTTTTACCGGGCATATAGAGCGGCCGGGAAGGATCCTGCAGAAGTGGTTAGAGCTCACTCAACCAGGGCGATGTCTTCTTGGGCGGCACGGGCAGCGTTGTCTCTGGAGACAGTCTGCAAAGAGGCTAGCTGGTCATCACATCATATGTTCTTAAAACACTACAGGGTGGAACCAGCAGCTCTTACTACAGTAGAGTTTGGGAGGAAAACCATCCAAGCTATATCATATGTATGCTGCCATGTATTGGCGTCAGGAAACGAAAAATTACGGTAAGTATTTGATAACATTTTCCATTTTTGTGTGTACAAGGATTGTGGCATATGCGTGCATTGCTTACAGCAAATAGACACATGTTCTGTTTAATCAATCTCCTATAAGCCACTCCCACTGTTATGTGAAATCTTGCCATACTCACCATTCACCACAGCTGCAGAGCTTGTTTATACATTCTATCCCAGGGTGGCCCACGTATTTTATGATCCTAGTCATGCTCATTTTTCCATACTGCATTAACTTTTAACTATAAACCCAGGCAGATCACCCTTATGAGTACTGTTAAAGTTTACATATTGTTTATACTGTTGAAATATTGAAATGAGCCTGGCTACAGAAAGGGGAGGTTGCCAACTTATGATCTACCCCAACCTAAAAAATTGCAGGTAAAATAGAAAAATCAAGTATTTTAAATGCTTACCTGCCAGTGTTGCCAACCTCCCGAAGTGAAATTTACTGACAAGATGCCAAAAATTTACTGACTTTTTTTTTTTACTGGCACAACACATAAAATTTACTGCCAGTCAATTTTTTTACTACCTCTTCAAAAAAAAGCACATAAAATTAAAATTATCAGTGCAAATATGGTATAGGGGGCACGCGCGCGTGATGTAGGAGCTACTGCGCATGCCGCAATTTCTGCCAAGCACCCGCGATCGCTCCTGACAGAGACAGAATGGAGATCTGTCAATGTAAACAGACAGATTTCCGTTCTGTCACGGGTGAGGAGACAGATCTGTTGTTCCTAATGCTTAGGAACAGCGATGATCGGTCTCCTCCTCCAGGCAGTCCGATCCCCCCACAGTTAGAAACACTCCCTAGGGAACATATGTAACCCCTTGCTAGCCCCCCAGTGTTAACCCCTTCCCTGCCAGTGACATTTACACAGTAATCAATGCATTTTTATAGCACTGATCGCTGCATAAATGTCATTGGTCCCAAAAAAGTGTCAAAAGTGTCCGATCTGTCCGCCACAATATCACAGTCCCGCTAAAAAATCGCAGATCGCCGCCATTACTCGTAAAAAATAAATAAATAAATATGCCATAAATCTATTTCCTATTTTGTAGACGCTATAACTTTTGCGCGAACCAATCAATATTCGCTTATTGCGATTTTTTTTTACCAAAAATATGTAGAAGAATACATATCGGCCTAAACTGATGAAGAAATTTTTTGGGGGGATATTTATTATAGCAAAAAGTAAAAAATATTGTGTTTTTTTGTTTATAGCGCAAAAAGTAAAAACTGCCGAAGTGATCAAATACCACGACATCGCAATTTTTTTGTAAACCCTCATTTTTTTTCACCTAAATGCATAGGTGTATGCAAAAAACTTTTGACAGTGACTGGCCCCCCAGCCCCCTGTTTTACTCACCTGAGCCCTTTGTTCCCTCACCAGTACGGTATTTGTAAATTGAAATCATATCCCCTCTCAAGCATCTCTTCTCCAGAGAGAATAAGTTCAGTGCTCGTAACTTTTTTCATAACTAATATCCTCCAGTCCCTTTATTAGTTTTGTTGCCCTTCTCTGTACTCGCTCCATTTCCAGCACATCCTTCCTGAGGACTGGTGCCCAGAACCGGACAACATACTCCAGGTGCGGCCGGACCAGAGTCTTGTAGAGCGGGAGAATGATCATTTTATCTCTGGAGTTAATCCCCTTTTTAATGCATGCCAATATTCTGTTTGCTTTGTTAGCAGCAGCTTAGTCAAATGCAATCAGTGCATCATTTTCAAGGCAAACCAAGAGATTTGACCTGATAAAGTAGCCCAGAAGGCTTTTCAACAGTTGGCAGTATTTGAAGTACAAGTCAGGTAATATAGGAGAATTGCTTTTTGTACAATTTGATTGCATTGAGTGAAATTTGGCAGAACTACTTGAAGAAACAGAAAGTAGCACTTAGTGAGAGGATCATGTAGCAAGAGACTTATCCTTTCCACAGTTACCAAGCGATCTACATCATCATTTGACTGAAAATAACTTACCATGGCATCATATTGATTGAGAATGTGGTTGACCTTGTAGTTCACCACTGCAGATGAGGAAAGATGTTGTCTGGTGCTTGTAGTTCACCGCTGCAGGTGAGGATAGATGTCTGGTGCTTGTAGTTCACCGCTGCATATGAAGGTACTACAGTAGAATCAGGAAAAGCGTAGTCTAGGCAAGCTGGGTTATACACAGGAAGATCAGAGTCCAAACGGTACCAAATCAGAAGCAAGCAAACAGGGTCAAACGAGCCGGGTCATACACGAAATACACAGAGCAGATATCAACTGGATCAAACACAAGGTAAACTCTAACACGAGCACTGATTGAATCCTGATACAAGTGATTTAAAGGTGAGCTGGCCAATCACTGTTGTTTCCCAGGCAAAGGCTGTGTCAGGTGAGTTGTGCTGGGTCCTAAAGGGATCCTAGTACTGACAGTTGGCGGCAGTAGTGGCACAGACTTAGGCTGGTCAAAGTGGTGTGACTGGGAGACCAGGGAGAGGAGAACCAGCCTACAGCACAAAGAGGGAGAATGATGAAACCAAACGTGAGACTCCCTGGAGCAGATCATTTCTTGACAAAGCACACCACTGCAAATTGTGTATTTGCTTACCATGATATGAAGCCAAAGGGAATGCTTCAGGAGGATTTGCAGAAGGTGACAGCTGACTTTGTGTTTGCTGCAGTTCACCTGATCCAAGGGGGGCAGCAGACAGCAGGCAAAGGCATTGGCAGTAGTTGTGGAACAGGCTGAGGCTGGTCAGAAGTAGCAGGACTGGGAGAATGAGAGTCCAGGGTGAGGAGAACCTATCTGCTTGATAGCTGACCTTCTGTTAGGTGCAGTTGCAGTTCAGTTGATCCAACGGGAGGGCAGCAGCATGTAGGCAAAGCATTGGCAGTAGTGCTGGCATAGGCTGGTTAAAGCAGACATGACTGGGAGTCTAGGGAGATCCAACCTAATAGCACACAGAGGGAGAGAGAAGGAGAAAAAATCAAACATGATAGTATAGCTGTCAGTGGCAGCACTCCACTGCACTCATTACTTGCTCCCAAAGACTGCTCTGTTCCATTGCATTCATTCATTATTTCCCCCAGCAGGTTGCTCCATTAATTTCATGTATTCATAATTGCCCCAGAGAGAGCAGACTGCTCCATCCATTGACTATTGCATTCATTCATTATTGCCCCAGTAGTACTACTGCTCCATTACATGTAATGTATTCATAATAATTGCCCAGTAGTACACTCACTGCTCTATCCATGCATTGACTATTGCATTCATTCATTATTGCCCCAGTACTAGTAAACTACTCCATGCCACTGCCATCATCATGTATTACTTAGCCCCAAGGGCCAACCCAGACTAGACTGATGTAGCCATTCAATTTTGAGCATTGCATGCATTCATTCCTTAATGCCCCACTGCAGTACTGCTGCTCCAAAAAATTAAATTGCCATTTTCCAATAATGCCCACCAACCAATCCATTCCATTCCATGTTCATTTTCCCAACTCATGTCCAGCAGAGACTCCATAGCCATTTGCATAAATTCACTGTTTTGCACAGCTCTTGCCTTTAGACACAATTTCACAATTTGCAATACATACTGAATAAGAACTGTGGGCACAGTAGTAGTGGTGGTCTGGTGTGGCTTCTGGTGGGCTGTGGTGGCAGCCTAGCTCGGACGTGAGCGTGGGAGGTGGGCCAGTGGCAGGCAGAGTGGTGGGTGGCAGGCAGGCAGGAATCGGGAGGCCAGGGTAGGCACCAAGGAGAGCAGGGAGCAGAGCAGACTGTTCACTGAGCAGGGCAGGCAGCGTGCGTGACCGAGCAGCCAGGTACCTCCTTCCCTCCTTGCTCCTGCGATGCAAATGGAGGCTGGTGGGAAATGGTACACGTTCTTATACACACCGAGCGCCATGTGTCATGATGTCACACAAAATGCCTACAGCCCATGCGCAGACCCTGTTACTTACTGTGTTTTTCCTGTCCATAAAAATGTTTTAATCGCGTATAATGTGCCTTTGAACTTGCTAGAAAATTAGCTCCAGCTCAATTCTCTATCTCAGCCACCTTTCTCCTTGCATGGCATAGCCCTCTTCTGGAAGTGACTAGTTATTGTCTGTGCAGGCATTTCCTCTGCCTGCCCCTCCCTTCACCTTCCTTTAGAACATTTTATGCAGCTGCTGGAGTGAGAACAAAGGTGAATACTATAGTGAAATAAATGCAAAAAGAAATATTATCCAAGGGTGGTTACGGATTCCCTATATTTATTGCATATATGTATTAACTTGTCTATTCCTATAGTTAGCTAGTCTATTATGATAATGTTACTGTTGATAAGCACAATGATATAAGGTTAGCTATGAAAACAAACAAACTGCTTAGTAAAACAACGTCTTATTTATTTCCCAAGAAAATAGGAAAATGTTAACATGAAAACACTAAAGGAGGATATTACAAAGCATATAACTGTCAGGGCTGGGCTCAGCCCTTCCTTCTCTGAGCTGGCTGCTCAGCTGTTGGCTATTTGCCAGCTCCCATCTCTCTCCACAGTTACCCAGTTGTTGTTGATCCTGCTCATCAGTCCTGCCTACTTAAGCCATCCAGTCCAGAGGATCTCTGCCTTCGCCTTGGTCACATCATAAGAAACTATCTCCTGCATTAATGGTTAAAGACTGGCTTTGCTGATATCGCTTCAGGCCACAGATCCTGCTTGTTGTTACACTACTTTGATCCCTGACTCCTGGCTTGGCTGACGATCCATTCCGGTTACTGAACTTTGGCTATGCTTTGACTACGTTTGTTCTTTTTACTTTTATTATTAAACAAATGTGATTTAACTGTACTTCTGTCTCAGCCTGATTTTATGGTTTCTGTCAGTAGGAGAAGACCATGAATTCAGACGATACAGTCAATCCACTTGTTGGTAATATTTTTTCCAGATTGGATGAGCAAGATCACCGCATGGATCAGTTTTCCATAGTGTTACAAATGCTCCTGAGTCACACGGCTAACCTGGAATCTCCCACTGTGGCTGCTCCGGTACAATCTGAGTTGCAGGCCGTCCCTGCTGCTGCGCCAGTCTTTGTGCAGGCACCCGCCTCGAGTATTACCTCTATAAGAGATATGTCTGGTCCCGCTCCACTTCTCCAGCAATTTGGGGGTGTCCAGTTCAATGCAGAGGGTTTCTCAACCAGGTTGAGATATACTTTGAGATGCTGCCCCAGGTGTTTCCCACGGACAGAAGCAAAGTAGGTTTTGTGATATCTTTGCTTTCTGAGAGAGTCTTCGCCTGGGCAAACCTTCTATAGGAGACGCAAAAACCTGTTGTCTTAAGTTACCCTGAGTTTGTGGCCTCCTTTTAAAGGGTATTTGACAGTCCCGAACCCTCCGCTTCTGCTGCCAAGTGCCCCATGTCCATCAAACCGAGTACGAGAACTGTTGCCGACTACGTCATTGAATTTAGTGGAACAATGAGGCCCTCGTGGCTGCTTTTTCTCAAGGTCTCTCGGATTCCATTAAGGATGAGATAGCAGCACGAGATATACCCACTGAGCTGGAGAAGTTGATCACGTTTGCCACCCTCATTGACTCCAGACTCCCAGAAAGACTCTCTTTTAAGGATCGCTTGCGGAAGCCTCCTGTACATTTGCCTCCGAGCTTTGCAGTCCCACCCATGCCTCCCTCACCTCCCTCACCTCCCATGCCTCCTGGTACCAAGTTAGTCAGTGAAGTTAAACCTATGCACTTGGGCTTCACACATCTCTCTGCGGATGAGAGAACCATTAGAAGGAGGGAGAGCTTGTGCCTTTATTGTGGCCAGGCAGGTCACATTTTGAAGTCTTGTCCTGCCCATTCAGGGAAGGCCCGAACCTTGAGCTCCTGTCACAGACCTTAGGTGGCGTTGTTTTGTTCCCAGTTATCCAGAAGGATAAGCCCCTGGTTTCGGTCACCCTTTCTTGGGCTGAGTCGTCCATCGAGATACAGGCTCTAATCGACTCTGGGGCTGCAGGCCTGTTAATTGATGCTGCCTTTGTATCAAAGCACTCGATTCTGCTGCAGCTGCGTGACACTCCACTTGCCATTGAGGAGGCTCTTGACAGGAGACCTCTACAGTCTGCCCATGTGACTCATGGGACGGTTCCATTGTCCATGTCCGTAGGGGCTGTTCACCATAAGATAATCCAATTCCAAGTTAATTGCTCACCTAAGTTTCTGCTGGTTGTTATCCTTGGTTACAGAGGCACAACCCCTCTTTTGATTGGCTCCATTCTGAGGTTCTCTCCTGGTCACCACAATGCAGTGAGGCATGCTTCCAGAGGGTAGCCAAGGTCCTGTGCATCTCTTCACTCTCCTCCCTGCCGAAGGAGTACCGCGATTTTAGCAAGGTCTTTGACAAAGGCCAAGCCGGTAGTTTGCCTCCACACCGGCCGTATGATTGCGCAATTGACATTGAACCTGGTGCCATACCCCCTCATGGTCGGGTTTATCGTTTGTCGGTCTTGGAGGATAAGGCCATGGAGGAGTATGTTGCAGACGCACTTTCTCGAGGTTTTTTCTGCAAATCCTCGTCTCCTGCTGGTGCTGGTTTCTTCTTTGTGGAGAAGAAGAGCAGTGAACTGACGATTAAGAATGTGTAGTGTACAAAATTATGCGCTTTAATTAACCTTCCAGTCAATGTATGTGTCCTGTGCTAATGTTATCAAATCCCATCAAATCATAAACCAAAAATAAAAATAAATATAATTATATTAAATGAAATGGAGAGATAAAAGGTACTATGGGTCTGGTACTGATAGGTGTAGTTGTCAGCAATCATGAATCTTAATATTCATCACCATACACCAACTATGTGGGTAAACCCCACATGATGTTATCCCAGAAATATACAGTTGATAAACCAATGTTACTATTATATGAGATATATATATAAATATAAATAATCCACCCCAATGACAAATATAAGTCCGCTGCAATCCTTTCCTTTCACTCTAGGATGTTCCTTGTTTCTGCAAAAGATCATGATCTAATAGCCACTCTCAGATGCCAATAGATTCATGCAATAAAGCAAAGATTCATATCATTGCGCAGTGAAACAATATATCGGGATAAAGTTCAGCAAGAGATACACTCACATAACTCTGGATACTAGGCGCTTTGGGTAAAAACAATTGCATGAATATTAATATTTATTTTTATTTTTATTTTTGGTTTATGATTTCATGGGATTTGATTACATTAGCAAAGGACATATACATTGAGTGGAAGGTTAATTAAAGTGCATCATTTTGCCCACTACATATTCACTTTCAGGTGCCTGATCGCTCCTATAATGTTTGCAGCTTAATTATTTAGTTTTCTTTCAGTCGCTTATCTCAATTATTTAAAATATTCATTTCAGCGCTTTAGTATATTATTTTTGAGCTCATCACGATTAAGAATGCCTATCCGATTCCGTTGATTACATAGTTATTTGACCGCCTCAAGGGAGCAACGGTTTTCACAATGCTTGATTTGAGAGGGGCATACAATCTTGTGAGGATTAAGGAGGGCGACAAGGGGGAAACTGCGTTTAATAGCAGAACAGGCCATTATGAGTACCTCGTAATGCCTTTTGGCCTTTGTCAGGTCATTTGAGAGTTGTTTTGAGGCCCCCATGTTGCCACTCTTCAGAGGAGAGTCAAAGAGAACAACAACTTGCAATTGGCCACCTTAAATACCTTTTCTCATGATTGGATGCACCTGTCTATGAAGTTCAAGGCTTAATGAGCACACCAAACCATTTGTGTGTTCCAATTATTCAGTGCTAAGTAGTTACAGGTATTCAAATCAACAAAATGACAAGGGTGCCCAAGTTTATGCACCTGTCTAATATCCTTTTGATGCATATTGCGCATTTTCTGTTAATCCAATAAACCTCATTTCACTACTGAAATATTACTGTGTCCTTCAGTTATTTGATAGATCAAAATGAAATTGCTGATCCAAACACGCAAATATTTATAAATGACAATCATGGAAATTGTTAGGGGTTCCTAAACTTTTGCATACGACTGTATGTGTGGTGGTTTATCTCGATGATATTCTCATATTTTCCAAGTCCCTGGAGAGCCACCACACAGATGTCTGTTGTGTGCTTCAGAAACTGTCTCTATTGTAAACTGGAGAAGTGCGAGTTTCATCATGAACAGGTTAAATTCCTGGGCTATGTAATTTCCACTGCTGGTTTTTCCATGGACCCAGAGAAACTTTTGGCAGTCCTATAGTGGCCCCGACCCGTGGGTTTATGTCCTCTGCAGCGTTTCCTGGGCTTTGCCAAGTATTATTCGTAACTTCTACTACTTCTTCTAATACTTTGCCAAGTATTATTCTTAACTTCAAGCCCCTGACTGATATGACCAGAATGGATGGTAACTCACAGAGTTGGTCTCCGGAGTCCATTAAGGCCTTTCCTTTGAGAGTCTCAAGGCTGCCTTTGTTTCTGCTCCTGTGTTCGCACATCCTGATCCTACGTTACCTTTTATCCTTGAGGTTGATGCTTCTGAGACTGGTGTTGGCGCCCTTCTGTCTCAACGTCCTACCTCTGTGAGAGCTATGCATCCTTGTGGCTACTTTTCCAATAAATTGTCACCTGCGGAGTGCAATTACGAGATTGGTGATAAAGAGCTGTTGGCGATCATTTTAGCCCTGAAAGAATGGAGACATCTCCTCGAAGGTACCACTTTGCCGGTTCTCATTCTTACTGACCATAAGAATCTCACGTTCTTGTCTGAGGCTAAACGCCTCTCTCCCACAAGGGCGAGATGGGCTCTTTTCTTGACAAGTTTCAATTACATTGTTTCATTCTTACCCGGTACTAAGAAAGTGAGGGCTGACACCTTGTCACGACAATGTTCCTCCACTTCCAAGTTGGAGTCGGTTCCAGTTCCTGTGATTCCTCATGATCGTATTCTGGTTACGGTTCGCACCAGTCTCACTTCTCCTTTGGGTGAAAAATTCTTGCTGCTCAAGTCCATGCTACTCCGAAGAAACCTTGTGACCGCTGCTTTGTCCCAGAGAGTCTCCGTACTGTCGTGCACCAGTTTTACCATTCTCCCAAGGCAGCTGGCCACCCTGGGAAGAATCAACCCGTTTGGGCCATTTCCCAACAATTCTGGTGGCCTAGTCTACGTGCTGATGTAACTGCCTTCGTAGCTGCCTGTTCCGTGTGTGCTCAGAGTAAGACTCCATGACACCTTTCAGTGGGCCTCCTACAACCCATACCCAATGGAGAGAGGCCCTGGACCCACCTTTCTATGGATTTCATTGTGGCGCTACCCAAATCCCAAGGCAACACTGTTATCCTTATGGTGGTTGACCAGTTTTTCAAAGATGTGTCATTGCATTCCGCTTAAGAAGTTACCCACTTCTAAGGAACTGGCTTCCATTTTTGCTCAGGAGATCTTTCGCTTACATGGGCTACCCAAGGTGATTATCTCGGACAGAGGAAATCAGTTTGTGTCCCGGTTCTGGCGAGCCTTTTGTGCACAGTTGGGAATTCAGCTTGCTTTCTCCTCTGCGTATCACCCGCAGTCTAATGGGGCTGCAGAACGAGCCAATCAGTCCTTGGAGAAATTCCTACGTTGCTATATTTCTGACCATCTGTCATGAAGATCCTGCCAATAATCAGCGATCCAGACGCAGGGGGACACGGCCGCGGGTTCCACTGCGCATGCGCGCGCGTTCACGGGTGCTGTCACGCACGGGCACGCGCGCGCACTCGCGCTAGTGCCAGGCGGGCTATTTAAACTGGCCTGTCACACTCCATCCCCGCTGTCTGCTCTACAGCGTTCTGTGAGTGTTACCTGATCTGATCTGTGTTTCCTGTTATCTGACCCGGCTTCCTGTTTGACGATCCTGCTATCTGCCTGCACCAGACCTCTGCATTACCCCTGGTACCTCTGCTGTCCGAACGTTACTGACCACCGGCTTGTTGACCCTCCGCTGTGTTCATCAGCTTCCAGTTTGCTATTACCTGCTGTTGTTCCTGGTTCCAGTCCAGCGTTCCAGGCTACCTTCTGCTGGTTCCAGTCCAGCGTTCCAGGCTACCTTCTGCTGTGTTCCAGCCCAGCATTCCAGGCTATCTTCTGCTGTGTTCCAGTCCAGTGTTCCAGTCTATTACCTGCTGTTGTTCCTGGTTCCAGTCCAGTGTTCCAGGCTATCTTCTGCTGTGTTCCAGTCCAGCGTTCCAGTCTATTACCTGCTGTTGTTCCTGGTTCCAGTCCAGTGTTCCAGGCTATCTTCTGCTGTTGTTCCAGTCCAGCTTCCAGTCTGCTATTACCTGCTGTTGTTCCTGGTTCCAGTCCTGCATTCCAGTCTCTGTCCTCAGTCTACTCCTCAGACTACTGACTCCAGAGGGTGCCACCACTACTGGACTTTTAGCAACTGTTGATCCTGCCAGGCACCCATACCACTCTTCACTCCTGGCCCTCTGTCTCCATTCCAGGGGAACGGGAGTGGGAGCTGTAAGGGAGGTCTTTTCCTGCACTTCAGGCTCACAACCTACCAGGTACGTGACACCATCATAACAACTTGTCAGACCTAGCAGAGTTTGCTCACAACAGTGCCTTGATTTCTGATTCCCGATTGTCCCCGTTTATGGCGCATTATGGTTTCCAACCTTCCATGTTGCCCGTTTGTTCCGCAGAGTATTCCTGCAATAGAGGAGCATCTTCGTGGTCTTCGTTTCACTTGGGTACAAGTTCAGGAGGCTTTGCATCATGCTAATGATAGGTACAGACTCCAAGCTGACCAGAGACGCCTGCCTGCGCCTTCCTACCAGGTTGGGGACAGGGTGTGGCTGTCATCTTGCAACCTCCGACTTCATGTTCCCTTACTGAAGTTTGCACCTCAGTTTATTGGGCCTTTCTGTATTCTTCGTAGGATTACTCAGTCGCTTACGCATTAGACCTTCCTTCTAATATTTGTATTTCGAATGTATTTCATGTCTCCTTATTAAAACCTTTGGTCTGCAACTGCTTTACCACCTCCAAGCCACGTCCTCACCCTGTACAGGTTGAGAACCATGAAGAGTATAAAGTACAGTCCATTGTTGACTCCCGTAGGTTCCGTGGGCACATACAGTACCTGGTGCATTGGAAAGGGTACAGTCCGGAAGAACGCTCTTGGGTCTCATCCTCGGACGTATATGCTCCTGTCCTCCTCCATGATTTCCATAGATGCTTTCCCCTCAAGCCTGGTGGTCCTCCGAGGGGGAGGAGTCGTTGAGGAGGGGGGTACTGTCAGGGCTGGGCTAAGCCCTTCCTTCTCTGAGCTGTTGGCTAATTGTCAGCTCCCATCTCTCTCCACAGTTACCCAGCTGTTATTGATCCTGCTCGTCAGTCCTGCCTACTTAAGCCGTCCAGTCCAGAGGAGCTCTGCCTTCACCTTGGTCACATCACAAAAAACTATCTTCTGCGTTCCTGTTTAAAGACTGGCTTTGCTGACATCCCTTCAGGCCACAGATCCTGCTTGCTGTTCCACTACTTTGATCCCTGACTCCTGGCTTGGCTGACGATCCATTCCAGTTACTGAACTTTGGCTATGTTTTGACTACGTTTGTTCTTTTTACTTTTATTATTAAACAAATGTGATTTAACTGTACTTCTGTCTGGGCCTGATTTTATGGTTTCTGACAATAACAAAAGAACATCAAAAATACTTATCACAAGGCTGCCCTCTAGATATTGCCTCATCAGCTGGGCTCAAAATGGTAACAGAGAGAGCCATGAGGCTCAGAGAGCCAACAGGCAAGAGCCAAGCAGTTGAAAAAAGGGATCGATCTCCCTTCTGTGTGCACGTTTACCCTGCATTCAGACCCGCTCGTAACCACACCCCACTAGCCTCCTGTCCAATGAGATATTGCCAAGAGGCAGTCCTTTTAATATATCATATTTCTGTCCGCCCAGCTGTATTGGTCTCTTGGGGCAGTGTTCGTCCATGGATCATCGCTATGTGACCCGGGTCATCTTCAGTCTTAGCTAGCCTTTTGATCTTCTGTAGTAGGACATTCATCAATCATCTCTATTTGAAACTTGCTTGCAGAGTGCTAATCAAGGATTTCCACCACACCAGTTGGTCATGAGCCAAGCTTTTGTTCTACAAAGCTTTGATGTGCAACTTGTTACAGTCCATCTGTCTGTATCAACCAGGAAGTGAAACTCCAGAAATATGATATTAAACCATGTTGCCTTCCAATATATAGAGTGTCACTTGAATGGCAATTCTGAATCTGCTGGGGCAGCTTTTACTACATCCAAGATGGTGATGCACAGCAGCAATCTCAGGGCTTTTGGTTGCCTACACAAGGGAGATTTTTATAAGTACAAATCACACATAAAATATGTTAAATGCACAGATAATTTTATGGAAAGATTGTTACTAAAATGAATGGTCATAATGTTGCACTTAGAATCATCCCAATTAGGGCTCTTTCACACGGGGCAGATCAGTGATGATTCGCCCCGTTAACATCCGCTTGCTCAGCGGGGATAGCTCCGCCGATCCCCGCTGAGCAGGAAGATGACAGGTGCATCGCTGCACACTGTGCAGCGACGCACCTGTCAGAGCGCCGCTCTCCCCTATGGGGGTAACGGATGATGACGGTCCGTAGTGTCCGTCGTCATCCGATCCGATCCGAAAACGGAGGGAAAAGTAGGTTTTTCCTCCGTTACACTTTTCGGATCGGAGCGGGTCGGATGTCAGCGGACATGTCACCGCTGACATCCGACGCTCCATAGGGATGAATGTATGTCCGTTTTTCATCCGAAAACGGAAGGATGAAAAACGGACATACGGATCCCTCGTGTGAAAGAGGCCTAAATCCAGTATTAACATTTACTGTTCAGTGTACATTTGACTATCTCTTCTTTTGCACAGTGTACAGCTGCTTAGCAGAGTGTGGGGTTATCTCTATTTATCTTTGAAATAAAGGATAAAATATTGGACTAACCCTAATGTTCGTCTTCTAATTTGATCTTTCACAGTATTGACATAGAACGATTCTTTTAACCTCATGACACTGCTTACTTATACTTCCTCCTACTACCGTTGATCTAATAGCAAGGTATCTGGTAATGTACTGTATATATTGTTGGAACCTGAACTTCTCTTCCTCATAATTCCACATTTATCAGGGGAAGGCATTTGGTCTATATAACCTGGATGATCAAAAGCACACAAAAAGGTTTATGTAATAAGACACTACAAAGAGCAGTAATGACATGCAAGGTCCAGTTACTCTCTGCAAGAAGTTGTCTCCTTACATGTTTTTTAAACACTAGAAGTTTTTTTTTTTTTTTTAAAGTTCTCATAATATGCAAAGAAGAGGTCAAATTTAGAAAGTTGAGATCATATCATAAATAGTAAAACATGTAAGGTGTGGTATATCCAAAACCTTGTGGTTCACTTCCTGAGGAAGTCCTTGTGATGAAACAAGTTGAGGCAGATGTGACGTCAGATGCGAACAGGAAAACAAGAAATAGTGATTTTTGCTTTTGTTTAATGCATGGCAGTGGTTAAGGAGCGAAAATATACTGACTGCTAACTGGTAGAAGAGACTGCAGTAAAGAAGTCTGATATACTTGGGGTTATCTTTCATGTGCTTTATGACCAGCTAATAATTAGTCGTCATACTTCTGTGAGCCTTTCTGAAAACCTGAGCATTGCAAAAAGTGGAAGATAGTGGGGAAGAAGGAATTTTTCTCTGTAAAAGTTGTTTTTTGGAACTTTAAAGGGTTTTTTCACCTTTACAGAAAAAATGCATAGTGAAGAAGGAGAAAAGGGAGAAGAGCAGTGATTTTAATATCCCCGGACCGTTGGAGTGCCTAACAGATAGTCAAACCCAGAAGTAAGTACAATGGGGACCAGGTGGGGGGGGGATGTTTGGAGAGTGTCTGCTGTTAGTTCACCTTTACATTATTTCTGTAAAGGTGAACACTTTAAGCAATTTTATGCAATTTCATACTTACTTATACTGTGCTATGAGATTTGATTTGTCATGCACCCATGTTACATATGATGGATTAATGTGATTATTTAAGATTTAGTGGGTATTAGGTAAGAGCACTGGTTTACTTTGAAGGATTATTGTATTATTGTCCAGGAGGATATAATATTTTCCAGCTGCATGCGGTTAGAGATGGAATTAATTATAGTGCAGGTAAGTATATGTATTGAAACTTTGGAGTATTTGGTGAGGAAGATAAAATGCAGTGAACATACTGTTCAGTATTTACTGTACTTAACTGCTCAAGATGTGTTCACCAGGTTTTGTAGATAGTTAAGACTTATGGGGAAGAGTGGAGATTAAGCTGACTCTCTGGTAAGGCTCTGCTATTGGTGCTCTTTGCCACTGTTGAGGGAAGGGTCAATAGATTCCATGTTGGGAGGGAAGAGTCGGTCAGGGCTTCAGCTCATTGACATTTAGGCCTGGAGCTTTTGCAGCCCATGGTGAGAAAGAAAGCAGGGTTTGGAAAATATTCTGGTGGTGAATCTCAGGCTTGGTGCAGGACAGTTCACAGCATGTTTCTGCACTTAATTATAGCAAGCCACACACTTTCCTTTACAATCCATAGGGTGAAATGAAATTGGCTACTATAGTTTACTGCACATCCCATATACTGTATGTAATGCCCTTTGCATTGTATTATTGAATATGTGTAAGAAATGTGGTCTTCAAGTAGTAATGATCAGACTTTCCGACAACAAAACCTTGGATTTTTGTTCCAAGGATGTTGGCTTCAACTTGTCTTGCATACACACGGTCACACAAATGTTGGCCAACAATTACGAACGTGGGAACGTGGGGACGTACAAGATGTACAATGAGCTGAGAAAAAGGAAGTTCAATAGGCAGTGCAGCTCCTTCTGCTTGATTCCGAGCATGCATGAGCTTTTGTGCGTCGGACTTGTGTACACATGATTGGAAATTCCAACAACAAAGTTTTGTTGGGGGAAAATTTGAGAACCTGCAAACAAACATTTGTTGGCGGAAAGTCCGACAGCAAATGTTCGATAGAGCATACTTTCAGCCAACAAGCTCACAACCAACATTTGCTGTCGGAAAATCCGATCGTGTGTACGGGGCATAAGAGGTCCAGTTCCATAGGAGTCTATGTACAAAGGCTAACCCTTAATTTTGCATAAAGTAATCAGCACAATGGACCCGCAAGCTTAGTACTTGTCTAAATTCTAATCAGAGATGGCTGGCGGCACAAAATTGGGGTTCATAATTTATGTCATTGGTTTAATTTGTTCTTTTATTTGCTCTCTTCTGGTCTGTTAAATACACCATTAAAATCATTTTGTAATAATTACAAAAAATATTGGTTGATCTTGCCAGAAAACCATTGCTATCTTATACACTATTCAGTATTATTTAAAACAGTAATATTAGCCCTGCCCAGTTACCTTCAGTGAACTACAGCGTGCCTTCTCCCTATCCTACAAAGGTGAAGAGAGGTGGAGGTGTTCTTTGTTTGTAACATACTTCCCGTCCTGGGATACAAACTCTCCTCCATATATACAGGCCAGTGAGTGAGTGTTGTTGGTGTAAACAAAGTAAAAAATCCTGAAAAAGAAAACAAATGCAGCCACCAAATCTGCTAAGCTGCATTATGTTACATCTTGGTTCTTGAGTTGAGATACACTTTAAATAGTTGTTTTCCTTTGAATTTATTGGTAACTACTATTATATTCAAAGTACACAATTTTCAGTCTATTAACATCCCACAGATGTGAACACAGGGAACTTTAATGCACTAGACACATTAATACATTAACTTATAAAGAAAATGACAACAACAATATATAAACTATATAAAACTGTAAGGCACAGCTGAAATCTAAATATTTTTACATTCTTTGCCAAATACCACACGGTATAAGATGCAAAGCGTGTACATTATTGTACATTGTACAGGGCCATCAAAAGGGCCAGCTGCCCTGGGCCCTGTCATTGTTGTGGGGCCAAAAGCAGCTACCTCATACTTGCCAACTATCCCGGTTTAAATTCCCTTGTTCTTTGAAGTTTTCGTGCCGTGCTGTGTCCCGATATCTCAGTGTGAAGTTCAGCTACTAATGCTGCCCAGCTCTGCCCTATTGCTGTGTACACTGGACTACCTGCAGACCCTCACCTGCAGACCCTGTGTTAACATATAAATAACTGGCATTCATATGTAAATAGCGATGACATTCATATGTAAATGGTTGCGGATCTGCGGCATTCATATGTATATCATGCCCCCCTGAGGTCATATCTACCATCACCTATGCTGAATGCTGCCCACTGGGGTGATAAAGGGGCATGCTTGAAACTGTGGTTATTGAGCCTAACATCGGCCTGTTCTGCAAAGGTAAGCAAATTGGTGGGTGGGGAGGTAGTGTGAGGTGTGCAGAGGTAGGCAGAGAAGGAATTACAGTTTGGGGTGCACAGTTGAGCAAGGAGGGGATCTATAGAGGTAAGGAAGGTGGGTGTAAAGATGAGCAGAAGAGGCAGGTAGAGTTAAAGGGGTGGAGGGTTGGAGTGGAGAAGATGGGGAGGTTTGGGGTACAGAGGTTAGCAGGGGTTTTATGATGCAAAGGTGTACTGACAGGGTGGATAAAGATGTAGATCGCTTGCAGGGCAGCCCAATTTTTTCAATGGGCTGCTCTATGCGCTAGAAATGCGGAAGAAAGTCCCTAAAGCGTTTTCAAAATCACACGGTTGCACAGCACATGTCAGCCAATGCGTGAGGGTGTTATTATCAATTAATGGCATCTGCTAAAGGGCAGCACGTTTCTGTGGTGTCAGGAAAGAGATTTTGAATGCGTTCCCGACACAAACAAATGTGAACGCAGATTAGATGTTTCAGTTACATTGGTGGTCAGTATAAATCGTCTCATTACACTGGGGCTTGGTGTAGAATCCTTTCGCTGACACTAGTGGCCAGTGTGAAGGTCCCCCTTACATTAGTGGTCATTGTAAATCCCTTCTTACAGGGGTGGTTACTGTGAATGCTTCTATTACATTAGTGATCAGTGTAAACCCCTATTACATTGGTGGCCAGTGTTGAAACTTCTCTTTATATTGGTAGTCGGTAAAAAGCACTGCCATAGATCACACCCTCCCCTCCCCCCAGCACTGCCACTGATACCAGGAGTTCTAGGATCCCTAGGAGTTTTCTTTATATTGATGGGTCCCCTCACCACCCCAGTCCATGGTGTGCAGGCAGGTGGAGAGCGAAATTGCATGGAGGGGGGGGCCCAAGAAAATGTTTGCCCAGGGTCCAATCAATATTAAAGATGGCCCTGACACTGTATACTGTCTTATGATGGAGACAGGAAGGTACAGAAGAATACTCAGACAAGGTGAGCTATTGGCTCTCTGGAGAGCCAAGGCTTTTGTGCACATCGCTGGATTGCGATGGTGCTCAGTTAAGTAATAGGGGGGCTGAGGGACCGCTACACAGAGAAGGTTTTTTACCTTCACGCATAGAAGGCATGAAGGTAAAAAACCTTGAGTCTTTAGAACCACTTTAAAACGGGGTTGTATGTCTGTGCAACTGGTCAGTAAGTATCCAGTTGATTTGTGTAGTGTTGCATATAATGGACATAATGAAGAGTGTCTGATAAATGGCCATGCACAGTGTAATACAGGGATAGAATTCAAAAACCATAAGAAGTCTCAAACTTTTCTCAGTCAGAATGTGTAGTGCACATACTGTATAATATGGATGCAAAATTGGAGTGGAATATGGAAAACAGTATAAATCCCAGAGAAGTTGAAATGTTCACATTATCACATGGTAATCAGACATGGAATGTGTAAATGGTACTCTAAATTATTAAGCGTCCAAGATAGCTTTTCCATGCAACTGATGTGCAAAGCTTGGTTAGTTTTAGCCAACACAATTTTGGCAGTAGTAGCGAGTTGACAATCTATAGTATCAATGCACGGAATCAATATTAGCATTGCTTAGTTTTAGTAAAAAATATAAGCAGAACCTCTTTTGACACACTTCTCTTTTGACACACTTCTTCACACTTAGGTAGCTACAGTCTTTGTAAACTCTCTGATGATAGAGGTTGTTCTGGTAGAGACCAACCAAACCAGAATATACAGCACAAAACACTGTCTAAAGAACAAAATAAACATCAACATTTATTGTGATTGCTAGTACAAGTAGTTGGTAAGCACGGGATTAAAGCGCAGCTCCACCCAAAACGGGGAAACTCCACTTTTTTGCCTCCTCCCTCCGCTGCCACAATTGGCACCTTTCGGGGGGAGGGGGAGCAGGTATTTGGTTTTGACAGGTACCCGCTCCCACTTTCGGCTGACTTTGCCCCGACAATCTCATCCGGAAATTTGGCCTCCCTCCTTCTTCCGTCACTGGGCCATTCACAAAGCACAACGCGCTTCATGCCTGTGCAGTAGGAGACCAGCTGTGAAGCCGGAAGGCTTCATTGCCAAGTTCTCTTACCCGAGATGGAAGCAGCAGCACTCGAGAGCCGATTGAAAAATGGACTCAGGCGAAGACACCACTGGATTCGTGGACAGGTAAGTGTCCTAATGTTAAAAGTCAGCAGCTACAGTATTTGTAGCTGCTGACTTTACATTTTTTCTGAAGAAGCCTGGAGCTCCGCTTTAACTTGCTACAGGTAGGTGTTTTGGTTCAGGTTTGAGATTTGCGATTCTGGTGAATTTTTGTGCAAATTTGATATTTTTTTCAAAACTATTGTGCACTGCATGGCCTTTGAGCTGTGCCTACTAGGCTTAGAAGGGCCAATAATGGTACTTTTGGTTAAGCCAGCCCCTCACTATAACAGTATGGGGACAAAGGAGCCAAAATGTCAGTGAATTGAAAGCTGTTGCAGGAAAAAGATAGGGAATGAGTATGGTCAGTTACAAAAACTGTACTTTAATTGTTAGATCTTTGTAATATCAATCCCTTTGCTGCTTTATTTTTTTTTGGGGGGGGGGGCATTTTTGTATTTTATTTTCTTTTGTGGTTGATTTTAGGTAAGCAGTCACTTTTAGCTGCTGCTCTATCCATAGCAAACACGTATTTTTTCTTGCAACTTTCCCTTTAACCACTTTAGGATGCACCCATATGTCCTTAAGTTTAATTGGTTATACCAGAGTCATAGCTGCAACTGCAGCCATGACCCTGGTATATTTTTTAGAGCCTGTAATACTCTTTAATTTAAAAGTGCTATACTGTGAATCACTTTTACATGTGGCACTTCCCACTTCCCACTGCCCACTTCCACCGCCTTCTCTTGCTCTCGAATTCCACCAGGGAGCCCAGGACTGAAGCCAGCGGTCCTGTCAGCTGATCATATTTTTGTAAACAAGCCATTTTGGCTTGTGAAAGCATCTTGGTTTCATCAGATGCTTTTGAGGGCAGAGGAGAGATCTGGGGTCTAATAGACTGCAGATTTCTCAGTAATGAGAACCTACGCACATATTCCCCAGCACACTGTGGATCACCAGATACCGTCCAAAACTTTTATTGTAGAAATATCACATGCCTGACAAAGGAGTCCTGCACAGCTCCAAAACATTGCACTTGGTTGTTTGTAAAGAGATCTTGAATCCTAAACCTCAACCCGATAGAACACCTTTGGGATGAATTACAGTGGAGACTGCGAATCAGGCCTTCTGGTCTAACATCAGTGCCTCACCTCACAAATGTGCTTCTGAAAGAATGATCAAACATTCCTATAGACACACTCCTAAACCTTGTGGACAGCCTTCCCAGAAGAGTTAAAGCTGTTATAGCTGCAAAGGTTGGCCCAACTCAATATTTAACCCTACGGACTAAGACTGGGATGCTATTGAATTTAAAGTGTTACTAAACCCTGTAATATGAAAATAGTTCACCCCCCCCCCCCACACACACACACACGGTGCCCACAGCGCCCACAGCTTATAAATCTTCTTTTTACATTAAAATATTGCCACAATATACCTTTTTTGAATGATCTGTATACCACAGTTATGTCATAAACTGTACAGTTTCTTCAGTGCTGAGAGTTCAGGATGGTGGAGATTTTCAGCCTGTATACACACACATGTGTGATGTCAGTATCATGTGGCCTTGCTATCTCTGAGAATAAGAAACTGTTCTCTCCAGCATAAAAGCCACAACTGAGCATGTGCAGGTTGAGGTTGGCTACCTTGCCTGCTCTTTCCAAGGTAGAAAATTGCAGGAGGGGGAGGATCTATGCATACGGGATAAAACAGCCTTTTTACACAATGCAGAGGATTAACTCCACAGTGAGTATAACCATACCTCCAACTTTTTAAGATGGGACAGAGGGACACCTATTAGCAAATTGTATTTATTTCTATTTGTTTACCACTACCATTCCTTTATATTGGCTTTTGAAATTTACAACAATTTAGAAATTGGGTGAAAGGTTTAGCACTGGGAAACACTTTTTGAAAGATAAATAGTGCATTTTATATACAACTTTATTAATCAGACCAAGATGAGGGACAAATGAGAAGAAATGGGGGACAGAGGGACAGTCCCTAAAAATCAGGGACAGTTGGGAGGTATGGTATAACAAGGATGCTATTCTGCATATACAGACAGATTTTAGGCTCCATGCACACTGGACATTAAAATAACGTTATAAAAACGCCAGTTGCTTTGCAGTGAGTCTTTCAATGTTTTTTAACATTTTTGCAATAGCGTTTATTAGCGTTTATTATCATTTTTCAGCGTTAGCGTTTTTTAGCTTTTTTTTATTTTTCATTTTTCTTTCAATGGATCAAAAATGCTAAACGCTGGTGAGCCACGTTTTTGAGCATTTATCAACGTTTATGAGCGTTTGGTGTTTTTTGTGGTCAGAAAAACGACTCCTGAACGCGTTTTTATGGCATTCAGAAAACAGCCCATGAACTCCACTGCTGATAAACATCCAAAAAATGTCCATTGGTGCATGGACACATAGGATAACATAGAGTGGAGTTCATGGGCTGTTAAAAAAAAACGCCCAAACTCGCAAAAACGGCCATTTATGAGCTTCAGTGTGCATGGAGCCTAACAGTTGTGGGTTTAGTAACACTTTAATGTGCGTGTAAAGGCAGGCATCCAAATACTTTTAGCAATATAGCGTGTGTGTATACACACCACAATGTCCATCGTGAATGTGTTCTTCGTAAAACCCTATAATATTGACCAAAAGAGTCAAGTTTACATACCCCAGTTCTTAATAACGTGTATTGCCTCCTTTAGCTTCAATGACAGTTTTTGAAGTCTTTTGTGGTATTTGTGGATGAGGCTCTTTATCTACTCAGGTGGTAAAGCTGCCCTTTCCTCTTGGCAAAAAGCCTCCAGTTCCTGTAAATTCTTGGACTGTCTTGCATGAACTGCACATTTGAGATCTCCCCAGAGTGGCTCAATGATATTGAGGTCAGGAAACTGAGATGGCCACTCCAGAACCTTCACTTTATTCTGCTGTAGCCAATGACAGGTCGACTTGGCCTTGTGTTTTGGATCATTGTCATGTTGGAATGTCCAAGTATGTCCCATGCGCAGCTTCCTGGCTGATGAATGCAAATGTTCCTCCAGTATTTTTTGATAACATATTGCATTCATCTTGCCATAAATTTTGACCAAATGTCCTGTGCCTTTGTAGCTCACACATCCCCAAAACATCAGCGATCCACCTCCGTGTTTCACAGTAGGAATGGTGTACCTTTCATCAAATACCTTGTTGACTCCTCTCCAAAAGTAGCGTTTATGGTTGTGGTCAAAAGGCTCAATTTTGGTGTCATCACTCCAAATGACTTTGTGCCAGAAGGTTTGAGGCTTGTCTCTGTGCTGTTTGGCGTATTGTAAGTGGGATACTTTGTGGCATTTGCGTAGTAATGGCTTTTTTCTGGCGACTCAACCATGCAGCCCATCTTTCTTCAAGTGCCTCCTTATTATGCATCTTGAAACAGCCATACCACATGTTTTCAGAGAGTCCTGTATTTCAGCTGAAGTTATTTCTGGGTTTTTCTTTGCATCCCGAACAATTTTCCTGGCAGTTGTGGCTGAAATTTTAGTTGGTCTACCTGACCGTGGTTTGCTTTCAACAGAATCCCTAATTTTCCACTCCTTGATTAGAGTTTGAACACTGCTGATTGGCATTTTCAATTCCTTGGATATTTTTTTATATCCCTTTCCTGTTTTATACAGAGTAAACACAGTTGATTGATAATAAGTGGATTCAGCTAGAAGGTTTGAGGCTTGTCTCTGTGCTGTTTGGCGTATTGTAAGTGGGATACTTTGTGGCATTTGCGTAGTAATGGCTTTTTTCTGGCGACTCAACCATGCAGCCCATCTTTCTTCAAGTGCCTCCTTATTATGCATCTTGAAACAGCCATACCACATGTTTTCAGAGAGTCCTGTATTTCAGCTGAAGTTATTTCTGGGTTTTTCTTTGCATCCCGAACAATTTTCCTGGCAGTTGTGGCTGAAATTTTAGTTGGTCTAAGTGACCGTGGTTTGCTTTCAACAGAATCCCTAATTTTCCACTCCTTGATTAGAGTTTGAACACTGCTGATTGGCATTTTCAATTCCTTGGATATCTTTTTATATCCCTTTCCTGTTTTATACAGAGTAAACACAGTTGATTGATAATAAGTGGATTCAGCCAAACACCAATCATGAGTGAAAAATGTTTTTTCTCTGAGAAATGGCCAAGAAATCATAAATTCTACCAGGGTATGTAAATTTATGAGCACAACTGTATATATATGAACTTTGCATAATCCCTATGGACTCTATTATTTTTATTAGAGAATCACATATGTCAATTATTGATTTCAGGCGCAATTTTTGCATAGACACACTTGATAAACTTTTTTTGCTTTTCGAAAAATTATGTATTTGTGATTCTTGCACTGCACTTTGCACTTTTTGTTTTGTACTGACAGCATTTGTTTGCAAATTAATAGTTTAGTAGGGGAGGGAGATTAATTAAGTACACATTGTACTTTAGTATATATATTTTTTTGCTTTAGTAGCACTGTCCCTTTAAATCAAATATATCTGATATTTTACCAAACAATTGGGTATTATACTTTGTTTTTGTACATTACAATTCATTAAAGTGTATTATTTCCAAAAAAAATTGCGTTTGAAAAACTGCTGTACAACTATTGTGTGACATAAAATATAGCAACAATCAAATTTTTTTCTGCCAAGACTTTTCTTTCCGAAAATATATAATGTTAATGTAATGTTCGGGGGTTGGCAGATTTTTATATGTATGTGAAAAGTGTTAGAATTGGCTTGGTCAGCTAGTGGTTAAAAAAATGGGATCTTATTCCAGGGGTTGATATTTTTGTATTTTCATTCATTTTGGGGGTATATTGTTTTTTATTTTGTATGTTGATATGGGCTTATTTTAGGTTAACCAAAAAAAAGGGACCCTAGGGTCAACGCTGCGCTAGATAAAAGCTCAGTAATAAATAAATGATACAAATATAATAAGTGTAAAGCAGCCAGCACCTAAGTTCAATACCAAAAAACTTCCAATAGAATCAAAAACACACACAGTGGGTGCAGCGCTAATATTGATATAAGATAAAATATGATATCCTCATGATAATTATAAAGTAAACAACAAATTAGTTATACATACAATAGTGAGTAAAACCAAAAACCACTACGTTAAAAAAGAAAAAAAGAAAAAAAAAATTCAAAAAAGAAAAAAAGAGAAAACCAAGGCAATGTCCCATAGTGATTTAAAAAGGAAAATCCATGTATATTGAACCTCCAGAGGAGAAATAATGAATTGCAGGAAACAATAACTGTGACACCAATCTTCCCAAAGCGAAAGTGTTTTCAGGTCAACACCCAACAGTGAGGTAGCTTACTTACCAAAAAGCCATGACTGCTGCTAAGTCTCGCCCAGCACAGGAAATTTAGAAGTCTCCCCAAAACTTAAGGCCATCCGGACCAGCCGATCTTCTAATGTTGCTCAAAGTTAAAAGATAGAAGCTCCCATAGGGCAGTATGTCAATTCAAATTCATTTATTAAAAGAAAGATTTGCACTTACAGGAACAAAATGTCATCATAAACGGTTGTGTCACATAAAAGCCGTGGTGTCTCTATTCGCTTCTCCCTATTTCCTGGAGCGTTCGTCTCACCACCGTTGCAGAAGGCTAGCGTGATGACGTAATGGTTTTTGGTTTTACTCACTATTGTATGTATCACTAATTTGTTGTTTACTTTATAATTATCATTAGGATATCATATTTTATTTGATATCAATATTAGCGCTGCACCCACTGTGTGTCTTTTTCATTTTATTTTAGGTTAAACTGCTTTTGTTCTTTTTTTTTTTTCATTTGCTGCAATACTTATTGGGGGTTTCATTTCTCTTGTGGATTTTTTTATTTTAATTGTATGTTGATGTTTTTTTTAAACTTGGTGTGCTCAAAGTAGAGCATTTACTTGTTACTGACCAAGACATTTTATCACTCACATTCAACACACAACCCTATGCCCATGGATAACATAGAAGTTAGGCATACACCAGTTAAAATGTAACACCTACCTGTACTTTTGTCTTGAATACAATGTCTTGGTCTAAGATTTTTGATTAAACTTTCCTTCTACTGGGCAATTTTATTTTGCTGTATCTTCGGCAGTATTGTAATGCTTGTAGTAAAGCCTAAACTTGTGCTCTTTGTCAGTAAATACAGTGGAACCTTGGTTAACGAGTAACGTGGTTTACGAGCGTTCTGAAAGACGAGCAACTTTTTTTTTCAATTTTAATTTTTTAATTCTGACTAGGTTTACGAGTGTTGTCTCTTAAAACTAGCAGAATTTAAGCTAATGGGTTGTGCAGTACCGCATTTGGCCAGAGGTGCGGGGGTGCCGGTGACACTGGAGAATGGTTCGGAGCCGTTCGGAGCCGCTCAGAAATACTCGGAATCACTCGGAAATACTCTGTTCCCAAGGCTTTCTGAGTTCAGCCGAGCTGTCCCCGAGTATTTACAAGGCTCTCCACCCCCCCCCCCCACTTCTGGCCACATGCTGTATTGCATGCACTAGAAGTCAATGCGGAACGAATTATCTTTGTCTCCATTGACTTCTATGGGGAAACTCGCTTTGATATGCGAGTGCTTTGGATTACAAGCATTCTCCTGGAACGGATTATGCTCGTAATCCAAGGTTCCACTGTATAGGCCCAGCCTTGGTATTTGAAATTGTGCCGGCTAGTATTTAAAGATATTTTTTTTTTGGGTGGGGGGGGGGCAATCTTTACTTTGGTACACTAATTGCTCCCTGGCCAGAGTGGCATTACCATAGTTCTTCCGGGTGTCAAAATTAGGCCGGTGTGAGGATAGCCAATGCTGTGCAATCATTTTTTTTTGTAATGAAAATAATTCTGATGGCTGAAACCAAGACCTTGGGTAGCTAGATCTCTTCATCTAGAATTCCAAAGCTACAATTTGTCTGGGTATTGGCACCAGTTTGTGTCATCTTTGTCCAATAACATACAAATTTGGGGCAGCACCATTACACAGGAATACATTTCCCCAGATACAAAAGACTTGGGGCAGTCAGATAAGTCTCTCCTGCCCCATTCATACAACTTCACAGGAGATCGATAGACTCTATGCACAATAAATAGCTGTAAGTTTTTGCACCTAGCACTCCCTCCCAACCTGATCTAGATGTCAGGGAGGTAGAGGTGTTACATTTTGATAGAAAATTTGCATGTGTGAAAGTGGATCTTTTCTATTGGCAAGAATGATATAATGTAAAGGTGTACCTAATACATACTGTAGGGCGGCACAGTGGTGTAGTAGTTAGCACTTTCACCTAGCAGCAAAAGGGTCGCTGGTTCAAATCCCAACCACAGCACTACCTGCCTGGAGTTTGCATGATCTCCCTGTGCCCGCGTGGGTTTCCTCTCGGTACTCCAGTTTCTTCCAACACTCCAAAGACATGCTGTTAGGTTAAACGTATCCTGTCTAAATTGGCCCGTGTATGTATGAATATTAAATAGGGACCTTAGATTCTAAGCTTCTTGAGGGTAGAGACTGATGTGAATGTACCATGTATTTGTAAAGCCCTGTGTAAATTGATGGTGCTATATAAGTAGCTGAAATAAAATTAAAATAAATAAATAAGATGAAAGATAGAGCCTGGGCTTCCAGTGCATGCCAAAGTTGAAAGTAATTGTAGAATTGTGTAGTGAGCTTAGATTTTTCCTGAAACCAGCTAAAGGATTTACACATGTCAAGCTCATGCAGCTGAAGTAAATTTATAATCCAGAGAGAGAGAACCAGGGCTCAAAGCGCTATAATTTGTAAAGTTCAAAACAATGTGTATTGCTCCATATAGGGGTGTAGAAATTAAACTCAATATATTTCATAGAGTCTTTCAGAGGTTCAGATTTCATCTAGTAAGAGGAGTGGGTTAAGAAAGTTTACTAACAAGTGTTCCAGCCTCCAGCTGCACTAGTGTGAGCATATGTGCAGTTCCAAAGACCAGCATACCACAAATAGGATCATCTTGCTCCTCCACATAACATCCCACAAGATGTTGCAATTGGGCCATTAAAAAAACTATTTTTAACTTTAGGTACTGCTATGCCTCCAGCGTCTTTTGGAAATAGGAGGGTAGAGATTTTAATCCTGGCTTGCACTAGTACACTAGTTTGTACTGTTTCTGAGAAGGCCAGATGGGAGAATTGTGGAGCACAAAAAAGTGGGGTTTATATAATTTTAAACATGTTAACCCATAAAGGTAGTTTGCACCAGCTTCTAAATTTGTCCTAAATCTATGGAACATGGGTAGCAAATTACAATCCAAATTTTCCTGAGTAGAAGTAAGTAAAGGAAGGAATGATCCTAATTTCAGAGGCACATTCTGGAATTGGTTGTGGTAGGGTATCCACAGGGACCAACACCAATTTATCCCAGTTAATATTGAAACGTGTATTCAAGGCTGCGGGATTGGACTGCATTATGCGGCTTGTTAGATGATACATTGGACAATTATGTCACAACAGTTAATAGTTTATGCCTGTAGTACCCTCTGAAGGACTTTAGTATTTGCAACTTGACCTCCCCATCAGGGGATTGTTCATTTACATTAAGGCCAGATGATCTATGATGACTACTACTAATATATGATCATATACAGCAGTTTCCTGAACATCCATGTGACAGCATTATCCATCTTACCCTATGTGCACACCCAGCTATAGCAAACCACTGATATCATGCCTATGTCACCCCTGGGGGTCCATTCACAGTGACATTGAATACATCCCTTTGGGATCACAGCATTTGGGGCCTTATTCTATTCCCCTTTGCTTTTTCTACACATCTCATGTGCACCTTATGCGATTTTTATCGCACCGCAATTTTACTGTGAATGGCAAGCCTGTGTCCGGACTGTTTGTGTTGTGGTTGTATTTATGTGTTTGTGTTTTTTGTTTGTTCATGTCCGTGGTTTTTCTTTCTTTCTGGTTAGTGTTCACTTTTATCTTGCCTGCAAGGGTAATCTCCCCTGAGAGCATCCGGTGGAGCATGCAGTGTGCAGCAGTAATTATTTTGCATATAGATGCCTTTTATGTGTGTTGAAGCTTGTTTTTAAATTGAGCAATAAATTTTGTCATTTTATATACACACCTAGGTGCTGACTAATTGTTGCCTAAGTAGCCACTTTTTTGATCCCAGTAGCTTGACTGGGGTTAATTTCTCTATTATAATATTGAAACAAGAGTGTTTGTCAAAAGAAAAAGGAAACCAAGAGATCCCTAGTAATATGCAACCATCAACAGGTCAAAATATAGTGTTGGTAGTGAACTAATAAGGTATGCCCATTTAA
This sequence comes from Lithobates clamitans, assembly GCA_037952925.1. Taxonomy (NCBI): domain Eukaryota; kingdom Metazoa; phylum Chordata; class Amphibia; order Anura; family Ranidae; genus Lithobates; species Lithobates clamitans. The sequence continues at coordinate 3,427,632 of JBBGZY010000250.1, forward strand.
CACTCTCAAATACTGATGGGAAAATAATTATTTGATCCCCTGCAGATTTTGGAAGTTTGCCCACTTACAAAGGAATGAAGGGTCTATTATTTTAGCATAGGTGTATTATAAGTGATAGAGACAGAATATCAAACCCAAAATCCAGAGAAAACACATGATACAAATGTTATAAATTGAGTTGCAGTTCAGTGAGTAAAATACCAAAGTACTTGGTGGAGAAATCCTTGTTGGCAAGCACAGAGATAAGATGTTTCTTGTAGTTAGTGACCAAGTTTGCACACATCTCAGGAGGGATTTTGGTCCACTTTTTTTTACAGATCCTCTTTAAATCCTGAAGATTTCTTGGCTGTCGCTTGGCAACTCAAAGTTTCATCTCCCTCCATAAATTTTCTATAGGATTAAGGTCTGGAGACTGACTAGGCCACTGCATGACCTTGATGTGCTTCTTCTTGAGCCACTCCTTTGTTGCTTTGTCAGTATGTTTTGGGTCATTGTCATGCTGAAAGACCCGTCCATGACTCATCTTCAGTGTTCTAGCTGAGGAAAGAATGTTCTCACCCAAGAGTTTACAATAAATGGCCCCGTCCATTGGCCCTTCTATGTGGCAAAGTCAGTCTGTACCTTTAGCAGAGAAACAGCCCCAAAGCATAATGTTTCCACCGCCATGCTTGACTGTAGGGATGGTGATCTTAGGGTCATAGAAAGTGTTTTTTTTCTCCTCCAAACACAGCTAGTCCCCCACCTCAAGAAGGCACATATACAGTCATGCCAATGAACATCTAAATGATTCAGAGAATGATTGGGAGAAAGTGCTGTGGTCAGATGAGACCAAAACTGAGCTCTTTGGCATTACCTCGACTGGCCGTGTTTGGAGGAAGAAAAATGCTGACTATGACCCTAAGAACACCATCTCTACAGTCAAGCATGGAGGTGGAAACATGATGCTTTGGGGTTGTTTCTTTGCTTAGGGTACAGGCTGACTTTGCCGCATTGAGGGGACAATCGACAGGGCCATGTATTGTAATATCTTGGATAAGAACCTTCTTCCCTCAGCCAGAACGCTGAAGACGGGTTTTCCAGCATGACAATGACCCAAAATATACCGCCAAGGCAACAAAGGAGTGGCTCAAGAAGAAGTACATTAAGGTCATGGCATGGCCTAGTCAGTCTCCAGACCTTGGACCTATAGAACATTTATGGAGGGAGCTAAAACTTCGAGTTGCCAAGAGACAGCCAAGAAACCTTAAGGATTTAGAGAAGATCCATAACGAAGAGTGGACACTGGGTACTCTGATGTAAGGCGGGGCTCTCTGGGGACCCTGATGCAAAACTGAGATTCTCTGGGGACTCTGAAGTTAGGTGGAGGCTCTCTGGGGACCCTAAGTTAAGGAGGGGCTCTCTGGGGACCCTGATGTAAACGGGAGGCTCCCTGGGGACCCAGATGTAAGGGGGAGGTTCTCTGGGGACCATGATGTAAGTGGGGGCTCTCTTGGGACCCAGATGTATGTGGGGGCTCTCTGGGGACCCTGTTTTAAGGAGGGGCTCTCTGGGGACCCTGATGCAAGGCAGGGGCTCTCTGGAGACTCTGATGTTAGGCGGAGGCTCTCTGGGGACCCTGATGTAAGGGGGAGGCTCTCTGGGGACCCTGATGTAAGTGAGCGCTCTCTGGGGACCCTGATAAAAAGACTGAGGCTCTCTGGGGACTCTGATGTAAGGGGGCTCTCTGGTGACCCTGATGTAAGGAAGGGCTCCCTGGGTTCTCTGATGTAAGGGGGAGGCTCTCTGGGATCCTGATGTAAGGGGGGCTCTCTACGGACGCTGATGTAAGTGGGGGGCTCTCTGGGAACCCAGATGCAAGGCAGGGGTTCTCTGGGGACTTTGATGTAAGGGGGGGCTCTCTGGGGACTCTGATGTAAGAAAGGGCTCTCTAGGGACCATGATGCAAGACTGAGGCTCTTTGGGGACTCGTGTTTCGGGGGAGCACCCCTTTCTTCAGAGCCTGAGCGAGCAATGGCTGATCTCTCATAGTTGCCTCTATATATATGTGTGTCTGTGTCTACAAGGCCCAATTGGTAGCGACGCCCACCAAAAGGCGACGCCCACCCATATATACATCTCCTCCTTGGCCCCATCTCTCCTTTTGGGAGGAAGCTAGTACTGTACTCACGGTACATAGATGATGTTCTCATCATCTCGAGTGGCACCGACGAAGAGCTGAAAGGATTTCTAGCACATTGTGCAGGGAACCCTTTTGGGATTTCCTTTACACATGTGGTGGATGATAAGTCCTTGATCTTTCTGGACTTGGAGTTACAGGTCGATGGCACTGGGGCCATTTATTCAAAAACCCATTTCAACCCGAGCGCTGGTAACTCTTACCTTCATGCCCAGAGCCACCATCATCCTAGATGGATCAAAAATGTCCCCTTTGGCCAGTTTTGCAGACTCAGGCGGACTTGTACCCTGAAACATGTCTATGAAGAACAAAGTCTTGTCCTCAAGAAGAAATTCAAGGAATGAAGAAGAACACATAGAAGAGGCCTTCCAAAAATACCTTGTGCTGTATGATAATGTTGGTGTAGAAAGAGAAAAAGACAGCCCCCACATGGATGAACGACCACAAGTACGGTTCTGCACTAGGTTTAACAACAAGGCCTCCATAATACAAAAAATCTTTAAAAAGAATTGGAGGATCCTTGAATCAGACCCTATCCTGAGGACAAGTCTTCCCTCACAACCCAATTTGGTCTTTAGGAGACTGAAGGACCTAAGGAGCATTATTGCCTCGAGAAGGGTGAAAAAACAAAGAAATGGAGGGTTCAGTAACTTTTGAAGTACGATCTTTGACCAGAAAGGTAGTTACAGATGTGGGAGTAACAACTGTGGGAACTGTATGCATATGTGCCATAGAAAGAAAGAAGTTGTTGGAACAGATGGTAGGATTCACAGGATGAAGCAGTTTATCAACTGCGGCACCCCATTTGTCATCTATGGCCTTCTGTGCCCCTGTGGCCTCCTTTATATTGGCCGGACATCAAGACCAATGAGGACCAGGATGAATGAGCACAGAAGCAGCATTTTGACAGAGAAAGACAATTACTCAGTACCAAGACATTTCAGGGAAGTCCATAGTAGTAGTACAGATGGACTCAAAGTGTTCGGTATAGAGGCTATGCCGGGCGACTTGGATAGCGGCAAAAAGCATCAAATGCTGTGTAATAGAGAGGCTTTTTGGATTTTTTCCCTAGGAACTCTGGCCCCGAAAGGCCTGAATAAAGAAATCGAACTGCATACTGTTGTATGACATCTACAGTCCTCGTTAAAGCTCCCGAGTCACTTGCGGTACTAGCCAGGACAAATATGTTTCTACCTTTCTAGTGTGCTCCTTTTCACTACAAGATTCACTTTGGGGCTCACTTATGGGGTTTATTAGTTTCAGTGATTAGGATCCGGGGCAGACAGATTTGACATGTGGAGTAGTCAGTTTTCAGTTTTAAGGGTAGCAGCTAGTTTCCAGTTTCTGGTTTTGTCTGTTAGGAATTTTATACTTTTTGTAACATTATGTAATCTCATGTTATCATATGTTTATCACCACCATTGGTTTATAGTGAGATTTTCATTAGGTGTGAGCGGGCAATGGTCTCTCTGTAGTACGATAGTCCGCAGAGGTGTCCTTCGGTGTGTATTTTTTGGGAGAGTGCTTCATTTTTACGAATACCCTCTATAATATATAACATAATATATTTAATTTATTTTATTTTATATTATTATATAATTTTATTAATATGGGGACGCTTCTAGCCCCTCAGTGGTTATACCTTATCGTTGTCTTTTAATGGTATTATTAATGGTATAGGCTTAAGAGAATTTGCATTCATTTATAGACCTTTTATCAATTTATTGCAATTTACCTCTATGGTCTATTCTCTTTGTATTATTTCTTTTGTTTTCTAGTTTTACTCATATGGCTAAATATTTTGTGATCCTTTATAGTATGATCCTTTGTATTAAGATATTTTATTTAAATATATTATATTATATAATTGACTTCACCTTGGATGGATGCTTCTGCGGACTGTATCAAGCATAACTATTTTATTCTCAACCAATTTATATTATTTTTTAATATTAATATTTTTATTTTTCATTCAAAAAATGTTTAATCTTCTCTTTTTGGCAAATTCCATGGTTTATATGTGCCTGTGAGCTGTTCCAGCCCTGGTTAGCATGCCGCCTCCCCTGTGTAATCAGTGCCTGGTACAAGATTGGGTTATACCAATGGAGGGGACAGTGGACAGCGGACAGGGATGGTAGCATGAGGCGCACGCACACCTCATCAGCAACTAAAGCTACATCAAGGTAACCCCACGGCGGCTGGAAGCAGCGGGTGGAACACAAACACACCCGCGCTTCCAGGCCGCGCCCCCCTACACACAGCGTCCTACCACGCGTGTGGAAGGGGAAGTGACGCCATGACTGGCCGGAAGCTGCGAGTGGAATGCAGGTATACCCGCACTTCCTGGCCCTTTGAGCGGCGTGTGTTCCACACACTGGCAACATTGCCTCCATGGCTCCCGGGAGCCTGCGATGCCCCTTACCATCTCCCTATACCAGCCCACAGCTAAGAACCATCATAGGGGCAATATACAGGAGGCAAGGTACGTTGGTTCACCTCCCCTTGGAGGTGTTTGTCCCGAGCATTTATGTTCTGTGACTTATGATTTATGCTGACAGTACCACATGTATTGGTTCAGCATGTACTAAACAACAACAACAATAATTAGTATTGGTTCCCAGTTGTCGGGCTAAGGGTCACACCTAGGAGAGATGGGGCCAGGGAGGGGAAGTATATATGGGTGGGCGTTGCCTTTTGGTGGGCGTCGCTACCAATTGGGCCTCAGAGACACACATATATATAGAGGCAACTGTGAGAGATCAGCCATTGCTTGCTCAGGCTCTGAAAAAAGGGGTGCTCCCCCGAAACACTTCAGCCATCAGCCATTCGTATCAGTCTGACCCTCTTGACATTAGGTCCTGGTGTGTCGATCTTCAGAACAGCGCATCTGCGCCCTTGTCAAAGCCGTTTTTGATAGCTCGTTTGTGAGTATACATCTTGCTGTTTTAATGTTTTTTTAAAGTTTTACCAGTGGTAATGCACTAGGTCGGTGCGCCCTCCTTCTTTTCTTGTTTCCTTTAGTTTATGAATACCCATTGTTCAAAGGAGGGCTGCAAGACGTCAGGCATTACCCTACTAAGGTGGTCGCACCACATACATAATTACTGGACAACTGAGCGCAGGAGAGATTTTTACTGTTTCAACCCAGCTCAGCCCCAGCGCTGCTGCATTGCTGAAAGGCAGCCAATGGCTGTGCAGCAATGCCGGTTTCTGAAATTCCAGCCAATGAGGCTGTAGCAATGTTCTTGCATGACGTTAGCCCTTCCACTTCAAGCAGTGATGTGAGAAGGAGGAGAAAAATACAGAGGAGAATAGGTAAATAATAAAAGAGGTGAGTGAGTTATTTATGACAACTACCATCTAATGGAGTGTAACTTACACATGTCATTCTAAAGGCATCTGTAATGTTGCAATGCATCTTTTTCTCTAAATAAAGAGTTTTTTTAAAACAAAACGTTTATACTTACAGTGGAAGGTTTTTACTTATGTTTTTTTGCGCAATTGCGTATCATTTATATACTGTTTTTGTGCGTGTTTGCAAAATTAAAGGGGTTGTAAAGTTAACGTTTTTTTTTTTTTTAAATAACAAACATGTTATACTTACCTTCACTGTGCAGCTCGTTCTGCACAGAGTGGCCCCGAACCTGGTCTTCTGGGGTCCCTCGGCGGCTGTTTCAGCTCCTCCCCGCAAGCATTTACCACCTTAATGCGAGCTCCCTCGCATGGTGGTGAGTGTTTGCGGGCGCGCTCCCGTGATACAGCCGGCGGCTATAGCCGCTCGCTGTATCACTCAGCCCTGCCCCCCCGGCGCGCCGCGTCATCGTATGTGATTGACAGCAGCGCGAGCCAATGGCTGCGCTGCTTTCAATCCATCCACTGCAGCCAATCAGCGACCAGGCTGAGCTGCAATGAAGATGACGAGGACGAGCAGCGAAGATTCGAGGCGTCAGGTAAGTAAAACGGGGGGCCTGGGGGCGGCGGTACTGTCAAAAGTTTTTTCACCTTAATGCATAGAATGCATTAAGGTGAAAACATTTTTACCTTTACAACCCCTTTAAAATGAGCCAGTCTGGATGAATTTAAAGGTTTTGGCAAAGGTTTTAAGTCAGTTGTTAACAGGGATACATGGCGATGGGATCCAAAGTGATAAGCATCGTTCCCTGGTATAAGAAGTATTATAATTGAGGTCTCATTCATGAATAGGGTAAAATCCCTAGATCCCTAGATTTCCAAGGGCAACCTGTCAATGCCTATGGACTTTAATATAGGTGCCCTTTTGAAATTGCTGCAGATAACTCTGCAATAGTCTTAGGGGCATTCAAAACATACTGATCTGCCTCTTGCAAACCAGAGAGGGAACAATCTGACAAAAAATGAATACATCAGCTGGATTAAAATTTACCTTAGAGGAGTAGAGATCCTCAGAAAAACTGCTGAAAGGTCTGTAAAATTTCAGAATGGGTATAAGTAAGTGCAACTTTATGTATTTATGTTAGTAATGTAAGAGAGATCCACCCTGTGATTTTCCAGTCATAGGTAGGAAGTAGCCTGTCTCTCCCCTTCCTCAAAATATTGTTGCAAGAAGAATAGCCTATGTTACTTAGTAAAGGATAGGAATATGTTCAATGGTTGGGTATTGTACCATCTATTTTGTGTATCTGGGCCCAGGATAACTAAATAAGGTAGTTTCAGATTGTTAAAATTCAAGCATCAAGGACTTTTCCCATTTGCCTGAGCCCAGTGTCCAAAGGAATACAAGTTTAATGGTAGATTAAAAGGATTTTATTGACAGTAACGACAAGTACCTCACACGTTGGCATGATGTACTTGTCATTACTGTCAATAAATACCTTTTAATCTACCATCAAACTTGTATTCCTTTGGACACCGGGCGCTTTTTCCTTAATATTTTCCTTTTCTCCTTGGGTATCCCTTTTAACTATAATTTCTTACTGTTTCAACTGCTTTTGTGACTTTGTAAGTTTTTGAAAAGTGCTCATCTGTTCTTGGTGCTCAAGTGCTGTACACACACAAATTGATATAGTGATGTTCACAGATGTGTGAAAAACTTGAACTTATATAGCCTCCTGTCATCTTGCTCATTCGTGAATTACGATAAGTTCATTGCGCACATTTATGTTGCTATATATGATGGTGTATGAGGATATCATCACACAGGCCTGTTCCTTATTACCTCATTATGTATAATATTTCCTCAGTGGCTTTTGATGGCATTAAATTCACCACCACTTTTTATTTACCACATTATTGAAATAAAAAATGTGCATTTGTTAATTGTTTGCATTGAAACCTGCATAGCATTGCAACCACAATCAGTGCAATACAATAAACTCTGTGTAATAAACTCCTGCAAACTCTTCTCCCAGGTATGGGCCTTCTGTTATGGGGATGGAGGAACTATACAATAGACTACAAGTACAGTGATGTCATTGTTGCATTGAGATCTGCCAGTCCTTCTGGCATGGTGACAGATGGGAGGACTTGTCTTTCCATCCACAGATCCCTGTAAATGAATTGCGCAGGTGTGCAGACGCAAACCTGCACAGTTGTTCTGAATTCAATAGATATATTCACTAAATATGCTCAGTCCTAAAGTACCAATTAATAAATATGTTTAAGAATCAGCAATAATCATATAAATGATAAAAAACAACTTGTGCCAAAATATCAAATATTCCATGGACACAACATGCCTCTCAGCTTGAAGTGTCTTCTTTCCAAAATTGGGTCATTTGTGGGGGTTTTGTGCTATCTTGGCATTTTATTGCCTTCAAAACTGTGATAGGTAGTGAGGAGTGAAATCAAAAATTTACGCCCTTAGAAATCCTGAAGACGGTGGTTGGTTTTTGGGTTCCTGGACGCGGCTAGGCTCCCTAAAATTCTCACACATGAGGTATCCACGTACTCAGGAGAAGAAGCAGAATGTGGGGTTGTAATTCCACATATTACGATGCCATGTTTGAACAATATATCATTTAGTGACAACTGTGTGCAAAAAAAAAAAAAAGTGTAATTTTCCCGAAACTTGTGGCAAAATATAAAATATTCCATGGACTCAGCATGCCTATCAGCAAATAGCTTGAGGTGTCTACTTTCCATAAAGGGATCATTTGGGGGTGTTTGAACTGTCCTGGCATTTTATGCACAACATTTAGAAGCTTATGTCACACATCACCCACTGTTCTAACCACTTGAAGACAAAGCCCTTTCTGACAGTTTGGGGTTGATTTACTAAAGACCAATAGACTGTGCACCTTGGAAAGTGCAATTGCACTCTGCAAGTGCAGTTGCTCCAGAGCTTAGTAAATGAGGTAAAGCTTCACTTTGCAACGAATACCCAATCACATGCAAGGAAAATAAAAAAAACAGCATTTTTGCTTGCACATGATTGGTTGATGAAAGTCAGCAGAGCTTCTGCTCATTTACTAAACTCTGGAGCAACTGCTCTTTCCAAAGTGCACAGTCTTTTTGCCTTTAGTAAATCAACCCCTTTTTGTTTACACAAAAAAATATTATTTTTTTGCAAGAAAATTACTTTGAACCCCCAAACATATATTTTTAAAGCAAAGGCCCTACAGATTAAAATGGTGCATGTTGCAATTTTTTTTTTCACACAGTATTTGCGCAGCGATTTTTCAAACGCAATTTTTTGGGAAAAATACACACTTTTTTAAATTTTAATAAAAAAGGATAATTAACAAATTAATTACAAACCGCGCTCCCTTTAGAGTGCAAGGGCAAATAAATAAACAACAATCACAAAAATGGAAGTAAATGCAAGTAAAAAAAATAATCACAAAGATGTGGGGAATACTGTGTCAATAGTGACAACCATAAATAGCTTTCGGCTAGAGTCCAATAAAAAAGTATCAGAAAGCATCAAAGTGTTGAAGTATCAAGAAGTGAAAGCAAAAAAATCAAAAATTCAAAAACAAATAGTGTTCAAAAATTAGTATAAATTCTCAAAACGTCTGGATAAATCCTCCTGGTATTCGGCAAACATTAAGGGAACAGTAATCCACCACCTACTCACCAGATTGTGGTGATTCCCATTACAGGAGTCAAAAGCGCTTCAAAGACATGCCAGAAAACTTCACACGATCACGGCTTGGTACACGTGCTGGAAATCAGGAACGCTGTGACTGCATGGACACTGGGTGGATTCTGATGAACCCTCAGATGGAGATTGGTCATGAAAGACCATTAGTGCCATAAATGGGAAGAAAATGAATGGAAGGCTCCCATCGTGAAATAAGCCAAAAATGTATTTAACAGGCTAAAAAACAGGCTAAACCATGAACCACATATGGGTTTGTGCAGACAATCAAACCGTGAACGCAGCTCCGAAGCTACTAAAACACACTATATTGCCCAAATGTTTGATGAAATAAAAAACATGATCTTATGCCGAGTACATGGATAGCAAACACGACATGCTTTGAAATTGAGCACAAACGTGCAACGGCGACAAACTACATACATTTTTTAAAGCCTTTAAAGGCCTTTACAGGTTACCATTTTAGATTTACAGAGGAAGTCTACTGCTAAAAATACTGCATTCGATCTGACCTTCACAGTGATACCTCACATGCATGGTGCGATTGCTCTTTACATATGACACCAAACCAGCGATTACATTCACCTTTGCGCATGAGCATGGGGGAACAGGGGGGGGCTTTTCTTTTTTTATTATTATTATTTATTTTGTTATTTTATAATTTTATTGTTATCTCAGGGAATGTAAATATTCCCTATGATAGCAATAGGTAGTGATAGACCCCAGATTTCGCCTCTGCCCTCAAAGCATCTGACCACACCAAGATTGGTGTGATAAAATGCTTTGCCAATTTTTCAATGGAGCTATTTATATCCGGCTAAACCTAAGTCATGAAATGTTCGTAGCTTCGGTTTCTTAGGTCATAGAGATGATTGGAGCCATTCTGGTCTCTGATCAGCTCTATGGTCAGCTGCATTCTCCGGTTCCCTGTTGGGACAGGAGAGCCAGAGAAAACCATAGAAGACAGTGGGAGAGGGGGACGTTCCCTCCCACTGCTTGTAAAAGCAGTCTAGAGGCTAATTGGCCACTAGGATTGCTTTTACATGAAAGCCGACCGCCGGCTGAAAAGAATTATACCAAGATGATACCTAAACCTGCAGGCATCGTTCTGGTATAACTACTCAAAGTCCAGCAACTTACCAGTACATTGCTGGTCCTTGTTGGGCATACATTGTAATGTTGTTTTTTTCATGCAGCCTGTGGGCTGAGCGAAAAAAAGAGATTGATCAGTGGGTATGCCCACCATTAAAATACTGCCCTTCATCCACCCACTTCTAATGATGTGCATACATGCACCAACTGTGGTGGTGAAATCACCTCCTACAACGCTGGAGTCGCTGATTTACGTATCGTGGGAGCAAACGCTGTTGCTGTCAAGATACATAAATCAGTGCTGCAGCTGAATGGCGTACCTGCTAAGCAAATGATGGTTAACAATAAAACAAAGTAACATTATAGTATAACAGTAGGACATACCATACCTGCAAAGCAAATACAATAAAACGTAGTAAAAATAAAACATTTTTTAACGCAATCTGTGACTAAAAAATATATGCCGAAGCATGGGGGCAATCTGCCCCTAATGTTAGGGGCAAATCGCCCCTCCACCCCTGCCCCCATGCTTCGACATACAGTATATGCTCTTTTTTTTAAAAAACTGTGATGGTGAAATCTCCTTCTACAGCACTGGAGTCGCTGATTTATATATCGCGGGAGCAAACGCCGTTGCTGTCAAGATGAATAAATCAGTGCTGCAGCTGAATGGCGTACCTGAAAACAAAAAATGATTAACAATAAAACAGAGTAAACTGTTTTTTTTTTACACTTTTATTTGTAACTGTAATGGTTGTAGTGGTTGTAACGGTTCGGTTCCAGGTTCGGGTCTCTCAAAATGCGATGCCATCTTTGGAGACCCTGTGAAAGCGTGTCTTAATCTGTGCAGTGCTGTACCCTATGCTAATACCCCAGTAGTGTGTGGTAGCGTTCAAAACATTCACCAATGCAAAGACCAGGATGGTCAGGACAGGAGGGACAACAATAGAGGGTGTCACGCCTATATCCACGCTTTCTACACACACAGCATCTGGGGGGCTCGTTGGGTAGGGGTACCAGGGAGGACATACGGAAAATGCCTCTCATGTAGCTGGTTTACTGCATTTGGATTGGGAAGTTGGGCCACAGCACCGTCTGGAAACAGAAGGGCTGTGGTGATCTAATCCTGGAATCTAAGGAAGGATGCAGTTCGTCCTGAAGCTTTGTATAGCACATAAGCATTCAGCAGAGCCAACTGAAATAAGTATACAGGCATTTTTTTTGTACCAGCGTCTGGCCTTACGGGCACCTAGGTACCGCACCAACAACTGGTCATTGAGGTCCACCCCTCCCATATTAAGGTTATATTAGTGGACACAGAGGGGTTTCTCCACAACACCAGTTGCTGTAGGAATTTGGACCGTCGTGTCTGCATGAAGGGAGGACAGAACGAAAACATTCCAATTATCCCTCTACTTCACAGCGAGCAAATTATTACACTTCAAGCAGGCTCTCTCCCCCAGCCTAAGACAGGAATCTACAAGCCACTGAGGTAAGCCCAGCGATTAAAACACACAGTGCCACATGTGAGAATTCCATGATCAAACAAGTGACTAAAAAGTGGCATGCTCGTGTAATAATTGTCCACATACAAGTGGTACTCCTTTCCGAATAAGGGTGACACCAAGTCCCACACAATCTTACCAGCGCTCCTTATGTAGTCTGGGCAGTTCTGCGGCTCTACGTGACTATCTCTTCCCTCGTGAACCATAAAACTATGTGTATACCCTGTGGCCCTGTCACACAGCTTATACATCTTGACCACATATCTGGCACGCTTGCTGGGAAGATACTGTTTGAAAGACAAGCGGGCAGAAAACTTAATCAGGGACTCATCAATGCAGACAACTTGATTAGGGGGTAAAGAAGGCTGAAAACTGTTGGTTGAAGTGGTTTACGAGGGGCCGAATTTTGTAGAGCCGATTGTATCCAGGGTCAACCTGAGGATGACAGAGTTCATTATCATTGAAGTGCATGAACCGCAAGATCTGCTCATATCATGCCCTGGCCATGGACGCAGAGAATACGGACATATGGTAAATTGGGTCAGTGGACCAATTTGACCGCAACTCACTCTTTTTAAGTTATGCCCATGAGGAGGGATAGGCCCAGGAAGGTCTTAAATTCGGAAATGGTAATAGGTTTCCATTCTCTAGCAAGGGTCAAATGGGGATTAGCAGCGATTAATTGACCAGCCTACAAATTGCTTTGGTCCACAATAGATCTATAGAGATCTTCGGTGAAAAAACAGCAAATAAAAATCAAGTGACATAAAATCAACTGTTTCCACCTGAATTCCGGGTTGGCCAGTGAATGGGGGAAGTACGGGTGCTCCAGAAGTGGTGGGCTCCCAATTAGGATTGGCAAATGAAGCAGGAAGGGCACTATGGGCTTGACGGGCCTGTCTTTGTCTTCTTGGTGGCTGTGGGACACTAGTTGTGCTAGCCACCTCACCAGCTTGAACTGCACTTATGGGGCTCGCCACGTCACCACGTGAAACTGTAGTGCTGGTTTGACTATGACCAGGATGTACTAGGCCACTGGTGCTTGCCAGTTCACCAGAAGGATGAGTGGCACTAGTATACAATAGAAAAATCGGCCCCTATATCGCTACAGGGATCAAAAAAAGTGGCTACTTTGGGCAACAATAAGTCAACACCAGGGTATGTATATAAAAAGTATAAATGTATTTATTGTTTAATTAAAACACTGCTTCAACACGCATAAAATGCATCCACATGCAGGGCATTTAGCTCATGCACATAATGTGCACCACCAGGTGCTGCAATAGAGCACTATCTTGGTGCGCACTGTGGTTAGTGAATACACATCAAGCCAAAGGAAAAACACATAAACCTGAACAAACAAAAAGACAACACACAAGGGACACATACATGACACAACCACAACACAGACAGTCCGGACGCCGGCTAAACACCTCTCACAGTGAAGCTGAATACAATCACCACAATATAACCTCCGTAACTGCCCTGGGCAATTATGTCTATCTTCTTTTTCAATTCCTCCAGTTGTATTTTCTCTTCTTCCACAATGAGACCCATTACTGCCAAACCTTGGTTTATACATAGTTCCTTCCATTTAGGAAGGAACCTCTCATTGTGAAGATGTTCAGCTGGAACTGTGTGGTCTCTTAGCCCTCGTGGGATAATTTTATGCTCTATGTAAGTTTCTAGAAAGGAGATGTCCCACTTTCTATTTAGATGTTTTACAAGTAATTTCTTGTGTTCTCTGAATTTGTTTTTAAAATCCTCCTCCACACTAGTAGATTGTGACAAATCCTTCCGGAAGGCAATTCTGATCTCCTGATCTATTTCATCTCCCAAAACAAACGCCATGATAAGTTAGTGTAAGTTAACTAAATATGCATATAATTAAACCAATATTGTTAGTGTGAAGCTTAAAGTATTACAGTAGGAGCTGGTTTAAGAAAGGACCTTAAAAAGTCCAACCAAGCATATGTAACCAAAAAGAAGAAAATAAAACCAGGTCCTACTCTATACATAACCCGGTGATAGGGAAAAAAAAAAATAATAATATACCCTTTGAGAATTTACCAAAGTCTGGTAATGTTGCTATAGCCAAGCAGACCAAAGCATACAATAGAAAAATCGGCCCCTATATCGCTACAGGGATCAAAAAAAGTGGCTACTTTGGGCAACAATAAGTCAACACCAGGGTATGTATATAAAAAGTATAAATGTATTTATTGTTTATTTAAAACACTGCTTCAACACGCATAAATTGCATCCATATGCAGTGCATTTAGCTCATGCACATAATGTGCACCACCAGGTGCTGCAATAGAGCACTATCTTGGTGGGCACTGTGGTTAGTGAATACACATCAAGCCAAAGGAAAAACACATAAACCTGAACAAACAAAAAGACAACACACAAGGGACACATACATGACACAACCACAACACAGACAGTCCGGACGCCGGCTAAACATCTCTCACAGTGAAGCTGAATACAATCACCACAATATAACCTCCATAACTGCCCTGGGGATGGGCAGGAGATGTAGGGGTTACACCCCGTATGTTATATATTCAAGCAGGGATGTACCCAGTGTCACTGTGAGGGCTCCCCCTAGGATGACATATAGCCATGAATGGTAATGGTGAACTAGGGCTAAATGAACATGTGCTACAGGGTGAATGGTGCTGTCGCCCAAGTATGACTGGGTTCAATAGGTTATTCCCAGCCGGGAATTTCAAAGGCTCTCACCAAGATCCCTCACAGAGTGTAACATACAGCAGCTATGGCTGCAGTAGCCTCTTAATCCGCCAAATCATCTATTCAGTCACATAAGGCAGTCCAATCCCACAGCTAGAGCATCTGTCAGTTCATCAATTGATTAATGCAATGAGGTGAACGTGTGTCACCGGGCATGAGAAGCCCTTAATGCTGGCATAGACTGTAACAGCAGGCATAGGTGGGCAGGTATCTGCAGGTAGAATGACAGGTGAAGGGTGAAGGGGGTGTAGAAGCAAGATGTACATTACCGCCCAACCGGTCAGCATACACAGATCACTATATTCATATCTTGATTCACATCGCCACGCATTAGTGTTATCCTCAATGCTTGCGTGTAGTGGTGCTGTCTTCGCTCATTGCCGTATGGTCGTTGAGGGCGCGGAACTTGTAAGATTAGTCCGCCGTAGCCCCAATATGGCAGTGGAGCAATAGGACCGGTAAGGGTGCTCGTTTACTCTATTTTCCTGACGCTCGTCTCCTTCACCGCGACGGTGACCAATGAGGGAGTGGGCGTGTCATCCGGCCGGTGTCACATGACCACTGTGACGTCAACGTGTTTCGCTTGACCAATCAGCGTAGCTTCATTTGGACTAGGAGCTGTCATTCTTTTATGTGTATCTTCATTACGATAGCTCCGCCCAAGTTGTCATAAACATTCCCAGGTGGGAATAACCTATTGAACCCAGTCATACTTGGGTGACAGCAACATTCACCCTGTAACACATGTTTATTTAGCCCTAGTTCACAATTACCATTCATGGCTATATGTCATCTTAGGGGGAGACCTCACAGTGACACTGGGTACATCCCTGCTTGAATATAACACACGGGGTGCAACCCCTACATCTCCTGCCCATCCCCAGGGCAGTTATGGAGGTTATATTGTGGTGATTGTATTCAGCTTCACTGTGAGAGGTGTTTAGCCGGCGTCCGGACTGTCTGTGTTGTGGTTGTGTCATGTATGTGTCCCTTGTGTGTTGTCTTTTTGTTTGTTCAGGTTTATGTGTTTTTCCTTTGGCTTGATGTGTATTCACTAACCACAGTGCCCACCAAGATAGTGCTCTATTGCAGCACCTGGTGGTGCACATTATGTGCATGAGCTAAATGCCCTGCATGTGGATGCATTTTATGCGTGTTGAAGCAGTGTTTTAATTAAACAATAAATACATTTATACTTTTTATATATATACCCTGGTGTTGACTTATTGTTGCCCAAAGTAGCCACTTTTTTTGATCCCTGTAGCGTTATAGGGGCAGATTTTTCTATTGTATGCTTTGGTCTGCTTGGCTATAGCAACATTACCAGACTTTGGTAAATTCTCAAAGGGTATATTATTATTTTTTTTTCCCTATCACCGGGTTATGTATAGAGTAGGACCTGGTTTTATTTTCTTCTTTTTGGTTACATATGAGTGGCACTAGTACTGGCTCTCTGCTCCATACGAGAGCCCTGCAGTTCTTGCACCTCAACAACAGCAGAAGAATGGGGTCGGGTATCCCTGACCTTGGCAGGGACCACTTCTCCGTAGTCAGAGCTATCTGTCAGGGTGCCGCTGCTGTCTACCGGTTCATGTTCTGAGCCTGAATCTGACAGATGGGTGACTTCCACTTCACTATCTGCCATGCTGAGAAATGTGTAGGCCTCTTCACTAGTGTACCTTCGATTTGACATTTCAGTCTCTAAATTTACTGGTATACTAGTGAGACTCACAGGAAAAAGAGCTCCTGACTTTCAGCGACTGATTCAAACACTACCATAAAACTGTTAGTGTTTGCAGGGATCAGGCATGACTCTGCGAACGCTGCAGTTATGTGTGTTTTTGTAAGTGACAGTGATCGATTGATACTGCACTTGGGTGGGCTGGGCTGGGCTGGGTGAGGCTGGGTGAAGGGGCTAAACACAGGTGCTAGCAGGTATCTGGGCTGATTCCGCTAACTCTGCGTTTTCAGGAACCCTAAACTATTGGGGATGCTAATATAATTCTGATCAGTTCAAAAACATCGATCCGTTCAGACACTATACTACTATGTATGGTGCGTGCGTGGGTGTCAGCGCTACTGGCACTAATCTGACACTGCCTGGGGCGACGCAGAACCTGACTGATGCTAAAACTGATTGCACCCGCTGGGCGATCAGGAGGTTAAACCTTTATTGGGTAATATACGGCGGGTGCCCTGATGCTATAAAAAACTAACAAACTAACCAGCATCACCTGTAACACTAATACGGTGATCATTGGTGACATGGGTTGAAAGGGTTAACTAGAGGGCAATCAGGGGGTTAAAACCTTTATTGGGTAATATATGGGGGTACCTGACACTTTAAAAACCTGACGGTGAAACCAAGTGCGGCGATCAGAAAATGATCTATTAGTGACACTGGCGATGGGGTGAAAGGGTTAACTGGGGGGGTGATCAAGGGGTTGAACATATATTAGGGGGATTTAGGGGGTACCCTAGACCTACCTGGGCCTACTAGTAACTGCCCTAATACTTATTACAGTCACAAATGACCCCAATGCAGTGATCAGTGAAAAATCTGAAAACTGCAATTGGTGACACAGTGACAGGGAGTGAAGGGGTTAACTGGGGGGGGGGCGATCGGGGGGTGATCGGGGGTGGCAAGTGTTACTATGTGTACTGGTGTTAGTGTAGTGTTGTGCAACTCACGGTAAGACGTCCTCTCTCCTCTCACTGGAATCGAAAATACTCCACAAGGAGAGATGACATCACTTTCTCCTGTCTGTGTTTACACTTACATAGACAGGGGAATGATTTAATTCATTAGGACCGATCAGCAGGTCCAGGCCATAAATCATTGGCCGGGACCTGAGGACTAATCGGTCCTCTGACGAATCTGACCGCCGCAGGCAGGGAGGGAGGAACGTACAGGTACGCCCATTTGCCCACCTGTGCCATTCTGCCAACATAAATCGGCGTGCAGCAGTTGGCAAGTGGTTAAGAGGACTGGATGGTGACTTCCCTAATGTAAAAATTTATTGGTTGATTAATTTTCTGAATATCTGTCAGGAATCAGTAGCTGGCATGGCACACACAGAAATACACACAGAAACATACACAGAAACTGGGACCAAACCATGTATATATATCTTTAAAGTGAGATTTATTTACAGAGTCAGAACAATAACCACACACCAACAGCAATAAACATGAGAATGCATGAAAATCGAAAATTAACAACCGAAATGCAGAAATCTAACAACTAACTAAATATACTAATATATAGACGTGTGAAATATGCAAGGCAGGGGGAAACCTAATAAAATATCCTAAAAAAAAATATCAATAATTTTGTTTTATAATTAGTGGGTGTCTATTTTTGTGTATGGGGTGTTCTGACAAAATGAACAACCTGGCAGAATGTGCAACCCGCGTCACTTCCTGTGACGTGGAATCAGCTGTATAGCCAAACCGCGCTCACTGCGCATGCGCAATGCATCATACATGCCTTCAGTGACTGACGTCAGTGCACACAGGAATTTGCCTGACAAAATGCTTGACCAACTACTGCGCATGCTCACGACAGAAATCAACTAACACTTACAAAATGTATGTTGCTAAGCCCATCTTGGTACACCTTACACTCGACCTCATCACACATACAATAAGAAGGCGGGGTAGCGGACATTTTGCTAGACCAAACCTCATTTTGAATCTGCCAACCAATTTCAGCAATCGAGTCAACTTATCTACTTGAATATAGTATATTTACATCTACAAGGTGGTGTCCTGACAAAATGAGCAACCAGCGCAGTTAGTTTGTTTGCTTCGTATTCTATGCAACGTAAATTTCGTAAGTGTTTGTTTATTTATGCCGTGCGCATGCGCAGTAGTCGGTCGAGCATTTTGTCAGGCAAATTCTGTGTGCCCGGCGGCAGCCATTCAAGGCATGTATGACGCATTGCGCATGCACAGTGAGCGCGGTTTGGCGATACAGATGATTCCACCTCACAGGAAGTGACGCGGGTTGCACATTCTGCCACGTTGTTCATTTTGTCAGAACATGGGAGCTTTACATTTTTATTGGTATTAGGAAGTTTATTATTAGGTGCTTCATGATTTACTTTCACTTTTACATTCATTAAACTGAAGTCTCGCAATTTCTCGGGAGATTACAGCCTGCATTCACAGTTCTCCTCTGTTCTCAGCATTTGTAGATTGCTTCTCTTCTCCTTAGGAGAAATGAACTACAATTCTTTATAAACTGGCACTCAGAGGAGAACTTGTTGTTCTGGGAATGCCGGCGTTCTTAACAGCAGGGATTTACTGCAGCTTAATAAACGTACACCTGTGTAACTATTTACCCGTGTAAGCCCATTGATTTCTTTTTCCCAAATCTCTTTGGTAGGATTCTTACTCCCACTAAAAATTTTCAGAGATAGTAGAATATCCATTTCCTGAGTTTTTCACGCTCTGTTGGTATGAGTTTTTACCTCCCTTTCCCCTTCCTCTGTTTCCCCTTCTCTCATACTCCAAAATAAATTATCTAATCTGTCACCTTGTTCATCATTAATACTCAAATTATCTGTTTTATTTGATATCTCTGGTTTATCAAATCATTAAGCATTATCTGTGAAAATATATTATAGACTCCCTTGCCTCCGATAGCCTCCCGGGAGATGAGGGAAGACCCAACTACCCCCCCCCCCCACCACCACCACCCCACTGGAGCAATTGGATCATGATTTATGCCGCGTACACACGGTCGGACTTTTCGACTGGACTGGTCCGACGGACGCCGACGGACCAAATCCGGCGGACAATCCGATCGTGTGTGGGCTTCACCGGACCTTCAGCGGACTTTTCCAGTCACAAATCTGACGGACTTTAGATTTGGAACATGCTTCTGGCTATCAACTTCTTTATTTTAGTCCGGTCGTACGTCATCACGTACGAATCTGTCGGACTTTGGTGTGATCGTGTGTAGGGAAGTCCGGTCGTTAGAAAGTCTGTCAAAAGTCCGCCAAAAGTCTGTCGAAAGTCTGTCAGACAGGCTGTTGGACTTTTGTAGCTGAAAAGTCCGACCGTGTGTACGCGGCATTATTGGGGTTGTTTGTACCTTCCTTTTAATCACCTGCGGGTATAGGATTATTTATATGGAGGTTTTCTATTAGTTTGTGTTTTGCTTTATTTTTTTTCTATTGGTTGAAGTAGATGGACTTGTGTCCTTATCTAACTATCTGGTTATGTATTCTCTTGAAAATCATTTGAATCCTTTTTTTATGTTTCCTTTATTTAATTTTATTCAAATGTTTTTCTAAATGTTTTATAAGGCTTTCTTTCATATTTATAAAATATCCTGGGGTTTTAAATTTCTGTATTTTTTCTGATACTTTTTTCACGTGTTCATTCATTTTCCTAAAATATTTCTTCTCATAATCCTGTAGCGGTACCCCCGATAGGGGCTGCTGGTTTCTTCATCATCATTTTTGCCAATCACTCCGCTTCTGATCTCTCATACACGTACATGACACCAAACAGTCAATGTTTAAGTTTTATACCTCTTTATTCATGAAGTTAGTCTGGGGTTGTTCATAGGTAGATATGAGATGCTACTCCAGACCCCACTTTATATGGGTGTAATCATAGCCATAGCTTTTGTTAATGGACTTCCCTAGAACGATCCTTTCCTCTTGTGTAGCACTCCCAAGTTGAACAGAAAGTCATTACTCTGAATAATTCCCTCTGCTTGACTGATAGAATTCCTTTGGAGTATTAATGCTGAGTCACAGGCCATCACCGCCTATTTCCATGACCCACATACATAACGCCCCTCAGTCCTTGGAAGTTACTGTTCTTATGGTTCCTGAACTTGTTTCTCTGGGTTTTTACTGACCTGTTTCCTTCCAATCAATAGTCCATGTTTCCCTCAAAGAAAATCGATCACCCAGTTCACTCCCTCCGCTTTACTCCTACTTCCTCCTCGCTCGCCCAGCACATGCCCACGTGGTCTTTCCCCAGCATTACATGCTGGCTACGCTGTACTCCAGTCACCCACCGTGGACCTCCTGGAACACTCCTTGACCTCCTTTTTCTCCCTCGGGCCTCAGGGCACAGGCCCTCCTCTCTCTCGCGCAGCCCTTGAGCATGTGACCCCCCTTATA
Source organism: Lithobates clamitans (assembly GCA_037952925.1). Lineage (NCBI taxonomy): Eukaryota > Metazoa > Chordata > Amphibia > Anura > Ranidae > Lithobates > Lithobates clamitans. The sequence continues at coordinate 3,448,383 of JBBGZY010000250.1, forward strand.
TGAGAGACCTCTTCTCGACCAAACAAATTAACGATTGGTCAGGACTCTTACATGAGCTTCCTGCCACTCAGTTCTCAGCCTATCCTCTCCTTTCCAGAACAATTCACTGTCAGGAAGTGGAGGTATCTCGGAGCCTAAGTGTTGGTGGCCACACCCCCTTCTATTCTGACACTCCCACACCTAAATCAAAACAACCAGGCCTAGAAAAAGACCATAGGCCTGGCTAAATTTACCTGTAACTAAATCCTATACTATCAAACCACACTATCACACCTACCCTAAAGTAGAGGGCGCTACAATGCATACAAGTATTTTTTTGTCTGTAATGGTTTCCACCCCATGCAAAATGAAAGATGTGGTTTATTTCACAAGTTGCATAGTGATGGAATCACTGTAACTGTTTTCCCATGTCAGCTAGTGGATCAACTTGTACCTTTGTTGCCTCAAAGCAATTCCGACACACCTTCTTTAGCTGCATCTGTACAGTGACTGAGCCCTACCACATATCTTATGCTTTTGATTGGCAGAACCATGCAATGTGTACTCTGACTCATTGACAGAAGAAGTCTGGCCAGCTACACATTCCATGGGGAGTAGTTTTGTTATAAATAGTTCTTCTCAAACTCTGCAAACAAAATAGCACCCATGCACACTCACATGATTAATATGCCGTAAGGGCTGCTGGTGTAAGCAGATCAGGAAACTGCAGTGACATTAAAAGCAGGAGCTGTTTGTCTGTTTGTAGTACGCAACCAAAAATGATTCAGCATATGGAAATTGCACCATTTTGGGCAAAGTGAAAGGTTCTCTTTAAGGAGCAGCTACCCACCACCACCTCCACTGATACCCACTTTCACCATGCTCCCTGGCATCTCTGTTTCTCTGCTGATGCTTAAATATGCAAAAACACGTGACCTCCTCCCAGGATGCAGTGATAAGAGACCAATCACCAGGCCAATCATGTGAGGAATATGGAGTCGTCACTAACTCTTTGTACACTCCAACACCATCTAAATGGTGCTTGCATAGAGTTAAGCCTCGTACACGCGATCCGATTGTTTGCAGGGGATTGTCTGTTGGCAGACTGTTGTCCTAAAATTAGACTGTTAGTAAGCTCCTTCAGACAATTGTTGTCCAACTTTCGGCCAAGAAATGTTGGATGGCAGTCTAGTAAATTTTTAGTGGACAATGGTCTGTTGTCTGATTTTCGTATCGTCTGTACACAAGTCTGTAACACAAAAGTCGAAAGTACAAATACGCATGATCGTAAGCAAGGAATGAGCTGGAAGTAGTCGGTCTTGTAAACTAGCATTCGTAATGGAGAATTAACATTCGTGACGCGGCAAATTATGAAATGTCGAAATGCAGAGCACATTCGCTTCTTCTTTAATGGAATAATAAGGAATCTGCTTTGCTGGTGATACTGATGGGGTTATGGCAAACATATTTTAAAAGGCGTTTGTTTTCTAGTGATATCAAGAATAATATTATTATGCTTGTTGTTTTATTTTTTGGGCAAGTTACCACAACACCATTATCCCATAGTTTTTAAGATCAAAGATACCATGTTGGTGTCCCTTGTTAATTTTACATTGTATTTTTTAAAATGTAACTGCCTACTCCCAAACTGTCATTTGAAGTAAAACACATAGTCAAGTATTATTCTACAAAATGTTTTTATTGTGCATAAAAAAACATAAAGCAAATTAAATTAGAGATGCTATCTGTCATCCAAATACAAAGAACTAAACCAAAAAGTGCATTCTATGCATACAAAAATATAGAAAATATAACAAATAAAATAATTATTCCAAAAAAAAAAGGAAATTAGTAAGTGGGGTAGTTGTTAAAATCTCCAGACCAGCTGGCTTGTTGGGTGTCTTGTGGCTGGTATTGCCACTGACCGCCATGCTGCTGTGGTGGGTGAGGTGGCTGTGGAGGTGGTGGATGTAGGGCCACAAAATCATGCAGGTGTTTGTTTTCTGAAATTTGGCCCCTCAACCCCTTGTTGAGGACCTGCAGGGATGAGTTTCTCACACCTGCTCCTTTGCTCACCGGCCATCTCCCTTAATGTATTGGCCGTCACCCTCAGCCTCATATGGGTCTGTCCGGAGGGCAGTAGTGGTCTGGTTGAGGAACACAGCTGTGGCCTCCTCCAGATTCCGGCTCTTTCTGGGATCTGGGACTCTGTCTGGCTGCTGCCGCTGGCTCCTCCAGACTGACACTTTCCTGTGTATGAAAATGGGACATAATTAGATTATTAATTAATAATTATTAATTATTAAACTATCATTCTGACCCCAGCATTTTTTATTCTTGTACAAATAATTTTTGGTCACTACTGTCTATTGATATGGAAACTACTTTGTTAAGGTAGAAATATTTTAACAATATTGTCTAGTTATCATCATTGTATTTTTGGATACAAATATGTTCAACAATGCTATACCTGGGTCAAGCTGGGCTCCTCCACATCTTCTTCCTGTGCAGCAGGACCTGGGTGGACCTCAGGAGCTGTGGCCTCAGCCAATGTCAAAGGGAGCATAGACAGCAATGGCTTGGGTTCTGTCTGACCGTGCGTTCTGGATTTATATACACTGCACATGCATGAAACTCCGCTCTCAGTGCATCATGACGCTGGGGGCGTGACCATCTCTCTTCTGCATGCGACACACACGGCGGAACATTCAGGAGGGACAACATGGCGGATTTTGCAGATTCATGGCAGCCCCGTGGTGGTGGAGCTCATAGGAGGCATAAAGCAACCCCCATGAGCAAGGGTGAGATGGTGGAGATGGTGCGCATCCTAGAGAAGCACGATTACGACTGCAAGCTGCGCAATTACGAAAGGCCCAACAGCCAAAAGGACAGCATTTTGGAGAAGGTCATTGCCGTTTTGCAGAGTGGAACGATCAAAGGACCAAATCCGAAAACGATGGTCTGATCTCAAACACTGTGAACAAGACCAAATGAAGTACATATATCAGATCATAAAAAAGTAAGCAATATTTGTATCTAACCAATATGTATATGTGTAAATTAGCTGCCTGTATATGTTCTTTCCCTAAGTAGCTCTAGAGAATTATATATAGGGTTATCTAAAATCTTTGTATGTCTTAGTATTCTAAAGATGAAGGTAAATATAAAGCAGATATGAACATTTTTACAGGCGGTCCTCGGGTTGCAAAGAAGATGGGGTCTGTAGATTTGTTCTTACGTTGAATCTGTAAGTCGGAACAGGTACATTTTAAGTGTAGCTCCAGCCAAAAATAATATTTTTAAGCTTTTTGGATAGCATAGGGAAGGGTTAACACCCCTGCAACATTTGTTTTGCTGTCTGTGCTACTGTTCAGAAGATTTTACCTCACTTTCTGTCTCAATGACAATTGGATTTTGAAAATTTTGGGTTGTTGTGGAAACAAGCCTTGGTATTAAAGCATCAGTGGAGGTATCTTTTTCCCATAACAACTCTTACAGGAGTAAACTTCCCTTCCTAGGGATAGATTTCCTCTCACTTCCTGTTGTCTCCCTCCGTTTGTAAGTAAGAGTCATTTGTAAGTCAGATGTTTTAAGTAGGGGACCGCCTGTATTTGGTCATGTTTTTGGACATTTCTTTATTTTTGGAACACATTTTTTTATCTTCTTTCAACAGGGGGGCAACCAAAAAAGGAGGCTCCAGCCAAGCCACCACAAGGGACGAAGGGAAGCTACCCTTGCTCGGCCTACAACAGGGGAGGCAACAAGGCTATCTTCCCCCCAAAAAATGTAAGTGACAACTTCAAACACACTCATTTAGCCACCGACAGGGGTGTTTTTAGGTGGGCCAAAGGCCATGGGCTTAGGGCAGAACTTAAGGGGTAAAGAACACTTTCTGTTTGCTGCCTGGCTCATCAGTGCCCATTAATGCAGCCTTGCCAGTGTAGACATGCGTAGAGGAGAGGCCCCGGGGATTACAGTCACACAGAGTCACACCTGCTAGGATGATCATGATATATGCCCTATCCCATAGAAGACAAGAGGGGTGGGGGGCAACTGCTGGACTTTTTAAATGTTGGCATTTGTCCAGTGTTTGCCCTCTGTAAAATGGCATCATCTTCCCTTTTCTATGCATTTTTCACAGAAAAACAACCAAAGTGCAGCATGGTGGAGTCCACTAGTAAGGAGCAAACATTGACATCAGACCAAGTGCAAGGTTGGTCAACCAATGATTCTAGAAACAGATGGGACTTGGAGTGGCTTAATGAATGGTGTATTGTTTCTTTTTAGAGGAAAGTAAGTGTGGTGAGCTCACCCAGAATGTTTGTTTGGAGCCATGGGATCTGACTCCTGGACCCAACACAGACCTTGCCATTGTGGACGTCAAATCCCCTGACGCGAGTCACACTGAGGGCCAAAGCGACCCAGAAGTGGAAGAAAGTATTTGGGAGCCTCTTGTTTGTGCTTGTAAGTATTCTTTGAATCTGGCTTCAAATGTGTATACATGTCGAATGTTTAGATGTCCAAACATAACACTCACTACACACATTAGCAAAGTATGTAGTGCATTAACATTAGCATGGAGAAGGAAGAGGTGGAAGAAGCTGGCAGTGTTGCTAGGTACCCGAGTTTTGGAGACCCAGGCACCAGGGCCAAGATTAAAGAGTAGTTGCAGTGTGTACATTCCTAGTAGTGTAGGTGTCTGAAGGGCAAGCAGGTTGCAAGCAACAATAGACTGGGTAGGTAAGTATTTCCTGAATTTGACTAGTAACTTGACCATAACTTACTATGTAGGGCCTCAGCCACTTGACCATACTTTGTACTCTTCTTACTAGATCATGATCTTCCACAATGCACTATTGGCAGAATGAGTGCAGATATGTTGCACTGTTTGAAGGATCTGGAGCAAATCAAGGAGGCAGCCATTGCTTTACAGCGAAGAATCTGAGATTTTGTGAACATGCTTGCCAAATTTTAATTTCTTCTTGCCTGTTCTGAAGTTTTTTGTTTCACTTGTTGACTCCTGTTTGCCCTTTTAATATTTACCATGTTTTTAGGACTTTGAAATGTGAAAGTTTAGGGAACTCAGTGTTTCTCCACTCCACTCCTCTAGGTGCACCACCAGGTCATGTTTTCTGTATTTTCCTCAGTCTAAAAACGACTGTGCGAATTACTAACAGTGAACATGACAACATCACCTGTGCCAAATTCTACAAGTATAGAAAACGTGACCTGGGTTTGCATCTTGAGGAGGAGAGTTGGGAAACATTGCCCTAACTAATGTAAATTGTAATTTTTGTGTTTTTAAGAATATAAAACCCAAAATTTGAAGGTGCCCTCAAATTTTGCCTTAACATTCTCATTTCCCTCATGATCCCATGCCTAAAATGTGTGTATTTCCATAAATCCAGTTTGCAACAAGCCCCAAAACACACAGTGTGTCAACGTGTGCTATCTACCATCACTGGGTATCAATGTTTTGGGGGTACAACCTCTTCCTCTTAACTAAAGAGGAAGGGGTTGCACCCCCCTGTGATGGGAGATAGCACATGTTGACACTGTGTGTTTTGTGGTTTTAGGAAAAAAGATGTTTGTAACTACACACATTTGTGGCATGGGATCATAAGGGAAATTTAATTGTTATGCCTCTACATGTATGTGGCTTCAAATTGTGGCTTTTAGAGGGGTGAGATTACCCCATATGAGGAAGGCAACATCCATACAGTCTTGGGATACTAATGTATCATTTGGCCTTCACTTTACCAGAATCGAACTTTGTAAGTTCCTGAGTTTGGGATGTGTATCTAATGTTTTAGAACATGCCTGTTTGGCCCCAAAAAAAGAGAAATATTGCAAAACATTCATGTTATACACCAAGATGTTGGTTTGTTATAAAACCTTAAAATGCACATGTGAATGTGCTTTGACTAAAATGTTTTTTACTAAACAATGTGTGGCTTATTATTTCAAAGCTCAATACCAGTGTATTTGTTAAGTTGTTGTAGTTACAGTGACAATGTGCACTTAAATGTGGCCAACTCCTGCAATTTTCAGTCCTCAAAAAAATTATAAGAGTTAAAAAGGCATAATGTTTTTGAACTTCATGCATTAGATCCATTAAGAACAAAAACATTGTGTGTGTGTGTGTGTGTGTGTGTGTGTGTGTGTGTGTGTGTGTGTGTGTGTGTGTGTGTGTGTGTGTGTGTGTGTGTAGCTGAAGAAGATATTGTCACCTCATGTAGCAAATAAGGTACATTTGCACTATTGGAGCAAGTGGCCAAAATTAATCCCATTTGTGAACATATTAGACAGATAAGAAACACAGACAACAGTAGTTCAAATGAAATATGAGTTTATGATCTCAAAATTATATTAGGCATGACCAGCTACAATTTGCTGCCAAGCCACTGCTCCTCGACCCACAAAATAATGAAGGCATTTCTGCTGTAAATCTCTTGCAATTTGTTAGGGCAATCCAGCACGGGCATTTTCAATAGGCATCAGCATGCCCACAGACAGTCGAGCTGCAGCCTCTTCAGCTGGGCCTACCACTGCAGGGTCCACATGACTTGGCAGTGAGGCAAGGTAGCTGGTAGCATTCCTCCTTAAAAAAAATATGTAGTATGCAACAGCACAGGACCACATGGTTGATCTTGTAGATTGCCAGGTTGATTGGGGTCAAAAACAGCTTGAAGCGACTCAATAGGATGCAAAAGGTGTTTTGGACCACCCTTCTGGCACAAGGGAGCCTGTAATTGAATATTCTCTGCTCTGGGGTTAGGTTCCTCATAGGAAACAGCTTCATCAGATGTTCCCCCCAGAGCAAAGGCCTCATCTGCAACAAAAACAAAATTGAGGCCCTCAACATTCTCCTCAGCAGGTGGCAAGTTTAAGGTGCCATTCTGGAGCCACTTGTAGAACTCTGTCTGCATAATCGCTCCTCCATCAGAGTTGCGGCCGTTCTTCCCAACATCCAGATACAAAAACTTATGGTTGGCAGAAGTTACAGCTAGCATGACTATGCTGCAAAAGCCCTTTTAATTAAAATAATATGAGCCAAAGTTGGGTGGTGGGACAATCCGAACATGCTTGCCATCAATAGCACCACCACAGTTGGGAAAATCCCACTGATGGTGGAACTGGACTGCAACATCCTGCCATTGCTGTGTGTTGGAAGGAAACTGTGGATTAAAAAAAAGAAAAAAGAAATTACTACTTCTGCACATAACATTGCAAGCAGATTTGACACAAACATGCTTAGCCAACATAAGGATAAAACTTAAATGAGTATTTAAAGACAAAAGTGTAAGGTCAACTTATTTGATTCATCACCACCTCTGGTGGCCCATTAGCAAAATTTTAAAGGTGGGGGGGGTAATGGGTAGATGTTTTGAACAGGTAACCCTCTCCACTTCCATGAGAGCTGTTTGCATAAATAATCTGTGATATTTTAGCCATCCCTTCCTTACTTACACTATTGTCAGCCCATGTGACAGGTAAGAAGTGTCATAATCTAAAAATATGGATACACACTGTCCAAATTGCAGCACATTTTGACATTCTGAAAAAAAAACTATCAATATAATAGCAGACAAAAACTTTCTACGTTACAATTTGTAGGTAATGAGGCAGGCCCTCGCACTACATGGCTTGGTGAATTTATACAGAAATATGAACACAAAAGAGGGATAGTGTGTATGGGTTTAGCACGTTCTTTCCTCCGATTCCGCAACATGGCTGGTTGATGAACGGCCGTTCAGAAACAAACTGAAAAGCATGAACTGAAAAGCGCGAATCAACGCTCACCAAACTTCTACTCACACGAAATTAGCAGAAGGAGCCGAAAGGGTGGCGCATGACAATTGAACTTCCTCTTTATAGCTTCGTAGTACGTCTAGTACATCACTACGTTGGTGTTTGTTGGCCAACAATTGTGTACCGTTAGTATGCAGGACAAGTTCCTGGCACACGCCCTTTGGACAAAAATCAGACGCTCGGGTGGTCAACAATCGGATCGTGTGTACGATGCTTTAGAAGTCACAGCTCTGACAGACAGATTGGCATGGGAGAAATGCAAAGTAGAGTATTCTTTTGAGAGAACGTGTCACTTTTCTGTGGGTGGCCAAAGTGGTTAAGGTATTTTTAGTGTCTAATAGGTATGGGCGAACGGTTCGACCCGAGCATAAGTTCAGCCGAACTTTGGTTGTTCGGATGTTCTGCGAACACCAAACAATATGCGGAGTTCGGGGCAAATTCGAAAGCCGCCGGAACACCATTAAAGTCTATGGGACACTAACATGAAAAATCAAAAGTGCTCATTTTAAAGGCTTATATGCAAGTTATTGTCATAAAAAAGTGTTTGGGGACCTGGGTCCTGCCCTAGGGGATATGTATCAATGCAAAATTTTTTTTTAAAAACGGAGGTTTTTTTGGGAGCAGTGATTTTTTTAATGCTTAAAGTGAAACAATAAAAATGAACTCTGATTCCCCGCGATCTCGGAGAGCACGAAGGGATTACTGAATCCTTCGTACATGGGATTTGAATTGACACGTCTCGCCTGAATTGAATGACTGCTAATGTTCTTGCTGTTCACACTCATCCTATTGAGAATGCTCCTTTATTCATTAAAGGACAATTTATTCCTGACCTCATCCAGCTATTTCTACACTGGCTACTTGTTCTTTATTCCAGCCCTGAAGACCGGAGGTGCGGTTTCTCTCTCCCCACCGAGATTACTTGTCTACCAATACAGAGTGTATACGCTTCCTCAAGATCGTTATGGACATTAACCTTTGGTTCAAAGCTCCACTACCTGACTCGCACTGGTCTCCGCATCTACCCTGGAAGGCATTATCCGCCACATTCTACTCCCATACAGACTTAGACTGTACATAGTTGCTGCCGGCTACTTTGGAAGATGCCTTGAAAGCCCATATGCTTTACCTTACTTGTGTTTGCATCACATAACATGCATTGTTCGATCTGGGTAATGTATAATTAACATGTACTTTCGATGGGTATCTGCCCGCTCACTATTTCAGATTTAAACCCATGTTGCTTAATGGTAGTCTCACGGGGATATATCTCCACTGCCATCTACTGGCACAGGGACGCACCTGCTGGGACTTCTTGTTTGCACTGTAGATAGCCTTTTCCACATTCCAGCATAAGACTGATAAGCAGAACAGGTCAATATAACCGCTGTCCTTTCCCTTCCACCAATACTACCAAATTTGCATTTTGTCTATGGGAAATGCATCATCTATGTTAAAATTACCTCTCCCATAACATATACCCAGCACCTGTTTATCCCCGTCCTATTGCTTATACAACATGAATAGAAGGTAGTTGGCAGCAGTTTACTCTCACTTTACATCTATGCTGCCCTACGCACAGCTAATCTCCTACTCCAGGAAGGGACAAGACACGAGGGTTCGGACAGGGGTTAGGGCAGCTGTACTAAGAGCGTCAATGACTACCCGGTCACAAACGGCTAAACCCTGTTCACACACATCAGTCTTCCTCTTGTCCCTTTACTATATATCCCTCTAGTACACATATAATCAATGGGACACCCACAGGATACGAAGCAAGCCTCTCTCATCTACTTAGTTAGCCAGGGGGGCAGAGATGGGAGGAGGGACAGGTTCACTGGCGGTGAAGAATGGCTCTGCTTCTTTTTCAACCCTGAGTTATAACTACCGGCTTCTGGTTGTTTACTGATATTCTAATCGGGTATGTTTAGGATATTCAGATTTTACTTAGTTATATTTGGTACATCAAATGCTTAACTGTCTTAAGAGGTATACTTTGTCAAGAAATCACACAACATGTCACCTAACACTGACCATGTCTAATCGTCCCCTCTTTATCATGGTTCTTGACATATAGACAAGGCCAATTCATCTATACTCCAGGTCTTGGACTTGACCCCCTTGTCTTACGGACCTGGTAACACACAAACAATTATTGCACTCACATCTCATATGAAGTATGTACAGATGAGTATATGATCATATTTAGACCCCGACTAATACATCCTCCGCTCATTTACTTCGATAGATGGCAACGGCGGATCGACCATCTATCTTGCTGTCTCTCCTGTGTTAGGTGCTTACCAACCCCCACATTGTGCAGTAGAAAGGTACAGACTTGTACCTGGACCAAATTCCACTGATAACTCACTGTACCCACCTAACCTCTCTCGACGTAGAGAAGGTTAGCTACCTTCTCCCCTCCCCCGTTACAACCTACAAGGCCCCTCTTGCTAAGCGGATACTCAAACAGCTTTCTACCCCAATTACAGGCCACCCCCCCTCTTCTATTCCTTTAACCACTCTACATCTAACTACCCCCTTACCTATAAAATTGCGGATACGAATACCAACATGCATAACACGAAGGGCTCAATCAAGAATCAACTCAACTCACAGGTAAAACTATGTTCGCTAAACATTCGAGGGTTAAACACCCCCGAGAAAAGGTCACAGTTACTATATACACTGCAGAAAAGTAAAACACAAATAGCATTCATCCAAGAAACTCACTTTCGCTCCGATATTGTACCCAAACTCGGCAACCATCACTATCCCACAGTCTTTCATGCATCGAATGCCACCTCTAAGAATAAAGGGGTTGCCATATTAATATCTAAAACCTGCCCCCTACAAATTTCTGACATCAAGCGAGATGCTAATGGTAGATATCTATTTCTAAAGGGCACACTACATAACAAGCCTATCACACTGGCAAACCTGTATACCCCTAATAGGCAACAAGTCTCCTTCTTTCGAAAAACCTTACAGCTACTCACTGAATTTTACTCATTCTCATTGTGGGTGGGGATTTCAAAGTTGCGCTCAAACCGACACTGGAATCCTCTAATGGATCATCTTCCATGCCATATAGAGCCTTGAGAGCTATCAAAAAACACCTACAGGAACTAACTTTACATGACACATGGCACACACTACATCCAAACGATCGAGATTTTACATTTTACTCATCACCCCACAACAAATATTCCACAATTGACCATTTTGTTATCTTTCAGAATGATTTACCACTTCTCACAAAAGCAACTATAGACCCTATGGTGCTTTCTGATCATAACCCCATCTCCATAACACTGACTATGCCGATGGCTCTTTCCACAAATTCGATATGGCACCTGGATAACTCCCTACTGTCAGACCTGAACATCACACAAACAATTACCAAGCGACTATCACACTACTTCCAAGAAAATGTCACCGAAGGTTTCAGCCCATCCACCACCTGGGCCGCACATAAATGTGTAATGAGAGGGGAGTTTATCTCTTTGGCTGCCCTTAGAAACAAACAGATGAAATTTTATCACCACCTTATCCACTAAAATACATGCTCTGAAAGGGCTCATAAAGCATCCCTAGCCACTACATCACTCGCAGAACTGTTACAGGCCAGGGAGGAACTCCGAGAAGAGTTAAGTAAAACACTAAAACGCAAATATGTTTTGACACAAAAACTGTTCTACGAGTTCGGTAATAAAGCTGGGAAAATGCTGGCCAGAACAATACAACATAAAAAGGCAACATCATATATACATAGGATTAAAGATCCCGTCGGAAACACTTTTGTATCCCCAGAAGATATTGCCACCCAGTTTGTCAAATAGTTCTCCAAACTTTATAATTTACCCCCCACAGACACAAATGACCACACCCATGTCAGACGGGCAGCAATCACAAACTTCCTAAAGCAATTTCGCACACCCACTATTTCCCCAGAAGACTAAACGGCTCTTGAGTGCCCTATCAGTGTTGAGGAAACTGCAACGGCCTTGAAACAACTTAAAACGGGTAAAAGTCCGGGCCCAGACGGGTTGACCGTAAGCTATTACAAAACCTTCCACGAGATACTTACCCCTCATTTTACTGAATCATTCAATTCTCTATCCTCGTCCCCACAAGCCTTCAAAGACTTATTGGAAGCCCATATCACGTTGATACCAAAACCTGGCAAAGGTGAAACTATAGTATCCAATTACAGGCCCATCTCCCTCCTAAATGTGGACATAAAACCATACGCCAAAATCCTTGCTAATCGCTTACTTCCTCTTATCCCTAAATTAATAACCCTTGATCAGGTTGGATTTATCCCTGGAAGAGAGGCTAGAGATAACACCATAAAAGCTCTTAATATTCATCATTGGCTCTCAAAATCATCCAAACAACAAAGTTTCTTTTTATCCCTCGATGCGGAGAAGGCGTTCGACGGAGTGGCCTGGGACTACATGTCGGCAACACTGCAGGCAATGGGGTTTCTTCCACATTTTCTACAACTGATACTAGCACTATACTCTTACCCTACGGCTAGAATAAGGGTCAATGGCCTCCTGTCGGACGCCTTCTCCGTTTCGAATGGTACACGTCAAGGGTGCCCATTGTCACCTCTCATTTTTGTTATCACCCTAGAACCCATCCTACACAAACTCAGGGCAAATCCCGATATTAAAGGCATTGATATCAGTAATAAACAGTATAAAGTCGCAGCATATGCGGACGATATCCTTCTCTTCCTCTCAGACCCACTAGTCACTATACCCAATCTACTAAAAGACTTTGCCTTTTTTAACAAATTATCTAATTTACAAATTAACTTTACGAAGTCTAAAGCCCTTAACATCTCTCTCCCACCGACGTTAGTGACGCAATGCCAGGCGAATTTCCCTTTTAGCTGGGAACCCCATGCTCTCACGTACCTGGGGATCCAAATCCCATCTAAATTAGGGGAACTTTATAAAAGGAATTACCTATCAATATTACGTACTATACAAACAGACCTTCTCAAATGGACCTCGGGCCAATTCTCCTGGTTTGGACGAGTCACCATCCTAAAGATGAACATTCTACCCCGTATCTTGTATATATTGCAGACAATTCCAATTAAACTCCCCATGTCTTTTTTCACTACATACAAAAGACTATGCAGGAACTTCATATGGGCCTCTAAATCACCAAGACTTAGCTGGGATAGAATGACTATCCCCAAACTGAAAGGTGGCTTAAGCCTCCCCGATATCCATAAATACCATTCAGCATGCCACCTCACAAGAGTAATTAACTGGCACGTCCACAAACTCACCAAAGATTGGGTTGGTATTGAAGAGTCTATCGAACAGGTCCCTCTAGCCCATCTACTATGACTTGATGCTAGGGCAACGCCTGAAGCATACGCCACACATCCATTAACGGGACCTACGCTCCACACTTTTAGAACAATCTCACATATGCTCAAATGGAATCCCTCCCCGGGCCCTTTGACCCCACTAAATAATAAACACAACTTCCCACCCGGCGTACCATTGCTTAATCCAATTCCCGCCCAAGAAGCTTTAACTCTGAGAGCCTCACAATTCTTTCAAAACGGAACACTTCTCCCATTTAATGCTCTACTCTCTAAATTCCCAGACTATCACATCCCCTTCTATAAATTCCTTCAAATTAGACACTTTCTAAACAGTACCAGACCTATCCCGCAATGGTCTAGACCTATCACCAAACTCCTTTTGAAGCACTCTGCACTAATATGACTCCTTAGAGAAATCTCATCTCAGCGGTATATGCACTTCTATTCAGCGATCATGACCTTAAATGCAACCCAATAAACCGGAAATGGGAAAGGGAACTCCAGTTGGACATACCTAAAGATGAATGGGAAAACATTTATTAAAATATTCATAAGGGCTCAGTTAAAAATTCGGCACAAGAAAACTGTTACAAAATATACTCAAGATGGTATAGAAGGCCTGAAAAAATTCACATATACCATCCATCTGTTTCGTCTTTGTGCTGGAGGTGTAATTCTGACGTGGGTTCCCTTCTTCATATTTGGTAGGACTGCCCACACATAAAATTATTCTGGGAAAAGATTCACGCTACAATCCACCACATTACAACATATACTGTGGCCTTTACGCCATCTCAATACCTACTGCATCACACATCGATTCCACAATCCACTTACAAAAAATCTCCTATACTCCATCTAATAAATGCAACTAAACAATGCATACCACTATACTGGAGGAGCACCAATCCGCCTACACTAGTAGACTGGTTCAAATGTATAGAGAAAATATCAGAGATGGAAAACTTAATCTATCAATCCAAAGATAACCCAACAAAATACCAAAATACCTTTGCTTGTTGGTTACACTTCCGAGTATCCCCTAAGTTCCAAGAACTTCTCAACAATCCTTAACTTCATCTCACAGTGTTAGAACGCTGATACTATTCATATACGCATATCCCTCACTTAACATTCGAATATTCACCGTATCCACCATAAATACCTACGCACCTCTTTAGGTACCTCAACCTGTTCTACTTATCCCCTCCACCTTGAAGGAAAAACTTTCGAATACACGTCTGAGACTCACATGGTTGAGATCCGAAATTTACCTACCCTGTCACACAGGGCCAGAATCACTAAGTTCCACATATGCTTTTTCACGTAATATTTCTATGTGGCATATTGCACCTATAAAGACTTGGAATGTCTTAACACACATCCTTGACATAGAGAGAGAGTACATATTAATAGGTAGATCAACACTGTGGTCTTATAATGAGATGAATCTCTGGTCTTCTCCCTCACATAGTGTGGTCCCATTAGGGGTGCGTAGGTTGAGAACAGGCCTTTTCTTGATCTACCTGAAGGAATATAACAGACCCTCTAAGACTTGAGCTAGGATACCCTACTATAATTTGCATCCTCATATAAGACAGTATATCATCATTTAGTTTGTTACGTTCATTCAATGATTAAGGATTCCTATAAGGCTGATCTTCCTAAAGCTATGAAGATATACAGAGGTTGCTTTACAACACCATAATGGGAAATTATACTGTTAAGCATATCAATTGTATGAGTTGTAATGTTTGTTATGATTTCCTGTCAATGCTATATTTTCTTCAATAAAAAAATTGTAATAAAAAAAAAAAAAAGAAATATTCCATTAAATATTGTGCCTGGGGGGTGTCTATAGTATGCCTGTAAAATGGCACATTTTCCCGTGTTTAGAACAGTACCATAGCAAAATTACATTTCTAAAGTAAAAACTGTCATTTAAAACTCATTGCGGCTGTAATGAATTGTCGGGTCTCAGCAATATGGATAAAACTCATTGAAAAAAAGAGCATGGGATCCCCCCAGTCCATTATCAGGCTCTTTGGGTCTGGTATGAATATTAAGGGGAACCCCGAAACAAAATTTAACCACTTAAAGACTAGGCTTCTTTTTCAGACTCAGTGTTTACAAGTTAAAAACAAGTTTTTTTGCTAGAAAATTACTTAGAACCCCCAAACATCATACATTTTATTTTCTAACACCCTAGAGAATAAAATGGCGGTCATTAGAATTCTTTTTGTGATACCGTATTTGCGCAGCGGTCTTACAAGCGCACTTTTTTTGGAAAAAAATCACTTTTTTGAATAAAAAAATAAGACAACAGTAAAGTTAGCCCAATTTTTTTATACTGTGAAAGATGTTACACTGAGTAAATTGAAACCCAACATGTCACGCTTCAAAATTGCGCCCGCTTTTGGAATGGCGTCAAACTTTTACCCTTAAAAACCTACATAGGTGACGTTTAAAAAATTCTATAGCTTGCATGTTTTGATTTACAGAGGAGGTCTAGGGCTAGAATTATTTCTCTCGCTCTAACAATTGCACTGTGTGGTTTGACCACCTTTTCATATGCAGGGGCTACTCACGTATGTTTGTCGGGACGGGGCGCTTTAAAAAAATGTTTTTTTCTTATTTATTTTACTTGATTTTATTTATTTTTTCACAGTTTTTTTTTTAAAAAATTGGGTCACTTTAATTCTTATTGCAAGGAATGTAAACATCCCTTGTAATAGAAAAAAGCATGACAGGTCCTCTTAAATATGAGATCAAAAAGACCTCAGATCTCATATTTGGACTTAAATGCAATAAAACAAAAAAATTTGTCATTTGAAAAAATGACAACAGAAAAATGGCCCTTTAAGACGTATGGGCGGAAGTGACGTTTTGACGTTGCTTCCGCCCTGCCATAGTATGGAGACGGGTGGGGGCCATCTTCCCCTCACTCGTCTCCATACCCAGCCATGGACAGGTCCTGATCACCTTCGCCGCTGCCGACGACTCCGTTAATCTGCGGAGGGCGTGGGAGAGCCGATAACGGTGATCTTGTGGCGAATCCGCCGCAGAGACCACCATTATCGTAAAGATAAAACGATGGATACCTCGGTTGTGGCAACAGCTGCTGCCATTACCGGGCTATCCATCTTTAAACTGCTGACATATGTTCAGGAGCCGGTCGGCGAGTGGTTAAAAAAAAATTGCGTGGGGCTCCCCCTAAAATCCATGCCAGGCCCTTCAGGTCTGGTATGGATTTTAAGGGGAACCCTGTGCCAAAATTTAAAAAAAATGGCTTGGCGCCCCCCCAAAATCCATACCAGACCTTTATCCGAGCACGCAACCTGGCAGGCCGCAGGAAAAGAGGGGGGACGAGAGAGCGCCCCCCCCTCCTGAACCGTACCAGGCCACACGCCCTCAACATGGGGAGGGTGCTTTGGGGTAGCCCCCCAAAGCACCTTGTCCCCATGTTGATGGGGACAAGGGCCTCATCCCCACAACCCTTGCCCGGTGGTTGTGGGGGCCTGCGGGCAGGGGGCTTA
The DNA here is from genome assembly GCA_037952925.1 of Lithobates clamitans. Classification (NCBI taxonomy): domain Eukaryota; kingdom Metazoa; phylum Chordata; class Amphibia; order Anura; family Ranidae; genus Lithobates; species Lithobates clamitans. The sequence goes on from JBBGZY010000250.1 coordinate 3,465,066, forward strand.
TCGGAATCTTCTCAAGAGAATGAATTCAGTTCCTCTAATCTTTCCTCATAGCTGAGTTCCTCCATGCCTCTTATCAATTTGGTTGGCCTTCTCTGCACTTTCTCAACACACTGTATACATACAAGGTCCCCCATGGGCACAGGTTCCACTAACTGCCATGCATCAGATGAAAACATGCAAAAGTAAAAATTATACATCAGTCACATTAAAACAATTTGATTGTTACCAGTGTTTAGAAATCAAAGTATTAAAGTGATTATGTTATAATTGTTGTACCTTCTGAACTGTGTTTTATTCCTTTTGTATATTCCATTTTTCAAAATAAAGACTATTAAAAAAAAGATTCCCTTAATCAGGGCTTTAAACTGCCAACAAGAAAAGGTTACCTAAATACTAAGGGTTTCTGTGGGTAAGGTATTTTAAAATATACTGAGCTTATTCCAGGAACTGGTCTGAGCATATTCTAACACACAGGATGTATCTACAGAGCTACCACTACTTTACACCGTGTTTCCACGGAAATAAGACCTACCCCGTTAATAAGACCTAGCACTATTTTCCAGGAGGGCTGCAATATAAGCTCTACCCTGAAAATAAGACCTAGTTCGGTGCGGCACCTCTTGGCACTTAGCTGATCTCCTCTTCTCTCAGTGGGGAATTTCAGCCCCCCCCCCTGCATTGCTCAGAGCGGGGAAGACAGCTCAGGCAGGCTATGGAAGAAGGTATTTGCACTGTTGCATTGCAGACCTTTTGCATTATGTGATCCTGTAATAGAGAGGGTTCTGTCATTTTGTAACCACTGGGAAGATAGCACATTGCATGGCAAGCCCTACCCCGAAAATAAGCCCTACTGTGTTTTTGGCTGACAAAATTAATATAAGACCCGGGCTTATTTTTGGGGAAACACGGTATACAGTGACTTGAAAAAGTATTCATCCCCCTTGAAATTTTCCACATTTTGTCATGTTACAACCAAAAAACGTAAATGTATTGTATTGGGATTTTATGTGATAGAACAATACAAAATGGCACATAATTGTGAAGTGGAAGGAAAATGATAAATGGTTTTCAAGATTTTTTACAAATAAATATGTGAAAAGTGTGGGGTGCATTTGCATTTAGCCCCCCTGAGTCAATACTTTGTGGAACCACCTTTTGCTGTAATTACAGCTGCAAGTCTTTTTGGGGATGTCTCTACCAACTTTGCACATCTACAGAGTGACAATTTTGCCCATTCTTCTTTCCAAAATAGCGCAAGCTCTGTCAGATTGGATGGAGAGCGTCTGTGAACAGCAATTTTCAAGTCTTGCCACAGATTCTCAATTGGATTTAGGTCCGGGCCATTCTAACACATGGATATGCTACCAAACCATTCCATTGTAGTTCTGGCTGTATGTTTAAGGTCGTTGTCCTGCTGGAAGGTGAACCTCCACCCCAGTCTCAATTATTTTGTAGACTCTAACAGGTTGTCTTCTATGATTGCCCTGTATTTGGCTCTATCCATCTTCCCATCAAGTTCAAGAACTGTCAGTTTAGGTGGATGGCCATGTCTTGGTAGGTTTGCAGTTGTGCTATACTCGTTCCATTTTCAGATGATGGATTGAACAGTACTCCGTGAGATGTTCAAAGCTTGGGATATTTTTTTATAACCTATCCCTGCTTTAAACTTCTCCACAACCTTATCCCTGACCTCTCTGGTGTGTTTCTTAGCCTTCATTATGCTGATGCTTCATGATGCTGTTTGTTCACTAAGGTTCTCTAACAAACATCTGAGGGCTTCACAGAACAGCTGCAGTTATACTGAGATTAAAATTACACACAGATGGACTCTATTTACTAATTAGGTGACTTCTGAATTCAATTGGTTCCACTAGATGTTAGTTGGGGTATTAGAGTAAAGGGGGGCTGAATACAAATGCACGCCACACTTTTCACATATTTATTTGTAAAAAATTTGAAAACCCTTTATCATTTTCCTTTCACTTCACAATTATGTACCACTTTGTGTTGGTCTACCACATAAAATCCCAATAAATACATTTATATCTATACATTTATTTATATATAGAAAAATTGCCTTCATCATTGCCAATAAGTGGGAGAAAAAAATGCTCCGATATTATGTACAGTATATATATTTATGTATACAGTACATATGTGTGTGTGTATATGTATGCCTTTTTAGGGCTAGTTTATAATAGCAGCAAGGACTGCCACTCCTCCTGAAAAGCGATCCATGCTTTGATTGCTTTTCAGAAACATTTGACATGCAGTGAGGAGGCACTATGTTTCCTCCTCACCGCCTGTTTTAACCATTAAATGCAGTATCACTGCGCCACAACCATGTGCAATGCATGCGGTTTCAAGGCAGTTGCAGTGTGGCCCGTTCACCTGGGGGTATGCCTCTAGCCACAGCCATATCATGTGTATGTCTCTGGCTGTTGCACTGCAGCTAAAGGGGGGAGCAGTTGGGGTTGGTAAAAATGCGGTTCAACCATGCGGTTTTACTGTCCCCCAACCTTACGTGTTTACAAGCCATTCGTTCACATCTGTGCTGAGTGTAGGACAGCCAATTCATTTCAATGGCCTTTCCTACCTGCAGAAACACAGGGAAAGAAGTCCTCAACTTTTTTTTTAATTGCACTGAAAATGCACTGTGTTTTGCTCAAGGGTACCATTAAGAATTAATGATTTAATGACACCCCTGCAAATTTGCTAAAGAGCGCATTTGTCTGCATGTTGGGAACATGTGCAATTTTGCATGCGTTCCCTCAACACACAGTAATGTGAACCAAGCCTGGAGCCTCGTACACACGATCCGATTGTTGGCCAACAGAGCATCAGACTTTTGTCCGAAGGGTGTGTGCTTGTCTTGCATACAAACGGTACACAATTGTCTGCCAACAAACATGAAAGTAGTGACGTACTAGACATACTACAAGCCGTTAAAGAGGAAGTTCAATTGTCAGGCGCCACCCTTTGAGCTCCTTCTGCTAATTTCACGTTAGTAGAAGTTTGGTGAGTGTTGATTCGCGCTTCAGTTCATGCTTTTCAGTTCGTTCCTAAACGGCCGTTCGCCAACCAGTCATGTTGCGGAATCGGAGGAGAGAACGTGCTATTATTGGCCTTGGAGTTATTGCTTTGACCCAAGTCCAGTCCAGGAACAGGAGGAGTTCTTGGACCAAAAATTGGTTGCTTAATCGTGACCAGTTATGTCATATGCCTTTGCTGCGGGAGCTTCAGGAGAATAATCCGGATGATTTTCAGAATTATCTCCGGATGACGGACCCCTGCTTTCACCAACTATTGGCAGTGGTGACCCCCTATATTAAGAAGCAGGACACATGCATGAGGCTTGCCATTACTCCAGAGCAAAGGCTCATAGTCACCTTGCGTTACTTGGCGATGGGGAGAAGTCTCCAGGACCTCAAGTTTACCACTGGGATCTCCCCCCAGGCTCTGGGATTCATTATTCCAGACACCTGCTCAGCCATTATTCAAGTCCTGCAGAAGAAATATATTCAGGTACATTTTTCCCTATAAGATCAGATTCTATTTATTCATGTTTGCTAATGTATCATCTTAATTTGTTGATTACATAATTTTCATAATTTTCAATATTGTAATATGCTGCGAATGTCCTATTTGTCCTCATGCATGCTGTAAGCTTTTCCTGCTCCTTTGTTGGCCTAAATGCATATTTTCCATAACTTACCTCCCCAGCATGCTATCCTGGGCCCATACACACCTAGCCTAGTAACTTCACAGTGTTTTTTGTCAGCTACATTTTGGGGCTTACCCTAAACAACCCCTAAAATGTGTTATTGTTGCCCTCAAATTCAGGCACAGTGCAAGAGACCATTTTTTGGGGCCCAAACTCATTTGGAACCCTACCTCCCCCCAAAAAATGCAAAAGTCAATAGATACAAATACTCTGCTGACTTTGCCAAACCCATACACACTATCCCTCCTTTATGTTTAAATTTCTGTATAAATTCACCCAACCGTGTAGTGCAAGGGCCTGCCTGATTACCTACAAATTGTTTTTGTCTCCTATTATATTGATAGGTATTTTCAGAATGTCAAAATGTGCTGCAATTTGGACAGTGTGGATCCATATTTTTAGATTATGACACTTCTTACAAGCCCATTGGGCTGACAATAGTGTAAGTAAGGAAGGGCTGGCTAAAGTATAAAAGATTATTTATGCAAACAGCTCTCATGGAAGTGGAGAGGGTTACCTGTTCAAAACATCTACCCATTCCCCCCCCCCCCACCCTAAAATAAGCTAATGGGGCACCAGAGGGGGTGATGAATCAAATAAGTTGACCTTACACTTTTGTCTTTAAATACTCCACAGTTTACTTCCAACCCACAGCAATAGCAGGACGTTGCAGCCCAGTTCCACCATCAGTGAGATTTTCCCAACTGTGGTGGTGCTATTGATGGCAAGCATGTCCGGATTGTCCCACCACCCAACTCGGGGTCATATTATTTTAATTATAAGGGCTTTTGCAGCATAGTCATGCTAGCTGTAGTGTCTGCCAACTATGGGTTTTTGTATCTGGATGTTGGGAAGAAAGGCCGCAACTCTGATGAAGAGGAGTGATTATGCAGACAGAGTTCTACAAGCGGCTCCAGAAGGGCACCTTAAAATTGCCATCTGCTGAGGAGAATGTTGAGGGCCTTGATTTTGTTTTTGTTGCAGATGAAGCCTTTCCTCTGGGGGGAACATCTGATGAAGCTGTTTCCTATGAAGAACCTCACCCCAGAGCAGAGAATATTCAATTACAGGCTCTCTCCTGCCAGAAGGGTGGTCGAAAATGCCTTTTGGCATCCTATCGAGTCGTTTCAGGCTGTTTTTGACTCCAATCAACCTGGCACTCTACAAGATCAACCATGTGGTTCTGTGCTGTTGTATTTTACATAATTTTTTAAGGAGGAATACGACTAGCTACCATGCCTCACTGCCAAGTGATGTGGACCCTGCAGTGGCAGGCCCAGCTGAAGAGGCTGCAGCTCGGCCATCTGTGGGCATGCTGACGGCTCTTAAAAATGCCGTGCTGGATTGCCCTCACAATTCACCAGAGATGTATGGCAGAAATACCTCAATTATTTTGTGAGTAGAGGAGCAGTGGCTTGGCAGAAAATTGTAGCTGATTATGCCTAATATAATTTCGAGATCATAAACTCATATTTCATTTGGACTACTGTTGTCTGTGTTGCTTATTTGTCTAATATGTTCACAAATGGGCTTCATTTTGGCCACTTGCTCCAATAGTGCAAATGTACCTTATTTTCTACATGAGGTGACAATATCATCTTCAGCTAACTATTCTGGTGTGCTGTGGGTCTGCTACACACACATAATGTTTTTGTTCTTAATGGATCTAATGCATGAAGTTCAAAAACATTATGCCTTTTCAACTCTGCATTTTAAGAGCACATTGTCACTGTAACTACAACTACTTAACAAATACATTGGTATTGAGTAGGGATGAGCCAGATGTTCGAGTCGAATGTAAGTTCACCTGTTCACCGAAAAACGAACAATTTGGGGTGTTCGCGGCAAATTCGAAAGCCGCGGAACACCGTTTAAAAGTGTATGGGAGAAATCAAAAGTGCTAATTTTAAAGGCTTATATGCTTGGTATTGTCATAAAAAGTATTTGGGGACCTTGGTCCTGCCCCAAATGGCCGTTTTTTCGGGAGAAGTGATTTTAATAATGCTTAAAGTGAAACAATAAAAGTGAAATATTCCTTTAAATTTTGTACTTGGGGGGTTTCTATAGTATGCCTGTAAAGTGGCGCATGTTTTCCGTGTTTAGAACAATCCCTGCACAAAATGACATTTCTAAAGGAAAAAAAGTAATTTAAAAGTACTCGCGGCTATAATAAATTGTCTATGGGAGAAATTAAAAGTGCTAATTTTAAAGGCTTATATGCATGGTATTGTCATAGAAAGTGTTTGGGGGCCTGGGTCCTGCCGCAGGGGACATGTATCAATGCAAAAAAAAGTTTTAAAAATGGCAGTTTTTTCAGGAGCATTGATTTTAATTATACTTAAAGTGAAACAATAAAAGTGAAATATTCCTTTCAATTTCGTACCTGGGGGGTGTCTATAGTATGCCTGAAAAGTGGCGCATGTTTCCTGTGTTTAGAACAGTCCCTGCACAAAATGACATTTCTAAAGGAAAAAAAGTCATTTGACTACTTTCCAATAAAAAGAAGGTAAGTGCAGCGCATAAAACTAAATAAAAAAAGGAAAAAGAATTAGTCCAATCCAGATGGAAACTTCAATCACTGGACAGAAGGAATGACAGGATCCCTCGTGAAGAAAAATGGAAAAGTGACAGTATCCTTCACCAAATAAGCCCTGATACGCTTACCAGAGATGGTGGACCTCCCTGCTACAGAAGGTCAAATGCACGTGTATCCCCACAGCTGACGAAGTCTAATCAGGACGTAACGCCGCGTACGGGGGCGGAGCTTGTTCTGCAGACGTCAATCGCTGCTACCTCTTTGCTGCTGATCCACTGATTGGCTTTTTAAAAGAGTTATAGTTTTATGTATTGCGCTATTTGGCGCCGTATTTTCACTTACATTTATTGATCAATAAATGGAGTACACTTAGAGTGTTTCCTTTGTTTTTTGGAGCGCTGCATATCTTCGTTTTACTGGCCTTTTGAGGTTCCCTTTCCCTTTTTGTATTTCTCTGCTGGACAGGAGTTCCACACACTGTGATTGAGGATCGCTCAAGCCTTATGGGAGGTTTGCAACATCCCTGTGGGGATACACGTGCATTTGACCTTCTGTAGCAGGGAGGTCCACCATCTCTGGTAAGCGTATCAGGGCTTATTTGGTGAAGGATACTGTCACTTTACATCAGAAGGACTTTTCCATTTTTCTTCACGAGGGATCCTGTCATTCCTTCTGTCCGGTGATTGGAGTTTCCATCTGGATTGGACTAATTCTTTTTCCTTTTTTTATTTAGTTTTATGCGCTGCACTTACCTTGTTTTTATTGTTTATCTGCTAGGTATATGTGATTGCCTATAGTGTTCAGCTTGCAGTCTTTACGTTTTTATTACTGTGTTTGCACTGATTGTTCCTTTGTTTTTATTTAACTACTTCCCACCCTGCCAATGTACATAAACGGCCGGGTGGGCGCTCTCTCCTTCTGAGTGGATGTTCAGGAATGTCACTCAGAAGGAGGGGGATCGCACGTGCGTGTGCCCGCGCAGAGGCGCAAACCTGATGCGCTCGTGTCATCCGGACACGGCACATCTCAGATCGGCAGGAGGGCTCTGTGATTGGCCCTCCTGATCACATGATGGCCGTGTCCAATCACAGCCGTCATGTGATGTAAACACAGAGCCGGTTGCTAGGCAATCGGCTCTCCACTCCTCACACAGAAGTTGTTGGTGAGGAGAGGAGAGGGGATCGCTGCAGCCGGCTGGTGATCAGTGAGTATGAGCTGTTTTTTACAGATTTTTATTCACTGATCACCAACCTAGTGTCACACACATGTAAAACACACATGTCCCCACACAATGTCCCCAAAACACATGTCCCCAAATAATAAAAACACCTGTCCCCCCACATATGTCCCACTAAAATCACATGTCCCAATGATTATCTGCACACATATGTCCGTGATCACCTGCGCACATATGTACATGATCATTTGCGTACATCTGTCCGTGATCACACAAACCAATTATTATACACTTAACAGAAAATTTTTACCAAAAACATGTAGCAGAATACTAAAGAAAAATAACAAAAAGGTGGGACTTTGTATGAGGACGGGGGGCCGTATAGATCCCATCCTCCATCCCATATTGGTATATAAAGAGGGGTTGAGGGGCGGGACTTTGAGTGAAGCACACGGATGCATTAAAGAAGTGAATTTAGAAAATGGTTTATTAATTGAGTCATCTTAGAGCATAAGTTGGGGGTATACAGTTCAGTACATAAATTGGATATCAATACCTCAAATTACATATCACATATAAATGCATTGTCCAACCAAGGTTTAAAACAGTATTTTACAAATACACGGGTCACGTCATAACATGATTAATTGCATTGCAGTGAATACTCATAAAAGTAGCTTGCGCATTAAAGCGCCATTAGAAATAATAGTAAAGATAAGATAAGTAGGAAAAATTATTTAAAAACATACATATTGACTCTGTTAGAAGATAAATGTCAGTATTTTACAGTTGCACGGGTCACTTCAGAGCGTGATTAATTGCAGTGTAAATGATACTGGAAAACAAAAATGGATGCATTAAAGCATCACTTGGGAAAAAAGGAGTACATATACTGGGTGAAAAGAAACGGCCGTGGTAGGTTCATGAATACACTGTTGTAACGGTAGTTGTTAGCTCTACGCGTTTCGGGACCTTAAAGTCGCTCATCAGGAGCAAAACCGTATTGGTTATCTAAAAAGATGAAAAAATAGGGACATGGGTGGTTATCTGAAAAAATGCATGGGCAAATGCAGAAAATGTGAAAAACCCCACACATATCCATACATTTGTCCCACAAACTTACATGAGCGTGACCACGCATGGGAGAGATCATCGCCGCACAGGACAATCCGGCCAAGGATGCCACTACCCGGAGCTGAGGGGGCCCGACCCGGCAGCGCAGCCAGCAGCGGCAATGGCCCCAAGTAGTGACAGGAAAAAGGTGGATGGGAGGTATGGTGCATGGGAGAAGTGAATGACCCCAGGCGGGGGAACCTGCTGGAGAAAAAACAGCCAGTGAATGAGGTGCACTGGAATGGAAAGAGAATATGGGGGGGAATGTGTAGTGGTGGAGAGTGAGAAATGATGAGGATCATAGTGAAAAGACAAAGGAGAAATAAAGAGAAGAAAGGAAAAGGAGAGGAAAGATGGGCAATGGGAAGAGAGGAGGAAAGAGAGAAGGGGGAGGAAAAGGGAGAAAAAGCAAATGAGATTGAATAAAGTGAAAAAAAAAAAAAGAGATTGCCTGCTGCACAGTGAAATTGGACAAGAAAACCAAAGGAAAGTGGTGTGAGGATAGGATTAAGCATCAAAGACAGAGGTGCCAATCACACCTTGGGGGGGTAAAAACCCCAACCGGGTGAGCCGTCCAGATCCGACCTCCAACGTCATGCTGTAGCCAAGTGAGGAACAGGGAACACACCAAAGGAGCCCGGCATAGCCAGCCCTGGGCGTCAACCTGGTCTCCCCACTGCTGGAGATGGAGAAGCCGGTCAGCTGATTTATAGGTGCCGAGAAGACACCAAACAGCTGACACTGATTGCATAACGCTGACGAGCAGTGGGGGAAATCCCGCCCGCCCTATGGGAGGAGGGGGCGGTGGGAAAACCCACAGTGCTAGTCACAGCTCCGGGAAGTAACAAGAGTGACACAGGATGTGCACAATGACGGACAGTGACCCCCATGCGTGCTCACACTACACATATAGGAAAATGTCATTAGAAAAAATATAAAGTATTGTTGAGATGGATGGGGGGGGGGGGTTTTGGGTGGTGAGGTAAGCTGTTCCAGTGGTGTGTGCAAATAACCACCTATTGCACAGGGAGAACTGGAAAGGAAATAAGGGAATAGTGTAGATGGCTGAGAAGCAGCCATATCAAGTACTAGGGCTAAATTAGGTACAGCGTAGCATGACTGCACAATTGTCATTGAAAATGCAATAGCGCTGAAAGCTGAAAATTGGTCTGGGGAGGAAGGAGGCGAAAAGGCGGGGCCACACGGTGACATTCCCGGTTGACCCTGCCCCCCTCTGACGCACAGGGACTTCCCTATGGCTTTCCTGTGGCATCAAAGGCGGACAGGGCCACCCGGTTATGTAAACGGGTGGCCTCGCCCCCTCTGACGCCACACGGTGACGTACCCAGGTTACCCCGCCCTCAGTTTTAAAAGAACTGTCACCTGCAAGGACGCGTCATATGGCGGGTGCCTCCCATGGAGGCGGGTCGTTCACGGCTTTGGTTTTTTTTTTGGTCCATCAGCAGAGAGAGAGAAGAAGGCATCATGGGACATTTTTATTTTTTAATAAAGGACTTGTCCCAAGTTGTGTCTTGTCTTCTGTACCATTTTGACACTGTTTTGTGAAATGGTAGGGGTACATTTGTATCCCGTTATCATTTAACCACTTCAATACCAAGGACGTCATATGACGTCCTTGGCTTTGAGCAGGTATATCTGAATGATGCCTGTAGTTGCAAACATCATTCAGATATTGCCGGTTTCAGCCGGCGAATCTCTACACCATAGTTACGATCATAGCGGCCGTTCCACCGCTTGATCGTTCCTATGGGAGGCGAGAGGGGACGTCCCCCCCCTCCCGCCGCCCTCCGGTGCCTGCTCTGACTCACTGTTACGATCGGTGAGGCGGAGAGTGGATCTGCCGGCGCCGTATGTAGATCATAGAGATTTCCGGCGGACCAGATGGTCCCCGGAGTCTCTATGATCGTCGGAGGCCGGGCGCGATGTTATGACGTCACGCCTGGCCTCTCCATTCAAAAAAACGGCGCCGCTTCAGCTTGGAAGCGGCAATCGTTTTATTTTTATTTTTTATTTCAGGCTTCCCAGCCTAGTGGTGAGATATGGGGTCTTATTGACTCACTATTAAGAGCACCTGTCATGTTATATTGCTATTACAAGGGATGTTTACATTCCTTGTAATAGGAATAAAAGTGATCAATTTTTTTTTTTCAAAAAAGTGTCAAAATAAAAAAAAATATATAATTAACAATAAAAAAAAAAAATTTTTTAAAGCGCTGCTGTCCCCGTGTGCTCGCACGCAGAAGCGAATGCATACGTAAGTCCCGCCCACATATGAAAACGGTATTCAAACCATACATGTGAGGTATCGCCACGAACGTTGGAGCGAGAGCAATAATTTTTGCCCTAGACCTCCTCTGTAACTCAAAACATGTAACCAGTTAAAAAATTTCAAGCGTCACCTATGGGGATTTTTAAGTACCGAACATTGGCGCCATTTCACGAGCGTGTGCAATTTTGAAGCGTGACATGTTAGGTATCTATTTACTCGGCGTAACTTCATCTTTCACAAAATGCAAAAACATTGGGCTAACGTTACTGTTTTGTTTTTTTTTTTAAACACAAAACAGTTTTTTTCCCCAAAAAAACGCGTTAGAAAAATTCCTGCGCAAATACTGTGTGAGATAAAAAGTTGCAACAACCGCCATTGTATTCTCTAGGGTCTTTGCTAAAAAAAAACATATATAATGTTTGGGGGTTCTATGTAATTTTCTAGCAAAAAATGATGATTTTTACATGTAGGAGCAAAGTGTCAGAATTGGCCCGGTATTGAAGCGGTTAACACAGGGGGGAGGCCGGGATCTGGCGGTCTCCTTGTAAAAGGGGGCTTCCAGATTCCGATAAGCCCCCCACCCACAGACCCCCACAACCACCGGGAAAGGGTTGTGGGGATGAGGCACTTGTTCCCATTAACATGGGGACAAGGTGCTACGGGGAGTTCCCCTCCCCATGTTGAGGGCATGTGGCCTGGTACGGTTCAGGAGGGGGGCACCTTCTCATCCTCCCGCTTTTCCTGCGGCCTGCCATGTTACATGCTCGGATAAGGGTCTGGTATGGATTTTTGGGGGGAACCCCACGCCATTTTTTTAAAATATTGGCACGGGGTTCCCCTTAAAATCCATACCTTCGGGTCTGGTATAGATTTTGAGGGGGACTACTATGCCATTTTTTTTAAATGATGCAGGGTTCCCCTTTATATCCATACCAGACCTGAAGGGCCTGGTATGGAATTTGGGGGGACCTCCACCCAATTTTTTTTTTCAATTTTGTTTCGGGGTTCCCCTTAATATTCATACCAGACCCAAAGGGCCTGGTAATAGACTGGGGGGATCCCATGCCATTTTTTTTCAATGACTTTTGTCTGTATTGCCGGACCCAACAATTCCTTATAGCCGCGAGTACTTTTAAATGATTTTTTTTTCCTTTAGAAATGTCATTTTGTGCAGAGACTGTTCTAAACACGGGAAACATGCGCCACTTTACAGGCATACTATAGACACCCCCCAGGTACGAAATTTAAAGGAATATTTCACTTTTATTGTTTCACTTTAAGCATTAATAAAATCACTGCTTCCGAAAAAACGGCCATTTTTAAAACTTTTTTTTGCATTGATACATGTCTCTGGGGCAGGACCCAGGTCCCCAAACACATTTTTTATGACAATAACTTGCATATTAACCCTTAAAATTAGCACTTTTGATTTTTTACATTTGTGTCCCATAAACTTTAATGGTGTTCGTGTGTTCAAACAAATTTTTTGCCTGTTCGCATATTCTGCCAAACCGGGGGGTGTTCGGCTCATCCCTAGTTTTGAGCTTCTAAATAATAAGCCACACATTGTTTAGTAAAAAACAATTTACTCAAAGCACATTCACATGTGCGTTTTAAGGTTTTAAAACAAACTAATATCTTGGTGTATAACATGTATGTTTTTAATTATTTCCCCTTTTTTCGGGCTAAACAGGCATGTTCAAAAACATTTCATACACATCCCAAACTCAGGAACTTACAAAGTTCGATTTTGGTAAAGTGAAGGCCAAATGAGACATTAGTATCCCAAGACTGTGTGAATGTTGCCTCCCTCATATGGGGTGATCTCACCCCTTTAAAAGTCAAAATTTAAAGCCACGTACACGTAGAGGCATAGCAATTAAATTTCCCTTATGATCCCATGTACACACACAAATGTGTGTAGTTACAAACAAGTTTTTTCCTAAACCCACACAACAAACAGTGTGTCAACATGTGCTAGCTCCCATCACGGGGTATCAATGGACGTGTTTCAGGGGTGCAATCCCTTCCTCTGAGCTTCTATAGTTATGAGGAAGGGGTTGCACCCCCAAAATGCGTCCATTGATACCCAGTGATGGTAGATAGCACCTGTTGACACACTGTGTGTTTTGTGGCTTTTGGTAAAGTAGATGTATGGAAATACACACATTTTAGGCATGGGATCATGAGGTAAATAAGAATGTTAAGGCACAATTTGAGAGCAAAATTACAATTGACATTAGTTAAGGTAGTGTTTCCCAACTCTCCTCCTCAAGATGCAAACCCAGGTCATGTTTTCTATACTTGTAGAATTTGGCACAGGTGATGATGTCATGTTCATGGTTAGTAATTCGCACAGTTGTTTTTTGACTGAGGAAAATACAGAAAATATGACCTGGTGGTGCACCTAGAAGAGTATAGTGGAGAAACACTGAGTTCTGTCCCTTAACTTTCACATTTTCAAGTCCGAAAAACATGTTAAATCAGGAGCCAACTAGTGGAATAAAAAACTTCAGAACAGGCAAGAGGAAATTAAAATTTGGAAAGCATGTCCATAAAAAAATTTCTGATTCTTCGCTGTGAAGCAGTGGCAGCCTCCTTGATTTTCTCCAGATCGTTCAAACAATGCAACATATTTGCACTCATTCTGCCAATAGTGCATCGTGGAAGATCTTGACCTAGTAAGAATAGTAAAAAGTATTAAGGTAATGATGGTCAAGTGGCTGAGGCCCTACATAGTGAGTTATGGTCAAATTTAGTAAATACTTACCTACCCAGTCTATTGTTGCTTGCAACATGCTTGCCCTTCAGACACCTACACTACTAGGAATGTACACACTGCAACTACTCTTTAATCATGGCCCTGGTGCCTGGGTCTCCAAAACTCGAGTACCTAGCAACACTACCAGCTCCTTCCACCTCTTCCTTCTCCATGCTAATGTTAATGCACTACATACTTTGCTAATGTGTGGAGTGGGTGTTTGTCAAGTGTTTCGATGTCCAAACAAGAGTCCAACAATACTTACTTGCACAAACAAGAGGCTCCTGAATACTTTCTTCCTCTTCTGGGTCGTTTTGGCCCTCAGTGTGACTCGCGTCAGGGTATTGTACATCTGTGTTGGGTCCAGAAGTCAGATCCCATGCCTCCTAAACAACATCCTGGGTAAGCTCACCACACTCTCTTTCCTCTAAAAAGAAACAATACACCATTCATTAAGCCACCCCTAGTCACATCTGTTTCTAGCATCCATTTTGCTACATTAGTTGACCAACCTTGCACTTGGTCTGATGTCAATGTTTGCTCCTGTTGACTCCACCATGCGGCACTTTTCCTGTGAAAAATGCATAGAAAAAGGGATGGTGATGTCATTTTACAGAGGGCAAACACTGGACAAGTGCCAACATTTAAAAAGTCCAGCAATTGGACTCCCCCATCCCTCTAGTATCCTATGGGAAACGGGATATATGATGGTCATCCTTAGCAGGCATGACTCTGTGACTGTGATCCCCAGGGCCTCTCCTCTACCCATGTCTACACTGGCAAGGCTGCATTAATAGGCACTGATGAAGCAGGCAGTAACCAGAAAGTGTTCTTTACCCCTTGAGTTCTGACCTAAGCCCATGGCCTTTGGCCCACCTAAAAGCACCCCTGTCGGTGGCTAAATGAGTGTGTTTTAAGTTGTCACTTACATTTTTGGGGGGGGGAGATGCCCTTGTTGCCTCCCCTTTTGGGGCCTGAGCGAAGGTAGCCTCCCTTTGTGCATATTGGTGGCTTGGCTGGTGCCTCCTTTTTTGGTGCCTCCCTGTTGAAAGAAGATTTAAAAATTAGTTACAAAAATAAAGAAATTTCCAAAAACATGACCAGATAAGAATGTTCATATCTGCTTTATATTTACCTTCATCTTTAGAATACCAAGTCATACAAAGATTTTAGATAACCTTATATATAAGTCTCTAGAGCCACTTGGAGAAAGAACATATACAGACAGCTAATTTACACATATACATATTGGTTAGATCTTAAATCTTGCTTACTTTTTTTTATGATCTGATTTATGTACTCCATCTGGTCTTGCTCACGGTGTTTGAGATCAGACCATCGTTTTCTGATTTGGTCCTTTGATCGTTCCACCAAAAAATCACTCTGCAAAACGGCGATGACCTTCTCCAAAATGCTGTCCTTTCGGCTTTTGGACCATTCGTAATTGCGCAGCTTCCATTCGTAGTCGTGCTTCTCTAGGATGCACACCATCTCCACCATCTTATCCTTGCTCATAGGGGTTGCTTTATGCCTCCTATGAGCTCCACCACCTTCCTGAAATCCGCTGAATCTGCCATGTTATCCCTCCCGAATGTTCCGCCGTGTGCCGCATGCAGAAGAGAGATGGTCACGCCCCATCGTCATGACGCACTGAGAGTGGAGTTTCATGCATGCGCAGTGTATATAAAGCCATAATGCACGGCCGATGGAAAGGCCGTAGGAACGATCTTGGAGTGGAGAACGAATGCCATCGCCAACCCACGAAAGGAGCCAGAAAACAAAGGGACAATTGGAAATTGGGGCATAGGTGGTTGGTGGCCTATACTGCTTAGAATGAGGCCTAGATTGGGAGCAGCTTATGAGTTAAGCCAGACATTATGTTTTGTCTTGTGTTCTGTCTTGCAGGCATCATATCATTTATCATGACGGATACATTTACTGTGCCTGATTTTTTACCCCAATTCATTGACCAGTACCGGGATCTGCCCTGTCTCTGGAAGGTCAAAATTCGAGACTACTCAAATAAAATCTTGAGGAAGGCAGCGTTGGAGAAACTGCTTGAGTTGGTGAAGCCAGTGTACCCCAGGGCAGACATCAACTATGTCAAAACAAAAATATCAAATCTGAGGAGTACTTTTAAAAGGGATCTCAACAAGGTGATGGACTCACAGAGATCTGGAGCATCAGCAGATGACATATATGTCTCCAGGCTGTGGTATTACCACAGTCTGTGGTTTTTGTCTCACCAGACAGAACCCAGGACATCGCTGTCTACGCTCCCTTCGACATCTGCTGAGGCCACAGCTCCAGAGGTCCACACAGGTCCTGCTGCACAGGATGAAGATTTGGAGGAGCCCTGCTTGACCCAGGCATAGCATTGTTGAACATATTTGTATCCAAAAGAACAATGATGATAACTAGACGTTATTGTTAAAATATTTCTACCTTAACAAAGTGGTTTACATATCAATAGACAGTAGTGACCAAAAATGATCTGTACAAGAATAAAAAATGCTGGGGTCAGAATAAGAGTCTTTTCTATTTGTCCACATTCAATTTGCAACAGTGAGGAGATCAACATTGTGTGTGATTGATGACCAAACCCTAAAAAATATTCTAATTATGTCCCATTTTCATACATAGGAAAGTGTCAGTCAGGAGGAGCCCATGGCCAGCAGCTAGATGGAGTCCCAGATCCTTCCCCCACGCCCTCCTGCTAAAAGGGTCAGGAAAAGCAGGAATCTGGATGAGGCCACAGCTGCCTTCCTCAGCCAGGCCACTACTGCCATCCGTACTGACCCAGATGAGTGCAAGGGATTTGGTGTGGTGACAGTCAATAGGTTAAGGGGGATGGCCGGTGAGCAGAGGGGAAGGTGTGAGGAGCTCATCCTGCAACTCCTCAACAAGGGGGCGACGGGTGAGATCTATGCCACCACCCACCTGTGTGATTTTGTGGGCCCACATACACAACCACTGCAGCCAACCCACCCACCACAGCAACCCCACCCACCACAGCAGCATGGTGGTCAGTGGTAATACCAGCCCCAAGACCCCCAATAAGGCTGCTGGTCTGGGGATTTTCACCCCTTCCACACTTAATAATTATTATTTTCTTTTTTGTTTGAATAATGATTTGATTTATTATATTTTATATATTTTTGGATGCATAGAATGCACTTTTTGGTTAAGTTCTATTGGCAGATAGAATGTCTAATTTTATTTGTTTTCTTTTTTTAATGCACAATAAAAAAAAATGGGTAGAATAATACTTGGCTATGTGTTTTACTTCAAATGACAGTTTGGGAGCAGGCCAGTACTTTTTCAAAAATACAATGTAAAATTAACAAGGTACACCAACATAGTTGTATCTTTGATATTAAAAACTACGGGATAATAGTGTTGTGGTAACTTGGCCCAAAAAAAAAGAAAAGCATAATAATATTATTCTTGATATCACTAGAAAAATAAAGCTTTTGAAAATACGTTTGGCAGAACTCCATCAGTATCACCAGCAAACAGCTTCATTATTATCCCACTAACCACCGACTGCTGCACGCTAATATACGTCGGCACAATGTCAGCGGTGGGCAAATGGGCGTACCTGTACGTCCCCTCTAAGAGCAGTACAACTTGACCGTGCCCGCAGGGCCAGCGATCGTGTCACGGAGCTTCAGAACTGGGAAGTGCCTATGTAAACAAGGCACTTCCCCGTTCTGGCTTGTGTCATGACAGAGATCACCGCTCCCTGCCATCGGGACCGGTGATCTCTGTTATGTGACTTGAAGCTTATCCCCCCACAGTTAGAATCACTCCCTAGGACACAGTTAACCCCTTCATCGCCTCCTAGTGGTTAACCCCTTCACTGCCAGTGTCATTTACACAGTAATCAGTGCATTTTTATAGCACTGATCGCTGTATAAATGACAATGGTCCCAAAATAGTGTCAAAATTGTCCGATGTGTCCGCCATAATGTTGCAGTCCTGATAAAAATCAAAGATCACCACCATTACTAACAAAACAAATTAAAAATAAAAATGCCATAAAACTATCCCCTATTTTGAAGACACTATAACTTTTGCGCAAACCAATCAATATACGCTTATTGACATTTTTTTTACCAAAAATATGTAGAAGAATACATATCGGCCTAAACTGAGGGGAAAAAGTTTTTTTATATATTTTTGGGGGATATTTATTATAGCAAAAAGTAAAAAATAATACTTTTTTTTTTCAAAATTGTCGCTCTTTTTTTGTTTATAGCGCAAAAAATAAAAACCGCAGAAGTGATCAAATACGACCAAAAGAAAACTCTATTGTGGGAAAAAAGGACATCAATTTTGTTTGGGTGCAACGTCGCACGACAGCACAATTGTCATTTAAAGCGACACAGTGCCGAATCGCAAAAAGTGCTCTGGTCAGGAAGGGAGTAAAATCTCCTGGGGCTGAAGCGGCTAAAGAAGAAGAGAATGTGGGCTGCATTTCAAGATTTCATAATTTGCTGCATCATTAATGTTAATTCTCCATTATGAATGCTTGTTTACAAGACCGACCGCTTCCGGCTCGTCCTTGCTTCTGAGCCATGTGTGTTTGTTCTTTGGACTTTTGTGTGACAAACTCGTGTACACACGAAATGAAAATCTGACAACAGACCATTGTCCGCCGAAAATTTACCAGTCTGCCATCCAACATTTGTGGGCGAAAAGTTGAACAACAATTGTCTGATGGAGCGTACTAATGGTCAGATTTTAGGCAAACAGTCTGTCATCACACAATTCCCTGCTGAAAATCCGATCGTGTGTGAGGCTTAGTACTGGGCTGCTTAGAGACTGAAAATGCTTTTCAAGGGTGCCCCCACTGGAAAAAGGTTGAGAAACACTGGTCCATACAGCTGATGTCAATGGAAGCATAAATACATTGGTGTTCATTGGAGGTTCCATGTCTTCTGCTGCCATCTTATTGCTCCAAGTTCCTGGCTGTGATGCCAGACATGAGACAGGAATGAAAAGCTTACAGTAACCTCTGTACACTATGTACTGTTAGATGGGCTAGCATACGGAATAACTAGGATCACTGTTATGTCTCTTATATATCTCTCTAGCTACTATTTTAATATTGGTGACCAACTTTTCAGGTGGATCATTACATTTTGTGCTCTGTCATAAAATGTTTATATTGCATTACATTGGATATGTATTTGGTGTCATATAATCATTGTATTTTTTATAATAAGCTTTGAGCTGCTTGAATTCTTATCCAGACTTGTCTCTCCATGTCTTGCATATGCCCCTGCCCTTCTTCATAGCCAATGACAGACAACAGCATTTTTAGACCCTGATGTCTCATCACAGGCGGTCCCCAGGTTACAAACAAGATAAGGACTGTAGGCTTGTTCTTAAGTTGAATCTGTTTGTAAGTTGGAACAGGTACATTTTTTAAATGTGGCTTCAGCCAAAAAATCTATTTTTAAGCTTTTTGGATAGCATAGGGAAGGGTTATCACCCCTGTAACATTTGTTTTGCTGTCTGTGCCCCTGTTCAGAAGATTTCACCTCACTTTCTGTCCCAATGACAATTGGATTTTGAAAATTTTGGGTTATTAGGGAAACAAGGATTGATGATAAAGCATCAGTTGAGACACCTTTTTCCCATAATAATTCTTACAGGAGAGAATTTCCCTTCCTTGGGGGAGATTTCCTCTCACTTCCTGTTGTCTCCCTCCGTTTGTAAGTAGGAGTCGTTTGTAAGTCGGATGTTTGTAAGTAGGGGACCCCCTCTAAAAAGTACCTTTCACCTGCACAGGTACTTTATCAGCCTCCATCTAAGTAAAAAAAAAATAAGTTGAAGAAATTTTAATAAAAATATTATAAAATAAAAAAAATGTAAAGAACCCACAAGCACACATGTAAATACAGCAAATACACACCTAGGACACGTGTATGTAAAGGCAGATTTTGGTCATCATTTATGGTTATCTCTAAATTGATAAGCTGCTAAGGGCTTTAGTGTCTTACATGTATATTTTTAGTTTTTTGCACACAGTTTTTAGACTTTTTGGTATTACTGGACCCAGTCTCATATTTGATATTTAAAATAAATGTAGATTATATTGTGTTTGTGTGCACCAAAATTATTTTTTGTTATTTTTTCTCTAAAAATATAGATATGATAGACAACTGCACAAAATCCCGCAACATAAAAGTTAGCTTCTTTTTTTTTTTTTCCTACAGGTCTTTGCTTATACAATAAATATGTGTCATTTTGGTTGTTTTAAGTAATTTTAAGCCAGACATTCTCATTTTAACATTTGTATCAAAAATGAAAAAAATGGGCAAGCAGGAAAAGGGATAAGAAGACCTCTGAAGACGAGATTTTGTTAAAGTTATGAATTTATACTAGATCATACACAGAGACATAGCCTAAGGATAAATACCCTTTGAATCATTGTTTGGGTTGTTACAACTGGGTTGTCCTTTGTCATCCTTGATTTTGGAACCCTTCTGCTGAAGCTTTGGCATGCTCTATATTTACTAGTAGGTAAAAAACCTTTAAAGTTTCATTGTATGCAGATGATCTGCTATTCTATGTCTGAAATCTCAGTAAATACCTGTCAAAAACTATGAAACTGAAACAATTGGTAAGGTTTCAAGGTATTGGGTAACTCAGAGCAAATCTAAGTTAAACCGCGTACACACGAGCGGAATGTCCGACAGAAAAAGTCAGACGGAAGCTTTTCATCGTCTATTCCGATCATGTGTAGGCCTTATCGGACTTCTTTTCCGAAAATTCTGATGGACCTAGAAATAGAACATGTTCTAAATATTTCCGACGGAACCAATTCCTATCAGGAAAACCGATCGTCTGTATGCTGTTCCGATGGACCAAAAACTACGCATGCTCTGAGGCAAGTACGAGACAGAAGCTATTGGCTACTGGCTATTGAACTTCCTTTTTGTAGTCCCATCGTAAGTGTTGTCGGTCACCGCATTCTAGACGGTCGGACTTTGGTCAGACTTTGGGTTGACCGTGTGTAGGTAAGAATTGAATGGAATTCCATCAGAGTTCCGTCGGGGAAACCTTCGGAGCTTATTGCGACAGCAAAACGGTGGCATTATACAGCCTTTTGGAAACCAGGACTTTGTCCTTCCTGGAAGAGACTGCTATATGAAATTCAGATACTTGGGCATTAATTAGGAGTATTTGATAGAATGTACAACCTCCTTTATAACCTGACAATCATTGCAATATTTATTAGGAACTTACCTGTGCTCTGCTAGTTGTGTCCACCTGTTGCATTTTCTGCTGTTCCTTCTGTTCCTGTTTCTATCTTTGTTTTTTGCAGTCATGCCTGGCTAATGGCACTTTAGGTCTCTTTCCTGTGTTCTGGTATAAGTGTACCTGCCCCATTTTTCTGTTCAAGTGGGCTGTGCACATGCACAGGTGTGGCTAAAGTTATACCCCCCAACATGAAGTTAGGGTGCATTCACACTTGCACTGTGTGAAATCACAGAGCAGTCAAAGCGTTTTGCCACTCCAGCCGCTCTGCAATGACGGCTGCTAGGGGGCAGTGTGATGCACAATTCAGCACATCATAATGCTCCGCTTTTTTGTTTTTGTCTTGTTAAAGCTTTATGTAAAGTGTACAAAATGTACACTTCATTCACCGCAACGCTGTCTGACATTGCCCTGCGATTGGGTCAATTGTGCTGCGATAAAATGCAGTATGTCTTCATTTTATCTCAGCACACTGCGCCACAGCGTAAGGCTGCGTTGCAGTATGAATGGGACACATAGGAAATGATTGTTTCCTGTGTGTCCCTGCAGTGACAGATGTTTTACCTTGTGGTAAAATGCCTGTCACCACACAGGGTGTGAATTGGCCCTTAGAGCGCTATCTGTTGGTATGGTATGGAAATTGGGGGAACCCCACACTGTTTTTTTTGCATGGGTTTCCCTTTTAAAATGCATAACAGAGCTTCATCAGGATATTAAATAAAAAAGCATGGAGTCCCTGCCCCCCCAAAAAAACAGCATGGGTTTGAGACCCTTGTTCTCATCAGAAGTGGTTATGGTAACGTCATCGGTTTCTAAGGCGTGGACAGCTGGCCTACACAGTGTCCTCCGTTGATAGGGCACAGATAGCAAGTTTTTTTTTTTGGCACCTTCCTTTAACACAGAGATTTTCTCTCCCAGTACTTATTTTTCTTACATTAGATGTCATCAGTTCCTGAAAACTAGGTTTGCTTAATTGTACAAGCTTTGGCATTTTCTGCCTGTCGAAGTCAAGCGCATCCCCTCTTGTACATCCTTCTGCATTCATCACTATGATGGACATCCTCTTTGACCAAAAGAAGGTGTTGGATGGGATGAAACAGTCTTTAAAATTTCCAGGAAATATCAAAGCTTGCAGATTGGAACACCCTAAGTTTTTGAGGGCATGCATGATGATGTTTAAAAGTATGAGGAGGCTCCTTTAGCACTTTATGCATATTCTTATTTCACAAAGTTTTTTTTTGTTATATAAAATTATGCATCTTAAAAGAGTGCAATAGTATGAAAGCACATGCAAATTGTAAGCCTTTCTAATTATTTTTTTTTTTTTATTTATTTAATTTCTTGGACAAACAAAATAAAACACAACAAAACATCATACACATTGAACCTAAAATATATTAATACAATGTCAAGATCCAATCACACTCTTAAAAAATTGAAAGAGTATAATAATTAACAAAAGGATATTTTATCTGAGCTTAGATCTAAGCCATCCCATGTGTCCATTCAAATGTCAAGCCTCATCCCATATATTGAGAAAAAAGAGGGAAAGGGGAAAAAAAAGAAGGAGGAAGCAAACATTAATCACCAATGGCCCCAAGCATCCCTTATAAGGAAACACCTATGTTATGATTAATGACTCCCATCTGCATTAGATGCCGTGTACGGTTTGTCCAGCCACTTTGCCCAGACTTTATCATACTTATTAGGGCAACCCCTATTTATATAGTTGTCTCTGTACAATGGGAGATTATTATTTATCAGTTGTTTCCAATATAAAAGCATAGGAGAACACGGTTTCTTTCAATGCAAAGCAATGGCTTTTCTTGCGT
Source organism: Lithobates clamitans (assembly GCA_037952925.1). NCBI lineage: Eukaryota > Metazoa > Chordata > Amphibia > Anura > Ranidae > Lithobates > Lithobates clamitans. The sequence continues at coordinate 3,487,771 of JBBGZY010000250.1, forward strand.
AGAATAATATTGTATTAACAAATACTCACTCAGTCACTGTAGGAAAAATAGCCTTTACCAGACCCAGCAGCCAAACAGACATTGAAACCAGTAAAGGAGCAGAGGTAATAGAATTCAATAAATCCACCACTTCCACCCAAAAAATAACTATATATGGGCAAGTCCAAAAGATGTGTGTGAAATCCCCCTGAGATGCTCCACACCTCCAACACTTATGCCGCGTACACATGGTCGGACTTTTCGGCTACAAAAGTCCGACAGCCCATTCGACCGACTTTCGACGGACATTTGGCGGACTTGAGGCGGACTTTCTAACAAACGGACTTGCCTACATACGATCACAAAAAAGTCCATGTACATGATGACGTACACTGGACTAAAATAAGGAAGTTGATAGCCAGTAGCCAACAGCTGCCCTAGTGTGGGTTTTTGTCCGTCTTACTAGCATACAGACAAGCGGATTTCTAGGTCTGGCGGAATTACGACGTACAGATTTGAAGCATGTTTCAAATCTAAAGTCCGTCAGATTTGCGGCTGGAAAAGTCCGCTGAAAGTCCGGGGAAGCCCACACACGATTGAATTGTCCGCCGGATTTGGTCCGTCGGCGTCCGTCGGACTTTTGTATACGAAAAGTCCGACCGTGTGTACACGGCATTAGAAGAGCACCCAGGATTTATCTTTTGAAGTCTATAAGGAGTAATATATGCTCTATGTACCAATTTAAATTGGATCATGCGGTCTCTCAAGGATACCAGAGATCGCAGAGGGAAATCCCACACACCACTCAAATCCTCCATATCCATATCTGGTATATCTCTCATTCACCTAGCTCTAAGACCCTCTAGTGGCAAAATAGAAATTAAAATAAGATGAGAGTACAGTCTCGAGGTGGGCTTATCCAGGCACTCAGACCTAAGTACTAATAAAGTGGATTGTATAATTATTAGACTATCCTGTGGAAACTGTGCATGAAAAGCATGGAGAAACTGGAAATATCTAAATAGATGGGAACTAGGTAAGTTAAAAATTGAGGTAAGTGTAGAAAACTTAGATTCAGATCAGTAACCACTTGAGAGAGTAATTTAATATTATATTTAGTCTATGCAATAGGCTCTGGTACTTTAAAAATTGAGGAAGCATAGGATTAAACCATAGAGGGGCATTTGGAGAAATCGCACCCTTTGGATAACACTCGCATGCAAGACCAGCCTCCCAAGCTCGAATAGTATTAGGCATGAGAGTAGTCACCTGGTAGGGTGCCTTACGGCCCCTAAATAAGAGTACCTTAAGAGCTTCTATGGAAGCTACCACTGCTGCTTCCAGCCAGGTAGAGGAGTTATATAAATCTGGGCGTAGCCACCATGCGGCCGTAACCAGCTGAGTGGCTAAAAAGTATTTATATAGATCTGGAAAAGCTAAGCTTCCTTGTTCACAAGGGCGCATCAGGGTTATTAATTTGTACCTGGGGTTCTTCGATCGCCATAAAAGATGAAAAAAGCTGATTTAATCTTGTAAAAAAGGATATAGGGAGCCACTGAGAGAAATGTCTAAATAAATACATACATTTTGGTATAATTTTCATTTTTAAAAGATTAATACATCCCAATAAGGACAATGGTAGAGAATTCCATGCTTTCAATTTTGACCCGATGTCTCCTAGAATCGGAGTCAAATTCAGAGAAATAAATTCAGAAGCTTGGCGGGAAATTACAACTCCTAAATACTTGAAATTCTCTACCCACTGCAATGGAATATCATTCAAAGATGTGCTCCATATCTATTGGAAACAACAAGAACTTAGTCCAATTTACATTCAGCCCTGTAACTGTTGAAAAAGAATCCAGTATCTCTAAGGCCACTTTGGGTGAGGGTCCGACATCATTCAAAAATAATAAAAGGTCACCTGCATACAAAGCTACCCTCTCCTCCAACCAACCAATCTGCAATCCCCTAATATTTGGGGAAATGCGTAAAGCCTCCACCAGCGGCTCCATAGCAATAGCAAAAAGGGTTGGAGAGAGAGGGCAGCCCTGCTGAGTTCCCCTAAATAATGAACAGGGAAATGACAACCCTCCCCCCTTTTTCACTGCAGATGTGAGATTTCTATATAAGACCTGCAACCATTTTATAAATACCATTGGAAAGCCCATTCTGCAGAGTACTTCCCACAAGAAGGGCCACTCCAAGGTATCAAAAGCCTTCTCAATATCTAGGGAAGCAATGACCCTAGATCCTATATTCAGATGTGAAGCATAAATATTAGTATATAATCTCCTCAAATTCACATCTGTAGCCCTACCAGACATGAACCCTGTCTGATCTGAGTCAATAATATTAGACATCATAGGTTGTAATCGTCGGGAGATGAGCTTAGTCAAAATCTTGAAGTCTACATTCAAAAAAGAAATAGGCCTAAATTAAAACTATATGAGCATGACTCATTGATTGTCTGAAAGAGGGAGATTTGCTGGACTCAGAGTAAAGAGAAGCCAATACAGGAGCTAAGAGCTCTCCATGAGCCTTATAGTATTCAATAGGAAGGCCCCCCCGGTGACTTCCCCAATGGAAAGGAACAGATGACCAAAAGGACCTCCTCTGATGTTATAGGACGTACTAGCATCTCTCTCTCATTATCTGTTAGCCGGGCCAGTGCCACTGAATCCAGCCAAGCCACCAATTCAGTCAGCTGGAAATCAGAATGCAACTGAGATGTATACATTGTCTGATAAAATTTTCGAAAAGTCTCCAGAATTTTAGGCTGTGTATAGGCCATATGTCCAGAGGAGGTGCATATTTCTGAAATCGGAATACTAGATTGTTAATGTGTAGCCATCATGGCCAAAAAAACGACCATTACGATCTCCCTGCTCAAAAGATTTCTGTTTCTTATTTAACGCATTCATTTTCCATTAAACATTTTTAAACTATTTTTTTTCTTTTCGTTCGGGGCAGATAAACATTCATGAGCTCCAATTTACTAACATGCAGTTGTTTTTGAGAGTTGTTGATGACTGTAGGATAACAATTAAGCGTGTGCTAAATCATTGCTATCTTGCATATGCAGCCATTTTCTTTATTCCTACAAGAGCCCCCTTACCTGCCAACATGTCATTGCATAGTGAGACCCAAGTGTGTATTTGTAACAAAATGCAAGTTGGCAACAGATGTTAGCTCTTTTTGTGCGTCACCAGGAGATTTTAAAGTTTGCCATGCTGGATAAGTTAGGGAGGTGTTACAAGTCATATTGTAATGCGATGTGTCAAATATAAAATGTTTATGATCATGACAGTATGCACGACAAAGTACCTGGTGATCTGAGCCACTGTGAGATTTTTGCCAGGCTTTTGAAAGAAATTGTTAATGTATTATCTAATGCCTACACCTTAAAGTGGTAGTAAACTATCTTTAAAAAAAAAACATGAGCTCCAGGTGCACTGCATACTAGCACATTATGGCATACTTACCTTCAGATGAAGCCCTCCAGCAGCGTGCTGTCACCACTGACAGGACTTCCATCTTCACCTGGTTTTCTTTCCGGGTTCACAGGCTGCGGCCGCTTGATTGGCCGAGCCCTGATGATGTCACTCCCGCGCATGTGTGCTGGAGTCATGGCCATGGCACAGAGTTCTGAAGGGATGGCATGAGTATCCTGTGTGAACATCTCCCAAACACCTCAAGTTTAGGAGGAATTCACTGTACCTACAATTTCATAAGCAGAGTTTACTACCGCTTTAACCTCTTATGCCGCGTAAACACGATCGGATTTTCCTACAACAAATGTTCGATGGGAGCTTGTTTCGGAAATTCCAACCGTGTGTAGGCTCCATCGGACATCTTTTGTCTGAATTTCCGACAACAAAAATTTGAGAGCTGGATCTCAAATTTGCCAACAACAAAATTGTCGGAAATTCCAAGCGTGTGTACACAATTCCGACGCACAACATTCCACGCATGCTCTGAATCAAGTACGAGACGGAAGCGCTCGGTCTGGTAAAACTAGCCTTCGTCACGCTGCAAATTTTGAAATTTTTCAATGCAGCAAATTCTCTTCTTCTTTATAATGCTAGAATTATGAAGTTGTTTTGCAGCTGATATACACACAGAGTTCTGACAAACTGATTTCTTTATTATTTCTTGTGATCTCATGAATATTTTTTTTTTTTCGGCAGATCTCCAGAATAATGTTTTTAATTTTTGTTTATAGTAATCTCCTTTTTTTTTAAAATCAAGATCTCCTGTTTTTCATTTTCTTCCAGTGATCTCCATAATATTTTTTTTCGTTTTGTGTGTCAAGTTACCACAACACCATTATTATCTTGTATTTTTTAACGTCAAGGAGATTGGTTGAAGTTGGTGTCCCTTGTTAATTTTACATTGTCTTTTTGAAATGTACCTGCCTACTCACACACAAACTGTTCTTTTTTTAATTTTACCACATAGCCAATGATTTTAGACAAAAAATAGACATTTATTAGGAGATATAACAAAATAAAGAGGAAGGCAACGCTGGATAAACTGGTGAAATTGGCAAAGCCTTTGTACCCCAGGGCACACATCAACTATTTGACAGGCAAAATTGGGAGCCTGAGGAGTCCATTTAATAGTGAGCACAATCCGGTCCAGGACTCAGAGAGATCAGGAACAGCAGCAGGTGACATATATGTCCCCAGGCTGTGGGCTTAAAACAGCCTGCCTCTTTTGCCAGACCAGACCGAACCCAGGCCATCACTCTCTTGTCTTCCTTACATGCTTGCTTCCACGCTTGCTTCCAGGCTGTGGCTCTGGTGTTGGAGTTGTGGCAGAAGGTGGAGGAGGAGGATGGTCCAACTCACACAGGTGGATTTTGCTTGTGAGTTCACCCCTCAACGCCTTATTTAGGGCCTTATCTATCACTTCCTCACAAAAGAGGCATTGGCCCACCTCCATTTCCTGCATTTTGTTGGCAGTCATGCAGGCATAGGCCTTAAGAAGACTGGGGGGGGCGCAGAAGCCTGCCGAATTAACCCAAGTGCTGACTCCTCCACGCACCTCCCCTTCCTGGGCCTTTTTTGTTGAAAGCGGAGGGGAGGGACCTTGGATTCAGTCAGACTACTGGGCCCGGCCACCTCCTGGCTGCCACTAACCCCCTCCACCTCCTGGTTGCCACTTACCTCCGCCACCTCCTGGCTGCCACTTTCTACTTCCTCCTCCTGGCTGAGGATTTCCTGTGTATGAAAAAGGGACATAGTTTTAGTTCATTGTTCATCAATCACGCACAATTTTGAGAAATATATTGAACAATGCTATACCTGACTCAAGCTGGGATCCCCCACATCTTCTTCCTGGGTGGAAGGCCCAGGTTGTATGTCGGAAGCCTCAGTTGGGGTGGAAGGAAGAGTAGAAGGAAGGGTTGAGAGTGATGGCCTGATTTCAGTCTGGTCTGACAGAAATCGCAGTCTGCCCTAGTACCAGAGCCTGGGGACATAAAATGTAATTTGCTGCTGCTCCTGATCTCTAGGAATCCTGGACCTTCTTGCGCTCCCTATTATATGTGCTCCTCAGGCCACCAATTTTGCACTTCAAATAGTTGATGTCCGCCGTGGGGATCTGTGGCTTCACAAATTCCAGCAGTTTATCCAGTGCTGCCTTCCTCTTTAGTCAATTTGTATAAAAGGGGTGTTTTGTCTGCCACAGACAGGGCAGCTTTCTGTACAAATCAATGGACTGGGGGAGGAAATCATGATCGTTGAATCGATCCATTTTATCTGCAAGACACAACACAAGACAAACCCTAATGTCAGGCTAAACTTGCATAATCTTGTCCCAATATAGGCCTCAATCTCTAAGCAGTATAGGCCACTGATGCCCCAAGTTCAAATTGTACCTTCATTAGAATGATCGATGCTTCCGCTGACCTTCTTTATAGTATATTCCCTGCCCCTTGTCTTTGGGCGCAGTGGGAGAGCACATGGCGGAGAAAGAACAAGTGCATGAAGACAGCAGCAACGACAAAAGCCCAGAGCCACGAACGTCCTGATCCCGGAGGCCTCTAATATGTCCTTTGTAGAGATGGTGGACATCTTGAAGAGGGCCGACCATGACGGGAAGCATGGACTTTACCCAAACCCAAATGTGAGAAAGGCCAAGATCATGACTAAAGTTGTGAAAAGTCTATTGGGGTACGGCGATCCAAGGATCAACTGAGGAAATGATGGTCAGACCTCAAATTGAGGGAGCAGGATCAGTACAGAAGAATCAAGAGAGTGCTGCAAAAAAGTAAGTATTTTGTCGTGTGTTCCTATTCTTCTTATTAAGTTCGTGCTGCTCCATGTGCTTTTCTTTACTGTTGTACAGATTAAAATGGCAAGTTTCAGGTTCGTGGCCACAGTAATCGTTCCTAGTAAACATCGTTCGTTCGCCCACTAATACAATGTTTTTGGCAGATGCAGGTTAACTACATTTGTATTAAAAGAAGTTTAGTACATTGTTGTCTAGATGGGTTTGTAACTAGAATAAAATGCAAACTTGATTCAGTGTAAGGAGAGGACACTCAGCAGCTGTTTACACATCTGGATGCAGGAGCACCAGTGTGGGACACCAGAACAAACTTTTTAGGGTGTCCCACATAGGTGCTCCAGTGGATACTAGGGGTGTCTCCATGTGTGAAACTTTACCCAAAAAGGTAAGTATTCCAGCTTGAAGAAAGGGAAAGAATCATGTCTTCAGCTTGGAACTCTGCCAAAACATACAATTGTACGACATTTCAAGCAATGTTTCATATTCCTATTTCTTGCCTCAAATATCTGTGTGCTAAGTATACCTATTGTTTATTCACATAGGGGAGAAAAGAATCGGGATGTCAGAGGACACCAGCTACCCCCAACCTCCTAAAGAAGGGGAAGTCACCACACCACAACTTTAGGATGTGGAGGAAGGAGAGGTTTATGAAGTGGGCGAAATAGTGACCACAACAGTTGAGTGTCTGAGACCACAGCTTCAGGTAATAGATGTATGCATGCACATTTATAATACATGGTGTGTTTATTTTTTTTAGGTGATGTGGATGTTGTGGAAGAAGAATCTCATTTCACAAGTGCAAGTGCATCAGGGAGATCATGGTGTGCAATCTGGATTTACAGAAGATCAAGGAAGACATCAATGATGTTGAAAAAAGACTCAAAAATATCATTGATGTTTTAGGCAGAATATAAAACACACTAAAATTATTTAATTTTTTTATTTTTATTAGAACTTTTCTAAAAAATGTTGAAAGCCAAATTTTTAAGATGCACACAGTGTGTCAACATGTGCTATCTGCCATCACGGGATATCAAGGTACGCGTTTTGTGGGTGCAACCCCTTCCTTGCAACTCAAGTAGCTGAGAGGAAGGGGTTGTACCCCTGAAACATGTCCATTGATCCCCCACGATGGGATCTAGCACATGTTGACCTTAGGCATGGGATCAGGAGTGAAATCCCCATTTTGACTCCCAATTTGTGTGCATCTTCAAAATTTGGCTTTCACAGGGGTGACATCACCCCATCTGATGAAGGCAATATCAACACAGTTTGGACATACTAATGTCTGATATTTCCTTCACTTTATCAAAGTTGAACTTTGTAAGTTCCTGAGTTGTGTATTGTTTTATGTTTTGAAAAACATCCTGTTTACCACAAAAAAGGATATTTCCATTGTCCCAAAAAATATATATATTCCAAATAATATGTTGGTTTGTTCAAAAACCCTTTTCTAAACGCACATGTGAATGTGCACAGAGTAAAAAATTTTCTACTCAACAATGTGTGGCTTCTTCTTTCAATGCTCAATAGCAGTTTTTTGCTTAAGTTTGTGTTTACAGTGACAATGGGGGTTATTTCCTAAAGGCAAATCCACTTTGCACTACAAGTGCACTTTCAGTGCAGTTTCAGTGCACTTTCAAGTGCACTTTTGCAGTGCACTTGTAGTGCAAAGTGGATTTTCCTTTAGTAAATAACCCCTACAGTGATTTATAATTTGCATCAATCAGGCCATTATCGTCACTCCAAAAAATTAATTCAGGGTGCTGAAAATGATGAATATTATTATCATTAATGCATTACATACATTAACAACAAAAAGAAGGTGTGCGTGTAGCAGACTCACAACATAAATAATAGTTAGCTGAAGAAGAGATTGTCACCTCATGCATCAAAGAAATTAAGTTGGAACTATTAAAGAAAATGGACAAAAAAAAAACACATTGGAGAACCTAGGAGACAGCTAAAAGAAACACAAGCAGTAAATCAAAGGAAATATTTTTCAGTTTAAAATACAAATTTATTTAAAAAATACATTTATTTAAATACATATAATGTGATGTTAAAGGATAAAACTTACCCTAATATAGTCCTTCTGCAGGACCTGAATGATGGCAGAACAGGTCTCTGGTATAATGATCCCCAGAGCCTGGAGGGAGATGCCTGTTGAGAACTTGATGTCCTGCAGACTTCTCCCCATCACCAAGTACCACAAGGTGGCGATTAGCCTCTGCTCAGGAGTGATGGCTTGCCGCATGCAGGTGTCCTGCTTCATAATATAAGGGAACAGCAAAGCCAACAGATGGTGAAAAACGGGGTTCGTCATCTGGAGATCATTTCTGAAATCATCAGGATTATTCTCATGGATCTCCCGCAACAAAGGCATATGAGAGAATTGGTCACGCTGGAGCAAACTATTCTTCGTCCATGAACTCCTCCTCGCCCTGTTCATGGACTGGACTTGGGTCAAAGTAAGAACCCCAACACCAAGTCCCTGCACAGCACGAACTGTACGATGAGTACGTACCCACACCATGGCTTAAAAACGGTTGGCTGGTCAGAACGAACTAACAGAACGCACTGAAAATCAGAAAGGCCTGAGAAGAGCGAACTGAAAATCAGAAACGAGCGCACAAGAACGCACTGAAAATCAAATAATATAAAAATCCGCACTGAAAACCAGATGTGAACTGATTACACGCACTGAAAACCAGATACAAACCCACAAGCACAAACTGAAGAGCAGTAACGAGCAGAAAAACACAAGGCTGAAAATCGGGAATCGTCTCTCACCAAACTTCTACTAACACGAGATAAACACGAGATTAGCAGAAGGAGCCCAAAGGATGGCGCACTGGCTATTGAACTTCCTCTTTATAGTGCCATTGTATGTCATCGCGTTCTTGACGTTCGGAATTTCCGACAACATTTGTGCAACCGTGTGTATGCAAGACAAGCTTGAGCCAACATCCGTCGGAAAAAAATCCCAGGATTTCGTGGTTGGAATGTCCGATCGTGTGTACGCGGCATTAGAGTTTAACGCAAAATCAGGAGCATACAAGTAATTCCCTTCTGCAAGAATATGTTTTTGGACCCTACAAATAAGAGGGCACCTGCAATCAAGCACAGAAATTTTAATTATGTATATCCCAAAACATTTGCAACTTCTTGGCAATGTGATATTGTAAGGTAGGACAAAATAATAATAATAATTGACTATTTCACATTGCTTTACAGAGATCATTGAACCATTCACACTGATGCCTGTCTCTAAATTATCAATGAGACAATATGATTGCACAGATTTTTGAAATTTCTAGGGAAGTAAGAGAGTTCTGCATTAGCACCGAGCAGGTTGACTTTGAGTTTTACTTTTCACTCTGGCAGGAAAATTTAGTGACAGGGGTGCAAAGGAACAATGATTACAGGCACCAGAAGATGATCAGCAAATATTTAAAGTAAAAAAAAGGTAAAACTTTTTTCTCACTTTGGATAGAGTAAAGAAGGGTTATAACCCCCCGCAAGGTTTATTTTTGACTTCTGTGTCCCACTTGGAAGACTTACCTTAAAGTAATTGTAAAGGCACACGGTTTCTTAGCCACATGCATTATGCATAAAGGGAAAAAGCTTCTGTGTGCAACACACCCCCTAATACTCCCCTGATCCCTCTCTCAATCCCGCAATGTCCACTAGAGCCTTGCCTCTCTGAGGACTTGCACTCCTGATTGGCTTTTGGCAGCAGCAAGAGCCACTGGCTCCCACTGCTGTCAAGCACTGCCAGCGAGCCAGAGAGGGGTGGGGCCGATCCATGGCTCCATGTCTGAATGGACACACAGAGCCGCTTCTCAGTAGCACGCCTGCTTGGGTGCCCTCAGAGCAAGCTGCTCGCTGTGGGGGTACCTGGCAGGAAGGAGGACCCAAGAAGAGGAGGATCCAGTCTGCTCTGTGCAAAACCACTGCACAAAGCAGGTAAGTATAACATGTTTGTTATTTAAAAAAACAAAACAAAAAAAAAAACAGGGTTTGTATATCGCTTAAACTTCTTGTCACATAGACAAAAGAGGAAGTGAGGGAAAATCACTCTAAAGTGATGGAATCCCTGGTGCTTACCATGGTCACCAGAACTAGAGTCCCCATTGGTACATATCCACACTGTTCCAGTTCTGGGGACAACCAAAAACTTTGGATTTTCTTTCACTTTCAATGATAATGGTAAACAGGAAAAACAGAGGGTGAATCTCCCTAACAGGGGCACAGACAGCAATAAAAACATCACAGGTGTCTAATCTCTGTCCATTCTATCCAAAACTAACTATTATTTCTATTATGGTGTTATTCTCAGGGATGTTAGTAGTGAAATTTGGGAATCCACCTACCCAGAACGCCAAAAGACCTGAAAGTAAACCTGTCAGTGAGTGACACAGACTCAGCACTACAATGCAAGCAATTAGTAGTGCTTGCACATACGTTTACTTGATATATTCAATTTTTTAAGGTGTGTTACTTTTATTGAAATTTGGAGACCTTTCACATTGCCAGTTTAAAAAGTGATAATGTCACTGTCAGTGTTTATTGCAGTATTTTATCAAGTTCTTTATCACTTGTTACAATAAAAATGTATAGTAAAAGTAAATGTGTAAAAATCATTACAGTATGTATTATTGTGTAAAACAGAAAAGGCTTCTGACTGGCAATAATTTTAAGGTTCTATGAGGTGTCTGTTAAGTGCAGTAGGAAACAAAGCCATGTGAGGCCATTCCTGAATATTATAGGTTACAGATTATTATCAGAAAATGATAAGGTAAAATAAAGAATGTAGTTAAAATAATTCATCTGTCTTAGTGAATTAACACTTTTGGCCTGGATTGGTATAGTATGTGTTCACTTTATGCACAGCCGGGTCCAGACATTTAAAGCTAATTTTGTTTTGGGCTAACACAGCTGCATAATAGTAGCTTTTGTCATTTTTGCATGTTTTCCAACATTGGTATTAGTTTTGAACAGCAAAAATAAGTTCACAGAGATGAATTTGTATCGCTACCCCCCTAGGAGCCGCTGGATAGGATGAGTCCTCTGTTCTTTGCCTCGAACTTCTCAAGAACATCAGTCTCTCTGACACCCCAGATTGAGTGTACAAACATACAATATCACAGGAGTTTATTGAGATACCCAATAGTAGTGCTATATCAAAGAAAACAGGCACCAAACTCGGTAGTAAAGGCAAACTTATTATATTGTCACCCAATATGGTTGGTAACTAAGTAAGCATGAAATAGATTAACAATGCTAATAGCACAATTTAGCATACAAAGTGATTAACACTAGGGATTAAGCATAAGATGAAATTTGGCCTCCAGATCAGCATAATCACTAGCAAAGCCACCTCAAGCGCAGCAGTGGGCAGACGTCAAGTTAATATACTGAGTACTGGAACTATACTGTTAGAGTGCATTTATGGCAGCATTGCTGGTCCTAGACCGACTGGGTATGCACTGTCCAAAAGAAAAGGAACATGGTAGTGGAGGGAACAGGGGAAGAAAAATTATTAAGGGATTGGCAATCCTTTGAAATGTTATTCTGTCGGCTATCGTTGGGGTCTTTTAAAAGCATTACTGTCCCAGTTAAGCTGCATGTAGTATAGGTACGGTACAGTCTTGGCACAGATGCAAGATAGATGTGGTTCAGATGCTGCGCAAGGTTTGCTATAATGCGGTATATGGTTGCTATAGGTGCAGTCTAGATTTGGAGAAAGTGAGGTTTAGAGTGCAGTATGGGTGCGGTACGGATTGGGTACACTTGGTGTTCTACTCTCAGTGGTTCAGTCCCTGCTAACAGTATTAGTAAAGGGGCGAATAGCTCTCTCATTAGTCCCAGGAATGCTGCAGTGACCTCTCACTGTAGAAGGCAGGGCCCCTGGGTCTCTCCCTGAAAGTCTCCAGTGATTAGCGGTGGGAAGCGGGGGGTGGATTCTCTGGTATCCCTGTGGCAGCAGTACAAGTGCTGTGATGGGGGAAATGCCCCCGGTGTCCTCACTCCCAGTCTCAGGCTCAAATGTCCACCGGTATGGTCTCCCACTGACAGGTGAAGATTCAGACACTCAGCACTAGCAAAAGTGAATGTTGTAACAGCAGCAGACATTCAGCTGCATCGTATGCATTATATTCATCACATGCTCTCCCAAGATTTCAGCTCCCAGTCACAGCATCTGTAGCCCTCAACCAAGATCAGTACACCACACCAGCTCTCAAAATAATATGCCTACTCATCTCTCACTAGGCCTTTGCACCGCAGCGACTGAACACCGGTATGAGGATAATGGACAATAAACATTACATCCTACTCAGTATACTGCCCCACAGCCACAACTCAACACAACAATCAACTCTAAGCCAGTATCAGGTATGAATGCCTCTGCACCACCATTCCTTACCAAATTCGCTCAATCTCAACACATCAGTCAATGTAACTAACTTTGTTCCACATGCAACTGTGCATCCAAAGTCTGAAAACACAGACATGTCACAGTTTGTTAACTACATGCTTCTCAAAGAGCGTACAAAGACAGGTCTCATTAAGTATGATGACAAACTAGAAATCTACAGATGCTGGAAATCCACCTTCAAAGCCATGAACAGTGAACTAGATATCACAACTACAGAAGAACTAGATATTATTATCAGGTGGCTAAGTCCTCAATCTGTTGAACGTTTAAAAAGACTCAAAGCTGTTCACATTGACAACCCTGCTGCAGGTCTTAATGTTGTTTGGGACAGGCTTGAGCGTAGCTTTGGCAGCCCAGAAGCCATTGAAGATGCTTTCTTTAAAGGTTGCAAAACTTCCCAAAAATATATAGCATTATAAAGTTTCAAGAGCTCAGTGACCTTCTCTTCCAAGGCTGATATCCACTTACCTGACCTCAGTTACCTAGATATTGCTCGTGGGGTTAACCCAATAGTCTCCAAGTTACCTTATGGCATACAGAAAAAATGGGCATCATTTGGATCAAGGTACAAGGAAGACAATTTTTCTTTCCTCCCCTTTTCTAGTTCTGTGAGTTCATTAGGAAAATTGCAAATACTAAGAATGATCCAAGTTTCTCCTTTGGGGAGTACAAAACTCTGTCTACCTTCTCCAAGACCTTTAGGTTCATGCATTTCACAAAGAGACCACAGAGGTCCAGTGTCTGTAAAAAGGACTGAACCTACTCCAATTCCTGAAAAGACTTATCAGAACAAGAAAATCAAGAACCCACCAGTGTCCCATACATAACAAACAACATCCTCTCAGGACATGTATTGGCTTCAGAAAGAAACCCTTGCAAGAACGCAAAGGGCTTTTAAAGAAATTTAGGGTTTGCTTCAAATGCTGTACTTCTATGAAAAGACTGTAAGGCTAATATTAGGTGCATAGAATGTGACAGTGATGATCACATGCAAGCACCATTACCATTCGCCAAGACCCATTCTGTCTGCAGGTAATCTGCCTGTCTACAGATAACCCCCCCCAAAGACAAAGCATGGTATGGAGAGCACACACCAAACAGCGCCTCATACTCCAGTTTTCTCCACATGTACAGATGTCTGTGGAGAAGGACAAATCATGTGCCAAAATATGCTTAGTCTGTGTATACCCCAAGAGTCAACCTGAAAAAGTTGTAAGACTGTATACTATTCTCAATGGTCAGAATAACAGGTCTCTTGCATGATAAAAGATTTTTGACCTGTTAATCATAACAGAAGATGCCTTACCATACACCCTGGGCACCTGTGCTGGCATTACAGAAGTTTCAGACAGGAGAGCCCCTGGCCTTGTAGTAGCCCCCCTGAATGGCAGTGTAGAAGTACCATTGTCCACTCTCATCAAGTGCAACCAGATTTCAACCAACAGAGAGGAGAAACCTACTCCTGCAGCTGCCTCACACTCTCACTTGAGAGACATAGCCGAGCACATAGTAGCTCTTGACAGAAATGCCGATATTCTCCTGCTTCATGGCAGAGATTTCCCAAGGGTACACAAGGCTCGTCAACAAATCAATGGGCCACATGATGCACAATATGCCCAATGCCTGGACCTAGGCTGGGTAATCATAGACAACATTTGTCTAGGTAATATCAGGAGGTCTTTCATAGTTTCTTCTTCTTTAAAGACATACAGTATCTCAAAAAGTGAGTACACTCCTCACATTTTTGTAAATATTTTATTATATTTTTTCATGTGACAACACTAAAGAAATTACACTTTGCTACAATGTAAAATAGTGAGTGTACAGCTTGTATAACAGTGTAATTTTCTGTCCCCTCAAAATAACTCAACACACAGCCATTAATGTCTAAACCTCTGTCAACAAAAGTGAGTACACCCCTAATTAAAAATGTCCAAACTGGGCCCAATTAGCCATTTTTCCCTCCCCGGTGTCATGTGACTTGTTAGTGTTACAAGGTCTCAGGTGTGAATAGGGAGCAGGTGTTTTAAATTTGGTGTTATCACTCTCTCATACTGGTCACTGGAAGTTCAACATGGCACCTCATGGCAAAGAACTCTGAGGATCTAAAAAAAATTTTTTTGCTCTGCATAAAGATGACATAGGCTATAAGAAGATTGCCAAGACCCTGAAACTGAGCTGCAACACGGTGGCCAAGACCATACAGTGGTTTAACAGAACAGGTTCCACTCAGAACAGGCCTCGCCATGGTTGACCAAAGGAGTTGAGTGCACGTGCTCAGCGTCATATCCATAGGTTGTCTTTGGGAAATAGATGTATGAGTGCTGCCAGCATTGCTGCAGAGGTTGAAGGGGTGGGGGGGTTAGCCTGTCGGTGCTCAGATCATACGCCGCACACAGCATCAAATTGGTCTGCATGGCTGTCATCCCAGAAGGAAGCCTCTTCTAATGGTGATGCACAAGAAAGCCCGCAAACAGTTTTCTGAAGACAAGCAGACTAAGGACATGGAATACTGGAACCATGTCCCGTGGTCTGATGAGACCAAGATAAACTTATTTGGTTCAGATGGTGTCAAGCGTGTCTGGCGGCAACCAGGTGAGTCGTACAAAGACAAGTGTGTCTTTCCTACAGTCAAGCATGGTGGTGGGAGTGTCATGGTCTGGGGCTGCATGAGTGCTGCAGGCCCTCAGGAGCTACAGTTCATTGAGGGAACCATGAATGCCAACCTGCACTGTGACATACTGAAGCAGAGCATGATCCCCTCCCTTCGGAGACTGGGCCACAGGGCAGTACTCCAACATAACGAACCCAAAAACACCTCCAAGATGATCACTGCCTTGCTAAAGAAGCTGAGGGTAAAAGGGATGGACTGGCCAAGCATGTCTCTAGACCTAAACTCTGTTGAGCATCTGTGGGGCATCCTCAAATGGAAGGTGGAGGAGCGCAAGGTCTCTAACATCCATCAGCTCCGTGATGTCATCATGGAGGAGTGGAAGAGGACTCCAGTGGCAGCCTGTGAAGCTCTGGTGAACTCCATGCCCATGAGGATTAAGGCAGTGCTGGAAAATAATGGTGGCCACACAAACTATTGACACTTTCGGCCCAATTTGGACATTTTCACTTAGGGGTGTACCCACTTTTGTTGCCAGCAGTTAAGACATTAATGGCTGTGTGTTGAGTTATTTTGAGGAGACAGCAAATTTACACTGTTATACAAGCTATATACTCACTACTTTACATTGTAGCAAAGTGTCATTTCTTCAGTGTTGACACATGCAAAGATAATATTAAAATATTTACAAAAATGAGGGGTGTATTCACTTTTGTGAGATACTGTATGTCCTGCCAAATGGTCACATTACTTGTTTCGAGCAGTGGCATGATTTACTTCTGTACAATCTATCATAAACAGTAAACCTGAGATAAATAAAAACACTATGTTGACTTTATACACAAGGTGTTTGTGAGATATCATGCTGAGCCTGCACCTAAAGAAAGGAGAGGAATGTTGGTACCTACCATGCTTTGGTGTGTGCTTTCCTTGCCAGCCAGATCACATCAGGGTGTTCTTTGACTTAGGTGCTCGATATGAAGGTGTTTCCCTCAAGAATGTCCTTCTCACCAGGCCTAATCTGAACAACAACCTTTTGGGGTTTTTGCTCTGCTTCAGACAAAAAACAGTTGCTGTTATGGCTGACATTCAGCAAATTCCACTGTTTCATCATTCGAGAAGACAACAGAAACTTCCTCAGGTTCCAATTGTGTCACAATAATGATGTCAGCGATGAATTTATAAACTACCGAATGAAGGTGTATGTTTTTTACAGCAGGAGCTCTTCTCCTGCTGCAGCAATTTATGCAATGAGAAGGGCAGCTCAAGAAGGTGAAAAAGAATTTGGATCTGAGGCACATAAATTTGTGGAAAGGAATTTCTACAGACAATGGGCTCAAATCTCTGCCTACAGTAGAAGAAGCAATTGATCTTCTCAAGAGAACGCAGGACATGCTTTCCACTACAAACCTCAGCGACTGATTTTCGAATGGTCTGTACAGAAATCGTCACACAAAAGTCGAAACTACAAACATGCATGATCGGAATCAAGGAACGACTGGGAAGAGTTTGGTCTTGTAAACTACCTTTCGCAATCTAGAACTAACATTCGTGACGCGGCAATTGATGAAATGTCAAAATGCAGCGCACATTCTCATCTTCTTTACTGGGATAATAATGAAGCTGCTTTGCTGGTGATACTGATGAAGTTATGCCAAACGTATTTTAAAAGGTTTGTTTTGTAGTGATATAAATAACAAAAAAGTGCGAATCAACGCTCACCAAACTTCTACTAACATGAAATTAGAAAGGGCCCAAAGAGTGGCGCTTGAGGAATGAACTTCCTCTTTATACTCTCATAGTACGTCACTACGCGTGTTTGTCGAACGACAATTTACGGATAGTTAGTATGTTACACAAAATCCCGCACACACGCTTTTGACAAAAATCAGACGTTCGGTCGTACAACAATCGAACCGTGTGTACGAGGCTTAAGACAACTCATGTTTAGAAAACGTTTGTGTGGTGTGTTGTTTTGCATTTTTTATGCAGAGAACCACAGGCAATAAAAAGAAAAGAGAATAATTTCTTATTCTTTGCTTGCCAAACAATGAACTAAACATATGCAGAAAAAAAACACAAAGAAAACATATAGTCATGTATTGTTGCATATAGTGCTAAGTAAATGGAAACACAAATATGAATAGATCCTAAAAGAATACTGCAGCTACACAAACAGAGGCAGAAATGTTTCTGCAGATCATTGCCACATGATCACTGAGCAGTCCAAAGATGTGCACCTGGGCACACCCTAATCACCCAGTGCACCAGTGGCGTATCAGTCATGTGTGCAGTGTCGGCGGGTACATGGGCGCCAAGGGCAGGGGGGCCACCTTTGCCCTGACACACACTGCCCACATGGAATAAATAAAAGTCAACCACATTTTCCTGGGACCTGGCCCCAAGTGGTGTACCGACATCCTTGGAACTTTTTTTTTCCTTTTCGGGCCGCATTTGCTGACACTAAGATTATAATCCTGGTCTCCACTGCCCACAGCCACTGGCATCCATGGCTGGTGGAGTGATATACTCTCAATAAATGCAGAGGATGGGACTGTGCTGAGAGCGGCTGTGCAATCCCATCAGGTGGCAGGAGGGCTGGCATGCAGCATGCATCATAAGAAGATTGTGCAGTTTTATTTCTGGTAAGATAAAGAAGAATCTAATGTCATGTCTATAGTAAGGTGACCTGCTGCTATACTGTTACTACTCCTGTCAAACACTGTCTGCAGCCATACAGCTAGGGTACAGGTGCTATAGCTGTATGGCCGCAGACAATGTTTGCACTGTACACCAATGAGCCATAACATGACCGTCTGACAGGTAAAGCAAATATACTTTAAAGAGGTAAGGGTGCTTGCAGACTAATGTGGTTTTCCTGCACCTTGGGTGCAGTGCAGTGTGCCCACGGTTTTCGTGTGGGTTATCTGTGCTTTGCCATAGACTTCTATTATGTCCAGAAATTTGATGCGCTTTCCAGAAGTGCACAAAAACGCGCTTTCAGTTTTTGGTTTCAGAAAGCGCACCAAAACCACAAGACATGATAGAAGTCTATGACAAAGTGTAGCTAACTCATAGGAAGCCTTTTGTTTTATTTAACCAGGGTCCCTCTAACCACTTAGCAACCGGCCTATAGCCTAATGGCAGCTACAGGGTGGTTGCTTAACCCGGGGAGGGCGTACTATGACGTCCTCCCAGAATCCTGCTCTCGCGCGCCCCCTGTGGAGCGCACCCCAGAGCATCCGTGACCGCATCACGGATCACAGTAAATGGCAGCTCATTGCGGCCGTTTACCATGTGATCGCTTCGTCAATTGAAACATGTAAACAAACCGGCGTCATGTCATGACGCTGGTTCCTCTCTCCCCTCTGTGTACTGATCGGTACAGTGTGACAGTAGAGGGGGAGAGATCCGGTGGCAGCAGCGATGTGGGCTGGATCTGTAGTGCCCACAGCGCTGCTCTGTGACAAATGCAGTCACATCCAGCCATTCATCCACCCATGCTCAGCCATCCCTCCATGCTCAGCTATATTTTAATACCCTGCACTACTCTGCAATACCCCGCAATACTCTGCAATACCCCGCAATACCCTGCAATACCCTGCAATACCCCACAATACTCTGCAATACCCTGCAATACTCTGCAATACCCTGTAATACTCTGCAATACCCTGCAATACTCTGCCATACCTTGCCATACCCTGCAATACCCTGCCTTACTCTGCAATACCCTGCCATACCCTGCCATACCCAGCCATACCCAGCCATACTCAGCCATACTCTGCCATACCCAGCCGTACTCTGCCATACCCAGCCGTACTCTGCCATACCCAGCCATACTCTGCAATACTCGGTGATACCCAGCCATACCCTGCAATACCCTGCCATACTCTGCCATACCCTGCAATACCCAGCCATACCCTGCCATACCCAGCCATACTCTGCCATACCCAGCCATACTCTGCAATACTCGGTGATACCTAGCCATATTCTGCCATACCCAGCCATTCCCTGCCATACTCAGCCATACCCAGCCATACGCAGCCATACGCAGCCATGCTCAGCCATGCTCAGCCATGCTCTGCCATGCTCGGCTGTACTCGGCCTCTGTATGTGGTCAGGCTGTGGAAGTCTCACACATGTGGTATCGCCGTACTCAGGAGGAGTAGGAGAATCATTTTTGGGGTGTCATTTTTGGTATGTGCATGCTATGTGTTAGAAATATTGTATAAATGGACAACTTTGTGTTAAAAAAAAAATGCGTTTTAACCACTTCCCGCCCGCCGGCCGTCATACAACGTCCTTGACTTTGTGTGGGGATATCTGAATAATGCCTGCAGCTATAGGCATCATTCAGATATCAGCTTTTTCA
Source organism: Lithobates clamitans (assembly GCA_037952925.1). Classification (NCBI taxonomy): domain Eukaryota; kingdom Metazoa; phylum Chordata; class Amphibia; order Anura; family Ranidae; genus Lithobates; species Lithobates clamitans. The sequence continues at coordinate 3,507,472 of JBBGZY010000250.1, forward strand.
GCCAGCGATTCCCTACACCATAAGAACAATTATAGCGACTGTTCCACTGCTTAATCGTTTTTTTATGGGAGGCGAGAGGGGAAGTCCCCCCCTCCCATCGCCCTCCGGTGCTTCTACCGACTCACCGCTACGATCAAAACCAGGATCTTTGTTTTATTTTATTTCAGGCTTCCCAGCCTAGAGGTGAGATGTGGGGTCACTGTAAAGAGGACCTGTCATGGCATATTCCTATTACAAGGGATGTTTACATTTCTTGTAATAGGAATAAAAGTGATCGAAGAATTTATTTTTTGGAAAAAAGCATCAAACTAAAATAAATAAAGTAAAATGAACAATAAAAAAAAGAAAACATTTTAAAGCTCCCCTGTCCCCGTGAGCTTGCATGCAGAAGCGAACGCATATGTAAGTCCCGCTCACATATGAAAACGGCGTTCAAACCACACATGAGGTATCGCCGCGATCGGTAGAGCGAGAGCAATAATTTTGGTCCTAGACTTCCTCTGTAACTCAAAACATGTAACCAGTAAAAAATTTTAAAGCATCGCCTATAGGAATTTTTAAGTAGCGAAGTTTGGCGCCATTCCACGAGTGTGTGCAATTTTGAAGGGTGACATGTTAGGTATCTATTTACTCAACATAACTTCATCTTTCACATTATGCAAAATCATAAAAAATGCTAACTTTACTGTTTTTTTTTTTTTAAAGCACAAAAAAAGCCTTTTGAAAAATTGCTGCGCAAATACCGTGCGAGATAAAAAGTTGCAACGACTGCCATTGTATTCTCTAAGGTCTTTGCTAAAAAAAACTTATATAATGTTTTGGGGTTCTATGTAATTTTCTAGCAAATAAATGATGATTTTTACATGTAGGAGAGAAATGTCAGAACTGGCCTGGGTGCTCTAGAACGCCTGAAGGTGCTCCATGCATGTTGGGCCTCTGTATGTGGCCACGCGGTGTAAAAGTCTCACACATGTGGCATCGCCATACTTGGGAGTAATAGCAGAATGTGTTTTGGGGTGTAATTTGTGGTATGCATATGCTGTGTGTGAGAAATAACCTGCTAATATGAGAATTTTGTGAAAAAAAAATCTTAATTTTGCAAAGAATTGTGGAAAAAATTGACAACTTCAAAAAACTCACCATGCATCTTACTAAATAAATAAACGGTCCTATTATGTGTAACGTCCCACATACACACAATTAACCACCACTGCGCCTTGGAGCAAATTAGTTGAATGATGATGACCATCAATATATGAAGCCTATCTAAAGCTGCCACTTTGTGTGTAAAAATGTGAAAAAATATTTTTATATCTTATGCCGTGATAATGGTGTATTATAACCCACGTGAAGACTAAAAATGTGGCGCTATTATGATCACTCTTTCAGTAGTAATACCTCAATAAGTAAATAACCTAATCTAATAACCCCTTTGTTAAAGGTGTGTGAACCAACTATACATTGGTATAAAACAATATTAGTAAAATAGCAAAAAAACCAAAAAAACATCAAAAAGCAGTACAATGACTTCAGTGACTCAGTGATATAGTTGAAAATCGCAAATGTGTCAATCCTATAATAAAGTGTGTAAACGATCCGTATGCACACTAAACATAAACTAAGTGACTATATAACATAAAAGTCCAATAATAGGTGCACATATGTGAAATACAAGTCCGTGGTAAAGTTGCACAATAGATGGTGTCACAGCAAATATTGGAAATTCCTGAAGAAAACTTGAGCTTTCCACCACACCTCTGTGTTCAGTGTTCCCTCTCCCAATAGACAGACTCTTACCAACTCTGTATGCCTCCACTTTCGTATGAGGCTAGCAAGCATGAGAATATCCAGGCAATCAGAAAGGGTTAAAAGTATTCCATTCAGGGGCTCGTTCCATATGCAAATGAGAAAGAACTCCCAATAGTGTGATAACGTAAAAACTTTTAATATCCACACATAATACACTTCAAAATATGCACTCACAATGTGTCAACTTTAAAACAGCACATCAAAAAACTCCACGGCACTCTGTGCACAGCAATCTCAACAGGGCAGCCTGGGTGGTCTATCCTGCGGTGTTCATATGAGGAGTGAGGTCACGGAGGACCTGAGTGTAACCAGCGTGTATAGGGATCTATCTCACCCACTCCTCGCTCGCTCTTCCAATGAATCCTCCGTCTCCCTGACACACGAACCGCAGCACCCTGCTCTCTTAAGCCACACAGCCTCAGATGTTTTAATCTTCTCTCAGCCTTGCCCCCGACATGTTTCGCTACAACTGTAGCTTAATCATGGGATAGGCCGCTCAGAATGTCACTCTACTTAAATACACTCCCTCCCCTCTGTCTAACTATGGGGATCCCAGTGCGCATGCGCGTCCAGCGTATCCCGCGCATGCGCAGTTGAAGTGTCCCCATACGCGCAAACTGCTGCTCCATGCAGCTGTCTGTATATGCTAACATGTTATTCTCAACAGCGGTTTTGAGATGCTGACATCCCACTGTTTAATTCCCATGAATCTGGGTATCTTACAGCCTGATGTCGGTATTTAGGTTATAATGAGTGTCCTGGAATACATTTCAAAGCACTTTGTGCGCTGAAAGCTAGCACAAACCATATAATATGGGAGTGCTCTAGTTCCCTCTCTCACTTTATGCGCTAAATACTATCACAAACCATATAATGTAGGAGTGCTCTAGCTCCCTCTAAATTCATCAGAGGGATCAGAGCTTCTCAAATTATTTGCCAACACTCTCATTGGTCTGCGATACTAAGCGTCCTCACCATCACATATCAAAGGGAGGTGTATAACTATAGATAAAAATCTATAGCTCTAAAAATTAAAGCAAAATATCAACTTATAATGCATAAAATTATATAAATTTATAAAAAAATATAAAATGGAAGAATAAGCATGGCTCAACTAAAAATTCAAATTGGCTGAATGTACCTGGTGTTACTATAGCTGTCTCTATTAGTATTAGAGATATATAACTCACTTTCGGAATATTATTACAGTATTCCAAAAAAATAGTACCATGTTTGAAAGCATTAAAGATTGGCTATCTCTACCCATATTACATATCATTATGTTAGGATATCTGTATCCCATAATCTAACATAGGAAGTATCCCCACTGCCAGTACATCAACTACTTCTAATTGGCGTGGTCGTACCCTAAAATTATTATTTGATTACAGAGGATATTGAAATACAGACTGGGATATGTGTACAATCCAAAAAACACTATAAAAAAATACTATAAAAAAAATATATGTGTGAAACTAAATAGTCTACTAACAGGTAACGTGTTACCATACTGTTAGGGAAGTCCTGTATTTATCCTAATACACAATCATCATATAATCCAAAGATAGTATAAATATAATCCCAGGATGTGTGGAAAAACTATGCCATCTTGTCAACTCAACCGAGGTTTATATATAGAAGAGCCCCGAGTATAGGAGATCAAGTAGTGAAAAAGATCCTTGACCCACCGAATCCAAGATCTTTGTCCTTTAATTTTAAAGGTTTTTACTGCTGTGGGAAGTGTGTCTGTTGCAAGACAGTAAAGGTTAGGAATAGAGGTGTCACCACTGTCACCAACAGAGAGGGGGACAGATTTGAGATCAAGGAATTTAGCACGTGTACCACCACGCACGTTGTATATCTCATGTGGTGCCCTTGTGGCTTGTACTATGTTGGTAGAACAAAAAGACAATTAAAGACTCGGATCAGTGAACATCTGACCAACATCAGAAATGGGTACAAGTATCATAGCGTGTCTATGCATTTTAGGGAGAAACATCAACGGGACCCAACCTTGCTACAATTTTGTGGCTTGGAGGTGGTGCACTCTTCCTGGAGAGGCTCGAACAGAGTAAGAGATTTGTCACGCCGTGAAACGGAATGGATATTTCTGTTTAAAAGCCTCACTCCGAGGGGGCTCAACATTGAGCTAGACCTCAATTGCTTCATTAACGATTTTTAGCTGAGCAGACAAACCCCCTCTGGTATAAGAGTAGTACACTAACCCCTGCCCCCATGTAAAGTGGCATAGTTTTTCCACACATCCTGGGATTATATTTATACTATCTTTGGATTATATGATGATTGTGTATTAGGATAAATACAGGACTTCCCTAACAGTATGGTAACACGTTACCTGTTAGTAGACTATTTAGTTTCACACATATATTTTTTTTATAGTATTTTTTTATAGTGTTTTTTGGATTGTACACATATCCCAGTCTGTATTTCAATATCCTCTGTAATCAAATAATAATTTTAGGGTACGACCACGCCAATTAGAAGTAGTTGATGTACTGGCAGTGGGGATACTTCCTATGTTAGATTATGGGATACAGATATCCTAACATAATGATATGTAATATGGGTAGAGATAGCCAATCTTTATTGCTTTCAAACATGGTACTATTTTTTTGGAATACTGTAATAATATTCCGAAAGTGAGTTATATATCTCTAATACTAATAGAGACAGCTATAGTAACACCAGGTACATTCAGCCAATTTGAATTTTTAGTTGAGCCATGCTTATTCTTCCATTTTATATTTTTTTATAAATTTATATAATTTTATGCATTATAAGTTGATATTTTGCTTTAATTTTTAGAGCTATAGATTTTTATCTATAGTTATACACCTCCCTTTGATATGTGATGGTGAGGACGCTTAGTATCGCAGACCAATGAGAGTGTTGGCAAATAATTTGAGAAGCTCTGATCCCTCTGATGAATTTAGAGGGAGCTAGAGCACTCCTACATTATATGGTTTGTGATAGTATTTAGCGCATAAAGTGAGAGAGGGAACTAGAGCACTCCCATATTATATGGTTTGTGCTAGCTTTCAGCGCACAAAGTGCTTTGAAATGTATTCCAGGACACTCATTATAACCTAAATACCGACATCAGGCTGTAAGATACCCAGATTCATGGGAATTAAACAGTGGGATGTCAGCATCTCAAAACCGCTGTTGAGAATAACATGTTAGCATATACAGACAGCTGCATGGAGCAGCAGTTTGCGCGTATGGGGACACTTCAACTGCGCATGCGCGGGATACGCTGGACGCGCATGCGCACTGGGATCCCCATAGTTAGACAGAGGGGAGGGAGTGTATTTAAGTAGAGTGACATTCTGAGCGGCCTATCCCATGATTAAGCTACAGTTGTAGCGAAACATGTCGGGGGCAAGGCTGAGAGAAGATTAAAACATCTGAGGCTGTGTGGCTTAAGAGAGCAGGGTGCTGCGGTTCGTGTGTCAGGGAGACGGAGGATTCATTGGAAGAGCGAGCGAGGAGTGGGTGAGATAGATCCCTATACACGCTGGTTACACTCAGGTCCTCCGTGACCTCACTCCTCATATGAACACCGCAGGATAGACCACCCAGGCTGCCCTGTTGAGATTGCTGTGCACAGAGTGCCGTGGAGTTTTTTGATGTGCTGTTTTAAAGTTGACACATTGTGAGTGCATATTTTGAAGTGTATTATGTGTGGATATTAAAAGTTTTTACGTTATCACACTATTGGGAGTTCTTTCTCATTTGCATATGGAACGAGCCCCTGAATGGAATACTTTTAACCCTTTCTGATTGCCTGGATATTCTCATGCTTGCTAGCCTCATACGAAAGTGGAGGCATACAGAGTTGGTAAGAGTCTGTCTATTGGGAGAGGGAACACTGAACACAGAGGTGTGGTGGAAAGCTCAAGTTTTCTTCAGGAATTTCCAATATTTGCTGTGACACCATCTATTGTGCAACTTTACCACGGACTTGTATTTCACATATGTGCACCTATTATTGGACTTTTATGTTATATAGTCACTTAGTTTATGTTTAGTGTGCATACGGATCGTTTACACACTTTATTATAGGATTGACACATTTGCGATTTTCAACTATATCACTGAGTCACTGAAGTCATTGTACTGCTTTTTGATGTTTTTTTGGTTTTTTTGCTATTTTACTAATATTGTTTTATACCAATGTATAGTTGGTTCACACACCTTTAACAAAGGGGTTATTAGATTAGGTTATTTACTTATTGAGGTATTACTACTGAAAGAGTGATCATAATAGCGCCACATTTTTAGTCTTCACGTGGGTTATAATACACCATTATCACGGCATAAGATATAAAAATATTTTTTCACATCTTACTAAATACCTTGGAATGTACTTTGAAAAAAGAGGTCATTTGGGGGGGTATTTGTACTTTCCTGGCTTGTTCGGGCCACCAGTACATCAGGTGTGATCAATTTTTTTATGATTTGCACCACAGCTTGTAGAATCTCTAACATTCACACAGACCAAATAATATCCACTAATTTGGGTTATTTTTACCAAAGATATGTAACAGTATAAATTGTGGCCAAAATTTATGAAGAAAAAATAATCTGCAAAATTTTATCACAGAAACTAAGAAAAATGCCTTTGGTGAAGATTTTTTTTTTCCCCACAAAATTGTCATTGTAATAGATTATTTCTCTCACATGGCATGTGTATACCACAAATGACGCCCCAAAATACATTCTGCTACTCCTCCTAAGTATGGTGATTTTCACAGCCTAGCCACATAGAGAGGCCCAACATGCAGGGAGCACCATCAGGTGTTCTAGGAGCATAAATTACACATCTAACTTGTTGACTACCTATTACACTTTTGAAGGCCCTGGAGCACCAGGACAATGGAAACGCCCACAAAATTACCCCATTTTGGAAAGCTAACACCCCAGCGTATAATCTATGAGGCATAATGAGTCTTTTGAATGGATCATTTTTTTCAAGAAGTTTTTGGAAAATGTGGGGGAAAAAATGAAAACACATTTTTTTTACACAAAGTTGTCCATTTATAAGATATTTCCAACACATAGCATGTACATAGCAAAAATGACACCCAAAAATACATTCCGCTACTCCTCCTGAGTATGGGAATACCACATGTGTAAGACTTTTACCTGCCTGGCCACATACAGAGGCCCAATATGCAAGGAACACTGTCAGGTGATTTAGGGACACATAGCATGCACATACCAAGAATTACACCCCAAAATACATTCTGCTGAGCAAAGGGTAAACAAAAGATTACCTGTGGTTTTAGTAGCGCAGTTGTCCACAGGATAGCAATGGTCCAGGCAGCAGGCAGGGACTTGGTCAGCAAAAGCGAACACAATTGTCCAGGCAACAAATACTGTCCATAGTCAGTACAGGCAGCAGGCAGGGATACTGTCCATATACAGTCCAGGGTCAGTGCAGGCAGAGATTGCCAGCAGTGCCAAAATATTTGTCCTGGTAGTAGGCAGGAACATGGTCCATGTGGTGTGGTCAGTTCATGCGACAGGCAAAGGCATGATGGCATAAGTCCTACAGGCAGCAGGCAGAAGTAGGGCCTCGTTCAGGACAGAATGGGGACAGGGGTAGAGGCTTCTCCCACCCAAATCTCTTTGAAGCCTCCGAGTCTCCAGACCCTAATCTAGGAATGAGAAAACAAAAAAAATTGTTTTCTTCATCCAGAAAAACAATTCTGGAGCCCCTCACATATGTGAGACCCCTGTGTTATGAATCCCACTATTCCAGTGGCAGGGTACAAGATCAGTCCAAGAGGCAGGCGAAAGCATGGTCAAACAGTCCAGGGTCAGTTCAAGATCAGGCAGAGGTATGTACAGAATTGGTAGGCAGAAGCGTGGTCGAATAGCAAGCCAGGGTCAGTTCCAGATCAGGCAGAGGTATGTACAGAATCGGTAGGCAGAAGCGTGGTCGAATAACAAGCCAGGGTCAGTTACAGAGCAAGCAGAGGGATGTGAAGGTAAATGGCAGGAAGTTATGTTTACCATACTTCACTAATAATTTACTGGAGTATGGTAACGGCGGAAACAGTCAACTATGCAGAAGCCTGGTTGGGAAGGACATTGGGGACAATAATAAGTGGTGTCTCTTCTCACTCCTCCTCTGGTGCACACATTTTTTCTGACGTTTTTGGCCTGTTGGTCTTGGTGGGATTTTATCTGGAAAGTGGCGTTCGGAGAGTCTGATAATCACATTGGATCGAATGTTTTCTAGTGGGCCGTACAGGAATATAAGGGCAGTGGTGATTTCCTCCTGGTAGCTAAGGAAGGGTTTGGGGTTTTCAGTGGAGTTGCGATAGATAATATAGGTGTTGTATATGGTCAAATTAAACAAATAAATTGATACTTTTTTATACCACTGGTATGTTCGTCTTGTGGCAAGGTAGGGTTCAAGCATTTAGTAGATGAAGTTGACACCCCCCATGAACATATTGTATTTGTGGATACATGTTGGCTTTTGGATTGGGCCATTCCTCCTGGTGATCTCCACTAAGGTATTATTGTGGATCGAAGAAAGCATGTAGACATCCCTTCTGTCCCTTCACTTCACAGCCAGAATTTCCTTATTCTGCAAACTCGCCGTCTCCCCTCTTCTTAACTTCTTGTTGACGAGGCTTTGAGGAAAGCCCTTCTGGTTCGTCCTTACAGTGCCACATGCTGGAGTGTTCTTCCTGTGAAGGTTGTGGAACAGGGGCAAACTCGTATAAAAGTTATCTACGTACAAATGGTAGCCTTTCTCCAGGAGTGGGTTTGTGAGTTCCCAAATGACTTTCTCACTTGATCCCATGTAGTTTGGGCAATTAGGGGAATGCAGCTGGGTGTCCTTCCCTTCATATACCATGAAGGCATATGTATACCCTGTGGCTTGGTCGCACAATTTATACAGCTTCACCCCATAGCGGTCCCTTTTGGTGGGAATAAATTGTTTGAAGCCCAGCCTGCCAATAAATTTGATAAGTGACTCATCCACACATATGTGTTGGTCTGGGGTAAACAACTGGGGGAAGATTTCAGAAAAATAATTTAGTAGTGGCCGAATTTTATAAAGCTTATCATAATTTGGGTCATTTTGGGGAGGGCACTGGGTATTATCATTAAAGTGTAGGAACCTCATAATCATGAGATATCTGGTTCTGGGCATTACTGAGGAAAAGATGGGCATGTGGCAGATGGGGTGGGTTGACCAATATGAACATAATTAATTTTTTTTGGTTAGTCCCATAATCTTAAACTCCTCCACTGTTAGGGCTCTCCACTAGGGATGAGCTTCAAGTACGAGTCGAACGTAAGTTCGACTCGAACATTGGCCGTTCGACTGTTCGTCGAATTACGAACATTATGGGCCGTTCGCGCCAATTTCGAGTGGCGCGTCACGGCCCACAATTTACTGCGGCCTCGCAATGCATTGCTGGCTGATGATTGGCTAAGCATGCACTATGACCCGCATGCTTTGGCCAATCACAGCGATGTAAGAACGGAGAGCCATAATTGGCCAAAGGCAGGGTGGCTTTGGCCAATTATGCCTCAGGGGATTTAGTACATGCCCCACACTATATAAAGCCGCCTGGAAGTCGGCCTTGTGTAGTGTGTTCCGGCGTGCTGAGAGATAGAGAGAGAGAGAGAGAGAAAGTGTCATTTCATTTGAGTTAGAGCAGGCAGGCAAGCTGCAGTCAGTGTATTTAGTATATATATGCATCCCAGGTGTGTATATATATATATATATATATATATATATATATATATATATATATATATATACACTGTATTCAGTTTAACTAGATCCGTTCCTGTTATTCTCTTCCTAATATACTTACAAGCAGGCAGCTGCAGTATTTTCAGTCAGTGTACTGTATCCTATGCACAGTATGCAACTAAAGCTAACTGCAGACCATTGCTGTGTTCTCTTCCTAATAATACCACAGGCAGCTGCAGTATTTTCAGTCAGTGTACACAGTGTACACAGTGTGCAACTAAATCTAACTGCAGACAATTGCTGGTGTTCTCTTCCTAATAATACCACAGGCAGGCAGCTGCAGTATTTTCAGTCAGTGTACTGTATCCTGTGCACAGTGTGCAACTAAAGCTAACTGCAGACAATTGCTGGTGTTCTCTTCCTAATAATACCACAGGCCGGCAGCTGCAGTATTTTCAGTCAGTGTACTGTATCCTGTGCACAGTGTGCAACTAAAGCTAACTGCAGACAATTGCTGGTGTTCTCTTCCTAATAATACCACAGACAGGCAGCTAGCTGCTGTATATTAGTGTACTATATACTGGGCACAGTGTGCAGCTAAAGCTTACTGCAGACAATTCCTGTTGTTTTCTTCCTAATAATACCACAGGCAGGCAGCTGCAGTATTTTCAGTCAGTGTACACAGTGTGCAACTAAAGCTAACTGCAGACAATTGCTGGTGTTCTCTTCCTAATAATACCACAGGCCGGCAGCTGCAGTATTTTCAGTCAGTGTACTGTATCCTGTGCACAGTGTGCAACTAAAGCTAACTGCAGACAATTGCTGGTGTTCTCTTCATAATAATACCACAGCAGGCAGCTGCGGTATTTTCAGTCAGTGTACTGTATCCTGTGCACAGTGTGCAACTAAAGCTAACTGCAGACAATTGCTGGTGTTCTCTTCCTAATAATACCGCAGGCAGGCAGCTGCAGTATTTTCAGTCAGTGTACTGTATTCTGTGCACAGTGTGTAACTAAAGCTAACTGCTTACAATTGCTGGTGTTCTCTTCCTAATAATACCACAGGCCGGCAGCTGCAGTATTTTCAGTCAGTGTACTGTATCCTGTGCACAGTGTGCAACTAAAGCTAACTGCAGACATTTGCTGGTGTTCTCTTCCTAATAATACCACAGGCCGGCAGCTGCATTATTTTCAGTCAGTGTACTGTATCCTGTGCACAGTGTGCAACTAAAGCTAACTGCAGACAATTGCTGGTGTTCTCTTCATAATGATACCACAGGCAGGCAGCTAGCTGCAGTATATTAGTGTACTATATACTGGGCATAGTGTGCAGCTAAAGCTCACTGCAGACAATTCCTGTTGTTTTCTTCCTAATAATACTACAGGCAGGCAGGCGATTCAGCTAGCTGCAGTATAATCAGTATATATATATATACATCCCAGCTTTGTGCAGCTACATCTCACTGCAGGCCATTCTTTGTGTACCTATTCCAATACATCAAAGACAGTATGTCTGGAAGGCCAACAAGGAGAGGCAGACAGTCACAGGCCAAAAAAGAGGGCAAGCAGGCTCTGTGTCTAGAGGCAACAGTGCTGGTCGTGGACACGGTGCATTCTCATCAGCACGTGGCTGTGGGGCATGCTTGTCCTTTTTCTCGGCAGCTGGCCGTGTTAAGCCACAACATGCTGAAGTGTTGGTAGAGTGGATGATGAAGCTGTCCTCATCCTCCTCATCCTCTGTCACCCAGGCTACCTTGGCTGCCAATGCAGCTGCCATGGCGTCCTATTCCTTGGACCAGGGGCGTTGCTAGGTCTGCAAAAGATCTGGGGCTAGAGCCCATAGCAGCAGTCACCCACCTTTTTGCAGGCCCGCGGGCACACCAGTGGTAAGCAAGTGGTTAACTCACTATAATGCAGAATCAGTGGGAGCCCTGGGCGTGTCACCTGCCACATCTCCTGCCACCAGATTCAGCGTGCCACCGTTGCTTGTCACCAGATGCAGTGTGTCACTTGCCACCGTCGCCTGTCACCAGATGCCGTGTGTCACTTGCCACCGTCGCCTGTCAACAGATGCAGTGTGTCACTTGCCACTGTCACCAGATGTGGATGTTCATTTGCCAGGTCACCTGCCACCATTTGCAGATTGTCACTTGCCACATCACCTGCCACCATTTGCAGATTGCCATGTCACCTATCACCATTTGTCGATTGTCACTTGCCACATCTCCTGCCACCATTTGCTGATTGCAACATCACCTGCCACCATTTGCAGATTGTCATTTGCCATGTCACCTGCCACTAGATGTGGGTTGTCACTTGCCACATCACCTGGCACCAGATGTGGATTGTCACTTGCCAACTGATGTGGGTTGTAACTTGCCACGCCAGCCAGTGCCACCAAATGTGCATTGTCGCTGCATTGGTGGCAGGCTGGAAGCACTGGTCCATTTAGTGAGGGCAGGAAAGCAGTGATGCGGGGCAGGCAGTGAGAGATGATGTCATCTCGCTGCTCCCTGCCGCACCAACGACATTGAAGCAAGGGGGTCTGGCTGCAGAGTGGAGCTCCACCGATGACAGGAAGCACGTGACCTCCACCCCACCGCGCTGTGAGGGTGGAAGAGCACCGATGTGTGGCGGGCTGTGAGAAATGATGTCATCTCTCTGCACCTCTCTCCCACATTGAAGAAGCCTGGTTGTGAAGAGCGCTGATGTGGAGCGGTCGGAAAGAGATGATGTCATCTCTGCTCGTCTGCCCGCTTGCTTCTCTCTTCTCCCCCACCTCTCTCATGCAGCCAGCCTGCTCACCGTGGCCATGGCCCGCTTGTTAGGCAGGGACCCTGCGGCAAGAGACTCGGGGCTATGGGCCCCAGATTCGGGGCTATAGCCCCAATAGCCACCCCCTAGCAATGCCTCTGCCTTGGACTCAAGGTCATCATCAGTTACTCCTTCCCTAGCCCCGCTGAACTGTTCGACCACAGTGTCTCGTGTACATGCTCCAGAGAGTGGGGTTGTCCAAGAAGGACAACAAACTGGCAGTCATGTTCCCCCAGCTGCAGCTGTCAGGAAATGTTCCATCCGCTGGTAATATCTGTTATTTGGCATGCAGTACTGAGGTCCAGGCAGTTTGGAACTGTCAGGAGAGCTTTTCCCTGTTAATGTTATGTCATCTTTGGGCCGCAGTGCTGACATATACCAGCGGATGGATCCTGGCAGTATGGAGCAGGTATTCCCCTCTGCAGACAGGTGTCACCTGACGTTAATTAGCAGAGCTACAGTATAAATACCCGGCAATTGCACACTTATGTTGCCCTGGTATTGTCCTTGAGCCCTGATCTGCAGCCTGTTACCCTGAATCCTGATTCCTGATTCTGAACCCTGATTCCTGGAACCTGGAACCTGTTACCTGTTGATCCTGTTTCCTGTCCGTTACCTGAACCCTGGACTCTGGACTCTGAGCCTTGTACCTGACTCGTCCCTCCTGAGATCCATCCATCCTCTCTTGTCCTGTTTATCTCCCTTCCCAGCTACTGATTCCGTGTTTATGACCCCGGCCTGGCTTGACTACGATTCTGGTACTCCCTCTTGCTACATATGCTGGTTGGTTTTATATCACTGATTGTTTGGTTGTTCACTTTGTATTGGTGGTGTGTTCACATATGCATTTTCCTTAATAAACTTACTTTTTTATGTCTGGTTCACTCTGTCGCAGTCACACAGTTCTGGTCACATCTGGTTTATGACAGCAGCATACTGCCAGGTTTGCTCCAGTGACGAGGCGGGAGGGGATGATGAGTTCACTGACTCTACGTGGATGCCTGATAGGAGAAAGGAGGAGGAGGCGAAGGAGGAGGAGGCATATCTCCAACAAGGCAGGATGCCCTCCAGGGGCCAGCTTAAGGGCAGCCAACCGACTGCATCACACCGCAGAGCTCCGCAAGTGCAGGGCGCTGGTGACTCCGTGCGTTATTCCAAAAGTTCTTTGGTGTGGGCCTTTTTTGAGATGTCTGCAGCAGATTGCACCATATATTTGCAACATATGTCTGAAGCATATCAAGCGTGGACTAGACAGCAAGCGCTTGGGCACCACATGCTTAATCAGACATATGTCGAGCTCCCATGCAGCCCTTTGGCAACACTACCTAAAAGACCCACACCAAAGAACAAGGCGGACCTCTCCTTGCTCCTCCTCATCAGCTGGGATCTCCAACCCCACTATACCTTCAGCCCTCTCAGAAACCTGCACTGAGAGAAATGAAGGTGTAGAAATAGGTGTGCCACTGCCAAGTACTTGCGGGCAATCTGCTATCGGTACACCAACGTCCAATTCTAACAGGCAGATTTCCCTACCCCTGTTGCTCCACCGGCGAAAGAAGTTTGCTGCCAGCCATCCACATGCCCAGCGGTTGAATGCTAGCTTGGCTAAATTGCTAGCACTTCAACTGCTGCCTTTTCAGTTGGTAGACTCTGCCCCCTTCCGTGAGTTTGTGGAATGTGCGGATCCTCAGTGGCAGGTTCCCAAACGCCACTTTTTTTCATGGAAGGCGATTCCGGCTCTCTACCGGCATGTGGAATGCAATGTCCATGCCTCGCTGGACAGGGTGGTCAGCGGTAAGGTGCATATTACCGCTGACTCATGGTCCAGCAGGCATGGACAGGGACATTACCTATCTTTCACCATGCACTGGGTGATTCTGCTGGCAGCTGGGAAGGATGCAGGACAGTGTGCAGTAGTGTTGGAGGTTGTTCTGCCACCACGCCTCCAAAATTCTATTAGTGGTGATTCTGCCACATCTCTCTCCTCCACCCCTCCTCTTCTTCTTCCTCCATGGCCTCTTCCTGTGCTGATTTGTCCTCGGAACCAGCGGTGCTCTGTAGGCATTCAAGGGGCTACGCAAGCACGCAGGCAAAAAGATGCCATGCGGTGCTTGAGCTGGTGTGCTTGGGGGACAGGAGCCACACTGGGGCAGAGATTCTGTCAGCTCTGCAGGGGCAGGTTCAGAGGTGGTTGACGCCACGCTAGCTTAAGCCAGGAACGGTGGTTTGCGACAATGGCACCAACCTCCTCTCCGCCCTCCAACAGGGACAACTGACCCATATGCCCTGTTTGGCTCATGTCCTTAACTTGGTGGTGCAGCGCTTCCTGGGCAGGTACCCGGGCCTACAGGATGTTCTGAGGCAGGCCAGGAAAGTCTGTGTGCATTTAAGCCGGTCATATAATGACAGTGCTGGGCTGGCTGACCTTCAAAAGGAATTTAACCTGCCCAAGAACCGCCTAATCTGTGACATGCCCACCAGGTGGAACTCAACGTTGGCCATGCTGCAGTGGCTGCACATGCAGCAGAGGGCCATCAATGAGTACCTGTGCGACTATGGCACCAGGACAGAGTCAGGGGAGCTTGTTTTTTTTTCCCTACGCCAGTGGGCCATGATCAGGGATGCATGCACTGTCCTGTCACCATTTGAGGTGGCCACGAGGATGGTGAGCAGTGACAGTGCATGCATCAGTGACACTGTCCCTCTTGTCCACCTGTTGTAGCACACGCTGCGTGGAATAATGGACGGGGCACTTGAGACAGAACAGAGGCAGGAAGAGGAGGACTTCCTTACCTCTCAAGGCCCTCTTTATCCAGACAGTGGTCCTGCATGCCCGCCGAACACACAGGAAGAGGACGAGGAGGATTGTGTCAGCATGGAGGTGGAGCCTAGCACTCAGCATCAGCAGCAGCCTTCAAGGGATCATTTACAGCCCGAAGAAAAACCCATGGACTTGTACGTGGCTGGGAGGAGGTGGCTGCGGATCATGTCGTCCTTAGTGACCCAGAGGACTCCGGTCCGAATGCCTCAACAAACCTATGCTGCATGGCCTCCCTGATCCTGCAAAGCCTGCGGAAGGATCCTCATATTCGTGGTATCAAGGAGAGGGATCATTACTGGCTGGCAACCCTCCTTGATCCACATTACAAGGGTAAGGTTGCAGACCTTATCTTGCCATCGCATTGGGAGCAGAGGATGAAACATCTTCGGGAGTCCTTGCAGAAAGGTTTGTGCAACGCGTTTCCAGAGCCTGGGAGGTTACAATTTCCTGGTCCTCCTGGACAACATGTTGCTGAGGCTTCAGTCACAGAAGGAGCGGTGGAGAAGGTGGCCGTCTGACCGATGCGTTCAGACAATTTTTTAGTCCGCAGCCCCAAGGTATGATCGGTTCCAGTAACCATTGCCAGCGTCTGATTCACATGGTGCAGAAATACCTAGGGACAAGATCAGACTTGGACACCTTTCCCATGGAAAATCCTCTGGGTTACTGGGTCTTGAGGATGGATCACTGGCCAGAGCTTGCACAGTATGCAATTGAGCTACTGGCCTGTCCTGCATCCAGCGTTCTTTCGGTGCGTTCTTTCCAACACATTCAGTGCTGCTGGAGGCTTTGTAACTGATCACAGGGTGCGCCTGTCCACCAAATCGGTCGATCGGCTGACCTTCATAAAAATGAATCAGTCTTGGATCACCAGCTACCAAGCACCTGATGCTGATGTGAATAATTTTTTTTTTAATGTGAGATCCCTTCAAGACTGCCTATGCTGATGCTGAGTGACTATCCTGTTATGCTGAGTGACTATCCACTTCCTCCTCAATGTTCATGCTGATAGCTTGTAAGAACATTTTTGGTTCTGGGCACTGCCACCAGTGGCTAAGGCCCAATTTTTCTGCCCCTGTTTAACAGGGGCGTGTAATTACAATTTTTGATGCAATATTTTGCAGCAGGGCTCATTCCTGCGCTCCAACTAGAGTATCTGTGAGGGGTTGCAGTGTTGTGGCACCAGCACCAGTGCCTAAGGCCCAATTTTTCAGCCCCTGTTTAACAGGGGCATGTAATTACAATTCTTCATCTAATATTTCACAGCAGAGCCCGTTCCTGCGCCCACCAAGAGTAACTGTGAGGCCTTACAGTGTTGTGGCAACACCACCACACCGTCCACCACCAAAGGCCCAATTTTTCTGACCCTGTTCAACAGGGGCATGTAATTACTATTCTTGATCTAATATTTCACAGCAGGGCCCGTTCCTGCGCCCACCAAGAGTAACTGTGAGGGCTTACAGTATTCTGGCAACACCAACACCTAAGGCCTAAATTTCTGCAGAGTATATAGGGCAGACCCCTACTTTCTAACATCCAACTTACAAACAACTCTTACTTGCAAACGGAAGGAGACAACAGGAAGTGAGAGGAAATCTACCCCTAGGAAGGGAAATTCTCTCCTGTAAGAGTTCCTTGTTTCACTAAAAACCCCACATTTTCAAAATCCAATTGTCATTGGGACAGAAAATGAAGTAAAATATTCTGAACAGGTACACAGACAGCAAAACAAATGTTACAGGGGTGATAATCCTTCCCTATGTTTTCCAAAAAGCTTAAAAATAGATTTTTTGGCTGGAGCTACACGTAAAAAATTTACCATCTCAAAATTACAGATTCTACTTAAGAACAAACCTACAGTCCCTGTCTTGTTTGCACCGCCTGTATACTGCTGTTCAGAGTATATAGGGCCTGGGGGCCCCACGCCTTTCCGTTTTTTTATTTGGGTGTGGGGTTCCCCTTAATATCCATTCAAGACCCGAAGGGGCTGGTAATGGGCTGGGGGGGGGGGTTCTCAATGATTTTCATCCATATTGCCGGGACCAGACATGACATTAAAGCCGCAAGCAGTTTTAAATTACTTTTTTTCCTTTAAAAATGTCATTTTCAGCAGGGACTTTTCCAAACATGGGAAACATGCGCCACTTTACAGGCATACTATAGACACCCCCCAGGCATGATATTTAAAGGAATATTTCACTTTTATTTTTTTCACTTTAAGCATCATTAAAATCACTGCTCCCGAAAAAACGCCAGTTTTTAAAACTTTTTATTGCATTGATACATGTACCCTGGGGCAGGACCCTGGTCCCCAAACCCTATTAAGGACAATAATTTGCATATTTAGCCTTTAAAATTCTCACTTTTGATTTCTCACGTTCGAGTTCCATAGACTTTAACGGGGTTCGAAAGTTCGTGCAAACTTTCGGTCCGTTCGAATGTTCTGATGCGAACCGAACCGGGGATTGTTCGGCTCATCCCTACTCTCCGCTCGTAGGGACGGGCATAATAGGACGTTGGGTTACTTGCTATGAATTGTCGTGCATACAGGTTGCACTGGGCCTCAACTGATGCTAGCATGTCCTCAGTAAAAATTAAATGGAAAAAATCTATCGGGGAAAATTTTTCTGTGTCCACCTGGACTCCTGGCTGGGCAGTGAAAGGGGGCAATGTTAGCTTCTCCTGAATTAGGAGGAAGCCACAAGGGGTTCTGAAGG
Organism: Lithobates clamitans; assembly: GCA_037952925.1. NCBI lineage: Eukaryota > Metazoa > Chordata > Amphibia > Anura > Ranidae > Lithobates > Lithobates clamitans. Next base: position 3,525,382 of record JBBGZY010000250.1, read on the forward strand.
GAATAGGGAAGGCTGGAATGGGACCTAACCCTTTGGGACTGAGGTGACACCCCACAGGTATGTGGTCTTTCTTGCCAAGGTACTGTGGTGCTCGTGGATGGCACTGCCTCCTCACCAGAATGCCTTCGTCTGGCGGGTAAACTATCATCCTCCTCTGAGGCTGTCAGTGTTCCACTGCTTAGGGTAGGCTCGTAGTCAACGTCAGACTCAGAATCTGAATTTGAGTAGGAATCCAAAGCGGAGAGCTCCCCGTTGCTCTCATCGGCAGCAAGAATATTGTACGCCTCCTCAGCTAAAAATACTTTTCTAGACATTGTTGGTGGGCACTTATGGCACTGATGACAGAAGGCTCTGATGACACATGGCACTGATTACACGTGACACTGATGACAGATGGCACGATTACACGTGACATTGATGGCAGATGGCACTAATTACATGTGACACTGATGAAAATAGCACTGATGACACGTGACACTGATGACAGATGGCACTGATGACACATGACACTGATGTGGCACTGATGACAGATGGCTCTAATGACACGTGACACTGATGTGTCACTGATGACAGATGGCACTGATGACATGTGAAACTGATGTGGCACTGATGACAGATGGCACTGATGACACATGACACTGATGACAGATGGCATGTGACACTGACAGATGGCACTGATGACAGATGACACTGACAGATGACACTGATGACAGATGGCACTGACAGATGGCACTGACAAATGGCACTGATAGATACTGTGGGCACTGTATTTACTGTGTTTTTGTGTTGGCACTCACAATCTGCAGCACAGAAGCTCTCCCTCCTCATTCACGGTCTCTGTGTAAGGAAGGGGAGCAGGCAATGAGAGATGATCTCATATGTTTACATTTCAGATCATCTCTCATTAGACACGCCGATCGAGTGCTAAATGGCCGCTGTGATTGGTCATTTACCACGATCTGTGATTGGCTGTGTCCAAGGAACACAGCCAACACAGATTTTCCCCAATGCGCACCCGCAGCGGTGCGTGGGGAAGAGGTAAACAGGAGGACGTCCATGGACGCCCTCGGGGCAATTAAGCCCCCCGCGCTGTAGCCGTCTTTCAGCTATAGAGCGGGCGGGTAGTGGTTAAGCCCTTCACACTGTAAACACAATTTGGCCACACCCATCTTTCGCTGCAGCTTTGGGATTTGAGCTTTGAGGGGCACACCCTAATACACTAGGCTTTGCACACCTATGGGGCAATCACAGAGTCCTGTCCCTGGTAGACATTCTAGGAGACATCCAGCACATCACCAGAACTAAAGGCTATGTCACATTAGCCATTTGTAACATAAGAATTACTAAAGAGAACACTCAGCTGTTTCTATAGTGTTGCTCCCTCTCTGGTGAGGGAGCTGTGAAAGCCCAACACTACACTGGCTTAGCCAGCACAGTTATCTTGAAAATATGTTTCTCAGCAGACTTCCATATTTAAAGCTTAACTCCAGATATAATCTTTATTGCATACTTACAATGTTCAAACTTGGACAAATGTACTGTAAGTATATATCACATACCTGTGGGGTCACTGGGGAAGCTGACAATCTTCATGGTAGTAATTTCTTCTACAGTGATCTCCCAAGTACTGTGCCAAGGGGCTTCCCGTCTGCGCACTGATTACTTGGTCGACGCTGCACACTGATTACTTGCTCGACGCTGCTGCCATTCACAGAATGTATTTTTTTAATGAATACAAGGAGCTCTCTGATTAGACAGAGTGGAGATCATGATGCCATCACCCCTCCTCTCCATCTCATTCATTCAGAGATTTCCTAGACATGTGCACAATGAAATATTTTGTTTCGGAAATTTCGTTTTCGTCCGAAAAATAAATTTATTTAGTTACTCCCGAAATTCATTTTTATTTATTTCGTTAAAAATTGCATTCGTCCGAAAATCCAATTTAATTAAGGTCGAATCTGTCATTGAAAGCTTATGGTGTCTGTCGAATGTTCAAAGAAGATTCGACGGAGCAGCTAAACTGTACGTGTACATTTCCGGTCAAATTTTCCACCTATAAGCTAGCTGTAGTAGAATTCTAATGTTGTATGACTCGTAATAATTATATTTATTAATTATTTTACTAGTCAACCAACATTAGAATTTTTCTATAGCCTATGGGCGGATGCATTTGACTGGAAATGCATGATTGCAGCGTCGTACAGTTTAGCTGCTCTGTCGAATCTTAGAACTTTCGACAGACACCATAAGCCAAAGATTCAACGTTTGTATGTTTTTTGTTGCTTCGACGAATCTTCGTCATTCATGTTGAATGGTCTACTCTACCCCAACAGTCAGCCAACTTTCACATTCTTTTCTCAATCTCCAAGTGCAATGGCGGGCGTGGCATCCGACATTGTGTCAGATATTGATATGGCATTATAATATAGAATCTATAATAATAAATCCCCCTCCACAACACGGGCAGCCTCTGAAGCTATCACAACACTAGCAACACTAGTATCACTATCAAGTTCACAACACTAACACAATAGCAGCAGATTATTATGAAAAAGTTACGTTGAACTGTAGCTTGCTTCACTATTGTTCTGCTGCTGTGCTTATGCTTAATTACTAAATAATTCAGGTTCTCTGACAAACGGACCAGCTAAGATTGACTGTCTTCTGAAATGATTCAGTGTGTGTGTGTCTCTCTCTGCTAGCAAATCGTAAGTGAAAGTAAGTTGGCTGTACGTGTGTACTTAGTTCTAGCTATTTTACTGCCCCTCCTCTTTGGTTACAATCGGCCAATAACATTCATCATCATCATTATTTTTATTTTACTTCCCCCACCCAATTCCAGCAGTGATCTTTTCTCTCTATGTCGAATCTTTTCTCTCTATGTCGAATCTTCTCTCTCTATGTCGAATCTTTTCTCTCTTTATCGAATCTTTTCTCTCTATGTAGAATAATTTTGGACTCAGGCTGGGTTCACACTGGTCCGACAAACGCTCCGACATTGGGAGCTCATGTCGCATGACGTGTGAAATGTAATGTTTCCCTATGGGAGCCGTCCTAACTGGTCCGACACAAGTCGTTCCGACTTTAGAAATGCTCCCTGTACTACTTTGGTCCGACTTTGATCCTACTTCAGCCTATTGACTATCATTGAAGTCGGATCAAAGTCGGATTGCCGTCTTGCATGATCCGACTTCGGCACGCGACTTGTGCTCAGATGATCTTGAGGGAGAACTCCGCGCCAAATTTTAAATAAAAATCCGGCATGGGTTCCCCCTCCAAGAGCATACCAGGCCCTTGGGTCTGGTATGGACCTTGAAGGGAACCCCCTACGCCGAAAAAACGGCATGGGGGGTCGCCCCCAATCCATACCAGACCCTTATCCGAGCACGCAGCCCAGCCGGTCAGGAATGGGGGTGGGGACGAGCTGGCGGCCCCCCCCTCCTGGACCGTACCAGGCCGCATGCCCTCAACATGGGGGGGTGCTTTGGGGCATGGGGGGCGCAGTGTGGCCCCCCCACCCCAAAGCACCTTGTCCCCATGTTGATGAGGACAAGGGCCTCTTCCCGACAACCCTGGCCATTGGTTGTCGGGGTCTGCGGGCGGGGGGCTTATCGGAATCCGGGAGCCCCCTTTAATAAGGGAGCCCCCAGATCCCGGCCCCCCACCCTATGTGAATGAATATGGGGTACAGCGTACCCCTACCCATTCACCTAGGAAAAAAGTGTCAATTTAAAAAAAAACACTACACAGATTTTTAAAGCATTTTATTAGACAGCTCCGGGGGTCTTTTTCCGACTTCGGGGGTCTCTCCGGTTCTTCTCCATGCTCTCCGGATCTTCTGCCGGGCTCCTCCGCTCTCTTCTGCTCTTTTGCCGCTCTTTTGCTAAAGCGGAGGAGCCTGGTCTTCAATCTTCTGCCTTCTGCCCTCTTCTCCTGATGTTGACACGACGCTCTCTGGGGCTAGAATGCTCTCTGTGCGCTCTGCTCTGACTTATATAGGCGGTGACCCCGCCCCCTTATGCCGTCACAGTCCCTGGGCATGCTGGGACTATGACGGCATAAGGGGGCGTGGTCATCGGGTGATGACCACGCCCCCTAAAACGTCACAGTCCCAGCATGCCCAGGGACTGTGACGGCATAAGGGGGCGGGGTCACCGCCTATATAAGTCAGAGCAGAGCGCACAGAGAGCATTCTAGCCCCAGAGAGCGTCGTGTCAACATCAGGAGAAGAGGGCAGAAGGCAGAAGATTGAAGACCAGGCTCCTCCGCTTTAGCAAAAGAGCGGCAAAAGAGCAGAAGAGAGCGGAGGAGCCCGGCAGAAGATCCGGAGAGCGTGGAGAAGAACCGGAGAGACCCCCGAAGTCGGAAGAAGACCCCCGGAGCTGTCTAATAAAATGCTTTAAAAATCTGTGTAGTGTTTTTTTTTAAATTGACACTTTTTTCCTAGGTGAATGGGTAGGGGTACGCTGTACCCCATATTCATTCACATAGGGTGGGGGGCCGGGATCTGGGGGCTCCCTTATTAAAGGGGGCTCCCGGATTCCGATAAGCACCCCGCCCGCAGACCCCGACAACCAACGGCCAGGGTTGTCGGGAAGAGGCCCTTGTCCTCATCAACATGGGGACAAGGTGCTTTGGGGTGGGGGGGCCACACTGCGCCCCCCATGCCCCAAAGCACCCCCCCATGTTGAGGGCATGCGGCCTGGTATGGTCCAGGAGGGGGGGGCCGCCAGCTCGTCCCCACCCCCATTCCTGACCGGCTGGGCTGCGTGCTCGGATAAGGGTCTGGTATGGATTGGGGGCGACCCCCCACACCGTTTTTTCGGCGTAGGGGGTTCCCTTCAAGGTCCATACCAGACCCAAGGGCCTGGTATGCTCTTGGAGGGGGAACCCATGCCGGATTTTTATTTAAAATTTGGCGCGGAGTTCCCCCTAAAGATTCATACCAAACAATGCCGGGCATTGGCGGGGATCCAAGTCGGATCCCCGTTCATTGAAAGTCGGACACATGCCGGCTTCATGTCGCAGGGCAAAGTCGGATCCAAAGTAGGACGGCTGTCGTGTCGCACCAGTGTGAACCCAGCCTAATAGAGTTAAAGTTAGCCACATTCGACTACAGGTTCGATAGACACAGATTGTTATTGTCAGCATTATGTCGAATCTCCTATCTATATCGAACTGTTGTCGCAACGAAAACGAAAATAAAGCATTTGTTTATGTCGGATCTTTCAGTTTTCGTATTCTGCACTTTCGTTATCATTTGTTAAAATGATAACGAAAATACCTGAAATTCGGACGAACATGCATTCAGACGAAAACGAATGCACATGTCTAATTTCTACTATGTTTGTCAGTTTTAAATGGTGCTCTCTTTTCCCTTAACTGTTTTCTCTGCTGTTCCTCATGTCGCTGCCCTTTTAAGAATGGTGTTGCTTTCTATTCAATTTAAAAAAAGGAGAATGTTCTCCAAATGCCCCTGTTCTCTATTTAGGCTTTCTTGTTCCGAAAGAATACAGTATGGTTTACTTTTAAAGCTGGTGGACTATGTTTTGAAAATTGTTTAAGACCTGGAGCCTGAAAAATGACCCTAAAACCACCCTGACAATCAACACAGCCTACAATGGGAATCTGACACAGACTTATACAGGCACTGAATCCCCTCATGTATTAGAATAAAATTTTCAAGAACTGTTAAAGCGGTATTCAACCCAAAAACAAACATTTACTATATTGCAGTTCACCAATTTTTACATGCGGTGTCTGTATTGGTTGTCTTTTTTTATGCTTTCTTTCCTTTATTTTCACCTGTTGATCCTGCCAGTAGGTCTGTTATTTTTCAACAGAACAAGCTCTCCTGCAAAGGTAGCAGTTAGAGGATTGAGGCAAACCATTTAACACTGACAGACAGAGGTGTTTACAATGGTCTATTTTTTATTCATCTATGTTAAATCGTTATCCTAAAAGAAAACTGTTACAGTAACTGCCTAAAGAGTGTTAGCTGGAGTTCGGCTTCAATTTGTTAGGCCCAGTTCATATCTGCCATTTTGGGATCTCAGGCAGAATTCTGCCTATGATCCCAAATTGCATTTCAATAGTGGCAAAATGCACCATGCGTGTGTTTAAGTGCCATTAATTTTCGATGGCATCTAAACACAGTGCGGTTTTGCCATGATTGTCATATGATAAATTGGGCAGCAATCATGGAAAACCACATCGCGCAATGCTTGTCACTCAAAAGAAGCTCCTGCTTCTTTTTGGGTGACAAGCCATGATTGCCCGGCGATTTCTTGTGTGACAATTGCAGCAAAACCACACAGCATTTAGGTGCCATTGAAAATGAATGGCACCTGAGCACGTGTGGTGCATTATGCCACTATTGCAGTAAGATTTGTGATTGCAGGCAAAATAGCAGCAATCCTGTTCGAGATCCCAAAAGACCAGATGTGAACTGTGCCTTAGTGCATCTACCGTATATACTCGAGTATAAGTCGAATTTTTCAGCCCTTTTTTTTGGGCTGAAAGTGTCCCTTCGACTTATACTCGAGTCCCTGCCGTCTGTCTGCATGATCAGCGTGTCATGCAGGCAGACAGCGGCCGGCGTAGTGTTCGCCGGCTATTGCAGCTTTCAAAAGCCGCGCCTCCTGCTCATCTGTGATAGGCTGAACAGCTGTCAGTGTACAGCCTATCACGGACATTCTCTCATCCTCGTCCGTGGTATGAGAATGAGAGAATGTCCGTGATAGGCAGTCAGCGGTCAGCCTATCACAGACGAGGAGGAGGCGCGGCTTTTGAACTGTGGAATGGCCGCCGAACAGTATCATCACACGCCGGCCGCCGATTGAAGATGGAGATCGCCACAGAGAGGATGGAGATCGCCACAGGGAGGCTGCACAGGACACAGGTAGGACACATGCACACATACATGTACAGGACACAGGACATGTACAGGACACACACACACACACACGTACAGGACATGTACAGGACACACACACATGTACAGGACACACACACATATGCAGGACACAGGACATGTACAGGACACACACACACACACACACACACACATGTACAGGACATGTACAGGACACACACACATGTACAGGACACACACACACACATGTACAGGACACAGGACATGTACAGGACACACACACACACACACACATGTACAGGACATGTACAGGACACACACACATGTACAGGACACACACACATGTACAGGACACACACACACACACACATGTACAGGACACAGGACATGTACAGGACACAGGACATGTACAGGACACAGGACATGTACAGGACACATGCACAGGGTACAGGTAGGCTGCACAGGACACAGGGAGGCATGCAGCTGCAGATGGGCATTATTGACCCTCTGCATTTTTCACCCTCGACTTATACTCGGGTCAATAAATTTTTCCCAGTTTTTTGTGGTAAATAAGGGGCCTCGACTTATACTCGGGACGACTTATACTCGAGTATATACGGTAAATCTGCTGCTAGTCATCTAATACTAGCCTGCCCCCAGAGTAAAAATGCTGCTATCTAAAAGTTGTCTAAAGGTGTCTCTGTTGCTCCTTAATCCAGTGTGTAAGCAATAGGAAGTGTGCTACTGGCCAGATCACCAGGTAAAAACAGTAAAAAAAAAATAAAACAAATTCAACCACAGGACTGGTTAGCTGCAATATATTAAATTTTTTGCTCTGTGTTCAAAATCAATTTGGGCATTCAGTTAGAATGCCAGTTCCCACATCTGCTAGACTGTAAACTCAGTTCATAGAACTGGCCTTGGCCACAGCTGGGGGGGGGCAAACCTATACAATGAAACACTGTTACAATTAAATGAATAACACTTTGCTCCAAGAGACTGCACTTTAATATTACACATAAAGGGTCCTTTCACATGAGCTTGTCCATTTGACAGACACCGCCTGCTCAGTGAGGGGATCGATCTGCTGATCCCCACTGAGCACAGACAGATGACATGTCTGTCTCTGCTCAGTTTGCTGAGACAGACCTGTCACGGTCCCGTTCTCCTCTATGGAATGATCGGATGAAAATGAACCGCCTGTCCATTTTCATCCAATCTGATCGACAGATGGAAAATAGGGTCACTATCTGTCTGGATTTAGCAGGCAGGATCAGATAAGATAGCAGTTGGATCGGATAGCAGCGGGTGTCAGCTGCTCCATAGGGGTGAATGGAGTGTCCGAATAGGTCCGCCTGAAAAACTGACAGGCAGACCTGATCAGAAAGCCCATGTGAAAGGGGCCTAATGACAGAGTTTTGTTAAAAAGGTTACTGAAATGTGTTTTAAAGACTTCAGGTACTCAGTAATTTCATATTATACTGAACGCGCAGATTTTCTACCAGTCTTTAACATCCATATCCATATGCAGTAATGTCTATCAAGAATTATTATGCAACTGAAATATGAAGAAACAGATAAAAATAACCCACTTTCTCCTCTGTGCACATTACAGCAGATGGTTTTCCAAAGAATTTGGCTTGCTGTTTCTTTTATCTGTTGCTATTTTTCTTTTTTCTTTTCCCAACAGTGAGAGTGTGGATTGTCAACCAGGGGGCGGCTTGAGACTCTGCTGCTAGCTACATGTGATACCCCAATACTTTTTCATAAAGAACATTAATGTCAACATTTCATGAACCACAAAGGACATATTGTGCCACCTTGAAGGAGCTGCTGTAGAAATATTACTTTTTTCATAATCAAGAATTACCAATAGATTTCTGGGCATCTGTGTTGGTAATGATAAAGATTCTATAATGGAGATTTTTGGATTTCAGATGTCAGATCACAACAAGTTTACTTCAAAAGCTAACCAGATCAGGATTGTGTCCAAAAAGCGAGCCTAGCCCAAAAGCTACAGACTACAGACTTCAAAATCTCAAATCTCTAACCATATTTTTTATCTTACAAAAGAACTTTTATGTAAATTTACAAACACAAAAAATATCCAAAGATATGATCTTAGAGAATAACGGCTTACAAAAATGTATCAGGATTTTCAATCTACAGTGATGTCTTCAGATGGACCTTGGATGGTTACGCAAGCTGGCCTGAGCTAAGGAGTGCCTTGCTCTACAAGAGGATTTCGGTGTCTGTCTCCTGGAACGAAACTGTTGAAAGAACAATGGATACAGTTCGTAGCAGGTAATAATGCACATAACCTACAAAAAATCCTTTATAAATTAAATACAACATCCAGGTAAAATACAACAGGGGGAGCCAGACTGGTATCATTTTACAATCCATGGCTTCTATGGCCATCTGAATGAGGTTTGCTATTATTTTTGGGGGCCACTGTTATGTTAAAAACAGCTCAGTTGGAGATGGACCTCATAACCTTCAAGAAAATGCAAAACAGCAAAAGCAAAGGCCTTGAGGCATAGTCAGATGAATATTTTCTATGTTATGATTGAAACTGAAGGGACATGTATAGGGTACAGTATGTTTAGTAAGATCCTTTGAGTATATTTATGGTATTGTTTTATGTAAAGATTTGTGGATCAGCCAATTGTTTGGAGCAGGATAGTCACCCCTTGTGCTGGGGAAAATATGCAGCTGGGACAGGAGCCTCTCCTTCCCTTTGCTGTGCTGGGCCCTGCCCTGCACCTTGCAGGACTGACCTGTCAAAAAAGCAGTGTTCGTTTTGCAGGGAGAGTGCAGCTCTCCCCATGTAATCACTGCAGAAAACAATGGTGTTGATTTACTGAAACTGGAGACTGCAAAATCTGGTGCAGCTGTGCATGGTAGCCAATTAGCTTCTAACTTCAGCTTGTTCAATTAAGCTTTGACAAAAAACTGGAAGCTGGTTGGTTTCTATGCACAGCTGCACCAAATCTTGCACTTTCCAGTAAAGCAACCCTATTCCTGAAACACATTTTTTTTAAACAAGAATGTAGCCCCTCATTAACAGTTATTTCTTTATCACTTTCTTCTCTTTGCATGTTTTTTTTTTTTTTTTTGCTGATTTTTTTAACTCTTTGTATGTAAACTTTTAGTGCTGCAATAAAATAATGCTTTGTACCAAAAACATATTTCTTTATAAAAGAGACAAACTACTTGTAAACCACTTTACTTCCCAGATAGAAGCAGATATTTTAGTTACAATATTGTCAGTGGAAACTAGGCTCTGTCATAACATGTTGATTATGATTAAATCATTAAATTATAGTACAAAAACATGGTAGCCCCAGGAATAGGGACAGTGGCTGTCATTTCTGTGCCATGCACTTGGTCTGATCAGTGCACATGCGGATGTGCAAGGAATGGTAGATAAGCAACTATTAGAGGCACACCTGCAATGGGAAGATTTTCACAGGTGGCACCCTATTAGCGTAATATGGAGGCAGCATTTATGAATGTGATATACAGAAGGCCAGTATGCTCACCATGTATTTTGCATACCACATGAAGAGGACCCTATATGAATATCTCCATTCTTTCTTCTCCTATAATGCAGCCCGGTCCTTCGCACCCCTGGCCTAAGTAGCTTCTGGTCTACTTTCCATGCCTCTTGTTCTCAACTGCACTGCTTCCAGCTTTGCCTGTCAAAGCTACCCTGCAAAGGCTTAAATAAGGCAAGGCCTTGTCGGCTGCCTCCCATGTCTTCAGGGCCTATTATGTGCAAAACCACGCCTCCAATTATCCTTACAGAGCATCGCCCCATTTAAAATCGTGCAGCCACCTTATGAAAACATGTCCCCTTGTCCTCCTCTTCCAAGAAAAACCATCCTCTCATGCTACCCTGTACACAAACTTAACCTCTTGCCATAATGCCTTCCCCCCCTGTGGTAGCTGTTTAAAGAACTCCACAAGGGACAGCAGCTATATATGTTTGTCTGATTTACAAGGGCCCTCTACCCCTACACCATTTGTGGGGCCTGCTTGGCACTGTTTCACTGATCCTCTGGGTCATGTATTGTAAGTACAACTGTTTTCATGCTCTAGCAGGGCCAGCACCTGCATAACTTATCTCTACTGAGCAAGGGGCCTCGCCCTCTACACAGTCCTACACTTCACCTCCCATAGAGGCACATCCCTTCCAGGCCACCTTACCCCCTCAGTGCTGCTCCTCCCTCTCCAGCCACTCGCCCCATGGTCACAGCAGAATCCTTCCTGCTCACCTCACTGCTCCTTAGCTCCCCATCACACTGTTTTGCTTCCCACCCATCTGAATCCAGCCCCTGCTACCATGTCATCCTTTTCTGAAATGTGCATTAAATTCCTTGCTCACAGGGAATTCCTGTCAGGGCTGGGCTCAGCCCTTTCTTCTCTGAGCTCTGTGCTCAGCTGTCTGTTAATTGCCAGTACTCTTTATTTCACAGTGTCTCACCGGGTCTTCATTTCCTGCTCATCAGCTAGCCCCGCTGGCTATTTCAACTGCCTGGATCAGATCTCCTGTGCCTTTGCCTGGTCAACATATCCGGATACTCTCTCCTGTGTGTAGCAAGGGCCCTGACCCCTAGAGGCCTAATAGTGACCTCCAAAGTCAGGGAGAGCTGACATCCTTCTTTGTAGAGTGGGTTACTAGGCATAGTGTGTGTAATGCAAGATAGAATGATTGGGCGCCAGTCACTTTTTGAATGCGAACAAAAGAGATTTATTGTCTCTTAACAAGAACTGGGGGAGAGAGGGTTAGGGCCTGAACACCCTTAGGCAGATGCAATAGCAATTGGCAGACTCCAAAACAAAATAGGCAGACAGCTATGCAACTTGAGGGCCTTTAAGCTGGTTGCAGCACTGTATTCGTAGAACTGCTATCTCCTATGGCAACTGAACTCGTAAGTTGACTTCAACACATCTGTACACATACCAAACTTGGTATCCCCAATGTGTAGGACCTGGCCTCCATCTCATAGCCTCCCGCTGTAGCTTTTCTCACTGAGCTCCCAGTCTTCTCACCAGTCCTTCAGATCCCAGCTGTCCACTGGATCCCCTGAGCTCTTCCACAGCTAACCTGCTGTACACTCCAAACATCACCCACGCTACCTGCTGGGTCCCTGGCTTGGCTCTCAGCTAACCCGCTGAATCCTCTTCATGTGTCACCCAGGCTCACCCGCTGGGTCCCTGACATGAACGCTGAAGCTTTCCCAACTTGTTCACCGTCCCCGGCTAGTGAAAAAGGCTGCTCTGGTACCTCTTCAGACTTCACAAACCTGGCCTCTGATAACAGAAGTAGTTGTCCCACATTGGCGATGGTGTCCCCTTTATCTCTGACCTCTGGTTCTCACTTACCTCTAGCAACAGGAGTGGTCGTCTCATGTGGCAACTGGTTCTTCTTCACCTCCGGCAACACTAGGTTCACCGTCCGGCTGAACCTCTGCAACGATCAGGCTCCCCTCAAGCTGAGCCTCTACACACATGGCTAGGCCTCAGACTTAGGCCTAACCTTTAGCTGTTGCTTCACATACAGGCTCAGGCCTCAGCCTGGGGCAAAAAAGAAAACTGATCACCTGACTCATTTCCCTTAAATAGACTATCCCAGCATGCTTAGCCACAAATATGATTGGCTGAGAAATTATGTCTATTCACAACCTGAACTCACTGTGGTCTTGTCATTCTAGTGCAAAAGGCAGCAGTGCCACCTATTGACAGAAGAGAGAAATGCACCAGATTCAGGCTTAAATTGGAGTTCCACCCAAAAGTGGAACTAACGCACGTTGTATTCTTTCCCCCCTCCGGTGCCACATTTGGCACCTTTCGGGGGGAGAGGAGGGGCAGGATACCTGTCTTTCACCTGTCTGTCCCCACTTCCGGGAACCTCAGCCGCGGGTATTTGTGTCATCCCTGGGGCTCCCTCCTCCTCCTTCCTTGGCCGCCGGGCCAGTAGAAGAGAGGAGCGGAGCCTCGTGCATGTGCAGTAGGGTTCCCGGCGTGAAGCCGTAAGACTAGGCTGCCAGGTTCCCTTACTCACAATGGAGACAGCAGCACTCGACAGCTGATGGAAACATCAACTGCAGTGCCAACATCGCTGGACTCCAGGACAGGTAAGCGTCCAATTATTAAAAGTCAGCAGCTGCAGTATGTGCAGCTGCTGGCTTTTAATTTTTGCAGCGGTGGGAGGACCTCCACTTTAAGGCAAAAAAGTCAGAGGATACAACTACCAATTAGCCAGGTCAATGACCACCTAGAATAACAAAATTTGTTAGCAACCCTGTCTAATACCAGGGTGCTACATCTATAAGAAAATTTCCCAAATGGGACACAGATTGCAAAAAAATAACAAAAAAAATGACAGGGGTCATACGAGAACAAAATTGAAAAAACTGGAATAAGGATCTTCCTGATGAAAGAGATCCTGACCTGTGGCATAGCTGCTTTCTATGCTCGTTTGCAGGTATACTGAATATTGCTTTAGTAGAAGCTAATGTAAAAGTACTTATGAGATGGTATTTGGTCCCAACCTGTCTTGCTAAAATCGACTCTTCCACCTTGTGTTTTCGAGGATGTAACCTTCTCTGGTCTGTTTTATGTATGGTGAAGATGCCCCAGGATCTGAGGCTTTTGGAGTGGTATCTGTGGCGTAGGGCCACCGGAATCCCAGTCCCACAAACATCCCAAATTGCTCTTCTTAATGCACCAGTCAATAAGATCACTATAAGCTCGCAGCATTTGATTTTTTTATCCTTTTAGGTGCCAAAGTGGTTATAACTAGTGCGTGGAAACCAGGGGCGGACTGATAACTCATGGGGCCCCTGAGCAATAGGAGATTATAGGGCCCCCAGGCAATCAGAAATTATGGGGCCACACAGTATACACACACACAGTATACAATCACACAGTATACACATACATGTACACACAGTATACACAGACAGATGTAAAAAAAACACAGATTTATACATACTGTCCCTGGTTTTACTGAGGCTGGCAACCCTGATGGGGCCCCATAGTGGCCCAGGGCCCTCGGGCAGTGCCCGAGTGGCTCAATGGTCAGTCCGCCCCTTGTGGAAACAACCCTTGGTGTCCCTCACACCAGCAAAGAAGAAAGTATCATGGATTTTGATCCATGAAAAAATGGTTAGCATCTGAAGGATACAGTTAAACAGTTTGAATAGACTTGGGATCCTTGGGCTCAATATGTGTGCTTACCTATCAATACCTAATTAAGATTCTTGGGTTCTGGGGGCAAGTGTTTCTGTTTGTCTGACTTTTTCCTCTTCTTTCTTCTTTTTTCTCTCTTTGATGGATCTCCTATACTTGAGAATACTTTAATTGTGCTGTTGTTGATTTCCATGACAGGTTCCAGCATTTCCTTAAGTTAGGCCCCCTGAGGCAGTAGTCATCCATACTGACATGCTATGTATGTTGACGAACTATGTAGCCTAGGCTGTGTGTATTATAATCCCCTGAATCATCATACGCTATCTGTACTTTTATATCTCCTTGACATCTGGAAAGTACTGTACTGTTCTTTGTCTTGCTTATTTACAATAAAAATAGATTTAAAAGTAAAAAATAAATAAATGTTGATCATTGTAAGCACCCCTATCAGTTTGTGTCATCCTTGTAATTGTTAAATTCTGCTAAAGAGCTTGTTCTTTTGAAAAACAACAGACTTACTGACTGGATCACCAAATGAAAATAGGAGAAAGCCTAAAAAACAAAACAAATGCCGCCATCATATCTAGGAGTTAGTAAACTGCAATATAATAAATGTTTAAAAAATATCAGAAACACTACGTATTGCTGATCCAAGCGCTCAAATGGATAAATATTGTTAATCAATAAAAACGATGCAAAGATAAAATATAAAAAAAAAATATCACAGCATTAACAGCGCTAAATGTTTGCTTTTGGGTTTAATATCACATTAATTACAGCAAAAATAAAAACTTGAATCTGTCTTGATATTCAGACTATAAGTCAGGCTCAGACTGATAGAGGAATAGGCTAAACGATGAGCCAGGCCGATCATGTTGATTTGCACACCAGGTTGCACTCACTTACTGTCATTTTTAATTTTGTTTGGAATGCCGGACCTGAAAAGAGGGGGATTGTGGCTGATCTTTGCAAAATCATTGCACAGAGCAGGTAAGTATAACATTTTTGCTATTGTTTTTTTTTTTTTAACGCGTTTAATATCGCTTTAATTTTGGACAGCACAGTCTAGAGCCAGTGAGTTTTTTTTCTAGAAGAGAAGGGGAGGAGGAGGGAGGAGCAAGAGAGAGCCTTCTATCCTAGGCTTTTGGTCTGTGTGAGTCTACTGATGCACATAGTGTAGGGAGACACAACTCTAGTCCCTGTATGCAAGCATGACCCAATAGGATGCAGCACCTATGGAGAAAGAAACCACCCTGAAACAGGAAACTAGGGGTAGCCAGGGCCGGTGCTAGACTATTCTGCACCCTATGTGAGACCAGCTGCCCCCCCCAAAAAAAAATCTAAATTAATGCAATAATTTTAGCACCAGAACCGGTCCAGGTGGACAGCAGAGGGGGTACAGCCAGGTGGAGGGATGGAGCCAGGTGGACAGGAGATAGGGTGCAGCCAGGTGGAGGGATGGAAACAGGTGGACAGGAGGGGGGATGAAGCCAGGTGGAGGAATGGAGTCAAGTGGACAGGAGGGGGGTGCAGCCAGGTGGAGGGATGGAGCCAGGTGGAGCGATGGAGCCAAATGGACAGGAGGAGGTGCAGCCAGGTGAAGGGATGGAGCCAGGTGGAGGGATGGAGCCAGGTGGACAGGAGGGGGGTGCAGCCAGATGAAGGGATGCAGCCAGGTGGAGGGATGGAGCCAGGTGGACAGGAGGGGGGGTGCAGGCAGGAGAGGGGAAGATGGAGCCAGGTGGAAAGAAAAGGGGGGTCAGCCAAGTGGAGGGGGTCACACATCAGTGATAAGGTCTGACTGGAAGACCCTTCATTTTCAGCGCTTCCATCACCGACTGGCAAGTTCTTACCTTGGGGCACTTCTTTCCAGCTCACTCCACATGTCAGGCAGAGGGCGGCAGTCTGTGTCACCAGTCCCAAGATTAGGAGATGTAGTATCCTACAGGCTGTGACTCACAACTCACACATGGGAGACCTTCTCTAGCTCCTCCCCCGTTCAGCTGATCATTCGGTTCCACCTAGGGTTGCCATCTTTTCATTAAGCCAAACCCGAACACTTTAGCAGCGCACAGCAAGTCTGTCCCCAGTACATCCCCCCAAGGTCAGCCAATGCTAACAGATAAGAGGAGACCCCAATCCAGGAATACAGGAAATCCCCCTACCTCACCCCTCCAGTTAAAGAAGACCTTCAGGTAGGAGGACTACGAGGAGGTGATAAGAGGGGATCCCCATCCAGGAGCATAGGACCCCCCCAGTAAAGAAGACCCCCAGCTAGGGGGTTGATAAGAGGAGACCCCCATCCAGGAACATAAGAACCCCGTCCAGTTAAAAAAGGCCGCTGCCTGGGAGGACTGCAAGGGAGTGATAAGAAGGGACCCCAATTCAGGAATACAGGAATTCCCCCCTCTCCCCCCTCCAGTTATAGAAGACTCCCAGCTAGTTGGATTGTTGGGGGGATGATAAAGGGGACCCCCTTCCAGTTATACAGGAATTCTCCTCTCTCCCGCCTCCAGTTATAGACGACCTCCAGCAAGTAGGACTGCAGAGGGGGGTGATAAGGGGGACCCCCAACCAGGAACATAGGAACTCCCCTTCCTCCCACACAAGTCAAAAAAGACCCTCAGCTAGGTGGATTGAAGGGGTGATAAGGGGGACCCCCATCCAGAAATAGATGAGGGGTGATAAGAGGGGACTTTGATAACCCCCCTCTGGTAGAAAGAGACCACTGGTCAGGAAGAAATCAAACATCTGCCCCCTCCTCCCTCTTAATAAGGTGAATGGTAATGTAATGAGTGCAGACATTCAGAGAGTTACACACAGCAGCTCTGGTTACAGTGCAGAGAGTGAGGGGTGGCTCACCGTAGCAGACAAGGAGGAAGAAATCCCCGTACAGCTCCAATGTCTGTGAAGGAGCTCTGGGCTGTCACTGCTGCTTCTTCTCCTTGCTCTGTCCCCCGCGCTGCTGAAACTCTCGCTCTCAGTAGTGGTGGCGGGGGGGTGGGTGATGTTATGGAGGGCACAGCACAGTGACAGGCTTCATTCACAAGAGGATTCACAGGCTGGCTGACTGACGGGTGGATGAGGTTGGATAGCAGGTACCTCATGGGGGAGAAAGCAAAGAGAGGGAGACGGTTGTGGCTGGAGGTATACTCCTGTGTTCGGGTGTCAGGTGAATGGAAACCTGGGCACACGTGTCAAAAACCGGACTGTCCGGGTCATTCCCGTATGGGTGGAAACCCTAGTTCCACCCCGGGCTCCGGCAGCCAGCCATCTTTGCTTTGGGCTCCTCGCTCCTCCAGGACAAGTGGCCCGGTGGCCTCAGCCCAGCGTGTGTCCTATAGTGGCCAGTCCGGACCTGGGTGGATCCATCCCGGCTGTCTCTGCACAATGCCGCACGCCCTCCTCCTCCAATGGCTGCACATCACCCAGGGAGAGAGGCAGGGCGGACAGAGTGCTGGACATCGGCATGGTCGCCTCTGGCTCAGTCCGGGAAAGGGGGGATCTGCCTGTTACTTCTGCCCGCCCAGCGACTCTGCAGCCAGCCAGATGGAGCCGCCTCCGCACCACTCCGCACCGCACCAGCCACCATCCTCTGGAGGGGACCCAGCGGCTGTGGCTGCGCCCCTAGGCGACAGTGTGCCCTAGGCGGCTGCCTAGTTCGCTTAGTGGGAGCGCCGGCCCTGGGGGCTGCGATCACAGCATCAATGTAAACTGAAACACAGGCAAGGATTGAAAGATAAAGAAGCTGTATTCTCAGTAAGGCTACGTTTACACCAGTGATTAAGTCTGATGCAAATAAGAGCAGGAATGTTCTGATTCCTGCTGTCATTCTTAGTGGCTCCCAGCGGATAAGTGCTGCCATCGGTCCTGTTCACTATGACAGGTCGCCGGCGGCTGCATTTATTCACGGCACTCTGCACAGCCAGCAATTGCCTGCAGAAACACTAGGAAACACTATGGACTTAAGTTCCCCTATGTCCTGGAAGCTTTGTTTCATACCTTACAGGTACAACAGCA
The DNA here is from genome assembly GCA_037952925.1 of Lithobates clamitans. Classification (NCBI taxonomy): domain Eukaryota; kingdom Metazoa; phylum Chordata; class Amphibia; order Anura; family Ranidae; genus Lithobates; species Lithobates clamitans. The sequence goes on from JBBGZY010000250.1 coordinate 3,543,479, forward strand.
GCAGTGATATGAGATTGATGTCTGGGACCATTCATTGGTGCCCGAGAACCATTGGGTGCAACGGATTGTTGGATTTGTCAACTTTTACAGAAAATTCATAAGAAACTTCTCTAAGGTGATAGCACCAATTATGCAGCTGACAATGAATGTGGTGGCCTTTGTGTGTTCACCAGAGGCACAGACTGCTATTAGTAAGCTAAAGACTCTTTTCACTTCTGCATCACTATTGGTACATCATGATCCTGAACTACCTTTTATCATGGAAGCAGAAGCTTTAGACTCTACCGTGGGAGCTATCCTTTCTCAGCAAAGAGGAGAAAAGATGCAGCTTCATCCTTGTGCTTATTTTCCTCAACCTTAAGACCTTAAGGACCTTAAGGTCTTTAGCTAAAAGGAATTATGACATTGGAAATAAAGAGTTGCTAGCAATTAAGGAAGTCTTTTATGACTGGAGGCATCTGCTGGAAGGTGCTATAATCCCGTAACTGTTCTCACTGATCATAAAAATTTGGAATTCATTCATTTTGCCAAGAGATTGTCTTCTAGCCAAGCATGTTGGTCTCTTCTTTTCCAGGATCAATTTTTATTATCTCGTATCGACTAGGTCAAGACATGGTAAAGCCAATGCCAATGGGGAAGTTGTGTGAGCCTCTCCTGGATGGCAACTGTGAATGTACAATCCTGCCTCAAAAAAATTTAATAGGGGTCACAAGCTTGAAGACATTCTTGACTCTCGATCACTTCTGGATCATTTCTCAATCATCCTCCTAAGGACAGTAACCCTGAGTACAAGAACAGCAGGTAGATGACTCTCAACTTGCTGGGCATTTTGTGGATTCTAAAATAGAAGAACTTTTATCACATTCCTTTTGGTGACCTGTTTGTTGGTCTTAATTTACAGCATTTTTTCACAACTACCTAAATCTTTTGCACAGTACTGTATGTGACCTCATATCTGACCTGTGTACACAGTAAGTTATTACTACAACCACTCCCTGTTCCATCAAGACCATGGTCTGGCCACCTTCGAAAGAGGTGACCACTATCTTGCTGAACAAACTGAGGAGTTGATGGTTTGAGAAGTCTTTAAACTACATGGAATTCCTGATGATGTGGTGTCTAACAGAGCACAGTTTACTTTGAAATTTTGGAAAAGCTTTTGCTCGGCTTTAGGTGTAACAATTATTCTGTCCTCTGCTTTTCATCCTCAGTCTAATGGGTAGACCGAGAGGACCAATCAAACTATAGAGCAGTAGATTCGATGGTTGATTGATACTTTGAAGGAGGCTCAGAAATACACTATTACAAGAAGGCCTCTGACAGACATCGCAGATCACTCTCTACTTTTCATGTGGGTAAAAAAGTTTAATTATCTACCAAAGATTTGAAGGTTCATGTTCCATCTGCTAAATTGGGTCAAAAGTTCGTGGGACCTTTCCAGATCTCTGTTCCACCCAGTTACCTTTCACTTAAAACTTTCTGACAGTGTGAAGATTCACTCTCTTTTTCACGTATCACTAATCAAACTATTTAATGAAAATCCTATTTCTAGAAGAATTCATCACCTCCTCTACATGTTGAGGCACAGGGTGAAGAAGAATTTGTGGTTTAAATAATTCTTGATTCCAGGATCTTTTTGGTACAAATTACAATGGGAAGGATATGGACTAGAGAAAAAATCTAGGGAGTATGTTCAGGCTCCCAGTTTAACAAAAGAGTTCCAGGGGCTGTCTCGAAGGAGGGGAGTACTGTCAGGTTTCAGATCAGAACCTGCAACCACTGTGGTGTCTGGCTGCTGCTCTTCTCACTGTGCCACTTGACATGCTGGACAGCTTGCTGTCTAAACCCTTGGAAAAACTTGCCTTGTACCGTGTTTCTGATGAACCTTGAACTCTTTGCTCCTCCCATGAACTTCCTGATTTAAGCCATATCTATGTACTTACTGTTTGCCAGATTATTGTGCTGTTCTGCAGCCAATATCTTGCTCCTTTCATCCCTGCTGTTGTTTGTATCCTCACTAGAACTCTTTGGGGGATCACTGATGTAAGGGGGAGTGAATACACTAAAGTAAGGGGGGATACTGATATAAAGGTTCCCCCTTATATCAGTAACCCCCCTCCTTACCTTAGTGTATTCATGCTTCGGAAGGTGGTCTGTGGTAACCAGAGTTGCCCCCCCCACATCAGAGTTCCTGGTGTTCACCCTTAAATCAGTGTCCTCAGAGTTACCCTCAGGGTCTGCAAGATTCCCTTACAGTACAAGGGGAACTCTAATGTAAAGGGCGATGCTGCAGACCCTGATGTAATTAGGAACGCTGATGTAAGGAAACAATGCTGACTCTGATGTAAAAGGGGCTCTGGTGACCAGAGACCACCTTACATCAGAGTTCCCCTGTACACCAGAGTCTGCAGCATTCCCCTTTTTATCAGTGTCCTCAGAGTCCCCTTTTACAGCAAAATCCACATTGTTTGCTTTTACATCAGGGTCTGCAGAATTACCCCTTGCACTGCAAGGGGAAACCCTGCAGACTCTTATGTAAGGGGAAACTGTGTTGGGTTATATTAATCTGACTTTCATGTAAAAGGAGAATTTTTTTTGACTTTTGTTATACCTTAAGCACATTGTTAATAACACTAACTACGTGTTTGTAGCCTAAATATTAATATTTCCAATGAAAACTGTCCTTTTGGCTAACTTTTTGAACTGGTGGTATATTTTTTGTGTTATGTCAGTAAAAAATTGGATCTGACAGTACATTTTTTGTCAGTAAATTTCACTTTTTCTTTTGTCTACTTTTTCATACCTGCAAACATGGAGAACTGGTTACAGGTTCCAGAGACTCCTAAATTCAGTTCACCAGGGATGAGGCAACCACCTATTTGCGCCTCATGGAGAAAATAAAGATGGTATATAAGCCCCTCCATCACCCTTGCCAGGACCCCATCTGTCCCTCCATATAGGCTGGCATCAGCATAGCAAGAAGACTGCAAGCTCACAGCACCCTTGCGTCTGTCCAGGTGGCCTCCTGCTGAAAATGGCAGTCTATCACTGATGAATATAACCCTTAGAATCAGCCATCTTATTAAAAAGAATGTACTCACTGTGTGGCTGATATGCTGTGGCTCTGTGTGACTGACTCAAGTGGTTAATTTGCAGGTTTAAAAGGAGTGTGGGAATAGAAAATTCAAACATACATACTCACCTCCATGCTGCAGCATCAGCTTGATCCTGCAGCTGTCCAGCATCAGCTCTAAGACCAAGAACTGAGAAATCACATAACCGGTAAGTTCTCGGTCCACTCGGAGCTAACAGCAGTGATTATCAGTTACTGCTTTCCACTCTGTCCCAGGCTGACTGGATCTCCAGGCTGGGAGTGGGATGGGCACAGCCAGCTAAGCCTCTCAGCCACATGCTGTGACCAGTTAGCCCTTGATGTGTGCCGCTCAGGCTCGATGAATGGGGGATATACAAACAGATGCCTCCGCATCTGCTACTAGGAGTGCCGGCAGGGGATGGAGCCCGTTCTGGCTCCTGTAATGACTCAAAGGGAAGAGGGGGTGTCCCCTGATGCTGCACAGCCGAGAGATCCTAGGAAGTTGAATGGAGTGGCAACCTCAGCCTGGACTCTGAGCAGGCCACGCCCCAGCGTGTTTCGTTCCACCCCCAAAGCTTAATCATGGGGATACTCTCAGTCACATGCTGTCAGTCACCCATCTGGTTGGATCCTAACATTATTGTCGGGATCCTTCCAGAGTCTGGAGCGTCTCTGTGATGTCATCCGACAGGGGACGTTAACCCACTGTGGGCTGATTCTGGGTCACAAGAGGCCACAAGTAAGTAAAAAAGCTTTGACCATAATTCTCTTTTAATAAAATGAAAAGGAAATATTAAGATATGACACATTAAAATAACTTCAAGTTAAACACTGCAAAAATACATGCAACTTGAAATTTAACCTGTAAATCCTGGCAAAAGTCCTGGTGGACATGGAGGTCACAGGAATCCTGGAAATGCAGAGATGGGTGGTGAGACGTGTTATTGACTGCTCAAAAGAAGCATAACCTGCACAATAGGGAATATGCATTCTGCCTTATTATTATTTCCCAAAAACGTATTTCTAAAATACAAAGTGGAGTGTCACTTTACAATAATGAATATAAACAGATTTGATGAAGAACTGAGGCATCTTATCATGATTTATAACGTTTTAAAGTAGTTTACCCCAGGTAATGCCCAGGACATGCAACAACATTTTTACAACTGCTGTTCCTACTTTGCCACTGTCAACCTGCATTTCTACTTTCAATTTATGTAGCACCAATCTAATACAAGTTATATTTTTCAAATACGCATGCATGGATATACAGTGTTCTCTTTAAAATCAGTTTCTAAGTTGGAAACATTAAAAGGTTAGCTGAGCTTTTTCTTGTTCTTTTAGTTGGTTTTCTAGTTACTTTTAGTGACATTCTATCTTTTCTGAAAAAGGTTAAATTAGAGCAAGGATACAAATGTGTACCAATTACATTAGATCGTCTCAAAATACAGGAACAAACGAGAATCAAATAATATGACACAGTTTCTATGGAAATATTATGCATTCAAATGATTAAAAATATTTGAAAAGCTGGATGTGTTTTATGAGTATAATTACAAGATACATTTCAGTGTGAGACAGATCCTGAATAAAAGTGTTATTGCCACTTTCATACCTGCTATATTAAACAAAATTCTGAGAACTGAATGGAAAAAGTTACATTATAAAGACTTAAAAGAGAAGTTCAGGGTTTTGAAAAAAAAACAAACCTACAGTACATACCGTATTTATCGGCGTATAACACGCGCCGGCGTATAACACGCACCCCAAGTTTACGAGGGAATTTTAAGGAAAAAAAAGTTTTAAGGAAAAAAACTTATGCCCCGTACACACGGTCGGATTTTCCGACGGAAAATGTGTGATAGGACCTTGTTGTCGGAAATTCTGACCGTGTGTAGGCTCCATCACACATTTTCCATCGGATTTTCCGACACACAAAGTTTGAGAGCAGGCTATAAAATTTTCCGACAACAAAATCCATTGTCGGAATTTCCGATCGTGTGTACACAAATCCGACGCACAAAGTGCCACACATGCTCAGAATAAATAAAGAGATGAAAGCTATTGGCTACTGCCCTGTTTATAGTCCAGACGTACATGTTTTACGTCACTTTTGTAACCGTGTGTATGCAAGACAAGTTTGAGCCAACATCCGTCAGAAAAAATCCTAGGATTTTGTTGTCGGAATGTCCGATCAATGTCCGACCGTGTGTACGGGGCATTACATTTAAATGCCCATCAATGCAGCCTTGTCAGTGTCATCTGTAGCCTTGCACAGCGTCCATCTTGGTGTCATTTGCAGCCCTGCAGTCATTTGCAGCCTTGCAGTCATTTGCAGCCTTGCAGCCTTATCAGTGTCCATTTGCAGCCTTGCAGCCTTGTCAGTGCCCATCTCCTGTTTTGTTATTGTCCATTTGCAGCTTTGTAAGTGTCCATTTTCAGCCTTTCCCAGGCTAAACTGCAGTGACTTGCCAGTGTCACTGCAGTTTGAAAATGGCGCCGCCGAGACACACAGAGCCGGTCCTCGGCTCTTCTCGGCTCTCAGCCACTTTTGGCTCCTCTCATAGTCCCGCCCGGGATCCATCATAGGGCGGGACTGGGCGTGACTGTAAGCAGAGATAGCCGAACCTAGCCGAGTACACTCGGCTATCTATGTATATCGGCAGCCGGCGATCGCTCCGCTCACAGTCAGCAGGGGATCGGCGTATAACACGCACCCGTGATTTTCCCATGACTTTAAGGGGAAAAGATGTGTGTTATACGCCGATAAATACGGTACTTGTGATGGGAGGGCCCGTGGAACCCAGAATCCCTTGGAAAGGTTGGGAAACCCTTGTTTCAGCTCCCCATGCACCTCCTATGTCTAAGTCACCCTGTGTCCATTAGGGACACAGGGGCACAGGGTGAGTGAGAAAATACTGGCTTGGATTACTTAAAATGGGACAGTAATATTTATCCATAATATCCAGGATATATGTAAAGACTATTCTTGGTTTGTTTGATTCTGAACTCAACATGTTAATTGAAAGAGCTGATCACATTGGCCTCTGTACAGTGTAGGAGACGGGCCAACTCCTACTGGAGCTCCTACTATTGTGAGAAGGTGTCCTGTGTTTATACTTATAATAATGTATAATCTACTTTGTGAAGCTTGGAGGTCAAGTCTGACCTGTAGTGAAATCCTGATAAATCACAACAATGGTCACGTGGGCACAGAGTCACACCGACTGCTTTAAGGGATTAGTTAATTAGCTTATGTTAATTTATGTTTCTGGTTGCAGGTGTATTGTTAGAGTAATATGAGCAAGAGGGGGGAACCTCCTCTTCAACTGTATATAAGACTGTATTCTTGTTCTAATAAACAGTTCATGGTGAGCAACCAAACGAGTATTGCCTTGTTTTGTGGTTGTCAGTGGTTGGAATATCTGATATCTATATTCAGACTCGGAGGAAGTGGTGTATGACGAAAGCACTCAAGCAGGGTGTGGGACGTACCATTACAATACTCACCTACTGTAGGTGGATGCAGCTTCGGTCTGATGCTGCATCTTTTCCCCGCTGCCTCTAAGACCAATGGAGCGTACACACGGTCGGACTTTACGGCAGACTTTGCCCGGCGGACTTTTCGACGTACTTTACCACGGACTTTCTGAATGAACAGACTTACCTACACACAATCCACCAAAGTCTGTCGAATTCGTACGTGATGTCGTACGACCGGACTAAAATAAGGAAGTTCATAGCCAGTAGCCAATAGCTCCCCTAGCGTGGCTTTTTGTCCGTCGAACTAGCATACAGACGAGCAGACTTTTCAACCGGACTCGAGTTTGACGGATAGATTTAAAACATGTTTCAAATCTAAATCAACTTGTGTACAACCAGTCTGTTGAGTTTTTTCCAAATGATCAGTGCCACCAGCTACAGCCAGTGTCACTGATCATTGTATTTTGATGGCGGGTAAGTCTCCCCACTGTTAGAATGTAATAGCACAGCGGGAATGATTCTCCCATCCACCTTGAATGTGTGGATGGGTGAATCAGACCTTTTTTTCATTCAACCTGCTGGTGGAAAGAAAAAAAAAATATTTTATGTCCCTTCTTAGTGGCCCTTTGCTTTACTCAGCCCCTAGGAACAAAGTAAAGAAGCCCCAGTTAGGCTCTGTGTCAGAGTTTACACAGGACTGAGTAGTCTTTTCCAACTTCCACCTCTTTTACCTGGCCCTAGCATTGTCACATGTGAGAAAGGAGAATAAGTGTCAGGGCTGGACTCTCAGCCCTTCCTTCTCTGTGCTCAGGTTGCTCAGCTGTTGGTTAATTGGCAGTACTTATCGTTCCACGGTGGCTCACCTGTTGATCATCTCCTGCTCATCAGTCACGCCCACAGCCAGGCCATTCCGGCTATTTAAACTGCCTGGCTCATTTCTAGGGATGAGCCTCGAGTTCGAGTCGAACTCATGTTCAACTCGAACATTGGCTGTTCGCAAGTTCGACGAACAGCGAACAATTTGGGGTGTTCACGGCAAATTCGAATGCCGCAGAACACCCTTTAAAAGTCTATTGGAGAAATCAAAAGTGCTAATTTTAAAGGCTTATATGCAAGTTATTGTCATAAAAAGTGTTTGGGGACCCGGGTCCTGCCCCAGGGGACATGGATCAATGCAAAAAAAAGTTTGAAAAACGGGCGTTTTTTCAGGAGCAGTGATTTTAATAATGCTTAAAGTCAAACAATAAAAGTGTAATATCCCTTTAAATTTCATAGCTGGGGGGTGTCTATAGTATGCCTGTAAAGGGGCGCATGTTTCCCGTGTTTAGAACAGTCTGACAGCAAAACCCATTTAAAACTACCCGCGGCTATTGCATTGCCGACAATACACATAGAAGTTCATTGATAAAAACGGCATGGGAATTCCCCACAGGGAAACCCCGAACCAAAATTTTTTAAAAAAATGACGTGGGAGTCCCCCTAAATTCCATACCAGGCCCTTCAGGTCTCGTATGGATATTAAGGGGAACCCCGGCCAAAATTTAAAAAAAAATGACGTGGGGTTCCCCCTAAATTCCATACCAGACCTGAAGGTATGGATTTTAAAGGGGACCCCGCACCAAAAAAAAAAAAAAACGGCGTGGGGTCCCCCCAAAAATCCATACCAGACCCTTATCCGAGCACGCAACCTGGCAGGCCGCAGGAAAAGAGGGGGGACGAGAGTGCGGCCCCCCCCTCCTGAACCGTACCAGGCCACATGCCCTCAACATTGGGAGGGTGCTTTGGGGTAGCCCCCCAAAACACCTTGTCCCCATGTTGATGAGGACAAGGGCCTCATCCCCACAACCCATACCAGACCCTTATCCGAGCAAGCAACCTGGCAGGCCGCAGGAAAAGAGGGGGGGCGAGAGTGCGGCCCCCCCCTCCTGAACCGTACCAGGCCACATGCCCTCAACATTGGGAGGGTGCTTTGGAGTAGCCCCCCAAAACACCTTGTCCCCATGTTGATGAGGACAAGGGCCTCATCCCCACAACCCTGGCCGGTGGTTGTGGGGGTCTGCGGGCGGGGGGCTTATCTGAATCTGGAAGCCCCCTTCAACAAGGGGACCCCCAGATCCCGCCCCCCCTTGTGTAAAATGGTAAGGGGGTACTTACCCCTACCATTTCACTAAAAAACTGTCAAAAATGTTAAAAATAACAAAATAAAATAATATAAAATAAAATAAAATATAAAATAATATTAATAATAATAAGAGACCGTTTTTGACAATTCCTTTATTTAAATGCTTCTTCTTTCTTCTATCTTCCTTCATCTTCTTCTGGTTCTTCTGGCTCTTCTGGTTCTTCCTCCGGCGTTCTCGTCCAGCATCTCCTCCACGGCGTCTTCTATCTTCTTCTCCTCGGGCCGCTCCGCACCCATGGCATGGGGGGAGGCTCCCGCTCTTCTCTTCATCTTCTTCTTCATCCTCTTCTCTTCTTCATTTTCTTCTCCGGGGCGCTCTGCATCCATGCTGGCATGGAGGGAGGCTCCCGCTGTGTGACGGCGTCTCCTCATCTGACGGTTCTTAAATAGCGGGGCCACCCGGTGACCCCGCCCCCTCTGACGCACGGGACATGACGGGACTTCCCTGTGGCATTCCCCGTGATGTCACAGGGAAGTCCCGTCAAGTCACCGTGCATCAGAGGGGGGCGGGGTCACCGGGTGGCCCCGCCCCCCGTTATTTAAGAACTGTCAGACGAAGAGACGCCGTCACACAGCGGGAGCCTCCCTCCATGCCAGCATGGATGCGAAGCGTCCCGGAGAAGAAAATGAAGAAGAGAAGAAGAGAAGAAGGAAGAAGAGAAGAGGATGAAGAAGAAGATGAAGAGAAGAGCGGGAGCCTCCCCCCGTGCCATGGGTGCGGAGCGGCCCGAGGAGAAGAAGATAGAAGATGCCGCAGAGGAGATGCTGGACCAGAACGCCGGAGGAAGAACCAGAAGAGCTAGAAGAACCAGAAGAAGAAGAAGATGAAGGAAGATAGAAGAAAGAAGAAGCATTTAAATAAAGGAATTGTCAAAAACTGTCTCTTGTCATTTTTAACATTTTTGACAGTTTTTTAGTGAAATGGTAGGGGTAAGTACCCCCTTACCATTTCACACAGGGGGGGCGGGATCTGGGGGTCCCCTTGTTAAAGGGGGCTTCCAGATTCAGATAAGCCCCCCACCCGCAGACCCCCACAACCACCGGCCAGGGTTGTGGGGATGAGGCCCTTGTCCTCATCAACATGGGGACAAGGTGTTTTGGGGGGCTACTCCAAAGCACCCTCCCAATGTTGAGGGCATGTGGCCTGGTATGGTTCAGGAGGGGGGGGCTGCACTCTCGCCCCCCCTCTTTTCCTGCGGCCTGCCAGGTTGCGTGCTCGGATAAGGGTCTGGTATGGACTATTGGGGGGACCCCACGCCATTTTTTTTTTTTTTTGGTGCGGGGTTCCCCTTAAAATCCATACCAGACCTGAAGGGTCTGGTATGGAATTTAGGGGGAACCCCACGTCATTTTTTTTTAAACTTTGGCCGGGGTTCCCCTTAATATCCATACCAGACCTGAAGGGCCTGGTATGGAATTTAAGGGGACTCCCACGTCATTTTTTTTTTTTATTTTGGTTCGGGGTTTCCCTGTGGGGAATTCCCATGCCGTTTTTATCAATGAACTTCTATGTGTATTGTCAGCAATGCAATAGCCGCGGGTAGTTTTAAATGGGTTTTTTTCCTTCGAAATGTCATTTTGCTGTCAGACTGTTCTAAACACAGGAAACATGCGCCCCTTTACAGGCATACTATAGACACCCCCCAGCTACGAAATTTAAAGGGATATTACACTTTTATTGTTTGACTTTAAGCATTATTAAAATCACTGCTCCTGAAAAAACGGCCGCTTTTAAAACTTTTTTTTGCATTGATCCATGTCCCCTGGGGCAGGACCCGGGTCCCCAAACACTTTTTATGACAATAACTTGCATATAAGCCTTTAAAAATAGCACTTTTGATTATTCATGTTCGTGTCCCATAGACTTTAACGGTGTTCGCGCGAACTTTTTTCCTGTTCGCATGTTCTGGTGCGAACCGAACAGGGGGGTGTTCGGCTCATCCCTACTAATTTCTTCAATGCCTTCACCTTGGTCAACATAGCTAGAGACTCTCTGCTGTGTTCCTATTGAAGACTTGCCTGGCTGATGTCCCTTCTGGTTCCTGATCCTGTCTGCTGCCTCTGACTACGCTGATCTGTGGCTTCCTGATTTCCTGACTTGTTCTGACTACCCGATTTGGCTACCGGACCCTGGCTGTGTTTTGACTACGTTTACCAGTTGTACCATTTTTACCATTTTATTAAAAGGTGTGATTTTTACAGCATTTTCTGTCTCAGTCTGTTTCATGGTTCCTGACAGTAAGCAAATGCCATGAATTCAGAAGATGCAGGCAATCCACCTAGTGGTAATATTTTTTCCAGGTTGAATGAGCAGGATCACCGCATGGATCAGTTTGCCACAGCGTTACAGACGCTCTTGATTCTCACTGCTAACCTGGATCCTCCCACTAAGGCTGTTCCGGTACAACCTGTGTTGCAGGCTGTCCCTGCTGCTGCTCCAGTCTCTGTGCAGGCACCCACCTCAAATATTACCTCTGTAAGAGGTATGTCTGGTTCGGCTCCACTTCCCCAGGAATTTGGGGGCAATCCAGTTCAATGCAGAGGGTTTCTCAACCAGGTTGGGATATACTTTGAGATGCTGCCCCAGGTGTTCCTCACGGACAGAAGCAAAGTAGGCTTCATTATATCTTTGCTTTCTGATAGAGCCTTGGCCTGGGCAAACCCTCTATGGGAGACGCAAAAACCCACTGTCCTGAGTTACCCAGAGTTTGTGGCTTCCTTTAAAAGGCTATTTGACATCCCTGCATGCTCAACTTCTGCTGCCAAGAGCCTCATTTCCATCAAACAGAGTGCGAGAACTGTTGCCGATTACGCCATTGAATTCTGTACTCTGGCAGCAGAGGTCATTTGGAACAATGAGGCCCTCATGGCTGCTTTTTCTCATGGTCTCTCAGATAACATCAAACAGATCTGGAGAAGTTAATCATGTTTGCCATTCTGATTGACTCCAGACTCCAAGAGAGATCTCCTTTAAGGAGCACTTGTGGATGCCTACTGTACGTTTGGCTCTGAGCTTTGCAGTCTCACCCTTGCCTCCCTCACCTCCCATGCCTCCTGGTACCGAGTCTGCCAGTAAAGTAGAACCCATGCAGTTGGGCTTCACAAGTTTCTCTGCAGATGAAAGGGCCTTTAGGAGGAGGGAGAGATTGTGCCTTTATTGTGGCCAGGCAGGTCACTTCTTGAAGTCTTGTCCTACCTGTCCGGGAAACACTTGCACCTGAGGTCCTGTAGGGGACAGACCTTAGGTGGCATTGTTACGTCCCCAGTTACCTTGAAGGATAAGCCTCTAGTTTCCGTTACCCTTTCATGGTCTGAGTCCATCGATACACAGGCTCTAATCGACTCTGGGGCTGCAGGCCTGTTCATATACAGTGCCTATATGTCTAAGCACTTGATTCCGCTGCAGCTTCGTGCCACTCTGCTTGTCATTGAGGTTATTGATGGAAGACCTCTACAGCCTGCCCATGTGACTCATGAGACTGCTCCGTTGACCATGGCCATAGGGGCTCTTCACCATGGGATAATCCAATTTCAAGTCATTTCCTCTACTCATTATCCAGTGGTTATGGGTTATCCTTGCTTACAGAGGTACAACCCCTCTTTTGATTGGCTTTGTGCTGAAGTTATTTCCTGGTCGCAACATGGAATGGTAACCAAGCTCAGTGAGGCAAGAGGAGGAGAGTGCCGTCCTGTAGCCATGATGGGACCAATGTCACTGGTGAGGTATGACACTGCTCAGTGTCTTCTAGTCACTAGCTGGGATTCTCTGTACTCCCTCACCCGGGGATGTCTACTTACCCCACTTCCCTGACAACTGGGGAAAAGACACATACCTCTGGGAGGTGACCTTCCCCCAACACCTGCCAACACTGACAGAGAAACTTTCAGAAATTGCTAAAACAAATCCCTTAACACCTCCTCGGGAGGCCCCTGAAGGGCTGCAGGCTTCAGATTTTGTGTCACATGGCTTTGCCCTCCCACATTTAAGTTCCCCCACCCAAAGCCCCCTGACCACCCCCTCCACCCTGCGTGCTATGCCTGGCTGCTGAGCGCCTTTCCCATTACAGCACTCTATACTGTTCCTCCTCCGCAAGGCTAAAATCAGATTCCTTTCCTTAACAGCCAGTTAGCCGTGATCTGCACAGGGTGTATCGGCTTACTGCAACTACACTGCCATTCCGACCAGAGAATTTCACAGGTCAGAAGGGTAACATAAAAGCCAGATACACCCTGTGAAGACTGACAGACTGTGTGTAAAGAAATGTGATTTCAGCCCTGTGTAGTGTGGGGGGGGAGCTGTATACAGTGCTGGGATGGGAAAGGAGCTCTGCCAAGTTACCTGCCAGGAGTCCCTGTCCTCTGATTCTCCAGCGGTGATCCCTGTCCTCTGATTCTCCAGCAGTAATCCCTGTCTTCTGATGTAAAGAGGAACTCTGGGAACTCAAAACTCTTAAGTCACTTTAAGTATCTTGGCCTGCGGTGGATGTATCTACACACACATTGGAAGTAGTGGTGGGGCCCAGGTCAACTTTTGCATCGGGGCCCATAAGCTTCAAGCTACGCCTTTGCCAATAAACACTGGGTAGTAGGGGAGAGGAGAGATGATTTTTTATTAAACTGCCCAGGAAAGTCCTTCCTCTTGCCACCGAGTGAGTTAGAGAGAGAGAACCTCTGTCTGGATATTTGCCTACCAACAGAAGAATATACCAGCGGAGATCTGAGACTGGGAGGGAGGACACCTGGGGGCAGCGCAGCACGGCCCACATCACAACACCTGCATCACTGCCGCAGGAAGACTGGAGCATCCACTCACCCTCTGCTTCCCACCGCTAATCACCGGAAGCTTTCGGGAGAAACCGAGGTCAATGAGCTATCCCAGGGACTAGTGGGAGGGCTATTCACTGCTAGCAGGGAAGGAGCCACTGAGAGCAGGACACCAAGTGTACCCAATCCATACCGCACCCATAATGCACTCTATACCACACTCATTTCAAGCCTATGCCAACCCTATACCACATTATGCCGAACCTTTACTGCATCTGAACCACAACTACCTTGCGCCTGTGCAGAGAGTATACAATACCTATACAGTACCCATTCTGCAGGCAGGTTAACTGGGACTGTTGTTAAGTACACCAATGCTCTTAATGGGCCAACACTAGTCATCAAAAGGACTGCTCCTCCTGTAATAATTATTCTGCAAGTTCCTTTAGTTCCCCTTCCTACCATCTTACATCGACTATCATCTTACTTTCCTGTTGGACTAGCAATGCCACCATAAATGCACTCTGGCATGATAGTTCCAGCACTGGAGGTGGCCATGTTATTGTTTATGCTGATCTGGATGCCAAATGTCATCTTATAACTAGTCCTTACTGTTAATCTTTATGTATGCTAAATTGTGTTACAGTATTACCATTGTTTAGCCATTTTAGGCTTTGCCTGTTACCAACCATATTGGGTGACATATTAAGTTTGCCTCTACTACCTGGTTTGGTGCCTGTTTTCTTTGATATAGCACTACTATTGGGTCCTAAGTAGGGATGGGCCGAATGGACCCCTGTTTGGTTCGCACCAAAACTTTCAAACACCCCGAAAGTTTGGACCCGAATAACGAACCCCATTAAAGTCAATGGGACCCGAATGTCAAAAGAGGATGAGGAGGATGAGAAAGGTTTAGTAAGCCAGTCCACCACCTCCTCTGCATGCTCTGGCTGGATAGCACGAGCAAACTCACTAAACAGAGGAAATGATGCCCTGCCTGAGGACTGACCACCACGTCCACCTTTGCCTGTGGACACATTTGTTGCTGGCCCCCTTATAGTGCCAAGGGAAAGTCTGCCTCTGCTCGTTGACCTCCCAGACATTATTGGGAGGGAGGGGGGCGGTGCTTATAAGCAAATGTAAAGAAGAAGTTGAAATCTGTACGTAGATGCACTTTAATCAATGTAAAGAGGTGTTTGGTGCACCACGGATACACTATAATATACTGCAATATAATGTGTCAAACGTACAGTAACGCACGCAAAACTATATGGCGTTAAACTGGCAGTAACGCACGCAAAACTATATGGCGTTAAACTGGCAGTAATGCACAAAGAACTATATGGCATTAAACTGGCAGTAACGCACACAGAGCTATATGACGTTAAACTGGCAGTAACGGACGTAAAATGATATGGCATTAAACTGGCAGTAACGCACGCAAAACTATATGGCATTAAACTGGCAGTAATGCACACAGAAGTAAATAGAGTTAAACTGGCAGTAACAAAATCAAATAGACGGTGTTCAACCGTCAATACACTATTGCTATCTGAACTGTCCCTAATCTAGTTATACACTAATGTCAAGATTACTGACAGGGTCTCACTACACTACACTGAAACTATATGAGCTGTCCCTACTCCACACTAATGTATGTATGAATGACATGGTCTCACTACACTACAGTGAAACTATCTGAGCTGCCCCTACTCTAGCTGCACACTATGCAAAGCTGAATGATGGTCCTCCTCACTACACTCCCTTAGACCAACACTAAACTAATATTCTACACTAACAATTGAAGCAAAACAGCACAGTATAGCACACTAATGCTGCGTACACACAATCTGAATTTCTGTCGGAAAAACCTTGGATGGTTTTTCCGAAGGAATTCCGCTCAGGCTTGGCTTGCATACACACGGTCACACAAAAGTTCTCTGAACTTTCGACCGTTAAGAATGAGAAATTTGTTGCGGGCCTGGCAGATGAGAGCGGGCGGCTCCGCGAGCCACTCCGCGGGTCTCTCCGCGGGCGAACCGGGCGGTGTGGTTTGTGAGCACGTGGGCCGGGCTGCCGCGTCAGTGTGTGGACGGCTCAGCATGAGCGCACAGATGGCCAATCAGCTAGCCGAAGGATGGGGGAGTAGAGAGATGAGATCATCCCTGCAGTAACTTCCACCCTCACTGTGCAGGCAGCGTGGGCAGCAGAGAGATTATATGATCTTTCTGCTGTCTGACTCTGGGAGTCTGGGACACAGCAAGAAACAAGCAAAACACCACCTTAGCAGGCAGGTGACTATCCGCAAATTGTGGCAGGTGACATGGCAAGTGACAATCCGCAAGGTGTGGCAGGTGACGTGGCAAGTGACAATCCGCAAGGTGCGGCAGGTGATGTGGCAAGTGACAATTCGCAAGGTGTGGCAGATGACGTGGCAAGTGACAATCCGCAAGGTGTGGCAGTTGACGTGGCAAGTGACAATTCGCAATGTGTGGCAGGTGACATGGCAAGTGGACAATCCGCAAGGTGCGGCAGGTGACGTGGCAAGTGACAATTCACAATGTGTGGCAGGTGATGTGGCAAGTGACAATCTGCATCTGGTGGCAGGCAAGGGACAATTCGCAATGTGTGGCAGGCAACGGAAACGTGGAAAGTCACACACTCGGGGCTCCCACTGATTCTGCATTATGGTGAGTTGAACCATTTCATTTTATATTACAATGTAATAATAGAAAAAATGCGCTTCAATCATCCTGACACCATAACAACCATGGTCCGGTGATGAATGAAGCGCCAACATAAGCCATTTTCCCGATAAACTGCCCACAAAAAAACGTATTTCTGACAGTGCCCCTCCCAAGACAAGACTCTGGATCCGCCCCTGGAACGCGGTTACAATGGCACTAGAAAAGGGAAGTTCCATACGAAGCGCGCCACCCTTTGGGCTCCTTCTGCTAATCTCGTGTTTATCTTGTGTTAGTAGAAGTTTGGTGAGAGACGATTCATGCTTTTCAGCCTCGTGCTTTTCAGATCGTTACTGCTCTTCTGTTTGTGCTTGTGGGTTCGTATCTGTTCTTCAGTGCGTGTAGTCAGTTCGCATCTGGGCTTCAGTGCGTATTATTATTATTATAGTACATATTTGTTTTTCAGTGCGTTCTTGTCCGCTCGTTTCTGATTTTTAGCTCGCTCTTCTCAGGCCTTTCTGATTTTCAGTTCTTTCTGTTAGTTCGTTCTGACCAGTCGACCGTTTTGAAGCCATGTTGCGGTTACGTACTTGTCATAGAGTTCATGCTATGCGGCGCTTGGTGTTGGGGTTCTTGCTTTGACCCAAGCCCAGTCCATGAACAGGGTGGGGAGGAGTTCATGGACCAAGAATTGGTTGCTCCAGCGTGACCAATTCTATCATATGCCTTTGTTGTGGGAGATCCAGGAGAATAATCCTGATGATTTCAGGAATTTTCTCCGGATGAGGGACCCTGTTTTTCACCATCTGTTGGCTTTGCTGTCCCCTTATATTACGAAGCAGGACAACTGCATGCGGCAAGCTATCACTCCGGAGCAGAGGCTCATCTCCACGTTGTGAAACTTGGCGACAGGGAGAAGTCTGCAGGACATTAAGTTCTCAACAGGCATCTCCCCCCAGGCTCTGGGGATCATTATTCCAGAGAGCTCTGCCATTATACAGGTCCTGCAGAAGGAGTATATTAAGGTAAGTTTTCTCCTTTAACATCACATTCTATGTATTTAATGTTTGCTAATGTATTGTATTTCTTTCATCATTCCCTAATTCCCATGATTGTAATATGCTGTGAATGTCCTCTTTGTCTTTATGCATACTGGAAGTTTTTAATGCTCCTTTTTGTCCTTCATGCATATTTGCCTTCACTAACCTCCCCAGCATGCTATCCTGGGCCCATATACACCTAGCCTAGTCACTTAACAATGTATTTTGTCAGTTCCATAGTAGTGCTTTACCCTAAACACCCCCTAAAATGTGTACAAATGTTATTGTTGTCCTTAAATTCAGGCAGAGTGCCAGAGGCTTTTTTTGGGGTCCTAAACTCATCTAGAACCCTCCCCCCTAAAATTTTTACAGTGGGCCATCAGAGGGGGTGAGGAATCTGATAAGTGTACCTTATCTTTTTGTCTTTAAATACTCCTTAAAATAAATGTTATACTGATGTTGGCCAAGAATGTTTGTGTCTAATCTGCTTGCAATGTTATGTGCAAAAGTACTAATTTTTTTTCTGGTTTGACTCCACAGTTTCCTTCAACGCCAAAGGAATGGCAGACTGTGGCCTCCCAGTTTGCCGAGCGGTGGGACTTTCCCAACTGCGGAGGGGCAATCAATGAGAAATATGTCCACATTGTCCCACCACCCCACTCGGGCTCATACTATTTTAACTATAAGGGGTTTCATAGTATCGCGTTGATGGTGGTGGTGTCAGCGACATATGAGTTTTTATATGTGGACGTGGGGAAGAATGGCCGGATGTTGGATGGTGGAGTCTTTGCCCAGACCGAGTTCTACCGACGTCTCCAGAGTGGTGGCTTGGGATTGCCACCTGCTGAAGAGAACAAGGAAGGACTTCCATTTGTGTTTGTCGCAGATGAAGCATTTGGTCTGGGTGAACGTCTGATGAGGCCAATCCCCCAGAGGACCCTTACCCCGGAGAAGAGGGTTTTTAATTACTGGCTAGCCAGAGCCAGAAGAGTAGTTGAGAATGCGTTTGGTATAATGGCCAGCCGGTTCCACTTATTCCTTACGGCAATCAACATGGCGGAGTATAAACTGAATCACATAGTGCTAGCATGCTGTATTCTACATAGATATTTAAGGAGAAATGCTCCAAATTATGTGGCATCAGTTGGGCCTGAGGCCGCAATTCAGGACATAAATACAATGACAGCCTTGGAAGCTGGCCTTCCTGGCTTGCCCCCCCAAAGCACCCGTGATGTGCGGCAAAAGTATCTGGACTATTTTACGGCTAGGGGGGCCATTCCTATTCCAGCAAATTTTTGATTCTTTGATAAAATAAAAAAATATTTTGATCTGAAATCATCTTGAATTTTATTTACTGCTTGTGTTTCTTTTAGCTGTCTCTTAGGTTCGCCTAGTGCACTTGTAGTGCCAAATGGATTTTGCTTTATTAAATAAACCCCATGTCACTGTAAACACCAATTTAACTGCTTCAGCCCCGGAAGATTTTACCCCCTTCCTGACCAGAGCGTTTTTTGCGATTCGGCACTGCATCGATTTAACTGACAATTGCGCGGTCATGCGACGTGGCTCCCAAACAAAATTGACGTCGTTTTTTTTCCCACAAATAGAGCTTTCTTTTGGTGGTATTTGATCGCCTCTGCGATTTTTATTTTTTGCGCTATAAACAAAATAAGAGCGACAATTTTGAAAAAAAGCATTATTTTTTACATTTTGCTATAATAAATATCCCCCAAAAATATATAAAAAAACATTTTTTTTTCCTCAGTTTAGGCCGATCAGATTCTTCTACATATTTTTGATAAAAAAAAATTGCAATCATTTATTGATTGGTTTGCGCAAAAGTTATAGCGTTTACTAAATAGGGGATAGTTTTATGGCATTTTTATTAATAATTTTTTTTTTACTAGTAATGGCGGCGATCAGCGATTTTTATTGTGACTGCGACGTTATGGCGGACATGTCGGACATTTTTGACACATTTTTGGGACCATTGTCATTTATACAGCAATTAGTGCGATTAAAAATGCACTGATTACTGTGTAAATGACACTGGCGAGGAGGAGTTAAGTATGTCCTAGGGAGTGATTACTAACTGTAGGGGGATGGGCTAGCAGTGTCATTACTCTGATCACAGCTCCCTATGACAGGGAGCTGTGATCAGTGACACTTGTCACTAGGCAGAACGGGGAGATGCTGTTTACATCAGCATCTCCCCGTTCGTCCTCTCCGTGAGGCGGGACCCCCGACCCGACTCACGGAGCTCCCGGCCAGCGCGCGCGCCGCCGGGGGCACGCACGCAATGGCACGGCGGGGCATTCAAATGTACGTACCTGTAAGTCCATTTGCCCAGCTGTGCCATTCTACCGACGTACATGGGCATGCGCCGGTCGGAAACCGGTTAATACAAAAACTGGTATTGAGCATTGAAAGAAGAAGCCACACATTGTTGAGTATAAAAACTTTTACTCCGTGCACATTCACATGTGCAATGTAAAACATTTTTCCAGCAAAAATACATCTTTGTTTAATTAAGTTTGACATTTTTAGTTTTATATTTTGCTTTAACAGGCATGTTTCAAACCATAACATACACAACGCAGGAACTTACAAAGTTCAACGTACAAAAAGTGAAGGCAATATCAGACATTAGTATGTCAAAACTGTGTTGATATTGCTTTCATCAGATGGGGTAATGTCCCCCCTGTAAAATCCAAATTTTGAAGGTGCACAAAAATTGGGATTCAAAATGGGGATTTCCCTCCTGATCCCATGCCTAATGTCAACATGTGCTAGCTCCCATCATGGGGGATCAAAGGACATGTTTTGGGGTTGAAACCCCTTCCTCTCACCTACTTGAGTTGCGAGGAAGAGGTTGCACCCACAAAATGCGTACATTGATATCCCATGTTGGCAGATAGCACATGTTGACAGACTGTGTGCATCTTCAAAATTTGGCTTTTAAAATGTATTAAAACTTTAGGAAATTATAAAATTGTGTCATTTTGTTGTTATTTAGATTCTCCCTAATACATCAATCATGTTCTTCAGTTTTTGTTCAACATCATTGGTTTTTTGCTTTATGATGTCTAAATCCCGACTACACACCATTATGTCCTGGATTAGCATTTGGGCACTTTCACTGGTGAAATGAGAAGATTATTCTTCCACAACATGCACATCACCTAAAATCAAAAAACACAGCATGTTTTATAAATATGCAGGCATACATCTATTACCTGAAGCTGTGGTCTCAGACACTCACCTGTTGTGGTCACTATTTCAACCACGTCATCCACCTCTCCTTCCTCCACATCCTCAGGTTGTGTGCTGAGTTCCCCTTCTTTCAGAGGGGAGGGGTTCCTGGTGTCCTCAGACATCCCGAGTCTTTTCTCCCCTATGTGAATTAAACAAAAGGTATACTTAGCACACAGATATTTGAGGCCAGAAATAGGAATATAAAAACGTTGCTTGGAAGAGTGGTACAATTGTCTGTTTTGGCAGAGTTCCAAGCTGAATACATGATTTTTTTCCCTTACCAAAGCTGGAATACTTACCTTTTTTGGACAATATTCACACATGGAGACACCCCTGGTATCCCCTGGAGCTCCTGTGTGGGACACCCTAAAAAGTTTGTTCTGGTGTCCCACACTAGTGCTCCTGCGTCCAGATGTGTAAACAGCTGCTGAGTGTCCTCTCTTTACATTACACTGAATCTAGACAACAATGTACTAAACTTATTTTAATACAAATAGGCATGACCAAATGTAGTTAACCCTGTATCTGCAAAAAACATTGTATTATTAGTGGGCGAACAAACAATGTTTACTACGACCAATTACTGTGCCCACGAGCCTGAAAGTTGCCATTTTAAACTGTACAACAGTAAAGAGAAGCACATGGAGCAGCATGCAAGTAATAATAATAATAGGAACACAGGACAAACACTTACTTTTTAGAAGCACTTTCTTGATTCTTCTGTACTGATCCTGCTCCCTCAATTTCAGGTCTGACCAGCGTTTTCTCAATTGCTCCTTGGTTCGCCATACCCCAAAATTCCTGTGCAGACTTCTCACAACTTTAGACATGATCTTGGCCTTTCTCACATTTGGGTTTAGGTGAGGTCCATACTTCCCATCATAGTTGGCCCTTTTCAAGATGTCCACCATCTCCACCAACTCTACAAAGGCCATATTTGAGGCCTTAAATCTAGTCCGGGATCATGACGTTTCTGGCTCCAGGCTTTCCACGTTATTACTGGAATTACGCACCTGCTGTGTCTCCGCCATGTCCTCTCACACTGCGTCAAAAGAGAAGTTGCGGAAACACTGAAACACATCGGAGTGAGGGAAAAGCTGTTTAACTGGATATCTGCAGCATACTCGAATCCGTCAGCTAGAGTCAGGGCTAATGGTGTTGTCTCGGATCCTTTTCCAATACGTAACGGAACCAGGCAGGGATGCCCACTCTCACCCTTACTCTTTGCCCTAACCCTGGAACCCTTCCTCTGCCATGTGAGACTAAATCCAGACATTACAGGGATCGCAATGCAGAATACCCAACATAAAGTGTCTGCGTATGCAGATAACTTGATGTTTTCTATTACTAATCCAACCATTTCCCTACCAAACTTAATGAAGGAGTTTGAGACCTATGGACATCTTTCTAACCTAAAAATAAATTTCAATAAATCAGAAGCAATGGGTATAGAGATACCACAGACTCAGCTCATGTACTTTAAGAACACCTTCCATTTCAAGTGGACGGACAAAGCCCTGAAGTATTTAGGCACTTACATCCCCCCAACACTCTCCCAACTCTTCAAACTCAACTTCCCGCCCTTACTGAACACTGTCCAAACACTACTCAACAGTTGGAAAAACGGATTACATTCTTGGTTTGGTCGCTGTAACATACTAAAAATGATGATCCTTCCCAAATTTCTCTACCTATTACAGGCCCAACCTATACACATACCCGCAGCCTACTTTAGACAAGTGCATTCCCTATTTCTGACTTTTCTGTGGGCAGGGAAAAGACCGAGACAGACTCTATCACTCCCAAAACACCATGGCGGAATGGCCATGCCGGAGATCAAAACATACTACCTTGCAGTACACCTGAGTAGGCTCATCGACTGGTGCCGACATAAGGAAACCAAACTATGGGTACAGTTAGAGCAAGCACAATCTGAGATTCCCCTCCATAGAGCCCCCTGGTGCAGCTCAACTCTCCCCCCACAGATACGATCTCACCCATTGATTGGGAACACTACGAAAACATGCGCACGTCTAATAACACAAACATCCATCTCCAATAGGAACTCACCTTTGAGGCCCATAATAGGAACCCTCAATTTACACCAGGATTAACGGACCCCACATTCCACGCGTTGAGAGATGCGGGAAGATATCAAGCTTCCCATTTTACCACTGGGGGAAGATGGGCGACGCTGGCCGAGCTCTCGGACCCGAACGGACTTTTCCGCTTGGACTTCCATAGGGCTAGCCAACTTTCACACTTTCTTAGCAGTTTGACACCCCCAGTGGTAAACGACCCACCTCTCACTGCCTTCGAAGAAATTTGTACGGAAAACGGAGTGCTTTCGCACACGTTATCTCTGACCTATAATATGCTCATCTCACCACCAGGAGACTACCAACACCCTAGCTTTGCCAAATGGGAAAAAGATCTGAATTGTCACTTCACTACACAAAAACGATCACACATCCTCCAATTCATACATAAATCATCCATATGCACCAAGTTTCAAGAAACTAACTACAAAATCTTTGCGAGATGGTACAGAACACCAGCACTACTACACAAACTTTTCCCTGAGACATCGAAGTTATGCTGGAGATGCCAACAAGACACAGGCACGCTAACACATATTTTTTGGTCCTGCCCCCGGATAAGGCCTTTTTGGGAGGAGGTTCGTAGGATAATACAAAAATTCACTGACCGCATCGTCCCCGATGATCCGGCATACTTCCTCCTACATGCTACGGATATTCCTGCTCGTATATACAAAAAGTCAATTGTACGCCACCTACTTGACGCAGCTAAAGTATGTATTCCCCTTAACTGGAAATCCCCTAACCCGCCCTCCATTGCCTCTTGGCTAAGAAAAATAGACAAAATTAACAAACTAGAAGACCTGATTCTCACGAATCAAAACAGAAGTGAGTCATACTCCAGGACTTGGCAGCTATGGAACATGTTTCAATACTCAGAGGAGGGACAGAGGAGAGGAGGGACAAGCCCTCCGTAGAGAGGACACAGGCACCTAATATAGACCGGAATCCATTATAGAATCCCCTATTAAACTATTAAGCTATTAAACTATCAAACTATTAAACCATTAAACTACTAAATTGTTAATTGACAGACTGGAGAGTGGTTTCAATCGGACAAACTGAGGGCTCCTTGTTCGCGAATACTTCCCCCCCACTTCCCCCCTCTTTTCTCTTTCTTTACTCTCTGTCTATTTTTCCCCCCATGAAAATGAGAAAACGGTAGGAAGCAGGACCCACCAAGGGACATCCTATGGACTATACATCCCTATGTGCACTAGATGACTATGATACGATAAGGATACAGTATGAGGAATACGGTCAGCACTCATAGTTCTTACTCTCGGAGACACTACATACCCTGATTGTCTGAAATATAGCAACTCCATTTAGTGGTGCACTACGAGTTGTTTTCGGGATAAACACAACCAGGCTTTCTGTATGATTTTTGTTAATTGTTTATACTACACTGTTACGATGTTTATTATCGATATGTCAGTCCCTGAGGACCTGTTTCCCGTGATAAATAAAAAATTTAAAAAAAAAAAAAGAGAGAAGTTGCGGGGAATATTCTAGAAAGAACGTCAGGGGCGGGCGACGCGGGCAAAGTTTCACGCATGCGCAGTGTATATAAAGCGTAACGCGCACGCGTCGGACATACGATCTGTGAGTGGAGGAAGTGCCAATCATGAGAACGAAGGTAACATTTTAACTTGGGGCATCAGTGGCCTATACTGCTTTTTGATTGAGGCCTATATTGTGATAAGCTTATGAGAGTTTAGCCTGACATTAGGGTTTTTCTCTTGTTTTTTGTCTTGCAGAAATAATGAATCCGTTCAAAAAGCCTGAGTTTATAAACCAGTTTATCGATAGGTACAGGGAGCTGCCCAGTTTGTGGCAAGTCAAACATAATTTATACCATAACAGACCAGCTAGGAAGGCAGCGCTGGAGAAACTGCTATAATTTGTGAAGACGGAGGTCCCCAACGCAGACAGTGATTTTTTTGGACAGAAAAATTGGTAGCTTGAGGAGCACATACAAGAGGGAGCATAATAAGGTCCTGGCATCCCAGAGGTCAGGAGCAGCAGCAGAGGACGTGTATATACCCAGTCTGTGGTACTAAAACAAAATGTGTTTTCTGGAAGACCAGACTGAAGTGAGGTCATCACTTTCCACACTTCCTCCCCCCCCAGCTGAGGCTTCCGAGGACCAACCTGGAGGAGGGCCAACGCCTCTTATGTGAGAACACCATTTTACAGACCTTAAATAAGGGGTTGAGTAGCCAAATGACCAAAAATACACACCTTTGTGAGTTCATTCATCCTCCTCCTCCTCCTCCTACATGTCCTCCACCTCCTGCCACAACTCGACGAACAAAGCCACAGCGTGCAGGGAAGCGTGGAAGGAAAACAATAGAGTTATGGCCTGATTTCAGTCTGGTCTGACAGAAGACGTAGGCTGTTGTAGTACCACAGCCTGGGGACATATATGTGATCTGCTGCTGTTCCTGATCTCTCGGAGTCCAGGACCAGATTGTGCTCCCTATTGTATGGACTCCTCAGGCTACCAATTTTTTTTTTCAAATAGTTGATGTGTGCCCTGGGGTACAAAGGCTTCGCAAATTTCTGCAGTTTCTCCAGCGTGCCCTCTTTCTTTTTTTATGACCCAGAATAAATGGTAATTTTGTTTTCAGCAAATACTTGCCTATGTGTTTTTATTAAAAAAGGACAGTTTGTGAGTAGGCAGGTACATTTCAAAAATACAATGTCAAATTAACAAGGGACACCAACCTCATTGAGGTTAAAAAATACAAGATAATAATGTTGTTGTGGTAACTTGACACAAAGAAATAAAAAAAATTATGCAGATCACTAGAAAATAATTTTAAAATAATAAAAAAAGGAGATCTTGATTCAAATAAAAAAAGGGAAAAAATCTCTATATCTGGCTTTAAAAACTAAAAATAATTTTAGGAGATCACAAGAAATAATAAAGAAATAAGTTTGTCAGAACTCTGTGTGAATATCAGCAGCAAAACAACTTCATTCTTCCAGCATTATAAAGAACAAAAGAATGCACTGCATTAAATGATTCAAAAATTTACAGCGTGACGAATGTGTTATCTCCATTACGAACGTTAGTTTTACCAGACCGAGCGCATCCGTCTCACTCTTTATTCTGAGTTTTTTTGCGCATCGAAATTGCATACACACGAACGGAATTTCCGATAGGAACTTTTTCCGACGGAAAAATAGAGAACCTGCTCTCAATCTTTTGCTGGCAGGAATTCCGCCAGCAAAAGTCCGATGGAGCATACACACGGTCGGAATTTCCTACCAAAAGCTCACATCAGACTTTTGCTGGCGGAATTTCCGATCAGGTGTACGCGGCTTTACTGACTAATAGCACTGAACAGAGCCCTGTTCTATCTCTCTCCACGCTGAAATCACACTGAAAATGGCTGCCATTGAAAGAATACTTTTATACTGTGGGGCGGGAATGAGCCATGATTGGATAAAGTCATGATGACAGTGTCCAATTATGACTCTGACAGTGTGTGCCCTGATTGGCTGAAGCTTTCACTGCTTCAGCCAATCAGGGCTTGCAATGCACTGTTCAGCAGCGCAATGCATTGTGGTCGGTTCGGGGGGGGGACGAACAAACGGTGGAACGACCCGTTTGTTCGGATGTTCGCCGAATGCCCGAACAGCGAAAGTACAGTGCATCCGGAAAGTATTCACCGTGCTTCACTTTTTCCACATTTTTTTATGTTACAGCCTTATTCCAAAATGGATTAAATCCATTATTTTTCCCAAAATTGTACAAACATTACCCCATAATGACAACTTGAAGGAAGTTTGTTTCAAATCTTTGCAAATTTATTAAAAATAAAAAATGTAGAAAATCACTTTTACATAAGTATTCACAGCCTTTGCTCAATACTTTGTTGAAGCACCTTTGGCACCAATTACAGTCTCAAGTCTTTTTGAGTATGATGGTGCAAGCTTGGCACACCTATTTTTAGTCAGTTTCTCCCATTCTTCTTTGCAGGACCTCTCAAGCTCCATCAGGTTAGATGGGGAGCATCAGTGCATAGCCATTTTCAGATCTCTCTAGAGATGTTCAATGGGGTTCAAGTCTGGGCTATAGTTGCCTGTCTGAGTTGTCCTGTAGCCACTCTTTTGTTATCTTGGCTGTGTGCTTAGAGTTGTTGTCCTGTTGGAAGATGAACCTTCGCCCCAGTCTGAGGTCCAGAGCGCTCTGGAGCAGGTTTTCATCAATGATGTCTCTGTACATTGCTGCATTCATCTTTCCCTCAATCCTGACTAGTCTTCAAGTTCCTGCCACTGAAAAACATCCCTGCAGCATGATGCTGCCACCACCACGCTTCACTGTGGGGATGGTATTGGCCAGGTGATGAGTGGTGCCTGGTTTCCTCCAGACATGACGCTTGCCATTCAGGCTAAAGAGTTACATTTTTGTTTCATCAGACCATGGAATTGTGTTTCTCATGGTCTGAGAGTCCTTGAGGTGCCTTTTGGCAAACTCCAGACGGGCTGTCGTGTCTTTTACTGAAGATTGCATTCCGTCTGGCCACTCTACCATACATGTCTGATTGGTGGAGTGCTGCAGAAATGGTTGTTCTTCTGGAAAGTTCTCCTCTCTCCGCAGAGAAACACTGGAGCTCTGTCAGAGTGACTATCGGGTTTTTGGTCACCTCCCTTACTAAGGCCCTTCTCCCCCGATCTCTCAGTTTGGCCAGGCGGTCCGCTCTAGGAAGAGTCCTGGTGGTTCCAAACTTCTATTTATGGATGATGGAGGCCACTGTGCTCACTGGGACCTTCAATGCTGCAGACAATTTTCTCTACTCTTCCCCAGATCTGTGCCTCGATACAGTCCTGTCTCGTAGGTCTACAGATAATTCCTTGGACTTCATGGCTTGGTTTGTGCTCTGATATGCACTGTTAACTCTGGGACTCTATCAGGGGAGGGCTGGCAGCCTTAGGCCTGGGGGGGGGGGGGCAAGTCCAGTCAAGTGGCCCATTGAACCACCACCATTGATGCAGCTTCAGCAGTGCTCTTCAATGCAGCCTCACCAGTGCCCATCAATGCAGCCTCATCATTGCCCATCAATGCAGCCTCACCATTGCCCATCAATTCAGCCTCACCAGTGCCTATCAATGCAGCCTGATCAGTGCCCATCAATGCAGCCTCACCAGTGCCCATCAATGCAGCCTCACCAGTGCCCATCAATGCAGCCCCATCAGTGCCCATCAATGCAGCCTCACCAGTGTCCATCAATGCAGCCTAATCAGTGCTCATCAATGCAGCCTCACCAGTGCCTATTAGCTCAACCTCATCAGTGCCCATCAATGAAGCCTGATCAGTGCCCATTCATGCAGCCTCACCAGTGCCCATCAATGCAGCCTGATCAGTGCCCATCAATGCAGCCTTACCAGTGCCCATCAGCTCAGCTTCACCAGTGCCCATCAGTGCAGCCTGATTAGTACCCATCAATGCAGCCTGATCAGTGCCCATCAGCTCAGCCTCATCAATTTAGCCTCACCAGTGCCCTTCAATGCAGCCTGATCAGTGCCCATCAATGCAGCCTGTTCAGTGCTCATCAGCTCAGCCTCACAAGTGCTCATCAGTGCAGCCTATCAGTGTCCATAGAATGCATTAAGGTGAAAAATTGACAGCCTGTACAAACACTTTAACTGTTTGAGGGGGTTAATTAATCTACAATGCTATTTGTAATATTTAGCATGGAGGGGGTTCATTTATTAATTAATTAACTCCTTTGTGCTGCATTAGGGGCACCAGTGTCAGTGTTTATTAACCCTGCCACTGGTGCCACTGCCACTAATGCAGCACAAAGTGGTTCAATAATTTCCACTGGTCACTAATGCATCAGTGACCAATGGCAATAAATTAACCTCTTCCATGCTGCATATTACAAATAGCATTGCAGATAAACTAAACCCCTCCCTTAAAAAAAAAGTTAACCACTTCAGTAGGAGCACTCAGATAAGACACAGCAGTACAGTCAGCAATATTATCAGCTTCTGCTCACTCCCTTGTTCATGGTAGTGGACGCTCCCAGCAGGTCACAGAGGCAGCACTCCTCCTCTTCCATCCCGCGCTCCTGGCCTCTGACTGACATCCCGTCAGGCGGGGCCTAGGGAGCTCCTGTCGGGCAGAGAGAACTCCACCTGACAGGGAAGTGACTGTGTCAATATTGTGTTGGCCGGGTGCAGGAGCGCTCTCAGCACGCTCTTACCGCTCCGCTGCAGGCAGCTCTGCAAATATAAAACTGTGTAGCAGTGGCCGGCGGCTGTATACAGCAAGATGCCTCTCATTAATGCAGCCTTCTTACCCGGCATCAGAGGGGTCCGGGGGGCAATTGCCACTCTGCATCCGGCCCAGTCCACCCCTGGACCTTATATAGACAGGGCAGAGCCCCCCAACCTGCCCCAAAGCACCCCCCCATCTTGAGGGCATTTAGCCTGGTATGGTTCAGGAGGGGGGAAGCTCACTTATCCCATTCCCCCCTTTTCCTGACCGGCCAGGCTGCATGCTCGGATAAGAGTCTGGTATGTTTTTTGGGGGGGACCCCACGCCGTTTTTCTTTTTAAATTTTGTCGTAGGGTTTCCCTAAAATCCATACCAGACCCGAAGGGCCTGGTATGGACTGGGAGGGGGGACTCCTCGCCGTTTTTTTTTTTTTTTACATTTTTTTTTAATCTGTATTTTACAGCTGCGAGCAAGTTTAATTTACATTTTTTCCTTTAGAAATATAATTATTGCTGCGGCATGTTCTATACATCGCACAGATGCGGCACTTTACAGGAAGACTGAGGAGACCCCCCCAGGCACGATATTTAAAGGAATATTTCATTTTTATTGTTTCACTTTCGGCATCAATAAAATCACTGCTTCTTTAAAAACAATTGTTTTAAAAACTTTTTTTTGCATTGATACATGTCTCCTAGGGCAGTACCCAGGTCCCCATACACTTTTTATGGCAATAACTTGCATATAAGCCTTTAAAATTAGGACTTTTGATCATGTTCATGTCCCATAGACTTTAAGGCTCCATTCACACTAGCGCGTTTTTTGATGTATTTTGCATTTTGCAGAAATGCATGGGAATTTTTTAACATGGGTTCCTATGGAACATGTTGAAAAAAGGAGGGGTGTGGAGGCGCCAACTGTGGTAGCTTGTTTATGCAAAAATAAAAGTTAGTGTAACAATTACACTTACTGGTTCGCAGGGTGGAGGTGTTTCTTTGAGATGGAAAAGTGTCCTGGGATGTGCTGTTATCTTGTTTCCGGCTCAGATTTCATTCCTTCAGGCGTCTGGGTGTGAAGTCTGTACACAGGCTGAACTGCTGCATCCAGTGCATGGAAAGCTCCACGCTGACCACTCTGGAGTGCAGAAGAGGAAATGACGACACTGATGCACAGCAAACGTCCAGGCTGGTGTTGGGGATAATGCAGGGATGGTACAGGCTACGCGCTCGGGGCTCACAGCTCCTTCTACTGGCCTTTTTGACAAATGCACTGTGTCATCGCAGTGGTTTTCTGGCTGATGATTGGCCAAGCATGCACTATGACAAGCATGCTTTGGCCAATCACAACGCCGTAAGCAAACAGAGCCATATTTGGCCAAAAGCAGGGTGCCTTTGGCCAATTATGGCTCAGGGGATTAAGTACACGCCCCACACTATATAAGGCCCCCTGCACGTCGCCCATGTGTATTGTGTTCAGGCGTTCAGAGAGAGAGAGAGAGAGAGAGAGAGTGTCATTTAATTTCATTTAGATAGACTGAGCAGACAGTTGATTCAGTTAGCTCCATTATATTTAGTATATACAGTGGGGACGGAAAGTATTCAGACCCCCTTAAATTTTTCACTCTTTGTTATATTGCAGCCATTTGCTAAAATCATTTAAGTAAATTTTTTTTCCTCATTAATGTACACACAGCACCCCATATTGACAAAAAAAACACAGAATTGTTGACATTTTTGCAGATTTAGAACCCTTTCACACGATCGGACCGTTCAGGTCCGCCTGTCAGTTTTGACGGCGGACCTGAACGGGCGCTTCATGTTAGTCTATGGAGCGTCGGATGTCAGCGGAGACATGTCCGCTGACATCCGACCCCGTCCGATCCGCTAAAAGCAGACGGATGGCTCTACGTCCAGGTCCGTCGCTAGCGGATCCGGTGAGATCTGACGAAAACGGACATGCTGTGAATTCTCATCTTCAGCATGTTCATAGCCATCTTATTCCTACCTCATCCATTCATCTGCTATTACACCTCTATGTCTCCTGATTAGGGATGAGCATCGATTTCGAGTCGAACATCGGCTGTTCGATCGTTCGATGAAGATTGAACATTATGGGCCGCTCGCACCAAATTTAAGCGGCGCGTCACAGCCCATAATGCACTGTGTCATCGCAGTGGTTTTCTGGCTGATGATTAGCCAAGCATGTACTATGACCCGCATGCTTTGGCCAATCACAACGCCGTAAGCAAACAGAGCCATATTTGGCCAAAAGCAGGGTGCCTTTGGCCAATTATGGCTCAGGGGATTAAGTACACACCCCACACTATATAAGGCCCCCTGCACGTCGCCCATGTGTATTGTGTTCAGGCGTTCAGAGAGAGAGAGAGAGAGAGAGTGTCATTTAATTTCATTTAGATAGACTGAGCAGACAGTTGATTCAGTTAGCTCCATTATATTTAGTATATACAGTGGGGACGGAAAGTATTCAGACCCCCTTAAATTTTTCACTCTTTGTTATATTGCAGCCATTTGCTAAAATCATTTAAGTAAATTTTTTTTCCTCATTAATGTACACACAGCACCCCATATTGACAAAAAAAACACAGAATTGTTGACATTTTTGCAGATTTAGAACCCTTTCACACGATCGGACCGTTCAGGTCCGCCTGTCAGTTTTGACGGCGGACCTGAAGGGGCGCTTCATGTTAGTCTATGGAGCGTCGGATGTCAGCGGAGACATGTCCGCTGACATCCGACCCCGTCCGATCCGCTAAAAGCAGACGGATGGCTCTACGTCCAGGTCCGTCGCTAGCGGATCCAGTGAGATCTGATGAAAACGGACATGCTGTCCGTTTTCGTCCGATCCCTCCATAGGCGGCAGCGGCGCCTGACAAGCCCCTCCCCGCTCAGTGAGCAGAGAGGGACCTGTCATCCACCGGCTCAGCGGAGATCAACAGACTGATCTCCCGCTGAGCCGGCGGACCGAGGCAGGCTCCGTAGAAACGGAGTCCGCCTCGTGTGAAAGGGGCCTTATTGAAAAAGAAAAACTGAAATATCACATGGTCCTAAGTATTCAGACCCTTTGCTATGACACTCATATTTAACTCAGGTGCTGTCCATTTCTTCTGATCATCCTTGAGATTGTTCTACACCTTCATTTGAGTCCAGCTGTGTTTGACTGTACTGATTGGACTTGATTAGGAAAGCCACACACCTGTCTATATAAGACCTTACAGCTCACAGTGCATGTCAGAGCAATTGAGAATCATGAGGTCAAAAGAACTGCCTGAAGAGCTCAGAAACAGAATTGTGGCAAGGCACAGATCTGGCCAAGGTTACAAAAAAAATTCTGCTGCACTTAAGGTTCCTAAGAGCACAGTGGCCTCCATAATCCTTAAATGGAAGACGTTTTGGGACGACCAGAACCCTTCCTAGAGCTGGCCGTCCAGCCAAACTGAGCTATCGGGGGAGAAGAGCCTTGGTGAGAGAGGTAAAGAAGAACCCAAAGATCACTGTGGCTGAGCTCCAGAGATGCAGTCAGGAGATGGGAGAAAGTTGTAGAAAGTCAACCATCACTGCAGCCCTCCACCAGTCGGGGCTTTATGGCAGAGTGGCCCAACGGAAGCCTCTACTCAGTGCAAGACACATGAAAGCCCGCAGGGAGTTTGCTAAAAAACACCTGAAGGACTCCAAGATGGTAAGAAATACAATTATTTGGTCTGATGAGACCAAGATAGAACTTTTTGGCCTTAATTCTAAGCAGTATGTGTGGAGAAAACCAGGCACTGCTCATTACCTGTCCAATACAGTCCCAACAGTGAAGCATGGTGGTAGCAGCATCATGCTGTGGGGGTGTTTTTCATCTGCAGGGACAGGATGACTGGTTGCAATTGAGGGAAAGATGAATGCGGCCAAGTACAGGGATATCCTGGATGAAAACTTTCTCCAGAGTGCTCAGGACCTCAGACTGTGCCGAAGGTTTACCTTCCAACAAGACAATGACCCTAAGCACACAGCTAAAATAATGAAGGAGTCCCTTCACAACAACTCCGTGACTGTTCTTGAATGGCCCAGCCAGAGCCCTGACTTAAACCCCAATGAGCATCTCTGGAGAGACCTAAAAATGGATGTCCACCAACATTTACCATCCAACCTGACAGAACTGGAGAGGATCTGCAAGGAGGAATGGCAGAGGATCCCCAAATCCAGGTGTGAAAAACTTGTTGCATCTTTCCCAAAAAGACTCATGGCTGTATTAGATCAACAGGGTGCTTCTACTAAATACTGAGCAAAGGGTCTGAATACTTAGGACCATGTGATATTTCAGTTTTTCTTTTTTAATAAATCTGCAAAAATTTCTGTCAATATGGGGTGCTGTGTGTACATTAAGGAGGAAAAAAATGAACTTAAATGATTTTAGCAAATGGCTGCAATATAACAAAGAGTGAAAAATTTAAGGGGGTCTGAATACTTTCCGTCCCCACTGTATATAATATATATATATATATATATATATATATATATATATATATATATATATATATATATATATATACTGTATCCAGTTTAGCTAGATTTATATATATATATATATATATATATATACATTCCATGCTTTGTATATATATATATATATATATATATATATATATATATATATACTGTATCCAGTTTAGCTAGATCTCACTGCAGACCATTCCTGTTGTTCTGTCCCTAATATACTACAGGCAGGCAGTTAATTCCGTTAGCTGCAGTATATTCAGTACGATAGATCTCGCTGCAGACCATTCCTGTTGTTCTGTTCCTAATATACTACAGGCAGGCAGTTCATTCAGTTAGCTGCAGCATATTCAGTACTGTATCCTGTGCAGCTAGATCTCGCTGCAGACCGTTCCTGTTGTTCTGTTCCTAATATACTACAGGCAGGCAGTTCATTCAGTTAGCTGCAGTATATTCAGTACTGTATCCTGTGCAGCTAGATTTCGCTGCAGACCCTTCCTGTTGTTCTGTTCCTAGTATACTACAGGCAGGCAGTTCATTCAGTTAGCTGCAGTATATTCAGTATACTGTATCCAGTTTAGCTAGATCTCGCTGCAGACCGTTCCTGTTGTTCTGTTCCTAATATACTACAGGCAGGCAGTTCATTCAGTTAGCTGCAGTATATTTAGTACGTTAGATCTCGCTGCAGACCGTTCCTGTTGTTCTGTTTCTAATATACTACAGGCAGGCAGTTCATTCAGTTAGCTGCAGTATTGTCATGGTTATGCAATAGAGTTTGTTTGTCAGCTTACCTGTCTCCATGTGTTCATCTCTAAAGACCAGCTGTCTCTCACCTGACTGCTTTTATTAACTCTCCTCTAGCATGGCTCCACCCCAGCTCCTATCAGAAACCTCTATATTAACCTCTGCACTGCGGGCCAGCCCTGCTGATCAACCTTTGTGTGTTTGGCTTCCTGTTCCTGCCTGCCGTATGCTCTACATTTATTTCTGTTACCAACCTTGGCGTGTTCTCTACTATTCCTGTCTGCTCGTGACCCTGACCTTTGGCGTGTCCCCGACCATTGCTGTTTGCCTGTGACCCTGAACCATGGCGTGTACTCTGTTGTCTTTGTCTGCTTGTGGCCCTGACCTTGGCTTATTCCTTTACTATCCCTATCCTCCTGTTGCCTACTGTGGGTGTGAGCTGGGGGACCCTGGGGGTTGCGACCTGGAGCCAGTTGCAGACCAGTCCATCCTCACCACTAGAGGCTCTGGTG
This sequence comes from Lithobates clamitans, assembly GCA_037952925.1. Taxonomy (NCBI): domain Eukaryota; kingdom Metazoa; phylum Chordata; class Amphibia; order Anura; family Ranidae; genus Lithobates; species Lithobates clamitans. The sequence goes on from JBBGZY010000250.1 coordinate 3,578,070, forward strand.
AACACCTGCTGGCTCTTAGACTCCGCGCCACAGGGAATCCTATGCTCTAACCCCGATGGGATCCGTGTTGGTGTTCCAGCGTCCCTGCCTTCCTTACACCCAGACTCCCATCCGCAGCAGTCAGCCGTAAGGTCCACTACCTTGCGGTGCACTCCTGATCCCAACGGTGTGCATCTGTCACCTAGCCTCAAGGTGACCTGACAAGTATATTCAGTACTGAATCCTGTACAGATAGATCTCTCTGCAGACCCTTCCTGTTGTTCTGTTCCTAATATACTACAGGCAGGCAGTTCATTCAGTTAGCTGTAGTATATTCAGTATACTATATCCAGTTTAGCTAGATCTCGCTGCAGACCATTCCTGTTGTTCTGTTCCTAATATACTACAGGCAGGCAGTTCATTCCGTTAGCTGCAGTATATTCAGTATGCTAGATCTTGCTGCAGACCGTTCCTGTTGTTCTGTTCCTAATATACTACAGGCAGGCAGTTTATTCAGTTAGCTGCAGTATATTCAGTACTGTATCCTGTGCAGCTAGATCTCACTGCAGACCCTTCCTGTTGTTCTGTTCCTAATATACTACAGGCAGGCAGTTTATTCAGTTAGCTGTAGTATATTCAGTATACTATATCCAGTTTAGCTAGATCTCGCTGCAGACCATTCCTGTTGTTCTGTTCCTAATATACTACAGGCAGGCAGTTCATTCCGTTAGCTGCAGTATATTCAGTATGCTAGATCTTGCTGCAGACCGTTCCTGTTGTTCTGTTCCTAATATACTACAGGCAGGCAGTTTATTCAGTTAGCTGCAGTATATTCAGTACTGTATCCTGTGCAGCTAGATCTCACTGCAGACCCTTCCTGTTGTTCTGTTCCTAATATACTACAGGCAGGCAGTTTATTCAGTTAGCTGTAGTATATTCAGTATACTATATCCAGTTTAGCTAGATCTCGCTGCAGACCATTCCTGTTGTTCTGTTCCTAATATACTACAGGCAGGCAGTTCATTCAGTTAGCTGCAGTATATTTAGTACTGTATCCTGTGCAGCTAGATCTCGCTGCAGATCATTCCTGTTCTGTTCCTAATATACTACAGGCAGGAATAGGTAGAGTGGATGACCAAGCCATCCTCATCCTCCTCATCCTCTGTCACCCAGGCTCAGAGTACTTTGGCTGCCATGCAGCTGCCAAAGCGGCCTCTTTCATTGGCTCCATGTCAACAATCACTCGTTCCCTAGCCCCACCATCATGCCCTGAGGAGTCCCCCGAACTGTTCGACCACAGTGTTGGGTACATGTTGCAGGAGGATGTGCAGCATTTTGAAGGCCCCGATGATGGTACCCAGATTGAGGAAGGCAGTAATGTGAGCCCAGAGAGAGTGCCCAAGGACAACAAACTGGCAGTCTCCAGTGACGAGGAGGGAGGGGATGATGAGGTCACTGACTCTACTTGGGTGCCTGATAGGAGAGAGGAGGAGGCACATCTCCAATGAGGCAGGATGCCCTCCAGGGGCTAGCTTAAGGGCAGCCAACCGACTGCATCACACCGCAGAGCTCCGCATGTGCAGGGCTCTGCTGACTCACGTTTTTCCAAAAGTTCTTTGGTGTGGGCCTTTTTTGAGACGTGTGCAGCAGATCGTAGCTTGCTGTTTGCAACATATGTCTGAAGCGTATCAAGCGTGGCCAAAACAGCAGCCACTTGAGCACCACATGCTTGACCAGACATATGTCGCACTCTCATGCAATCCGTTGGCAAGTGTACTTAAAAGACCCACACCAAAGAATAAGGTGGACCTCTCCTTGCTCCTCATCAGCTGGGATCTCCAACCCCACTATACCTTCAGTTCTCTCAGACACCTGCACTGAGAGGAATGAAAGTGTAGAATTAGGTGTGCCAAGTACTTGCGGGTAGTCTGCTATCGCTACACCAACGTCCAATTGTAGCAGGCAAATTTCTCTACCCCAGTTGCTAAACCGGCAAAAGAAATTCGGTCCCAGCCATCCACATGCCCAGCGGCTGAATGCTAGCTTGGCTAAATTGCTAGCACTCCAACTGCTGCCTTTTCAGCTGGTAGACTCTGTCCCCTTTCGTGAATTTGTGGAATGTGCGGTACTTCAGTGGCAGGTTCCCAAACGCCACTTTTTTTCACGGAAGGCAATTCCGGCTCTCTACCGGCATGTGGAAGGCAATGTCTTGGCCTCGCTGAACAGGGCGGTCAGTGGTAAGGTGCATATTACCGCTGACTCCTGGTCCAGCAGGCATGGAAAGGGATGTTACCTATCTTTCATGGTGCACTGGGTGACCCTGCTGGCAGCTGGGAAGGATGCAGGACAGGGTGCAGTATTGTTGGAGCTTGTTTCACCACCACGCCTCCAAAATGCTGGTAGTGGTGATTCTGACACACCTCTCTCCTCCACCCCCTCCTCTTCTTCTTCCTCCATGGCCTCTTCCTCTATAGATTTGTCCTCGGAACCAGCGGTACTCCATAGGCGTTCAAGGGGCTACGCAAGCACTAAAGCAAAAAGATGCCATGCTTGAGCTGGTGTGCTTAGGGGACAGGAGCCACACTGGGGCAGAGATTCTGTCAGCTCTGAAGGGGCAGGCTCAGAGGTGGTTGACGCCACGCCAGCTTCAGGCAGGAATGGTGGTTTGCAACAATGGCACCAACCTCCTCTCCGCCCTCCGACAGGGACACTTCACCCATGTTCCCTGTTTGGCTCACATCCTTAATTTGGTGGTGCAGCGGTTCTTGTGCAGGTACCCGGGCTTACAGGATCTCCTGAGGCAGGCCAGGAAAGTCTGTGTGCATTTCTACCGGTCATATAATGCCAGTGCTCGGCTGGCTGACCTGCAAAAGAAATACAACCTGCCCAAGAACCGCCTAATCTATGACATGCCCACCAGATGGAACTCAACGTTGGCCATGCTGCAGCGGCTGCACACGCAGCAGAGGGCCATCAATGAGTACCTGTGCGACTATGGCACCAGGACAGGGTCAGGGTAGCTTGGCTTTTTTTCACCACGCCAGTGGCTCATGATCAAGGATGCATGCACTGTCCTGTCACCAGGAGGAGGAGGCCACGAGGATGGTGAGCAGTGACAGTGCATGCATCAGTGATACTGTCCCTCTTTTCTACCTGTTGGAGTACATGCTGCGTGGAATAATGGACAGGGCACTTGAGGCAGAACAGAGGGAGGAAGAGGAGGACTTCCTTACCTCTCAAGGCCCCCTTTATCTATACAGTGTTCCTGCGGGCCCGCCGATCACACAGGAAGAGGAGGAGGAGGATTGTGTCAGCATGGAGGTGGAGCCTAGCACTCAGCATCAGCAGAATTCTTCAAGGGATTGTTTACAGTCCCCAAAAACCCACAGACTTGTACGTGGCTTTGAGGAGGTAGCTGCGGATCAGGTTGTCTTTAGTGACCCAGAGGACTCCGGACCGAATGCCTCAGCAAACCTACGCTGCATGGCCTCCCTGATCCTGCAAAACCTGCGAAAGGACCCTCGGATTCGTGGTATCAAGGAGAGTGATCAGTACTGGCTTGCAACCCTCCTTGATCCACGTTACAAGGGTAAGGTTGCGGACCTTATCCAGCCATCGCAGAGGGAGCAGAGGATGAAACTTCTTTGGAAGGCCTTGCAGAAAGGTTTTTGCAACGCGTTTCCAGAGCCTGGGAGGTTACAAATTCCTGGTCCTGGACAACGTGTTGCTGAGGCTTCGGTCAGTCACAGAAGGAGCGGTGGAGAAGGTGGCCATCTGACAGATGCGTTCAGACAATTTTTTAGTCCACAGCTCCAAGGTCTGATCGGTCCCAACAACCATCGCCAGCGTCTGGTTTACATGGTGGAGGAATACCTAGGGGCAAGATCAGACTTGGAGACCTGTCCAACCGAAAATCCTCTGGGTTACTGGGTCTTGAGGATGGATCACTGGCCAGAGGTTGTACAGTATGCAATTGAGCTACTGGCCTGTCCTGCATCCAGCGTTCTTTCAGAACGCACATTTAGTGCTGCTGGAGGCTTTGTAACCGATCACAGAGTGCACCTGTCCATCGACTCGGTGGATTGGCTCACCTTCATAAAAATGAATCAGTCTTGGATCACCAGCTACCAAGCACCTCATGCTGATGTAACCGACTCATTTTTTTATGAATGTGAGATCCCTTGAAGACTGCCTATGCTGATGCTGAGTGACTATCCTGTTATGCTGAGTGACTATCCTATTCCTCCTCAATGTTCATGTTGATAGCTTGTAAGAATATTTTTGGTTCTGGGCACCACCACCAGTGGCTAAGGCCTAATTTTTCTGCCCCTGTTTAACAGGGGCATGTAATTACAATTTTTGCTCTAATATTTTGCAGCAGGGCTTGTTCCTGCGCTCAACTAGTGTATCTGTGAGGTGTTGCAGTATTGTGGCATCACCACCAGTGCCTAAGGCCCAATTTTTCTGCCCTTGTTTAACAGGGGCATGTAAATACAATTCTTGATATAATATTTTGCAGCAGGGCCCGTTCCAGCGCCCACCAAGAGTAACTGTTAGGGCTTACAGTGTTCTGGTACCACCAACACCTAAGGCCCAAATTTCTGCAGAATATAAACTAGAGTATCTGTGAGGGTTTGTAGTGTTGTGGCACCAGCACCAGTGCCTGAAGCCCAATTTTTTCTGTAATATTTTGCACCAGGGCTCGTTCCTGTGCTCAACTAGAGTATCTGTGAGGGGTTGCAGTGTTGTGGCACCACCACCAGTGCCTAACACCACCACACTACCACCAAAGGCCCAATTTTTCTGACCCTGTTCAACAGGGGCATGTAATTACAATTCTTGATATAATATTTTACAGCAGGGCCCGTTCCAGCGCCCACCAAGAGTAACTGTGAGGGCTTACTGTGTTCTGGTACCACCAACACCTAAGGCCCAAATTTCTGCAGAGTATATAGGGCAGGCCCCTACTTTCAAACATACGACTTACAAACGGAGGGAGACAACAAGAAGTGAGAGGAAATCCCTGTCTTTCTTGGGACCACCTGTATACTGGTGTTAACAGTGTATAGGGCCTGGGGGCCCCACGCCTTTTCTTTTTTTAATTTGGGTGTGGGGTTCCCCTTAATATCCATACAAGACCCAAAGGGCCTGGTAATGGGCTGGGGGTTTACCCATGCCATTTTTCTCAATAATTTTCATCCATATTGCCGGGACTCGACATTACATTACAGGCACAAGCAGTTTTAAATGACTTTTATTCCTTTAGAAATGTCATTTTGTGCAGGGACTGTTCTAAACACGGGAAAGACGCGCCACTTTACAGGCATACTATAGACACCCCCCAGGTATGATATTTAGAGGAATATTTCACTTTTATTTTTTACACTTTAAGCATCATTGAAATCACTGCTCCTGAAAAAACGGCCGTTTTTAAAACTTTTTTTGCATTGATACATGTCCCCTGGGGCAGGACCCGGGTCCCCAAACCCTTTTTAGGACAATAACTTGCATATTAGCCTTTAAATTTCGCACTTTTGATTTCTTACGTCCGAGTCCCATAGACTTTAACAGTGTTCAAAAGTTTGCGTGAACTTTCGGTCCGTTTGCATGTTTTGGATGCGAACCGAACCAGGGGGGGGTTCGGCTCATCGCTAATCCTGATACATATTTTCTCGTACCCGCTCATACTTTCACAAACTTCTTTTGGCAACCCCTAGCAGTGTAGGTTAGTTTGTACATTGGCAACACTTTGTTAATAATTTCCACCCAACTTTGAAGAGACAAAGGGGTCAGGTTCCTCCATCTGAGGGCCAACGCTTTCTTGGCATAGAAAAAGGCTATTTTTAGTAGGGTTTTCTGAGAGTTAGATATCTCTTCCTCCTCCAGGTCTCCCTGAAGATACCTGTCTGGAGAATAGATGTTTGGAAGGGCCAAGGTATCTTCTAGAAATTTTAGAATTGCCCTCCAAAATCTCTCCACCAAGGGACACTGCCACACCATATGGAATAAGTCTCCCAGTGCTCCCCTACATCGAGGGCATTCTGATGATTCATGCCTACCCATTTTATGCAGACACGCTGGGGTATAATATATTCTGTGTAAGTAGTTAAACTGTATCAATTTGTTTCTAGCTGAGATCATCGAGGGCAGCATCAAATCCAGGGCCTCAGATCATGACTCTTCCGTGAGGGATGGTACAACTGCCTTCCATTGTGCAACCACCCTCTCCATCCTAGGAGAAGAGGAGGTCAGTAGGGTGAAATAATACTTTGAAATTAGTTTTGAATGATCCTCTTCAGATATTAATTTTTCCATACTAGATGGGGAAAGCACCACCTCCCCCCTACCAAACTGTGCTGTTGCTGCATGAGGCAGCTGAAGATAGCGGAAAAAAAACATATTCGGAATCTTATATTCGGTCTTTAAATCTGTGATGGATCCAAAGGTCCTGTCCCTAAACAATTGATGGGCATATTTGACTCCGCAGGTTGCCCTACATGCTCCATCTTGGATCTTGTAGATTTCGCTGAGCTGAGGTTTGTGCCATAGAGGGGTGTTCGAGGAAGTGGTTAGGCTGGTGCCTCCTACTCTAGAGTTACACATATAGAATATTCTATAGGAACGTTTCAAGATTGCCGCTCCCTGATCAGGATATGGACAATTTCTGTATAACACGTTAATGCCTCGTATGACCTGGGCTGCCTGAGTGGCCACCGAGGCAATGTCCATTTTTGGAAAGCCCCACCAATGGGCATGTGTTAACTGGGACGCTAGATAATAACACTGCAAATTTTGGTAATGCCAGACCTCCCGCTCGTACCAGTAAGAATAATGTATCCAAGGACACTCTAGATGGTTTAGGGCCCCAAAGAAAAGAAGAGATTAACTTATTCATTTCTGTGAACATTTTATTAGGGATATAAATTGGGGCATGACAAAACAAGTAGAGAAATCTGGGGAGATAAATCATTTTAAATATGTTAATTCATCCCAGAAGGTTGAGAGTCAGCTTATTCCATGTCTGGAAGCTCTCCCTCAGACGCGCCAGCAGGGGAGAAAGATTATTAGTTATGTATGTGCTCAGTGGTAGCTGAACCTCAACCCCCAGGTACCGAAAGTGAGAAACCACCTTCAGTGGGACATCTGGGGTCATCCTAGGAGTATACTCAGAGCTAAAGGGGAAAACTGTGGACTTATTCCAGTTCACCTTGAATCCTGAATACTTCCCGAACCTAGAGATCCTATCTATCTAGGAGCATGTCATCAGCATAGAGGAATGTTCTTTCCTCCAATGCATTGATCCTGTAGCCCCTGACATCCCCATCTGCTCTTAAGAGGGCCACCAATGGTTCTCTAGCGAGGGCAAATAACAGGGGCAACAGTGGGCACCCCTGTTGAGTGCCCCTAGCTATTTCAAAGGTATCAGTAATTATATTATTTTTTTTTTAACAATAATTTTTATTCATTTTTCAATATTACAGAAGATGAAAAGCCTTGAAAAGTTAGTACATTACAAGTACATATTTCAATGAAAAAGAAAGAAATGCATGGAGAAACTCTGTTTTCTTATCAATCTTATACATATATTGGTCTATAAAACGTTATCCATAACAATACTTATCATTCCTCTTAACCTTTGGTCTATCCCCCCATCCTGATCGCCCCCATGGGAACTAACTGCGATCGGGAGTAAGGAACCGCCCAATGTATATCTTCTACTATTTCTTTTTTGGTAAAGTAAGTGTATATTTTCAGAAGTACGTACTGTCATCTTCTTATGTAATGAGAAATATATGTTAGAAGATTTAACTTGGAACTGGGGAATTGTAAAAGTAGAATAAAAATTAAAAAAAGGAATCAGAAAGGATGGGGAAGAGGGGAGTAGGAACTATTTCCTGAGGTTGTATTTCTTTGTTGATTTTTACTTATGTAAATTTTTTCATTTATGTTTTATGGTTTTATTTTCCCATCTTGTGTCCACTTAAAATTTGTTGTTTTGTAGTTTTATTATAGTTTTTATACCATTCTATCCATGGTTCCCATTGTTTAAGGAATTCTGCGTATTTCCCTTCTCTATAGGCTAACATACTTTCATAGGTAAAGTGAGTTGTAAGTGTGCGAACTACATCTGCAATGTCCGGGAGAGTAGGGGATCCCCAGAGTCTAAGTATGACCAACTTGGCTGCTAGGAATAGGTGTGTAGTAAATGATCTAAATAGGTAGGGGATATTGTCGATGCCTAGGTTTAAAATGGCCAATTCTGGTGAAAGCTGGATGGTTGATCCTGTGACTTGTTGAAAGATTATGAATACTTTGGGCCAAAATACTACTAATTTCCCACATGACCACAGTATGTGGAACAGGGTTCCTGTTTGTGTGCAATTCCTCCAACACAGCGAAGGTGTAGAGGGGTCAAATTTTGCCAATCTGTATGGTGTTAAGTACCATCTTTGTGTAATTTTATGGGATAGCTCCCATAGATTTGTACTTTTGGTGGCTGAGTATATGTGTTGTAGTGCTTTGTGCCACTGCTCTTCAGTATATGATGTTTCTAGGTCTCTTTCCCATGCTATCATAGGATTAGATTTCTCTAGGATAGATTTGTTGCCTAAAAAATTATAGAATAGTGAAATTCCTCCCTTGCGATTTGCTGTGGAAGTAAGATAAATATGTATTTTCCAAAATAACTTGCATTGTATGAGTTTGTTATTCCTGAGAAATGAGGATATTCGTATGTAGTTAAATTGTTCAGAGGCTGGAAGGTCAAATTCTGATTGTAGTTGTATGAAAGATTTTAATTTATCATCTTTGAATAGGTTAGATAGCCATTTTATTCCTTTAGATGTCCACTTGGCTAAGCATAAGTTGGGGACAGTTATTGCTATCGCTTCGATAGGTATATCAAGATGAATAATGGGTGATGGTATATGTTTAATTGCTGTTAAGCTTTTCCAGCAAGCTTGTGTCGCTAGTATTGTGGGGGATAAATAGTTATATTTTTGGACTTGGAAAGGTGAGGCCAGAATGAAGTTGTATAGGTTCCCCTCTGGTATTTGAGATTGTTCTAGGGTTCTCCAAAGTGGTGTTGCATGATTAATAAACCACCCTCTGATCTGCGCTAATACTGCCGCCATGTGGTAGTCAACAAAAATTGGAGCTCCCACTCCTCCTGCCTGTTTTGCTTTGCTGAGTTTAGAGAAGGAACTTCGTGCTTTTTTACCCTCCCATAAAAAGGTAGTTAATATACGTTGTAGATTTTTAAAAAAGGTTTTTGGTACTGGTATGGGAATTGTTCGAAAAATATACAGTATTTGAGGTAATATTTGCATCTTAAATGCTGCGAGTCTACCTGACCATGATAGTATAAGTTTGCTAAGTTTTTGTGTTCCTTCTTTTACCTTCCCTTCAAGTGGTAAATAGTTTGCTTTAAACAGTTGGTCAGGGTGTGAAGTAAGGTTAATCCCCAAGTAGTTAATCATGTGATTGTTCCATATATATGGGTATTTAGCTTCTATTTTGTTTGTTGGGATACACCTAGATCTAGTATGTATGATTTGGTATCATTCACTTTATAGTATGACACTTTGCCGTAGTCCCTGATTAGGGAACATACTGTCTCCAAGGAAGACACCGGATCAGTAAGCATCAGGATCACATCAGTAATTATATTATTAACCCTCAGTCGAGCCATTGGTTTAGCATACAATAGTTGCACCAAGGTTATAAATTTGGGACCAAATCCAAGCCGCCCAAGGACTGCTATTAAATATGGCCATTCAATAGAATCGAACGCTTTATGGGTGTCCACTGACACCACCACCCGAGTGTCTGGAGTGCAACCTACCGATTGAATAATAGTAAAGAGGCAACGCAGGTTTATGGCCGTCGACCTCGCCGGTATAAAACTGATCAGGATGAATAACAGAAGCAATTACTTTGTTCAGTCGTTTGGCCAGAAGTTTAGCTAATATTTTTGCATCAATATTAATTAAGGATATAGGTCTGTACGATTCACAAAGGGCATGGTTCTTGTGTGGCTTAAGAATCAGCACAATGAGTGCTTCTCTCAAAGATTCGTGAAGTATACCTTGATCAAAGGCCTCTCTATAAACCTCAAGTACTTTAGGTGCCAGACTTTCAGTATAGGTGCTGTACCACTCAACCGGATAGCCATCCATTCCTGGGGTCTTATTCGGGTTAAGGGAGTGTACAGCAGACACAATTTCACCTACTGTAATTGGGATCTCCAACTCTGCCGCCTCCCCGGACAGTTCCAGAAGAGGAATTGGGGCTAAGTATTCACGAACTGCCTTCACCCCATAATCTACCCTGGAGGAATATAAATCAGAATAAAAGGCAACAAAGGCATTGGCAATTTCAGACTGTGACGTGCAAAGTTTCTGTTGTGCATCATAAATACGTGGGATAGATGCCGGGGCTTGTTGTGAATGGGCTAGATAAGCCAGTAATCTGCTGTTCTTGTCTCCAAATTTAAAAATACGTTGCAACTGATACAGCAACTTTTTGGGTTTTTTTTCCATTACTCTAATTGGCGAACCCCCTCCCTCCAAGCCCTGTGGGTATCTGGATCAGGGTTTTTAATATGTTCCACTTCAGCTTCCGTGACAGTTTGTTCCAATTCACAAACCTTCCACTCTGTCTGAGCGGAACTGTTTAATAACTCCTGATATAGAGCCTCTGTGTGTGGCCTTAAATGCATCCCAGGTAACCCCTATCAGCACTTCACCTCTATGTTTCAGCCAAAAATTATTTATGGAGGTAGCCGCGGACTACTCGTGATGCGTGCGCACACTCCATTAGTTATTCCAGCTACTCCTAGGCAACCCCATGGCGTCTGGAAGCAGCGGGTGGAGCGCAAACACACCCACGCTTCCAGGCCGTGCCCCCTGCATACAGCATCCTATGACTCTTGTGGTAGGGGAACTGACGCCGCGATTGGCTAGAAGTTGCAGGTGGAACGCAGGAATGCCCGCACTTCCTGGTCCTTCGAACGGCGTGCATTCCAAACGCTGCTAACAGCGCCCTTATGGCCCCTGGGAACCGGTGAAGTCCCCTATTATCCCCCCAAACCTGCCCACAACTAAGGACATACACCGGAGCATAATATAGAAATTAAGGTACGTGATTTACCTCCTCTTGGAAGTGTGTGCTCTGAGCACAAGTACTCTGTGCTGTATGATGTGATGGTACCACATACATACTGTTTCAATATGTATTAAATGACAACAAGCAGTATCTGTTCCCAGATGCCGGGTCAAGGGTCACACTTAGGAAGATAGGGTCAGGGAGGGGGAGCCTTAATGGGTGGGCGTTGCCCATTGGGGGGCATCGCCACCAATTGGGTGTTGCAGGCACGGACATATACACACATATATATAGAGGCAACTACGAGAGATCAGTTATTGCCCGCTCAGGCTCTGAAGAAAGGGGTGCTCCCCTGAAACGCGTTAGCCATTGGCCATTCATCATCGGTCTGACCCACTTGACAATAGGTCCCGGTGTGTTGATCTTCAGAACAGCGCATTTGCGCCCGTTTAAGCCATTTTTGATAGCTCGTTTGTGAGTATATTTCTTGCTGTTTTTATGCTGTAATAAAGTTTACTAGTGGTAATGCACTAGGTCGGTGCGTCCTCCTTTTTTTCTTTTCGTTTTTTGGTTTTTTTTTTCATTTTAGCCTGGGTGGTGATAAGACATTGACTCACTGTGCCCAAGTCCTAGACCCCAGTGATGAGTTACTTGACTTGGGAGATGTTGAACTCTTTCTTCGGGATTACTTCTCATTGAATTTTTTTTTTTTTTGGACTATTGGAGCTCTGTTCCTTCTTGGGGCTCTCAGTTGGCTCCTACACTGAGACCCCCTAAGTTTCCCGCCTTCTGACTTGTCAGCATCTGCTGTAGTACTTTCAACAGTTCCGCAAGGAAGTTCTTCTCCCCCCTTTTTTGAGGGCACTGCCTCTGAAAATGCCCAGGCTCCCCATTAGGGATGAGCCGAACACCCCCCGGTTCGGTTTGCACCAGAATCTGCGAACGGACTGAAAGTTTGCGCGAACCCCATTAAAGTCTATGGGACTCGAATGTTTGAAATCAAAAGTGCTAATTTTAAAGGCTAATATGCAAGTTATTGTCCTAAAAAGGGTTTGGGGACCCAGGTCCTGCCCCAGGGGACATGTATCAATGCAAAAAAAGTTTTAAAAACCTCAGTTTTTTCGGGAGCAGTGATTTTAATGATGCTAAAAAGTGTAATAAAAGTGAAATATTCCTCTAAATATCGTACCTGGGGAGCGTCTATAGAATGCCTGTAAAGTGGCGCGTGTTTCCAGTGCTTAGAACAGTCCCTGCACAAAATGACATTTGTAAAGGAATAAAAGTCATTTAAAACTGCTTGCGGCTTTAATGTAATGTCGGGTCAATATGGATGAAAATCAGTGAGACAAACGGCATGGGTACCCCCCCCCCAGTCCATTACCAGGCCCTTTGGGTCTTGTATGGGTATTAAGGGAAGCCCCGCACCCAAATTAAAAAAAAGAAAGGCGTGGGGCCCCCAGTCCCTATATACTCTAAACAGCCATATACAGGCGGTGTAAACAAGACAGGGACTGTAGGTTTGTTGTTAAGTAGAATCTGTTTGTAAAATCTATTTTTAAGCTTTTTGGAAAACATAGGGAAGGGTTATCACCCCTGTAATGTTTGTTTTGCTGTCTGTGCACCTCTTCAGAAGATTTCACCTCACTTTCTGTCCCAATGACAAATGTTTTTTGAAAATTTGGGGTTTTTAGTGAAACAAGGATTGGTGATAAAGCATCAGTGGAGAGGAGACACTTTTTCCCATATTAACTCTTACAGGAGAGAATCTCCCTTCCTAGTGGTAGATTTCATCTCACTTCCTGTTGTCTCCTTCCGTTTGCAAGTAGGAGTCGTTTGTAAGTTGGATGTTTGAAAGTAGGGGCCTGCCCTATATACTCTGCAGAAATTGGGGCCTTAGGTGTTGGTGTTGCCACAACACTGTAAGCCCTCACAGTTACTCTTGGTGGGCGCAGGAACGGGCCCTACTGTGAAATATTAGATCAAGAATTGTAATTGCATGCACCTGTTGAACGGGGGCAGAAAAATTGGGCCTTTGGTGGTGGTGGTGTTGCCACAACACTGTAAGCCCTCACAGTTACTCTTGGTGGACGCAGGAACAGGCCCTGCTGTGAAATATTAGATCAAGAATAGTAATTACATGTCCCTGTTGAACAGGGGCAGAAAAATTGGGCCTTAGGAACTGGTGCCACAACACTGCAACCCCTCACAGATGCTATAGTTGGAGCGCAGGAATGAGCCCTGCTGCAAAATATTGCATCACAAATTGTAATTATATGCCCCTGGTAAACAGGGGCTGAAAAATTGGGCCTTGGGCACTGTTGCTCTTGCCACAACACTGCAACCCCTCACAGATACTCTAGTTGGAGCACAGGAATGAGCCCTGCTGCAAAGTATTGCATCAAAAATTGTAATTACACGCCCCTGTTAAACAGGGGTAGAAAAATTGGGCCTTAGCCACTGCTGCCACAACACTGCAAACCCCTCACAGATACTACAGTTGGAGCGCAGGAATGAGCCCTGCTGCAAAGTATTGCATCAAAGATTGTAATTAAACGCCCCTGTTAAACAGGGGAAGAAAAATTGAGCCTTAGCCACTGGTGGCGGTGCACAGAACCAAAAATGTTCTTACAAGCTATCAGCATGAAAATTGAGGAGGAAGAGGATTGTCACTCAGCATAACAGGATAGTCACTCAGCATCACCAGTCTTCAAGGGATCTCACATTTAAAAAAAAATGATTCGGATACATCAGCATCAGGTGTTTGGTAGCTGGTGATCCAGGACTGATTAATTTTTATCAAGGTCAGCTGGACGACCTATTCGGTGGACAGGCACACCCTGTGATCAGTTACAAAGCCTCCAGCAGCACTGAATGTGTGTTCTGAAAGAACGCTGGATGCATGACAGGCCAGTAGCTCAATTGCATACTATGCAAGCTCGGCCAGTGATCCTCAAGACCCAGTAACCAAGAGGATTTTCGGGGGGAAAGGTGTCCAAGTCAGATCTTGCCCCTAGGTATTCCTGCACCATGTGAATCAGACGCTGGCGATGGTAGCTGGAACCGATCATACCTTGGGGCTGCGGACTAAAAAATTGTCTGAACGCATCTGTCAGACGGCCACCTTCTCCACCGCTCCTTCTTTGACTGACCGAAGCCTCAGCAACACGTTGTCCAGGAGGACCAGGAATTTGTAACCTCCCAGGCTCTGGAAACACGTTGCACAAACCTTTCTGCAAGGCCTCCCGAAGATGTTTCATCCTCTGCTCCCTCTGCGATGGCAAGATAAGGTCCGCAACCTTACCCTTGTAACGTGGATCAAGGAGGATTGCCAGCTAGTAATGATCCCTCCCCTTGATACCATGAATACGAGGATCCTTCCGCAGGCTTTTCAGGATCAGGGAGGCCATGCAGCGTAGGTTTGCTGAGGCATTCGGTCCGGAGTCCTCTGGGTCACTAAGGACGACATGATCCGCAGCCACCTCCTCCCAGCCACGTACAAGTCCAAAGGTTTCTTTGGACTGTAAATGATCCCTTGAAGACTGCTGCTGATGCTGAGTGCCAGGCTCCACCTCCATGCTGACACAATCCTCCTCCTCCTCTTCCTGTGTGATCGGCGGGCACGCAGGAACACTGTCTGGATAAAGGGGGCCTTGCACTGTCACTGCTCACCATCCTTGTGGCCATCTCAAATGGTGACAGGACAGTGCATGCATCCCTGATCATAGCCCACTGGCGTGGGGAAAAAACCAAGCTCCCCTGACCCTGTCCTGGTGCCATAGTTGCATGGGTACTCATTGATGGCCCTCTGCTGCATGTGCAGCCACTGCAGCATGGCCAACGTTGAGTTCCACCTGGTGGGCATGTCAAAGATTAGGCGGTTCTTGGGCAGGTTGTATTCCTTTTGGAGGTCAGCCAGCTGAGCACTGGCATTATATGACCTGCGGAAATGCACACAGACTTTCCTGGCCTGCCTCAGGACATCCTGAAAGCCCAGGTACCTGCCCAAGAACTGCTGCACCACCAAGTTAAGGACGTGAGCCAAACAGGGCACATGGGTCACTTGTCCCTGTTGGAGGGCGGAGAGGAGGTTGGTGCCATTGTCGCAAACCACCATTCCTGGCTTAAGCTGGCATGGCGTCAACCACCTCTGAACCTGCCCCTGCAGAGCTGACAGAATCTCTGCCCCAGTGTGGCTCCTGTTCCCCAAGCACACCAGCTCAAGCACCGCATGGCATCTTTTTGCCTGCGTGCTTGCGTAGCCCCTTGAAAGCCTACGGAGCACCGCTGGTTCCGAGGACAAATCAGCACAAGAAGAGACCAAGGAGGAAGAAGAAGAGGAGGGGGTGGAGGAGAGAGGTGTGGCAGAATCACCACTAGTAGAATTTTGGAGGCATGGTGGACCATGAGTCAGCGGTAATATGCACCTTACCACTGACCGCCCTGTCCAGCGAGGCCAAGACATTGCCTTCCACATGCCAGTAGAGAGCCGGAATCACCTTCCGTGAGAAAAAGTGGCGTTTGGGAACCTGCCACTGAGGAACAGCGCATTCCACAAACTCATGGAAGGGGGCAGAGTCTACCAACTGAAAAGGCAGCAGTTTAGCCAAGCTAGCATTCAACCGCTGGGCATGTGGATGGCTGGGAGCAAACTTCTTTCGGTGTTGCAGCAGCTGGGGCAGGGAAATTTGCTTGGTACAATCTGACGTTGGTGTACCGATAGCAGACTGCCTGCAAGTACTTGGCTGTGACACACCTAATTCTACACCTTCATTCCTCTCAGTGCAGGCTTCAGAGAGGACTGAAGGTATAGTGGGGTTGGAGATCCAAGCTGATGAGGAGCAAGGAGAGATCCGCTTTGTTCTTTGGTGTGGGTCTTTTAGGTACGCTTGCCAACGAACTGCATAGCAGGTCGACATATTTCTGGTCAAGCATGCGGTGCCCAAGCGGGTGATGTTTTGGCCACGCGAGATACGCTTGAGACATATGTTGCAAATAGCAGTGGTGCGATCTTATGCACTCGTCTCAAAAAAGGCCCACACCAAAGAACTTTTGGAATAACGTGCAGAGACAGCAGCGCCCTGCACATGCGGAGCTCTGCGGTGTGATGCAGTCATTGTGCTGCCCTTAAGCTGGCCCCTGGAGGGCAGATGTGCCTCCTCCTCCTCTCTCCTATTAGGCACCCACGTGGAGTCAGTGACTTCCTCATCATCCCCTCCCTCCTCATCACTGGAGCAAAGCTGGCAGTATGCTGCAGCTGGGGGAACATGATTGCCAGATTGCTGTCCTTCTTGGGCACCCCATCTCTCTGGGCTCACGTTACTGCCTTCCTCTAGCTGGGTACCATCATCGGACCCTTCAAAACGCTGGGCATCCTCCTGGAGCATGTAGCCAACACTGTGGTCAAACAGTTTGGGTGTCAGGGAATTAGTAGACCAGACTGTGTGGACTGCACAGAGGAAACCAGAAATGCATGTAAGTGAATAATAATGGTGTTTATTTAAATAGGTCACAAGTAAGTGAATATAACAGTGTACAACCAATCACAGACCCACAAACAACAAATGGTATATACAAATAAATGGGAAATACTGTAACCATAACAAAAGCCAGGCCAAGGTCATACACAAGAGAATCAGCAGATGGGTAAGGACGGGCAACCAACAGGACAGGGAGAGGATGGATGGATAGGCTACAGGGCAGGGATACAAGGTAATCAGGAACAGGAGGGACAGGTCCAGGATGGGCTCGTAATTGGGTCAGGACAGGACAGGACAGATGCAGGCTCAAGGTCAGGATAGCAGGCTCAAGGTAAGGATAACAGGCAGCAAGGTCAGGGCGCAGGGAGAGAGATACCAAGGCAAGCATGTGAGGGCTTACCGGGTATTTATGAGACTGCCAGTGATTGACCTCACATAACACCTGAGCGCAGAAGGTGCTGTTGGCTCCACACTGCCGGTATACACCCACTGGTGGACACCGGTTCTACGGCCCAAGGATCCAACAGTGCCACCAGCAGGTGAGTCCTCTCATTGGGGGACTTCTCAGGAGGACATGGTGGGGCTAGGGAAGGAGTGACTGATGCCATTGAGCCGAGGGAAGAGGCCGCGTTGGCAGCTGCTTTGCCAGGCAAAGTACCCTGAGCCTGGGTGAGAGAGGATGAGGAGGATGAGGATGGCTTCGTCATCCACTCTACCAAGTCTTTGGCATGTTGTGGCTGAACACGGCCAGCTGCCGAAAAAAAGGACAAGTGTGTCCCACGGCCACATGCTGATGAGGATGCACCGTGTCCACGACCAGCACTGTTGCCTCTGGCACAGAGCCTGCTTGCCCTCTTTTATTTATTTATATATGTTTGCGATCCAATCCTCGTTCTGGCTCCAATCACACGGCCGTGCTTTTACTTCCATCACGGACGCCGGACGAGACCTTGGGACACACCGCTCTACACTTTGGTACCAGCCTGGACGCCCTCACCCTCTTTTCCTGGAACCCACACCACCCTAGACGGCTCCCCTGCTCTCCTGCTTGTGGTGTGTTTATGGACTACAAAATTGGCTCAGTGCAGCTCATCTTCAGCCTATGAGAGGTGATGTTAGTGCATTCGGACTTGCTGCCACTTGTAGTCCTCCGCTCCTTCTTGTGTCATGAGATGTACCTGAGATCTACACTTCAGTTTTACATGTGAGTGGATATTGTTTTTTAATAATAAATTTAATCTGATACATATTCAGTGGCGCCCCTCTTCCTTGTTTTTCTCTAGCATATTGGACCTGGCTTTTTGGTTCCTTCTGGCGGCTGCCTTGAATGACTCTTACTCCACCCATATATATGTCATATATATGTTTGTATGGATCCTGCCCTTGTATGTATAGGCAATGGTATACAAGGTATTTTGTATTGCGCCTTCTTTTACTTGTCTTACTGTTTTTTTAAAATAGCCTTTTTGTGCTGCATACCTATATCTTATTCATACTGCCTGTTTTTTTATATATTGCATTTTTTATATATTGCATTTTATATCATTACTCTCTCAATTTAACAATTGGTTCCTTGTTTTAGTCCATTCCATAAGATTTATTGCATCTGCACTATCATTTTAGATGAAGTATATTGGTTAGATTTACATATTGTCTAAATGATTTTTTAATGCACTTCCCTTCTCCCTCTCCCCTGGTTTCCCTCCCCCCCTCCCTCCTCTCCTTTTCCCCATTTTTTTCCCCTTTCCCCTTCCCCCTCCCCCTCTTTTTCTCCTTTTTTATTTTTTTATTTTTTTTATTATTTATCACCCATGATTATTTCAACATTCTCTTAGTATGGATTTTCTTACGGACATAGAGGCACATAGGTATGGTGTTCTAGAAGAACTGTACACCCTAGTACCCAGCCACATCTTCTCTGCAGATACCAAACTTACAGGTTCTATTAGATACTCATTATGTGGGAAATTCAAACATTTAGAAAGGATTATCAAACATCTTAACCAACAATGGTGGGACAGATTCTTTTTGGAAAAATATATATCCACCAAAATTTCCCCTAGAGGCCTAAGGGTAACCAAGGATTGCCCCTTTTTGAATGTCACTCACACTAAAGAATGGGAAACTATTTCCGAATTCTGTACGTCCAAGTGGATGGAGATTCTCATGGAACATAGACAACATCTTTTTGAAAAACTTAAATCCGAGGCTACCATTTTAGCCCAAGGGATTATTGATCAGAACACTACCGTCCCGCTATCTTGGTTAATGATACTCAAGAAAAATACTAAATCTGATGAGGATTTGGTTATCAAGACCAAGATAGGCAAATTCAAAAGGGATCTAGACGACTTTAATTCTGATCGTGTTTTCAATTGGAAAAGTAAAAACAGACTACCCACTGATGACCAAAAAACCACACGCTCTTTCCCTGCTTTTCATTCTCAACCACCTTTTTTGTCTTCCAATGAACCCACACGGAGTCATACTCAGTCACTTCCCCACCCCACGACACTACCTTATCCCCCTCCCCTTATGAGTCTGTCCATTCCATACAAGAATGGACATTGCTCTCAGCCCCATGCCAAAACTCATAAATCACTTCCTAAAAAAACTTCCAATTCCAAAACTCTGCACTTATTGGCCGATCTAAATAGATTTTCTAATAGACCCTCCTACACTGGTAGGAACATTACCACCGCTACTCTGGCTCCCAAGTCCGTGTCTAGTCTTGTCTCTGATACTGGGCCTATAGTCATATCTCATGATACTGAGCCTAGTGTTTCGCCTGACCCATCCCGCATGTCCATGCTGGATATGGCCCACGTAGAGATAATGGATACCCGACCAATAAACACTGAGGGTCCATCGAGTGCTATGCACTCCTCTGGATCTGATCCCAATGATACTTCTCAGTTTTCTATTGTTCACTCTTCTGTTCCCCCTCATACGTCTCCCCCTCCTTTACAGATCCACCCTAACAACATCTCTAGCTCTCCCCCGTCTACTGTTTGTCCTTTTTTTAGTTCACAGCCCCCCTCGGACAAACCCGGGAAAAAGAAAGTTCACCGGAGAGGTTGCAGAGGGGGACGAAACAAGTCCAGAAATCTACCAACTGAAGTTCCGGAAACTATAAAGATTTTTAATTTATCCTCCCGAATACTCTCAAATGCAGACATCAGTCTCCTTAGCAGAGGACTAAACTTTGCCCCGATTAATAAACCAAATCCTTTCCTGTTGTTTAAAGATCTCAATAGGTACATTCGTAACCTTACCCTTAAGAGATTCTTTCAAGCTAAATCCTTTAAACCCAGTACAGCTAAAGCTGATCTCATTTCTAGTGTCCAGCCTAATTCTTCCCCTGACGTGTTTGAGTATGATGGCGACATCATAGATATGTTGGAGTCTCATACAGAGGAAGATGATATGCTTATGCTGCTTACGCAGCATCTGGCTACTTCTCCCCCTATAGCACATTCATTGTTAAAACCTAAATCTGTTTTTTACCCTGCTCAGTCCAAAGGACCCTACCTTGAGAGTTTCTACAGGGTCGTCTACGCCGACTTTGTGAAACTCTGTCAGTCTTCCTCCACCATCCCTGCTCATGTTCACAATCTCACTGTCGCAGAAACAAAAGCATTAGATACTTTGATTCATGCTACTGACATTGTGATTAAATCAGCGGACAAAGGAGGGGGTATAGTCGTCCAAAATAGGGACGACTATATCGCGGAGGCATATAGACTTCTTTCTGACAAGACTACGTACACTAAACTGTCTAAAGACCCTACTAACGAATTTGCCCTCGAAGCCAGTCCTGTGGTTCAATCTGCCCTTACTAGTGGAGTCATTAACAAAATGACAAGACCACGTACACTAAACTGTCTAAAGACCCTACTAACGAATTTGCCCTCGAAGCCAGTCGTGTGGTTCAATCTGCCCTTACTAGTGGAGTCATTAACAAAATGGAAGCTTCATTTTTTCTGAAAAACTTTTACCAGGTACCTTATTTCTACCATCTGCCAAAGGTCCATAAAAATTCCACATCCCCTCCTGGCAGGCCGATTGTGGCTGCTATGGACAGTGTAACCACCGGTCTCAGCCAATACATCGATTTGTATCTACAGCCCATAGTTCAGCAACTACTATCTTTCATTAGAGATGGATTGCATTTGTTGGAGCTTCTGGCACCTTATAGGTGGGAATCTACTTATACGTGGCTTTCTCTGGACGTCACGTCCTTATACACTTCAATCCCACACCAATTTGGCCTTCAAGCATTGGAATTTTTTCTAGCTCAAGATCCTATGCTAAATGCTAGGCAGGCTACGTTTATTTTGGAGGCCACTGATTTCTGCCTGTGTCACAATTATTTTGATTTCAATGGCGATTTCTTCTTACAGCTGCAGGGAACCGCCATGGGAGCTAATTTCGCCCCTTCATACGCTAATTTGGCCATGGGCTATTGGGAGAAGAATCACATCTGGTACAACAATCCCTATTCAGCCAACATTGTATTTTTTGGGCGATACATCGACGATATTATCGGGATTTGGGATGGCCCTGTTGATTTGATTTCCCTTTTTGTAGAACATTGTAATTGCAATCCATACGGACTGGCTTTTACCCATGTTTTTGACTCCAATACTCTGATCTTTTTGGACTTGGAACTAAGCCATAGAGATGGAAGTATCATTGCCCGAAATCATACCAAACCAACGGCTGGCAATTCTTACTTGCACTTTCATAGCTGCCATTATCCCAAGTGGATTAGAAATATACCGAAAGGGCAGTTCTGTCGCCTTAGACAGAACTGCACCCGTGATATTGATTACGCTGCATCTAGTGTTTCTTTAAAGAAAAAATTTGCAGATAAATCATATCCTAATGATTTGGTAGATGAAGCATGCACCTACTACTCTAAAGGCAAACCCATGAGACCCAAAAAAAGCGAAATTGACCACTCCACGCAAGTCATCACCACCTTCCATTTTCAATACAGGAAAATGGAAAAAATAATGAGCAAACATTGGGATATCCTATTACAGGACCCTCTTTTGAATACCATTCTTCCTACCAAACCCAGAGTCACATACCGTAAAGCTCCGAATCTAAAGAACAAAATTGCCCCCAGCAAACTACCAATCTCATCATCCAGTCAGTCCACAAACCATCCCATCACTTTAATACCTCTAGTCGGCATGTTTCAATGCAAAAAGGTGCTGTGTAAAACTTGTCCCTATATTACACATGGACAGAAATCCTTTTTTGTAAGGGCAAAACGTATCAGCTGGACCAATTTTATAACTGCTCCTCTCATTTTGTGGTGTATGCCCTTACTTGCCCCTGCGGTCTCATTTATGTGGGCCGAACCATCTGCCCTCTGAGACAGCGATTCGGACAAAATCGCCGACTCATAGAGGGGGGGAAGGACATGCATAGTGTCCCGCGACATTATGCAGAATTCCATAAAAAATCCACCACTGGCCTCCGTGTGTGGGTTATTGAACAAATTCCCGAATGTTTCACTGCAGCAGAACGTTTCAAAAAGCTTTGTGCCAGGGAGACTTTTTGGATCTATACTCTCGACGTTCTTTCGCCTGGTGGCCTTAACGAGAGTATAGAAATTTCTACTGTTTTATAAAAGTTTTATTAAAGTTTTTTAAAGATCAGATATCTTCCTATACACCATTTTCACATAGATGTGTGTGTGTTCACACACATATATTAACTCTTTTTTATTTTTCCTTTAGATAATATATTCATATTCTGCCCTCTAGATTGTGCTACCTTTAGATATTGATATTGTGTGTGGTTTTATTACTATTATTGAACCACTACTAATATCAACCTACTTTCTAGATATGAACTACAAAATATGCGTATATTCTATATGAGCCTCTCCACCCAACATGTCTAATAAACATTTATTTAATTTTATTTTTATAGTCCCAATATGTCTGGAGTTCAGAATACATACAGTATATTCATTATCATTATATCATTTTTTTATTTATTATTTTATTATTTCTTTATTATTTACCATTATTTAGTCTCATAATACTATTTATATTCATCTACTCCCCAGCTAGGGATGTTTATTCCCTAACCGTTATATACTTTTTAAAATATATTTTCATTTTAAATAATTGTAGCCTTCTCATCCAACATCCTTCACTCGATATCACATACTTTTACTCCCAGGGCCAATGCGTCCTTTGGTTTCATCCAATTATGTATGCAGAAATATCTGCTTTTTTCCTCTTCATTCTTATGATCAGTACCTGTAATATTCATTGTTTTATTGTTTTATAGTATCATGCAGTCCTGGTTTTTAATATCATTTATTATTCTTTATCTCATTGTATGTCCGTTTGGTGTTTCTTTTTGATCTTTACCAATGTGTATTGAATGCTCTTCATCACAGCCCCTCCCCCTGATGGACTATATAATATCCTTGTATAACATCACTCCCCTATGCCTGACAAAGGAGTGCCGCTATCTCCTCCATCGATAGCGAGCTATCTCAGAAACGCATCGCACAGGAGTGACGTCACAGCTCGGCACCACAGTGTTTGCGATCCAAGCCTCGTTCTGGCTCCGATCACACGGCCGTGCTTTTACTTCCATCACGGACAGCGGACGAGACCTTGGGACACACCGCTCTACACTTTGGTACCAGCCTGGACGCCCTCACCCTCTTTTCCTGGAACCCACACCACCCTAGACGGCTCCCCTGCTCTCCTGCTTGTGGTGTGTTTATGGACTACAAAATTGGCTCAGTGCAGCTCATCTTCAGCCTATGAGAGGTGATGTTAGTGCATTCGGACTTGCTGCCACTTGTAGTCCTCCGCTCCTTCTTATGTCATGAGATGTACCTGAGATCTACACTTCAGTTTTACATGTGAGTGGATATTGGTTTTTAATAATAAATTTAATCTGATACATATTCAGTGGCGCCCCTCTTCCTTGTTTTTCTCTAGCATATTGGACCTGGCTTTTTGGTTCCTTCTGGCGGCTGCCTTGAATGACTCTTACTTCACCCATATATATGACATATATTTGTTTGTATGGATCCTGCCCTTGTGTGTATAGGCAATGGTATATAAGGTATTTTGTATTGCGCCTTCTTTTACTTGTCTTGCCCTCTTTTATTGGCTTGTGACTGTCTGCCTCTCCTTGTTGGCCTTCCAGACATACTAATGGCCTGCAGTGAGATGTAGCTGCACAAAGCTGGGATGTATATATATACTGATTATACTGCAGCTAGCAGAATCAACTGCCTGCCTGTAGTATTATTAGTATGAGAACACCAGCAATTGTCTTCAGGTATCTTCAGGTGCACACTGTGCAGAGGACACAGTACACTAACTGTAAATACTGCAGCTGCCTGCCTGTGGTATTAATAGGATCAGAACACCAGAAATTGTCTTCAGGTAGCTTTAGGTGCACACTGTGCAGAGGACACAGTACGCTAACTGTAAATACTGCAGCTGCCTGCCTGTGGTAATAATAGGATCAAAAGAACACCAGCAATTGTCTTCAGGTAATTTAGGTGCACAGTGTGCAGAGGACACCGTACACTAACTGTAAATACTGCAGCTGCCTGCCTGTGGTATTAATAGGATCAGAACACCAGCAATTGTCTTCAGGTAGCTTTAGGTGCAGAGGACACAGTACACTAACTGTAAATACTGCAGCTGCCTGCCTGTGGTATTAATAGGATCAGAAGAACACCAGCAATTTTCTTCAGGTAGCTTTAGGTGCACATTGTGCAAAGGACACCGTACACTAACTATAAATACTGCAGCTGCCTGCCTGTGGTATTAATAGGATCAGAACACCAGCAACTGTCTTCTGGTAGCTTTAGGTGCACACTGTGCAGAGGACACAGTACACTAACTGTAAATACTGCAGCTGCCTGCCTGTGGTATTAATAGGATCAGAACACCAGCAATTGTCTTCAGGTAGCTTTAGGTGCAGAGGACACAGTACACTAACTGTAAATACTGCAGCTGCCTGCCTGTGGTATTAATAGGATCAGAAGAACACCAGCAATTTTCTTCAGGTAGCTGTAGGTGCACATTGTGCAAAGGACACCGTACACTAACTGTAAATACTGTAAAAACACCTGCCTGCCTGTCAGTATATTAGGAGGAGAATAACAGGAACGCATCTAGCTAAACTGAATACAGTGTATATATATAGATATATATATATCTATATATATAGATATATGTATAGATATATATACACAACACCTAGGATGCATATATACACAATACACTGTAAGTGCAGCCAGCTGACTCGCCTGCCTACTCTAACTTAAATCAAATAACACTGTCTCTCTGTCTATCTCTCTCCGGTGCCGCAACACACTACACAAGCCCGCCATGCAGGCGGCCTTATATAGTATGGGGCGTGTACTAAACCCCCTGAGCCATAATTGGCCAAAGCCACCCTGTACAGGCATCGCTGTGATTGGCCAAGCATGCGGGTCATAGTGCATGCTTGGCCAATCATCAGCCAGCGATGCACTGTGATGCCGCA
Source organism: Lithobates clamitans (assembly GCA_037952925.1). Classification (NCBI taxonomy): domain Eukaryota; kingdom Metazoa; phylum Chordata; class Amphibia; order Anura; family Ranidae; genus Lithobates; species Lithobates clamitans. Next base: position 3,603,182 of record JBBGZY010000250.1, read on the forward strand.
GTGAATTATGGGCCATGACATGCCAAATTCGACAAACATTCGAACATGCGATGTTCAAGTCGAACATGGGTTCGACTCGAACTCGAAGCTCATCCCTACTCTCCATACTGAAAACACCTTCTGGGATCACTCTTGTCCAGCTAAGTTGTAGCTTCCATCTGTTGCATTTGATCTTGAGCATGAGCTGCTTGTGTAAGTAATTTAAAACAAGGAGAAAGAGGCGCCTCTGGGTGCAGACGTTTAAAACAATTTATTAAAAAATACAGCAACAGCTGGTAATGCACTCACATTTTGGAGGAAAAAAGTAGGCAAAAGAATGTCCCAAAGCAATCAAGGGGATCCGTGGGGTCATCTAATCTCGGCTGATGGATGGTGGAGACTCTGGACAGTCTGTGAACGCTGGATGTTTACCGGCCGAGCAGCGAAGACAGGCTCCAGAGAGAGGCTTGGATGGCATCCGATCAGGCGAGGGATGATGATGTCACTCGGTATGCGATGCGTTTCCTGAGCTGGCTCGCCGTGAGTGGTGTGACGGCGGCGCTCCTTTGTCAAGCTGATTGGCTGGGAGCTGAAGAGGGAGTTTAAATAGAGAGCGCTGAAGTGGGAAGGGGGCGGAACGGGGGCGGAATAGAGGATGGGCCTGGAATCTAGTGTATAGAAGTGTCAGCAGAGGAAGGAATCGAGGAGAAGGACGATGAGAAGGGATATATAGTGCTAATGTGAAAAAGAAGAAAACTAATAGGCTACAATAGGAAGGAAGGGGAAGGGGGACAATGTGGAAGAGGACGGGAAAAATTATATCATATCACGATATACACAAGTGTAAGGAATGGAATGGATGGGGGCAGAGGGCTATGACACAATTATAAGTGAAGAACTGGAACAGGAAAATACATGTGCATATATATATATGCACAAGCAATTATATACACATATATACATATACAAAAAAGTCAATTATATACATATATATACATATAGAAATGAATGGTGACCACATGTGTCACTTATTGGGCATAAAACAGGTGTGTAGGCAAGCATATGTGTGCGCACATATGTGTGCGCAACCACAATGTGATATATATAAAAAATAATAAATAATAAAATAAATAAAATATAATAAAATATAAATACAAAATAAAAAATAATAAAAAAAAAAAAATTAAAAAAAAATATATATAATAAAAGATAAATAAAAAATAAAAAATTCTATTTCATTTGAATATTTATTTTGTTTCATTACCTAATTTTTGTATAAAGATCTCCTCCCTATTCTGTCCCAGTTTCTATTCTTTCCTATACACACACTAACGTGTACCTCTTGTAGCTTTATATCACATATACACGCACAATTATATACAATATTGTGCGTTCCCTATCCCAATTTAATTTTCATATATACCATCCCCCTTCCTCCCTCCTTTCCTTTATTATAGTTTCATACTTTCCTCTACATATAAATGTACATCTGTTGGTATTTTCCTTTAAACCAATAACTATGGACCTTCCAGCCATTATAGATGATCATAGATATAAGTTTCTAGACCAAATCTCCTCCAGTCTACTCCAGGTCACTTTTTCCCAGGAGGCCACACTCACAGGTAAAACTCGATCACACCTTTGTGGCAAGTTCAAACAATTGGAAAGATTGATACATTCTGCCAACCAACAGTGGTGGGATCAATTTTTCCTTGAACAATATACCAAAACTTGGATCTCACCCAGAGGCCTCAGAGTTCTGAAAGAAAGCCCGGCCTTTTTGGGTGCTGAGCACACCAAAGAATGGGCTAGCTTAGCCGAGTTCTGTACGGCCAAATGGATGGGAATTTTAATATCCCATAGGAAAAACAGATTTGACAAACTGCAGGATCAAATACTCTCTATTATAAATGACATAAAAACTACATCTACCATCATTCCCCAAACATGGTTTAATATACTTCAGAGTAACACCAAAAGAAATGAAGATTCTCTCGTCAGTTCCAAAATGGGTAAATTCAAAAGAGACCTAGATGATTACAATTCTGACAGAATTTTCACGTGGAACAAAAAACCTCTATCCAGCTCTGCCCCTATACCATCCACCCAGGTCCCTAGACATACGGTACCCCCTCCTCCAGATCCCTCTGTTTCAGCCCCTCCACCTCTTATGAGTTTACCACCACCCATCCCCACCCCCGTCCTTGTCTTGCATACACACGGTCACACAAAGTTGTCGGAAAATCCGATCGTTCTGAACGCGGTGACGTAAAACACGTACGTCGGGACTATAAATACTGAAATTGACAGCTGTCATGAGACTTAGACATCATAAAATTCTCTGTAAGGGCCCTCACACAAACATAAAACTTTTGCAAAATCCATAATATAAAGAGTAAGAGAAGAAAGAATGAGAAAAAAGTAAAGGAGGAAGAGATAAGGGTAAATGTGGAAGGGAGGGGGGGGAGTTCTGCCTCGGTCTGGTCCCTCCGTAGTGGTATAGTCGACATATATCACATTATTTACTTATTTTGAGACGTAATATCCATGTATGCGGATGTGTATTTGAAGGCAAACCAGCAGGACCATATTTTCTTCACCAAATCAGATTTATTCCTGAGGGAATAAGTGAGATCTTCCATGTAATATGTGTGATCAACTTCCATTAGCCATTGGCATAATGAGGGTATGGTCGGTTGTTTCCAGTAACGAGGAATGAGAGCTTTTGCTGCATTAAGCAAGTGTGGTGTTATAGATTTCTTATATGCTCCTGCTGGTGAGCCTGTACAATGGAGTAATATAACCCATGGGTCATTGGGGATCTCATAACCTTGAATCTCCTTTGCCCAATGCAGGATAGCTAGCCAGTATGGGCGGATAAGTGGGCAATACCACCAAATCTGCGCATGTGTAGCTCTTTCGCCACATCTCCGCCAACATAAAGGTGATGTTTGTGGAAATGTCTTGTGTAGCACCACTGGGGTATAGTGCCATCTCATCAGCAGTTTATAATTTACATTTGCCATTAAAAGGATAGTGGATTTCTGGACCTCAGATATCTCTTTGTGAAGATCTTTTTCCCAATTGGTTAGGAAAGTAGGGTTTCCAGAGATGGTTAAAATCTGTAAAGCCTAGTAAAAATAGGAGATGGGTTTCTCAACTGGTTCATCCTCAGAAAAGGCAGAGTCTATAGATGTTAAATCTGAGGTGGTCCGGAGAGGTTTCGGGAGAGAATGAACAAAAGCTGCCAATTGACGGTATCTCCAGTGATCCAAGAGTGTAGCCGTTGAGCTAGGTAGTAATGTGGATAGATGTGAACAGGTTACAGGAGGGCAGAGGAATGGCTCTTATTGGTGTCAAACCCCTCTCTTATGTTCCTCAACACATAGATGCAGAATAGTAAATACAATGTTAGAACCTTTGGCAGTAGAAAACTGTATTGAAATTCAACCTGCACTTTCAGAGAGTTCTTGGTGAATTGTAACTCTATGAGCTCAAAAGAAACAAATCCCTGAAGTGAGGAGGGAGGTGGAAAGTAGTCCTGTATCACTGAGAGGCAATCCGGTTGATCTTCAGCTAGCCCTTGAAAACAATTATATAAAACCCTGGCAACCTCACCAACACCCCCTTTCCTCTATCTGATCACAACCTCATTACTTTCACTGTATCCTTGCCTCCAACCACCCATCCCTCCAAGCAGCAAACAATTACTTGTAGAAACCTTCGTCACTTTAACCCTTCTCTTCTCTATTCTGCTACTGACCACCTATATGACATAATCTCTCCCCTGTCCTGTCCTGACCTGGCCACTTCTGTCTACAACAGTTCACTCTCATCATCACTAGATGCACTTGCTCCTCTAACCACACGCAGAATTAGGCCCCGACCGTTACAACCCTGGCAAACTGACAACACTAGAAATCTCAAGAGACATTGCCGTGCTCTTGAACGACTGTGGCATAAAACCAAATGCCTGCAAGACTTCACCCTATATAAATCTGCCCTTCTAAAATACAATTTATGCCTCCATGCTGCCAAACAAGCCCACTTTGTCTCTCTTATTAATTCCTTGTCATCCAGTCCCCGTCGGCTCTTCTCAACCTTTAACTCTCTGCTTCGTCCACCACCCCCTCTACCCACTAACTCACTCACTGCCCAAGAGATTGCCAATTACTTCAAAGACAAGATCGATGCAATTCGTGAGGACATCTCCACTGTGCGTACGTCTTCCCCACCCATCATACCTTGCCCAGCAGCACATTTAACACTTTCCTCTTTTGAATTGGCTACTACGGAAGAGGTTACAAAAATTTTCTCGGATGCCCACCTAACCAATTGTCCCTTGGATCCTGTTCCCTCACAACTACTACGGTCACCCTCTTCTTCTATCCTATGCTCCCTCACCCACATCTTCAATCTCTCCCTTTCTAGTGGCATTTTCCCCTCCCCTCTAAAACATGCACAGATCACTCCCATTCTTAAAAAGCCCTCACTGGACCCTACCGACCTGAACAACTTAAGACCCATCTCATTACTCCCATTCACCTCTAAACTTCTAGAACGCTTAGTCTACATCCGTCTTAGCTCCTACCTCAATGAAAATAACCTTCTTGACCCCTTACAGTCTGGCTTTCGCTCGCAGCACTCCACGGAAACTACCTTACTAAAACTCACTAACGATTTAATAACTGCTAAAACCAACAGCCAGTACTCCATACTCCTACTACTTGACCTCTCTGCGGCCTTTGATACTGTTGACCACCCACTCCTTCTCAATAAACTACATTCCCTTGGCCTCCGAGATTCTGCTCTATCCTGGTTCTCTGGCTATTTATCACAGCGCTCCTTCAGTGTCACCTACAACTCTGTCTCCTCCTCTCCATTGCCCCTTTCTGTGGGGGTCCCCCAAGGCTCGGTTCTTGGACCCCTTCTCTTCTCTATCTACACCTCCTCCCTTGGTCACTTAATAACTGCCCACGGCTTCCAATACCACTTATACGCTGATGACACCCAAATCTATCTGTCTACTCCTCACCTCACTCCTTCAGTCTCCTCTCGCATTACTAACTTACTAACTGACATATCAGCATGGATGTCGCACCACTTCCTTAAACTAAACCTCTCTAAAACTGAGCTATTAATATTCCCCCCCGCCCGTGCCCCCCTCCATGACTTTTCCATCAAAATCAACAATGCAACCATCAGTCCCTCCCCTCACGCCAGGGTACTAGGTGTAATCCTAGACTCTGACTTGTCATTTCAGCCTCAAATCCAATCGCTGTCAAAAGTTTGTAGAATTCACCTCCGTAACATCTCTAAAATTCGCCCTTTTTTAACAAATGAAACCACCAAGCTCCTCATTCACTCCCTTGTTATCTCTCGCCTTGACTATTGCAACTCCCTTCTCATTGGCCTACCGCTCCATAGGCTATCCCCTCTTCAGTCTATCATGAATGCTGCTGCCAGACTTATCCACCTTACCAACCGCTCAGTGTCTGCCAACCCTCTACTTCAATCCCTACACTGGCTCCCAATCACCCAGCGAATTAAATTCAAAATTCTAACCACAACATACAAAGCCATTCACAACTCTGCCCCAAGCTACATCACTAATCTTGTCTCCAAATATCACCCAAATCGACCTCTCTGCTCTTCTCAAGACCTCCTGCTTTCAAGCTCTCTCATCTCCTCCTCCCATGCTCGTCTCCAGGATTTCTCCAGAGCCTCTCCCATCCTCTGGAACTCGCTACCTCCATCTATCCGGCTATCCCCTACTCTTGCTACCTTCAGGCAATCCCTGAAAACTCATCTCTTCAGGAAAGCCTATCATGTCTGCAACTAATCTCCTACCACTTCCACCAGCTCATTCCCCACAGTTACAACCTTTTGTACCACCTGCCCCACCCTATTAGATTGTAAGCTCTTCTGAGCAGGGCCCTCTTGTATTGTATTATAACTGTATTGTTTCCCTTTTATATTGTAAAGCGCTGCGTAAACTGTTGGCGCTATATAAATCCTGAATAATAATAATAATAATAATAATACACTTCAGGCAGTGTATTTATATATATATATATATATACACACACACGCAGTATCTCACAAAAGTGAGTACATCTCTCACACTTTTGTAAATATTTTATTCTCTCTTTTCATGTGATAACACTGAAGAAATTACACTTTGCTACAATATAAAGTAGTGAGTGTACAGCTTGTATAACAGTGTAAATTTGAAGTCCCCTCAAAAAAACTCAACACACAGCCATCAATGTCTAAACCGCTGGCAACAAAAGGGAATACAACCCTAAATAAAAATGTCAAAATTGGGCCCAATTAGCCATTTTCCCTCCCTGGTGGCATGTGACTTGTTAGTGTTACAAGGTCTCAGGTGGGAATAGGGTGCAGGTGTGTTAAATTTGTTGTTGTCGCTCTCACACGCTCATACTGGTCACTGGAAGTTCAACATGGCACCTCATGGCAGAAAACTCTCTGAGGATCTGAAAAAAAAATGTTGCTACATAAAGATGACCTAGGTGGTCAAGACCATAAAGTGGTTTAACCACTTCAGCCCCGGAAGGTTTTACCCCCTTCCTGACCAGAGCACTTTTTACAATTCGGCACTGCGTCGCTTTAACTGCTAATTGCGCGGTCATGCAATGCTGTACCCAAACGAAATTTGCGTCCTTTTCTTCCCACAAATACAGCTTTCTTTTGATGGTATTTGATCACCTCTGCCGTTTTTATTTTTTGCGCTATACACGGAAAAAGACCGAAAATTTTGAAAAAAAATGATATTTTCTACTTTTTGTTCTAAAAAAAATCCAATAAACTCAATTTTAGTCATACATTTAGGCCAAAATGTATTCGGCCACATGTCTTTGGTAAAAAAAATGTCAATAAGTGTATATTTATTGGTTTGCGCAAAAGTTATAGCGTCTACAAACTAGGGTACATTTTCTGTAATTTACACAGCTTTTAGTTTATGACTGCCTATGTCGTTTCTTGAGGTGCTAAAATGGCAGGGCAGTACAAAACCCCCACAAATGACCCCATTTTGGAAAGTAGACACCCCAAGGAATTTGCTGAGAGGCATGTTGAGCCCATTGAATATTCATTTTTTTTGTCCCAAGTGATTGAATAATGACAAAAAAAAAAAAAAAAATTACAAAAAGTTGTCACTAAATGATATATTGCTCACACAGGCCATGGGCATATGTGGAATTGCACCCCAAAATACATTTAGCTGCTTCTCCTGAGTACGGGGATACCACATGTGTGGGACTTTTTGGGAGCCTAGCCGCGTACGGGGCCCCGAAAACCAAGCACCGCCTTCAGGATTTCTAAGGGCGTACATTTTTGATTTTACTCCTCACTACCTATCACAGTTTTGAAGGCCATAAAATGCCCAGATGACATAAAACCCCCCCAAATGACCCCATTTTGGAAAGTAGACACCCCAAGCTATTTGCTTTGAGGCATGTTGAGTCCATGGAATGTTTTATATTTTGACACAAGTTGCGGGAAAGTGACTTTTTTTTTTTTTTTTTTTTTGCACAAAGTTGTCACTAAATGATATATTGCTCACACAGACCATGGGCATATGTGCAATTGCACCCCAAAATACATTTAGCTGCTTCTCCTGAGTATGGGGATACCACATGTGTGGGACTTTTTGGGAGCCTAGCCGCGTACGGGACCCCGAAAACCAATCACTGCCTTCAGGATTTCTAAGGGCGTACATTTTTGATTTTACTCCTCACTGCCTATCACAGTTTCGGAGGCCATGGAATGCCCAGGTGGCACAAACCCCCCCCCAAATGACCCCATTTTGGAAAGTAGACACCCCAAGCTATTTGCTGAGAGGCATGGTGAGTATTTTGCAGCTCTCATTTGTTTTTGAAAATAAAGAAAGACGAGAAAAAAATTTTTTTTTTTTCTTTTTTCAATTTTCAAAACTTTGTGACAAAAAGTGAGGTCTGCAAAATACTCACTATACCTCTCAGCAAATAGCTTGGGGTGTCTACTTTCCAAAATGGGGTCATTTGGGGGGGTTTTGTGCCACCTGGGCATTCCATGGCCTCCGAAACTGTGATAGGCAGTGAAGAGTGAAATCAAAAATTTACGGCCTTAGAAAGCCTGAAGGCGGTGCTTGGTTTTTGGGGTCCCGTACGCGGCTAGGCTCCCAAAAAGTCCCACACATGTGGTATCCCCGTACTCAGGAGAAGCAACAGAATGTATTTTGGGGTGTAATTTCACATATTCCCATGGCATGTTTGAGCAATATATCATTTAGTGACAACTTTGCGCAAAAAAAAATAAAAAAAAATAAAAAATTGTCTCTTTCCCGCAACTTGTGTCACAATATAAATTATTCCATGGACTCAACATGACTCTCAGCAAATAGCTTGGGGTGTCTACTTTCCAAAATGGGGTCATTTGGGGGGGTTTTGAACTGTCCTGGCATTTTATGCAAGAAAAGACGGTGTCATCCCAATAGGCACTGTGAGTTTCTAAAGGTGGACCCCCATCCCAATTTCTAGCCAAACACAAGCACCCCCTATTGAGTGCAATACCTCTAACGGGACTTTATGGCGGGGTCACCTCTGGTAAAGTAGAAAATAGTAAGAAATTTTTGAATTTTGTATAAAAGTATTCAAGTTTATTTATTAAACATTTCTAAAACATATTACCATGACCTAACCGTATATACAAAAGAGAATAAAAATGGATGCGTATAATGGGAAGATACAATTGTAAAGAAGAATTGACCAATTAACAATGATACAGGTAAGTAACCAAAAATCATAGAAACCCAACGTTTCGAGGTATGTAAAGAAGTTGACCTCTTCTTCAGGGGTAACGATAATTAGTCAGAGTGGGTGTTTCATCCCTTGAGAATCATGTAAAGCTTCCTAAGGACATTTCCAGCATCCAGTGCGACTTGAACAAATTGCCGTCCGTCACGGCCACACAGGGATCGCAAGACCAAGGTGGAAGCAGATAGAAAAAAGACCAAGTAAAGTACAGAAGTGAAAGCCAGGGTGGGCTGAGGTTGCTTCACAAAGGATGTCCCCCATAAAGCGGAACAGACACAGTTCTCCCTCTGAGGGCTGGAAAACCAGCCTGCTTGATAGAGTATAAGCGGTGGGGGGTAATAGCCCGCTAAAAGAATATAAAGATGAGTGGAATCAGATCACGGATTCCAGTGAAGGGCCAAGAGAAGATATTTTGATAAACCTCAAAATGGGGCCGAAGTCCAGAGGGGTATGCGGGTTCCCTGGTTAGGTGTAAGCCCGCATAAGTCTGCTTGTCTTAGCTTCCTCCAAGCAACGTCTGTGTGGTATAGGAAACAGCTATTTCCTATACCACACATACCACACAGAACTGTGTCTGTTCCGCTTTATGGGGGACATCCTTTGTGAAGCAACCTCAGCCCACCCTGGCTTTCACTTCTGTACTTTACTTGGTCTTTTTTCTATCTGCTTCCACCTTGGTCTTGCGATCCCTGTGTGGCCGTGACGGACGGCAATTTGTTCAAGTCGCACTGGATGCTGGAAATGTCCTTAGGAAGCTTTACATGATTCTCAAGGGATGAAACACCCACTCTGACTAATTATCGTTACCCCTGAAGAAGAGGTCAACTTCTTTACATACCTCGAAACGTTGGGTTTCTATGATTTTTGGTTACTTACCTGTATCATTGTTAATTGGTCAATTCTTCTTTACAATTGTATCTTCCCATTATACGCATCCATTTTTATTCTCTTTTGTATATACGGTTAGGTCATGGTAATATGTTTTAGAAATGTTTAATAAATAAACTTGAATACTTTTATACAAAATTCAAAAATTTCTTACTATTTTCTACTTTACCAGAGGTGACCCCGCCATAAAGTCCCGTTAGAGGTATTGCACTCAATAGGGGGTGCTTGTGTTTGGCATTTTATGCACAACATCTAGAAGCTTATGTCACACATCACCCACTCTTCTAACCACTTGAAGACAAAGCCCTTTCTGACACTTATTGTTTACATAAAAAAATAATTTTTTTTTGCAAGAAAATTACTTTGAACCCCCAAACATTATATTTTTTTTTAAAGCAAATGCCCTACAGATTAAAATGGTGGGAGTTTCATTTTTTTTTTCACACAGTATTTGCGCAGCGATTTTTCAAACGCATTTTTTGGGGAAAAAACACACTTTTTTACATTTTAATGCACTAAAACACACTATATTGCCCAAATGTTTGATGAAATAAAAAAGATGATCTTAGGCCGAGTACATGGATACCAAACATGACATGCTTTAAAATTGCGCACAAACGTGCAGTGGCGACAAACTAAATACATTTTTAAAAGCCTTTAAAAGCCTTTACAGGTTACCACTTTAGATTTACAGAGGAGGTCTACTGCTAAACTTACTGCCCTCGATCTGACCTTCGCGGCGATACCTCACATGCATGGTGCAATTGCTGTTTACATTTGACGCCAGACCAACGCTTGCGTCCGCCTTAGCGCGAGAGCAGGGGGGACAGGGGTGCTTTTCTTTTTTTTTTTTTTTTTTTCTTTATTATTATTATTTTTTTTATCTTATTTTTAAACTGTTCCTTTCATTTTTTTTTTTAAATCATTTTTATTGTTATCTCAGGGAATGTAAATATCCCCTATGATAGCAATAGGTAGTGACAGGTACTCTTTTTTGCAAAAATTGGGGGCTATTAGACCCTAGATTTCTCCTCTGCCCTCAAAGCATCTGACCACACCAAGATCGGTGTGATAAAATGCTTTCCCAATTTCCCAATGGCGCTGTTTACATCCGGCGAAATCGAAGTCATAAAATGCTCGTAGCTTCCGGTTTCTTAGGTCATAGAGATGTTTGGAGCCACTCTGGTCTCTGATCAGCTCTATGGTCAGCTGGCTGAATCACCGGCTGCATTTTCAGGTTCCCTGTTGAGACAGGAGAGCCAGAGAAAAACACGGAAGACGTTGGGGGGGGGGCATTCCCTCCCACTGCTTGTAAAAGCAGTCTAGAGTCTAATTAGCCACTAGGATTGCTTTTACATGAAAGCCGACCGCTGGCTGAAAAGAATGATACCAAGATGATACCTAAACCTGCAGGCATCATTCTGGTATAACCACTCAAAGTCATGAATGGCGTACCTGAAGACAAAAAAATGGTTAACAATAAAGCACAGTAAACGGTAAGTTATAAAAAATTGCATACCTGAAAAGCAAACATGATAAAACATAACAACAATAAAACATTGCAGAATAGAATACAGTAAAAAAGAGCAGAACAATAGAGAGAGAGAATAGAGAGAGAGAACAATAAAACGACAACTATTTTTTTTTTATTTTATATTTTTGTTTGTGTTTTTTTTTTTTTTACACTTTTTTTTTGTAACTGTAACTTTTATAACTGTAACCGGTTCCAGGTTCGGGTCTCTCAAAATGCGATGGCATCTTGGGAGACCCTGTGAAAGTGTGCCTACGCTAATACTCAACTAGTGCATGGTAGCGTTCAAAATATTCACCAATGCAAAGACCAGGATTGTCAGGACAGGAGGGACAATAATAGTGGGTGTCACGCCTATATCCGCGCTTGCTGCAGACACGACATCTTTTTGGGGGGGTTCGCTGGGTAGGGGTACTCGGGAGGACATAAAGAAAATGCCTCTCATGCAGCCGACTGCATTTGGTTGGGGATGTGAATGGGGGAAGTACGGGCGCTGCAGAAGCGGTGGGTTCCCAATTAGGATTGGCGAATGCAGCAGGAAGGGCACTATGGGCACGACGGGCCTGTGTTTGTCTTCTTGGTGGCAGCGGGACACTACTTGTGCTTGCCACCTCACCAGCTTGAACTGCACTTATGGGACTCGCCACGTCACCAAGTGTTACTGCAGTGCTGGTTTGACTACGACTGGGGTGTACTATGCCGCTGGTGCTTGCCAGTTCACCAAAACACTACCAAAAAAACTGTTAGCGATCGCAGGGATCAGGCCTGACTCTGCGAACGCTGCAGTTATGCGTTTAGTGTTTTGTAAGTGACAGTGATCGATCGATACTGCACTTGGGTGGGCTGGGCCGGGCGGAGGGGCAAAACGCAGGTGCTAGCGGGTATCTGGGCTGATCCCGCTAACACTGCGTTTTCGGGAACCCTAAACTGCTGGGGACGCTAGTATAGATCTGATTGGATCAGATATTGATCCGTACAGATACTATACCACTAAGGGAGGCGTATGCTGCGTGCGTGGGTGTTAGCGGCACTGGCGCTAATCTGACGCTGCCTGGGGCGACGCATATCATCCGGGTGATCAGGGGGCTAAACCTTTATTCGGTAATAAACGGCGGGTGCCCTGACACTATAAAAAATAAACGAACTAACCAGCGTCACCCGTAACAGTTATACGGTGATCAGTGGTGAAAGGGTTAACTAGGGGGCAATCAAGGGGTTAAAACATTTATTAGGTAGTATATGGGGGTCCCTGACGCTATAAAACACTGACGGCGAACCTAAATATTTACGTCCCTAACAAGCGTCACCAGCGACACTAATACAGCGATCAGAAAAATGATCGCTTAGCGACACTGGTGAGGGAGGGTGATCAAGGGGTTAAAACTTTATTAGGGGGGGTTAGGGGGGTATCCTAGACCTAAAGGGGGGTAATACTCACTGCCCTAACACTGTAACTGTCACAAACTGACACTATGCAGTAATCAGAAAAAAAAAAAAAAAAATACTGCTAATGTCAGTTTGTGACAGGGGGGGGGTGATTGGGGGGGGATCGGGGGGCGATCGGGGGGGGGATCGGGGGTGTAAAGTATGCCTGGCATGTTCTACTGTGTGTGTTTGTGTGTTGTGCACTCACTTGTCTTCTCTCCTCGGCGCTGGAACGGAAACTGCCAGACCGAGGAGAGATGACATCACATCCTCTGCCTGTGTGAAACTACACACAGGCAGAGGAGGATTCCCATTGGCTGGGAGCGATCGCGAGGGGGGGCCACGATCGGATGGTCTCCCCCTCGCCTCCCGACGCTCCCAGTCAAATGCCGACCGCCGCTGGCACCGGGGGGGGGTCCGATCGGACCCCCCACCCGCGGGAGGCAGATCACGTACGGGTACGTGATTCTGCCTGCCCGTGCCATTCTGCCGCAGTATATATGCGGTAGGCGGTCGGCAAGTGGTTAACAGGACAGGTTCCACTCAGAGCAGGCCTCACCATGGTCAACCAAAGAAGTTGAGTGCACATGCTCATATCCAGAGGTTGTCTTTAGGAAATAGACGTATGAGTGCTGCCAGTATTGCTGCAGAGGTTGAAAGGGTGGGGGTCAGCCTGTCAGTTCTCAGACCATACGCCGCACACTGCATCAAATTGGTCTGCATGGCTGTCATCCCAGAAGGAAGCCTCTTCTAAAGATGATGCACAAGAAAGCCTGCAAACTGTTTGCTGAAAACAAGCAGACTAAGGACATGGATTACTGGAACCATGTCCTGTGGTCTGATGAGACCAAGATAAACTTATTTGGTTCATATTGTGTCAAGCGTGTGTGGCGGAAACCAGGTGAGGAGTACAAAGCCAGGTGAGGAGTACAAAGACAAGTGTGTCTTTCCTACAGTCAAGCATGGTGGTGGGAGTTTCATGGTCTGGGGCTGCATGAGTGCTGCCAGCACTGGGGAGCTACAGTTCATTGAGGCAACCATGAATGCCAACATGTAATGTGACATACTGAAGCAGAGCATGATCCCCTCCCTTCAGAGACTTGGCCCCAGGGCAGTATTCCAACATGATAATAACCCCAAACACACCTCTCGTCCCACCCCCTCCCTGTCCCCTCCGAGGCAGCTAAAATTGAAGTATTGGCGTATAACACTCATGCGCTTTTTGCACCCGATTTTCATGTGAAAAAGTGAGTGTTATATGCCAATAAATACAGTACTTCATAACTCCCCAGTTTGGATAGGGAGGAATTGGTTCCTAAAAGTAAACACTCTCTTCAGGGAGCTAATATGGAAGAAAGGGCAGGCTAGGATCAGTCTACAAACCTTGCAGCGACCCACCAGGGAAGGGGGAATGGCAGTCCCCCAACCATACAGTTACTACCTGGCTGCTCAGCTGCAGCATATAGGGGATGTGAGACTCCGGGAGCAGCGAATGCCAGTGGTAAAATCATGTTACAGGGCAGCCCACATAACTCTCTAGTGGAAGCATTAGAGGCAAGTTCACTTCAGTGCAAGCTCCCAACACATAAGTTAGTTACCAAAGTTTGGCAGACAGTTAAGAGAGCCATGGGGTATAGGGGTGTCACTGAGTTTTCACCTATATGGCATAATAAGCATCTGCAGGAGTTATTAACCATAGGAAAAAACAGGATATGGGAAAGCCACGGAATACATAGGTTGGTCCACTTGTTCGACGTTAATATTTTAAAATCCTTCACTGAGTTGAGACGAGAATACGGAATCCCAAATAAAACATTTTACTGTTATTTACAGATTAGACACGCCTTGGACAGACAGTTCAGGAACCGCCCACCGGAATGGTGCAAGACACCGCTTCTTAACAAAATAGTTAGGACAAACAGTACTAAAGGCTTAATATCGGCGATATATGGGCAAATAACAGATAGGATGATAACGCTACAAACGCTTTCGGGTACCAGGGAGAGATGGGAGGCTGATGTGGGGGAGATAGCAGACGACCAGTGGAAAAGGATATTGGAATCTGGCCCGCTGGTATTGGTTTCTCCGTCGCAACAGGCCTCACATCTCTTGCTGTTGCACAGACCTTACTATACTCCCAAGAAATTTCATAGGTTTGGCCGCAGACTGGACGACAAGTGTCCCAGATGCCTGGAGACAGGGGACCTTATACACATGATATGGAGATGTCCAAAATTAGTTAGATATTGGTCGGAGATTGTAAAAATCATTGAAACCAGGTTTAAGATCAGATTGGAACTGGAGGCCAAAGTATGTGTCTTGGGCCTGATTAGAGAAAACCTCGGGAACAATAGTATAACTACTGCCACGGCGAGGTGTCTTTATCAAGCGAGGAAACTGATAGCACAATCGTGGCTGTCAGCTGCACCCCCAACTCCGGAAGAATGGGTTAGGACAATAGATGCTTTGGTGTGGACAGAAAAGACAGTCTATATTAGAAGGGGTAGTTACAGTAAGTTCATTAAGATGTGGAAGCCTTGGCTTCAATGGACGGCTAATCTCCTATGAACTCCATATAAGTCTTAGAAGGAGATTTAACGGTACTGAGGGAAACACAGAGGGTAAGGAAGAGAGGAAAGAAGAGTAAAACAGTCCTGAATAATTGCCGGAATTAAGGTATAACATGAATCAGTCTATATACTCTATATATGGTCTATGGAAAAGGGCGGGGGATGGAAAGGGGGTAATAGCGGAGGGGAGGAGGGAAGGGAAAAGAAAGGGAAAGTAAAGGGAAAAAACTGTTAATGTATTTATAAATGATTGAGACAGAGGACTGCTGGTTAAATGTTTTTAATTGTACATGTGATTGAGTTCAAATGTATGTTTATATGGAAATTAATAAAAAATATTGAATTAAAAAATATATATATTGCTCTGAAAAATATATTTATATTACCGTACTCACCAGCAGCACCTCCATTGAATCCAGTGTTTAGTCTCTTGCAGAGTCAGGATCCTTTCAGACCATACTGCAATTTAAAATGCACTGAAAATGCATGTGCAGAAACATATATTCGCTTGCATTTTTATGCATCAACCACTTGCCTACTGGGCACTTTTACCTCCTTCCTGCCCTGGCCAATTTTCACCTTTCCACGCTGTTACACTTTGAATGAGAATTGCATGGTCGTGCAACACTGTACCCAAACATATTTTTTGTGCTGAACAAACAAAAAAAGACCAAAAATGTTGGAAAAAAAACAATTTTTCATAGTTTATTATAAACTTTTTCAAACAGGTAATTTTTTCTCCTTCACTGATGTGCGCTGATGAGGCTACACTGATGGGGACTGATGGGCACTGATAGGCACTTATAGGTGGCACTGATGGGCACTCAATTCACTGTGCATCAACAGATTACAGGGGGTACACTGGGACAGACACAAAGAAGCGCATGTAAAATTTATAAATAAAGTTTGCACAGGCAAATGCAAGATTTTAACATTTAACAGAATTTCACTGTTAATTACCGGCCTATAGGCAGGTGCAGGGTGTTCCCATTTAACAGGGTTTCACATTCAATCACCCGTGCGTAAGCAGTTTCTGTGAAAAATATATACAGTGGGGACGGAAAGTATTCAGACCCCCTTAAATTTTTCACTCTTTGTTATATTGCAGCCATTTGCTAAAATCATTTAAGTAAATTTTTTTCCTCATTAATGTATACACAACACCCCATATTGACAGAAAAACACAGAATTGTTGACATTTTTGCAGATTTATTAAAAAAGAAAAACTGAAATATCACATGGTCCTAAGTATTCAGACCCTTTGCTGTGACACTCATATATTTAACTCAGGTGCTGTCCATTTCTTCTGATCATCCTCGAGATGGTTCTACACCTTCATTTGAGTCCAGCTGTGTTTGATTATACTGATTGGACTTGATTAGGGAAGCCACACACCTGTCTATATAAGACCTTACGGCTCACAGTGCATGTCAGAGCAAATGAGAATCATGAGGTCAAAGGAACTGCCTGAAGAGCTCAGAGACAGAATTGTGGCAAGGCACAGATCTGGCCAAGGTTACAAAAAAATTCTGCTGCACTTAAGGTTCCTAAGAGCACAGTGGCCTCCATAATCCTTAAATGGAAGACATTTGGGACGACCAGAACCCTTCCTAGAGCTGGCCGTCCAGCCAAACTGAGCTATCGCGGGAAAAGAGCCTTGGTGAGAGAAGTAAAGAAGAACCCAAAGATCACTGTGGCTGAGCTCCAGAGATGCAGTCGGGAGATGGGAGAAAGTAGTAGAAAGTCAACCATCACTGCAGCCCTCCACCAGTCGGGGCTTTATGGCAGAGTGGCCCGACGGCAGCCTCCCCTCAGTGCAAGACACATGAAAGCCCGCTTGGAGTTTGCTAAAAAAACACCTGGAGGACTCCAAGATGGTGAGAAATAAGATTCTCTGGTCTGATGAGACCAAGATAGAACTTTTTGGCCTTAATTCTAAGTGGTATGTGTGGAGAAAACCAGGCTGTCACGTACCTGGTAGGTTGTGAGCCTGAAGTGCAGGAAAAGACCTCCCTTACAGCTCCCACTCCCGTTCCCCTGGAATGGAGACAGAGGGCCAGGAGTGAAGAGTGGTATGGGTGCCTGGCAGGATCAACAGTTGCTGAAAGTCCAGTAGTGGTGGCACCCTCTGGAGTCAGTAGCCTGAGGAGTAGACTGGGGACAGAGACTGGAATGCAGGACTGGAACCAGGAACAACAGCAGATAATAGCAGACTGGAAGCTGGACTGGAACAACAGCAGAAGATAGCCTGGAACACTGGACTGGAACACAGCAGAAGGTAGCCTGGAACGCCGGGCTGGAACACAACAGAAGATAGCCTGGAACGCTGGGCTGGAACACAGCAGAAGGTAGCCTGGAACGCTGGGCTGGAACACAGCAGAAGGTAGCCTGGAACGCTGGGCTGGAACACAGCAGAAGGTAGCCTGGAACGCTGGACTGGAGCCAGGAACAACAGCAGGTAATAGCAGACTGGAAGCTGGACTGGAACCAGGAACAACAGCAGGTAATAGCAGACTGGAAGCTGATGAAACACAGCGGAGGGTCAACAAGCCGGTGGTCAGTAACGTTCGGACAGCAGAGGTACCAGGGGTAATGCAGAGGGATGGTCAGGCAAGCCAAGAGAGTCTGGTGCAGGCAGATAGCAGGATCGTCAAACAGGAAGCCGGGTCAGATAACAGGAAACACAGATCAGATCAGGTAACACTCACAGAACGCTGTAGAGCAGACAGCAGGGATGGAGTGTGACAGGCAGGTTTAAATAGCCCGCCGGACACCAGCGGGAGTGCGCGTGCGTGTGCCCGTGCGTGTCCGCACCCGTGAACGCGCGCGCATGCGCAATGGGACCCGTGGCCGGGTTCCCGTGCGCCTGGGACGCCGGTTACTGGCAGGATCTGCGTGACATTGCCCCCCCCCCAAGGGGCAGCCTCTGGATGCCCCTTTGAAAAAATTTCTCTGGATGAGCTGTTTTAAAGGCTTGTAACAGGTCTTCAGCATGAATATTATCCTCTGGTTCCCAAGAATTCTCCTCTGGGCCAAACCCCTTCCACTTTATTAAGAATTGGTTTTGGTTACCTCTTTTCCTGTGGTCCATGATAGCCTCCACCTCGAATTCCTCTTCCCCATCTACCAGGATTGGATCAGGAGGATCCGTACTTCGACCTGGAAATGGGTTAGTAATAGATGGTTTAAGCAAGGACACGTGAAAAACTGGATGTACCTTTAGTGAATCCGGGAGTTCAAGTTCATATGCAACTTCATTAATTCTCCGTTTAACAGGGAATGGTCCAAGAAATTTGGGACCCAATTTCTTGGAAGGGCAGGCCAACCTGAGGTTTATGGTGGACAACCATACCTGATCCCCAGGTGCAAGTAAGAGCTCACCTCGCCTCTTTTTATCGAAGGTTGCTTTGTTGTACTCCTGGGTTCTGGTCATGGTGTCCTGTAAAACTTGGTTGTTAGAGGTAAAAAAATCCAATTTCTCCTGGACTGCGGGTACTGTGCATTCTGGAAGAGAGTTTGGTAAAAATGAGGGGTGGAAACCATAATTCGCAAAAAACGGAGTTTGCTTGATAGCAGAATGAATGGAATTGTTATAAGCGAATTCGGCCAATGGTAAAACAGCAATCCAATTATCTTGGGCAAAGGAAGAAAAACAGCGCAAATATTGTTCAAGAGTCTGGTTTGTTCTTTCTGTTTGCCCATTAGTCTGGGGGTGATAAGCTGAGGAAAATGAGAGTTCAATGTCCAAGGTTTTACACAAAGCCCTCCAGAATCGAGAGGTAAATTGTACCCCCCGATCTGAAACGATGTTAACTGGTACCCCATGGAGCCTGACGACCTCTTTAATGAATGCTTGTGCTGTTTCTGTAGCTGAAGGGGTACCCTTCATTGGGACAAAGTGCGCCATCTTCGACAACCGGTCCACTATGACAAAGATTGAAGTGAAGCCCCCGGCCGGGGGTAGTTCTACAATAAAATCTATTGAGAGCATTTTCCAGGGTCTATCTGGGACAGGCAAGGGTTTTAGTAGACCCCATGCCTTTGTTTTGTGCCCTTTGTTCCTAAGGCAGGTGGTACAGGACTCTACAAACTCCTTACAATCTTTGCGCAGCTGAGGCCACCAGAAGGTGCGCTGAACCAAATCAGTGGTCTTAGCCACACCAAAATGCCCAGCCAGCGCATGATCGTGACAGAGCTCTAGTACTGGAACTCGTAGTGTTTCAGGTATAAAGATCCTATCCTCATGCCACAATAACCCATCCTTAACCTGGAGTTCTGTCTTAATGGAAGATTCTATTTCTGCGGAGGCCTGTTTAATCTGGGAAAGCAGGTTTCCCTGAAGTAGAAGAAAGTTCCCTGGAGACAAAATGGTGTCTGGAGGGGAAATCTCTTGAGGTTTGTGGAACATCCTAGACAGGGCGTCAGGTTTGGTATTCTTGGAGCCAGGACGGTAAGTGACATGGAAGGAGAACCTGGAGAAAAAGAGAGCCCACCTGGCCTGACGTGGTTTCAACCTCTTTGCAGACCTCAAATACTCCAGGTTCTTATGATCTGTAAAGATTAGAACTGGATGAGCGGCACCCTCCAACAGATAGCGCCACTCCTCCAATGCTGACTTGATTGCCAACAACTCTGTCACCTACATCATAATTTCTCTCTGCCGTGGATAATTTACGAGAAAAGAAAGCCACAGGATGCAGCAGGGCTTTGGTTCCTTGTCTTTGGGATAATACTGCTCCTACAGCAATTTCAGATGCATCCACTTCTAGAATAAATAGCAGAGAGGAATCTGGATGCTTCAGTACAGAGGCGGAGGTAAAAAGGCCCTTGAGAGTCTCAAAAGCCTTTTGAGCCTCGGCCGACCAATGGAAGCGTGTACCCTGTTTGGTAAGCTGTGTGATGGGTGCAATGATAGCTGAGAACCCCTTAATAAATTTGCGGTAAAAATTAGCGAATCCAACGAATCGCTGGATTCCTTTCTTATAAGTCGGGACTGGCCAATCTAGAACAGCCGTGACCTTCTGGGATCCATTTTAATGCCCTTACTGGAGATGACCAACCCTAAAAATGGAATACTTTCCTGTTCGAATTCACATTTTTCAGCCTTTGCATATAGACCGTGTTGTCGAAGTCGGCCCAATACACTTCTGACGTGCCTGCGATGGGATTCAAGGGAACAAGAGAAAATCAATATGTCGTCTAAATAGACGATGACAAACAGGTCTAGAAAGTCACGTAACACATCATTAATAAAGTATTGAAATGTGGCAGGGGCATTACACAGGCCGAAAGGCATCACGAGGTACTCAAAATGCCCATAACGGGTACGAAAAGCGGTCTTCCATTCGTCTCCATCCCTGATACGAACTAAATTGGCCCCTCGGAGATCAAGTTTGGTGAATATGGTAGCCGTCCCCAGTCTCTGAAACAACTCTGGTACTAAGGGGAGAGGGTACCGATTCTTCACAGTAATCTTGTTTAGTTCGCGGTAATCCACACACGGCCTGAGGGTTTTATCTTTTTTCTGCACGAAGAAGATGCCTGCACCTGCGGGGGACGTGGATGGACGAATGAAGCCTCTTTTGAGGTTTTCATCAATGTATTCCTTCAATGCCCCTTGCTCCACCTCAGTCAGGGGAAATATTCTTCCAAAAGGAATTTCAGCACCAGGAAGTAACTCAATGGGACAGTCATAGGCCCGGTGAGGGGGTAACACCTCTGCCCTCTGTTTACTAAATACGTCCAGGAAATCATGATAGGCGGAAGGAATGGATTGAAGCAGGCTAGGATCTGTATCTAGGCATAACAGAGTAGAGTTCTCCTGGATGTTCTGGGTTCTGCAAAACTGTTGGCAGTAAGGAGAGGGAAAGGTCCCCTCACCCGTGATCCAATTTATGTCCGGATTATGGGCCTGTAACCATGGCATGCCAAGTATTATGGGGAACAGGGGTGAAGCGATAATGTCCAGGCGCAGCTGTTCCTGATGCCCGTTGGAAACGAAAACGGGTATTGGCATAGTCTCTTGGGTGACAGGTCCAGACTTGATAGCGGTCCCATCAGCTAGATGGATAGAAAGTCTATGGGCTTTAGGTGACAAGGGTATTTGGTGTTGGATGGCAAAATGAGAGTCCATGAAACAGCTGCAAGCTCCTGAATCAATAATGGCGGTGATTTGTAGATCCTTCCCTGGAAGCTGTAGCAGAAGAGGAAGAGCAAGGTGAGTGGTATTTTTAACCAGAGGTGTCACATAGTCAGTAGATAGGGATAAACACTTACGGAGTTTGAGAGGACAGTTCCTGACGTAGTGCCTGGGCTCCCCACAATACAGGCACAAGTTATTTGCACGACGACGTTGTCGTTCCTCTAGGGTGAGTGAAGGTCGCAAGGCACCCAGTTGCATTGGCTCAGGTAAGTTAAGCGTGGATTTAGGTGGTGTTGATGATGGGTGATGTGGAACCTTAGGGGTAACCCAAGTTGGACGAGAAGACCCCATAGCTCTCTCCGACCTGCGCTCTCGTAGGCGTCGATCGATCTGGATAGCTAGATCGATTAAAGCATTTAAAGTCTGTGGTGTACCCACCCTGGCCAGTTCATCCTTCAGAGGATCAGAAAGTCCCAACCGAAATTGATAACGGAGAGCCGCATCGTTCCAGTTAGTATCCGCACTCCACTTCCTGAATTCAGTCACATAATCCTCTGCTGCTCTGCGACCTTGTTGAAGGGTGTGTAGAGCCGCTTCTGCAGTTACAGATAGCTGGGGGTCATCATATAACTGGCCTAGTGCGTCAAAGAAAGTGGAAAGGTTGGTCAGAGATATGTCCTTTTGCTCTAAGAGGCGATGGGCCCAGGTTTGGGGGTCACCAGAGAGCAGAGAAATCACATAGCCCACCTTTGTAGCCTCCAGGGAAAAGGTACGTGGCTGAAGAGCAAAAAATAGTTCGCAGGAATTGCGGAAGGCTCTGAACTTATGGCGGTCTCCAAAGAAACGCTCAGGTGTGGGAACCTTAGGTTCCGGAGGGAGCATCACCACCGTTGAGGAAGGCCCAACTGAAGGAGCAGGAGCAGAGGAAGCTCCCTGGGCCCCAATGGGGTTAGACAGGGTTAACACTCGTTCCTCCAGTCTGGTGTATCCTTGCTGCAGATTTTTGACTGCTTCAGTCAATCCTGCCAGGTGTGCACAGAGTTCCTCCATGGGAGACGTTCCCTGCTCAGGCTCAGACATGGCTGTCTGCTACTGTCATGTACCTGGTAGGTTGTGAGCCTGAAGTGCAGGAAAAGACCTCCCTTACAGCTCCCACTCCCGTTCCCCTGGAATGGAGACAGAGGGCCAGGAGTGAAGAGTGGTATGGGTGCCTGGCAGGATCAACAGTTGCTGAAAGTCCAGTAGTGGTGGCACCCTCTGGAGTCAGTAGCCTGAGGAGTAGACTGGGGACAGAGACTGGAATGCAGGACTGGAACCAGGAACAACAGCAGATAATAGCAGACTGGAAGCTGGACTGGAACAACAGCAGAAGATAGCCTGGAACACTGGACTGGAACACAGCAGAAGGTAGCCTGGAACGCCGGGCTGGAACACAGCAGAAGATAGCCTGGAACGCTGGGCTGGAATACAGCAGAAGGTAGCCTGGAACGCTGGGCTGGAACACAGCAGAAGGTAGCCTGGAACGCTGGACTGGAGCCAGGAACAACAGCAGGTAATAGCAGACTGGAAGCTGGACTGGAACCGTAATAGCAGACTGGAAGTTGATGAAACACAGCGGAGGGTCAACAAGCCGGTGGTCAGTAACGTTCGGACAGCAGAGGTACCAGGGGTAATGCAGAGGGATGGTCAGGCAAGCCAAGAGAGTCTGGTGCAGGCAGATAGCAGGATCGTCAAACAGGAAGCCGGGTCAGATAACAGGAAACACAGATCAGATCAGGTAACACTCACAGAACGCTGTAGAGCAGACAGCAGGGATGGAGTGTGACAGGCAGGTTTAAATAGCCCGCCGGACACCAGCGGGAGTGCGCGTGCGCGTGCCCGTGCGTGACCGCACCCGTGAACGCGCGCGCATGCGCAATGGGACCCGTGGCCGGGTTCCCGTGCGCCTGGGATGCCGGTTACTGGCAGGATCTTCGTGACACAGGCACTGCTCATCACCTATCCAATACAGTCCCAACAGTGAAGCATTATGGTGGCAGCATCATGCTGTGGGGGTGTTTTTCAGCTGCAGGGACAGGACAACTGGTTGCAATTGAGGGAAAGATTAAATCGGCCAAGCACAGGGATATCCTGGATGAAAACCTTCTCCAGAGTGCTCAGGACCTCAGACTGGGCCGAAGGTTTACCTTCCAACAAGACAATGACCCTAAGCACACAGCTAAAATAACGGAGTGGCTTCACAACAACTCCGTGACTGTTCTTGAATGGCCCAGCCAGAGCCCTGACTTAAACCCAAGTGAGCATCTCTGGAGAGACCTAAAAATGACTGTCCACCAATGTTTACCATCCAACCTCACAGAACTGGAGAGGATCTGCAAGGAGGAATGGCAGAGGATCCCCAAATCCAGGTGTGAAAAACTTGTTGCATCGTTATATATGCCATACCAGTGCATATATTCATAGGCAATGTGAGGAGATACAGTTTTGCCCCAGTTGAAGACCCCTTAGTGTCGAAACCGGTCTGGGTAGCATTTCTTGTATCCCACATTGCTTTTATTTAATTTTACTTGTTCCTGTGATCACTTTTATTGATTGGTGTTTACCATCTGAACTTTTATTCTTAATAAACCTAATTGGTTTTTGACCTGCACCATTGGAGTCCTTCTTCCTTCTGCTTTACATGATCATTCCCTGGATCCCTCATGGAACATCGTTGAAGATGGCTATTTAACAGGGGAGTACTTGGAGCCTTCAAGGTCCAGGAGCTGAGGATACCACCTTGAACGGGTTCTTCCATCTGTGTCCAGTATCTGAGCAACATCTGATGAATACAACAACATCTGATATACATAATATAAGATCTGATCCCTCTGTCGTATGGCATTTGGGGTCCATCACAGCTGGTAAGAGTACCCATTTATATTTTGAGTTCCACTGTTGTTGACTACAGACAAGCCTTACACTGATTATCTCTTGATTGGGATTACTCTCGCCAGAGGAATATACCATTTAAGATTTTCTGTGGACATTCTTTCTCACACCCTCACTGGGTTATATGCAGCATAGCCAATTTATATTGTTTTTTGGTTTCTTTTTAGATGTGTTATTTATTTTCCATTTTTTGTGATTTATTTTCATGTTTTAGTAGCGCTACACTATTATTATATTATTCACTTTGAACTTTGTATGTTTGAGTGTTAGCAGCTTGTGTTCTAATTTAGCGCAGTCTTTTCCCCCACCTCCAGGCTGCATTGATGGGCACCGTTGAGGCTGCATTGATGGGCACCGGTGAGGCTGCATAGAGGGGCACCAGTGAGGCTGCATTGATGGGCACTGGTGAGGCTGCATTGAAGGACACTGGTGAGGCTGCCCAGATGGGCACTGATCCAGCTGCAATGATGGGTACTGGGGAGGCTGCATCGATGGGCACTGATGCATTATTTTTGTTAAATCTCCTTTGTTGCTATTAACATTAAATTATGTGAAAACATTGAATTATATTTCTCTTGTTTCATAACATCAATATCCGTTATAAAACCAGGTGGGCATGGATGGTGAGCTGATTTGGTGCTTCAATGGGCCACTTGACTGGACTTGCCCCCTAATTAAAGAGCTTCTTTTTTTTTTATATAAAAAAAAAAAAAGTTTGTTGGCACCACCAGCTTTCAGCTGAAGAGAGCAGAGCACTAAATTCAATAAATAGGCACCGTCGCTGCAAAACGCACCCTCGCAGCGCATATTCCAGCAGGGACAGGTTCAGACCAGGCGTTCACGTTGGCGGCGTGCCACCGTGACGTGATGTTTCATGTTTATGCGTTTGATGCCCATTGTCAGGAATATTTCATGTTTATGCGTTTCATGTGCATTGTCAGGAATATTTCATGTTTATGCGTTTTGTGTATATTGTCAGTAATATGTCATGTTTATGCGTTTCGTGTGCATTGTCAGGAATATTTCATATTTATGCGTTTCGTGTGCATTGTCAGGCATATTTCATGTTTATGCCTTTCGTGTGCATTGTCAGGAATATTTCATGTTTATGCGTTTCGTGTGCATTGTCAGGAATATTTCATGTTTATGCGTTTCGTATGCATTGTCAGGAATATTTCATGTTTGTGCAATTGAGGCCCATTGTCAGGAATATTTAATGTTTATGTGTTTCATGTGCATTGTCAGGAATATTTCATGTTTGTGTATTTGAAGCCCATTGTCAGGGGTAGGGATGAGCTTCGAGTTCGAGTCGAACTCATGTTCGACTCGAACATCGACTGTTCGCAAGTTCGCCGAACAGTGAACAATTTGGGGTGTTCGCGGCAAATTCGAATGCCGCAGGACACCCTTTAAAAGTCTATGGGAGAAATCAAAAGTGCTAATTTTAAAGGCTTATATTCATGGTATTGTCATAAAAAGTGTTTGGGGACCTGGGTCCTGCCCCAGGGGACATGGATCAATGCAAAAAAAGTTTTAAAAACGGCCGTTTTTTCGGGAGCAGTGATTTTAATAATGCTTAAAGTGAAACAATAAAAGTGTAATATCCCTTTAAATTTCGTACCTGGGGGGTGTCTATAGTATGCCTATAAAGGGGTGCATGTTTCCCGTGTTTAGAACAGTCTGACAGCAAAATGACATTTCAAAGGAAAAAAAGTCATTTAAAACTACTTGCGGCTATTAATGAATTGCCGGTCCGACACTACACATAAAAGTTCATTGATAAAAACGGCATGGGAATTCCCCACAGGGGAACCCTGAACCAAAATTTAAAAAAAAAATGACTTGGGGGGGTCCCCCTAAATTCCATACCAGGCCCTTCAGGTCTGGTATATATATTAAGGGGAACCCCGGCCAAAATTTCAAAAAAAACAATGGCGTGGGGTCCCCTCAAAATCTATACCAGACCCTTCAGGTCTGGTATAGATTTTAAGGGGAACCCCGCACCAAAATTTTAAAAAAACGGCGTGGGGTCCCCCCAAAAATCCATACCAGACCCTTATCTAAGCACGCAACCTAGCAGGCCGCAGGAAAAGAGGGGAGGATGAGAGAGCGCCCCCCCCTCCTGAACCGTGCCAGGCCACATGCCCTCAACATTGGGAGGGTGCTTTGGGGTAGCCCCCCAAAACACCTTGTTCCCATGTTGTTGAGGACAAGGGCCTCATCCCCACAACCCTGGCCGGTGGTTGTGGGGGTCTGCGGGTGGGGGGCTTATCGGAATCTGGAAGCCCCCTTTAACAAGGGGACCCCCAGATCCCGGCCCTCCCCCCCGTGTGAAATGGTAAGGGGGTACAAAAGTACCCCTACCATTTCACTAAAAAACTGTCAAAGATGTTAAAAATGACAAGAGACAGTTTTTGACAATTCCTTTATTTAAATGCTTCTTCTTTCTTCTTTCTTCTATCTTCTATCCTCCTTCGGTTTCTTCTTCCATCTTCTTCTTCTGGTTCTTCTGGTTCTTCTAGTTCTTCCTCCGGTGTTCTCGTCCGGCATCTCCTCCGCGGCGTCGGCGTCTTCTTCCCTTCTTCTCCTCAGGCCACTCCGCATCCATGATGGCATGGAGGGAGGCTCCCGCTCTTCTCTTCATCTTCTTCTCTTCATCTTCTTCTCTTCATCTTCTTCTTTTCAGGCCGCTCCGCATCCATGATGGCATGGAGGGAGGCTCCCGCTGTGTGACGCTTCTCCTCTTCTGACGGTTCTTAAATAAAGGGGGGGGGCACCCGGAGACCCCGCCCCCTCTGACCCAGGTGGCCTCCTCCCCGTTATTTAAGAACAGTCAGAAGAGGAACCAGTGTGGAGGTGAGTCTGTGGATGAATGGGTGACACAGCTGCGCTTGCTTGCCAAAGACTGTGCTTTCTATGATGCCGGAGATATGACAAAAGACCACATTCTGATGGGCAGTAAGTTTAAGGAAATTCAGGAAAGGCTGCTGCAGGAAGAAGACTTAAATCTTGAGAAACCATAAGGATTGCCAGAGCAGATGAAATGTCAAGAAAAGACATGCAGGTACTGGAAGGAACACAGCTCCAGATTAATGCTATAGAAAATCACAGCAGCAGATATGGACAAGAAAGAGCACACAAAGGAATAAAGGGCACCTATGGCACCGGGACAAGTAACACACAAGCAGTGTGTGGATATTGTGGAAACATGCACCATAACAATAGTGTCTGTCCAGCAAGGGGGAAGATATGCAATAAATGCAAAAAAAGAGGACATTTTGCCAGGGTGTGTAAACTGTCTTCACAACCTGATAGGGGTGAGTCAGGGGTGCGTGGGCCAAGAGGTTGGGGGATGTGACAGAATAAGGTGCATTTGGGTCCCCCGTCGTGTCCCTGCCTGCAACTGATGCTGAAATTACAGCCCTGAGCTCCTGTTAGACGGCACCAGGGCCATAGGTTGCCGTGGTAACCGAGTTATGCTGTTTGTGGAACAGTCACAGATGGTTCTTGATAAAGCATTTTAGAGCAAAAAATAGGATCTAGTGTTACATAAGAAATGGAGCTCTGAGAATTCTGCCTTAGCAATGTGACAGCCACACAAAAAAGTTAACAGATGTCGAGAAAAAGCGGATAGGACAATTTCTTTTTTTTTTTTTTACATTACATTATTTTACATTACTACTGATCATAAAATGGGCACACTTGTGCTGGATTATCTGTATAGTAAAAGTGTTGAGAACCGGCAATATAGTTGCTTTTTATTAAGGTTTGTTAGAAAAAGCAACAAATGCAATTCTTCATAAGGTTTTGCTAGTAAACATGAAAATGTCTAAAATTTTTACATATGATTTGCAAAGAACATCAGTGGCGAGTTCCAATTGCTTACCATGGAAAAACACTAATTGTTGATTCACTAAAGTAAGATTTTTTTTCTCTTAGCCCAGTAAACATTAAACATCCGATTAAATGCGGGGGGACAGCTAAGGTAACAAAACTATGCTTAAAGAGTTTGGGGCAGGGTGAAATAAATATTATCCTTAAAGTGGACATAAATCCAAAAATAAAAATTTGCTGTCTTATTAGAAATTTTTCAAAGTATTAATGGTACCTAAGCAGTACCCTGAAAAGGTGCTGTGCACCTCCTCTACTCAGGTACTCCTGTGTCTTAACCCTTTTCCTGTCATGAACATAGAGGTTCATTGGAACTGAACTGCTTGTGGATGGTCGGTTCAGAAACCTTTACATCCACGGCATTTGCTAAGGCTGTAAGTTCATGGATGTTTCAGCAGCCATGAACTTACACCCAGGTGTTGTAGCTTTTCCTGAAGGGCTGTGTTTTTTGCCTTATTTATCAATACAACTTAAACTACTTTTTTTTTTTACACTTGAACTTTGCGGAATGTAGACTATCTATTACTAATTTCCTATTGGATGCTAGTTGGAAGAAGCTGGAGTCTGGGCTCGGAAGCCCTGCATTTCCCTTAGATTTTATACAGATGGTGTTTCACATTTTGTGAATGGATGTGACACCAATCATATCCGTAAGGAAGGTAAACATGGTGGCTCTTGCATTTCTTGCTTCCAGGCTCTGTGGAAGTGATCTGGCAACAGTAAAGCTGTGGATCACTTCCACATGTCTAAAGCCAGTGTCCCTGTGTAATGCATTCTTGTGCTCTTCCAACACCATACAGCTAGTGGTGCAGTAAATAGCAAACACAAAATCTCCTGCTCTTGAGAGTGGGCCCAGAGGTACCAGCTGACTATATTTCCATCCTGGCTTTCATGGATAAGTCTTGCCTTGCTGACCTCATTAGATTGGGGAAGTCTAGAAACACTGAAACCATAAAACAAAATAATAAACAAAAAAGATAAATGGCGCAAGAACACACATCAAACATGAATGGACATGATACACATAAACATAAAACAAGTCCGGGATAAGACGGGCAGTGTGACTAATAACCCTTGATATGCAAAATCAAAAAAATATAAAAATATATGTAGACTCTGCCACAAACGTCCAGAGAGTAAAGATAATGGTCAATGAAAAAAATATATATAAAAGTCAATATATAGTCAAATATATAGTTCAAAGGAATCTGATACTGTGCACCAGCGGCGGCTCACTTGAGAGTGGAAGCAAAGATAATGTAGGAAAAAAGGCAAGAAGCGCCAATCTAAGTGCAGTATCATTAAAAACTTTAATTTAGATTATAAAACAAAATAGAGGGCGCACCGGCCTAGTGCACTATCCTTCAAACGTAACTTTATTTACTGTAAAGGTGGTAAGTATTATACTCACAAAATGACAATTGCATCAAAGCTCATTAAACAAAAGCAGCACCATCCAGTCCACGATACATCATGGCACGTGACAGGACGATTGGAGATCCACTAGGCTACCGAGCCAACCTGAGGAAGAGGCAAGCCCTCAAAACTCATTAGCCTGTTGGGTCTCCAATTTTCCTTTCTCGATGTATCGTGGACTGGATGCTGCTGTTTAATGAGCTTTGATGCAATTCTCATATTGTGAGTATAATACCACCTTTACATTAAATAAAGTTATGTTTTAGGGATAATGCACTAGGCCAGTACGTCCTCTGTTTTGCTTTATGGTTTCAGCTAGTGGTGCAATTCCTGTCCATATTAGATGCCTGGCGGTACAGGCACCAGTTGGCTGTCCCACTATCCCTTCATTTTGCAAACAGATCACTTCAGCAATTGGTGTGTTTACAACAAGTATTCCACGCATCTCATTAATTGCTTTGTTTTGCTTTTTTTCGTATACTTTATTTAAATTACATTTTATGTAATTCTATGCATGGTAGCATCACAGCACTGCATTTGTGTGAACAGGAACTATATAAAGCAGGGCTTTTGGCCTTGTCTTTGCATTGGGATTGTATTAGGAATGGTGGCAACAACCCCTTTAGAAGACTATTGAACTATACACATTACTTATCCTCAAACATGTTGGGGTATAAGAAAAATTTTAGGCTAGGGTCAGATGTTTGCCCTGTGTTGTGGCGAGTAACCACGTGCACATTAAGGTGCAT